>CM063177.1:2787500-3987500 GCA_031835075.1 Saguinus oedipus | reverse complement strand
AAATTGAAAGATCTAGTCATCTAAATGTTTTCAAATATTTGTTATCATGTTAGGAAAACATCTGGATGAAGATGAGTACTTTTTTTCTGGTTGTTGCTGTTGCTTTTATTTTCCCTGTAAATATTCAGGCATTTTATAGACATAACCTAGATATCTATCAAAGTAGCCATAGTACATCAACAATCATTATCTTTACTAGATAATGAAAATCTCTAGTTTATTAATTTATCCAGAATGAATAGTTAGTTTAGAGAAGTAGACTGATAAAAACATCTATGTACTGGTATCACTTCAGGAAATTTCATTATATACAACATGGGCATTAAAAAAAATCTTTAAAACTATAAGCATATTTCCAGAGGTTTATCACAGTGGGATCTGCTCTGCTTTGGGGCTGGATATAGGCTATTTATATTATTAAGTGGAAGACTGCTTTGATCCTTAAATTTGAAAGTTGTTGACACACATGGCTAAATGTACACATTATTTTTATCAAAACATCAAAAATAACATTTCCACGTTATATTTTGTCTTCAGTATCTCAGAACAGAGATGATATATCTCTGCCTCTGCACTGTTCCTCCCTCTTCCAATTTTATTTCTTACTGTATTTTGTTTTATTATAGAGAATAGCAGAGTCGGGTATGCTTCTTGTGCTTGTTAATTTTAAAAACATAATTGTCACTTCTATTGCTTCATAGATTGCTCTTCAAGTAGTTTAAAATCAGAATAGCAGAAACTCTAATAAGATACCCTAACCTTTCTTCTGACATCTATTAACCCTACTAGTGTTTAGCGAGCTCATATACCGACTGATAGAGTAATGTTTTGTTCCCATAGACATGGATATCAATTGCTCTGGAAAAAGACCAGATCTTGCTCAAGAAGTATCTTTACAATTTTGAGGATATGGGCTTAAAAATAGACTCACTGATAAAGCCATGTTCCAAAGTCTACCCATTGTTTGGAGTGAGACTGTAGTCATGGTCAAAATAATGAAGTCAAACTTTAAACAAGTACATTTTTGGCAGCATCATGTCATAGTATGCAGATGATTCACTAATAATTTCTGCACCTGTTTATTTTACGTATTTGAAAAATAATAAATAATACCTAACTTTTAAAGTTAATACTGAGAGAATAAGTAACTGAAAAATCGAGGCATATTTATTCAAATCGATTACGGATTTACCCAAAGAAAAATCATTGGTCTCACTCTTTATGCCCCTAAAGATCTAAAGTAAAACACTGATCAACAGAAAGTTCATTTAAGACCTTGATCCTGTTAAGATAGTCAGATTGGTCAACATTTTTTAGTTTTTATCCTTAATTAGCAGAGCTGTCCAAAGTGTTTTGATATAAATCTCTAGAGAAAAAATAGATGTAAACTCTTTCCCCTGTTATTAATGCTTGTTTTGTAGATGACGAAGTATGAAATGATTGATCGTGTACTATAATGATGGATAAGGACAATTTCTGGAAAGGTCAAACCTATTAAATAAATCTTAGAATATATTTAAAACTATCTTCTCTGCCTCGCTGGAGCATTGTAACTCTTTTCAATGACAGGTGGCCTTCACATCGGAGGAATAACCACAGTTGCAAACAATAGGCATTCATACTTCACTAAAAGTGTGGTGGAGAAACGAATGAGAATTGTGAGATTATTAGTGCTAAAGCAAAAGCTTAACTTGAGTAGGACAAAATAAACTAAAAAAGACCTTGACTACAACACATAATCCTGAAACATTCCAAAGAAAAGCAAAGCAAAGCAAACAAAACAAAAAATAACCCAGCAACTGCAACAACAAACAACCCTTTCAAACAATCAGGTGTTTGTTTACATGGTAACGTACAAATATTTGAAAAACTTCTTATTTTTAATGCCATGCAAAAATACACTAATAAAGTACAACCTTTGTATCAAACACACATTTTTATGACGTATTCAAAAGCTTCATTTCTACCAACTTAGGAACTTAGGATAAATTTCACTTAGATTTAACAGATTTATATAAGCATAGAACTGAAGGAATATTGGTGCTCATCTTGTAAACACAATGTATATTTTTTCAATCTGGATTTCATGTTTTCATAAAACAAATTAGTCATTTCTCCAACCTTCATTTAAAACTGAATAGAAATGATTTCCTTGTATTTCGAATTATTTGTGAAAGATAATATGTGAGTAGTATTCCATTGCATGTACTTATCAGCATTAATCAGTAATCCTTTCAAATCACTCTTTATTCTCCAAATTTCCATTTATTTTTGCAGTTACTAAAATGGGCTAAAATATTCATGTCATCATATTTTGCATTAGCTTTTTCTCTGCCATAAATTTCTATTTAGACTTAATTGCCCTGGAAATTTTCCTCTGATTCTTTATGACTTAACTCAAGTATCATGATATCTTTCTACTCTTTCACAGAGAGGTTTAGGTTCTCTCTTAAGTTTTCACAATGTTCTTTTGTTTATGTTTCTTTTATAGAATTCAACACATGATTTCATAATTATTTCACCTCTACTGGACTCCTAACTCCTCAAGGTCTTATGAAATGATAACTTGTACATCTGTGAAACCTAAAACAGCAAATAATATGTAACATACATCTAGTTTATAAATGAATGTATGAGTGACTAAGATAAACTTGAACTTTCATAGAGAACGTTGTCACATGAAGCTCCCACAACTACAGACACTCAAATATCTTGCATACTATATTCATTGCCTAGAGAAGATGACACAGATTACCACATACTTAGTGGGTCAACAACACAAACTTATTCTCTCACAGTTCTGAAGGGCATAAATGTGACATCAGTGACAATGGGCTAAAATCAAGATATTTGCAGAGTTGGTTCCTTCTGCAGAATAAAGTGAAAATTCATTCCCTGACCCTTTCCAGCATCTATTGATCACCTGTATTCCATGGCTTGTGGCCCCTTTTAAGAAGTTCAAAGTACATCAACACACTCTGATTCCTTTACAGAACCTCATTATCATCCTCCTCTGACTTCTCCTGTGTCTGCCTTTCAAGAATCATTATGATTTCATAGTACTCACCTGAATAATCTCCCAATCTCAAGATTATTAATTTAGTCACGACTGTGAGGTCTGCTTTTCCATATAAGGTAACAGTGATAGAAACTGAGAACAGGACATAGAGGTATTTGGGGGTTGTTTTTCAACCTACCATGAATACTCTGTTGCATTCTGACAGATAATTATGTGAACAGAATTTAACTTTTTCTTAATGACATGTCATTATTACATGAATCAACAACTTCAGTGGATGTAATAGAGTAATATGCATTGCAGAAAATAGATGACTTTCTCTACCACAGAGCTTTTCAAGCTTTTTTTTTTTTTTTGAAGGGAATTGCTATGTGAGGTGGCAGGGAGGGGAACAGAGAAGGGAAACCTTTTCTCTAAAGAGGATTTCGGGAACAGGTTCTGCGTATTAAACATTTAAAAACAAGTTACCTAAATGGAAGCTGAGCTGTTGCTCCAGAGTTCTGTTGCTTGGCTTCCCCTCTACCCCTGAAAGAGCCTTTAGGTGCATTCAGAGAAGCCAGAGAGAGATATGGTGAACAGAGTCGGAAGAATGCTAACCCTCTCTTCCATGTTTAAAAATTATTTTTACATCTTTTGTGTAAATAAAAATAAAAAATAAAATCTTTTGTGAAGAAGCAAGTACTCAGAGATTTTATTACCACCAGGCCTGCCTTACAAGAGCTTCTGAAAGAAGCATTACACATAGAAAGGAACAACCAGTATTAGCCTTTCTAAAAATATACCAAAAAGTAAAGAGTATCAACATAATGAAGAATTTATATCAACTAATGGGCAAAATAGCCAGCTAACATCAAATGGCAATAATTTTAAATTTAAATTGACTAAATCCCCCAATCAAAAGATACAGACAAAACCCATCGGTATGCTGCATCCAGACCCATCTTACATGCAAGGATACATAAAGAGTCACAACAAAGGGATGGAGAAAGATTTACCAACCAAATGGAGAGCAAAAATAAATAAATAAATAAATAAATAAATAAATAAATAAATAGAAGAGGTTGCAACTCTCACCTCTGATGGAATGGATTTTAAAGTAACAAAGATCAACAGAGGACATAATGGTAAAAGGTTCAACGCAACAAGAAGAGCTGACGATCCTGGATGTGTACACACCCAATACAGGATACATAAGACTTGGATTCCCACACAGTAGTAGTGGAGATTTCAACATCAATATTAGATAGATCAATGAGACAGAAAATTAATAAGGATACCCTGGACTTGAACTCAGATCTGGAACAAGTAAACTTAATAAACATTTATAGAACTCTCCACTTTAAACACACAAGACATGCACTCTTATCAGTACCACATCACACCTACTCACAGGTTTAAATGAAATATTGATTGGCCATTATTAAGCACAATTGTTGGTATAAGGGAGGTTTTCAATACCCATTTTTAGACTGCATTCTAGCCTGGGCAATTAAGCAACACTCCCGTTCTCTCTCCCTCCTCCTCTTCCTCTTTTTTCTTTTTTCTTTCTGTCTTTCTTTAAAAAAAATTATTTTTACATCTTTATTTGCTATAGATTCTATTTCATTGTAACATAATTAATATCTGTTTCAAGCAGCCAATCTTCATTTGTTTACTATTTTAACACAATAAGGGCAGAAAACTTGTTAGAAACTCAAGTTATTAAACTTCTTTGACTTTTTTCAATACAGCCAAAAGACATAATTAATATCAACAATGAGTATACTTAGTTTTACTACATCTAATCTCCTTAAGGTGTTTTGGTCTGTTGAGTCTGTTGCAAAGAGACTTGCATAAACTAAGTCTTAAGAACCTCTTACCACAGTATAGTGACTCCAGAGATGAGTATTAGATACTAATCTTATGTCATTTTTTCAAATATAAAAACTGCCTTGGTAAGTTGAAGTACTATTTAAACACATTCAGCATCTGAATTAGTGATTTTAGAAAAGAAATGAATTTAATAGCAGTCTTTCTTAAAACAAGCACTCTTCTGATATTTATATGGACTTGAGATTGTGGAAGTTACAAATATGAGATCTCTACATAGCATACTTTATTTTAAAGTTATCTGCATTCTTAAATCTGTTTTGGCCTTCAAAACAATTTTGTCAAGTATATAGGGCAAGTGTGATTATCCCCATTTACAGATATAAAAATCTCATTTCCAAGAAGTCAAATGTTTTTTCACTAAGCAATTATGATTAATTCATTCATACTATATTAAAGAAACTCTTACTATTAAGAAGCACTGAGACAATTCTGTCTGAAGAAACAGTACAGAAATAATATTTTAAAATAGCTTTGCCAATTTGACTAACTATATGATTCACATAGATAAGTATTCATAATTTTATTATATGTATCATATATTATATTGGTTTATAACATATAAAATATGTTGATGTAAAAACCCATTATTTAGAATATAGGTAATATCTCTGATTAAAAATAATTGGTTTAACATCAGTGATTAGTTTTAACATAAAGTAGTAGACATAGCCACTGCATTATGAGAAATAATTCATTACTTCAGTCAAAGAACAAATTTGATGAGTTTTAAAAAAAATTTTAAACAAAGTGAATGAAAAGGAGAAAAAAATGTTTAATAAATGAAAAGACAGCAATTACATATTTAAACTGGTTTATAAGAAGTAATTTTGATAATTTCGGATCAGATCAATGACATAGCCAATATTTTGTGTCGGAGATATTAATTTTTTTTTTTTAAACGGAGTTTTGCTCTTGTTACCCAGGCTGGAGTGCAATGGCGCAATCTCGGCTCACCGCAACCTCCGCCTCCTGGGTTCAGGCAATTCTCCTGCCTCAGCCTCCTGAGTAGCTGGGATTACAGGCATGCGCCACCATGCCCAGCTAATTTTTTGTATTTTTAGTAAAGACGGGGTTTCACCATGTTGACCAGGATGGTCTCAATCTATTGACCTCGTGATCCACCCTCCTCAGCGTCCCTAAGTGCTGGGATTACAGGCTTGAGCCACTGCGCCCAGCTGGAGATATTAGTTGTATGAAATGTATTGGGAATAAACTAGGAGAACATGACAGTTGCCCACCAGAGAGGAAACAGTGGTCTAAACTGCAGTAGAGTTAGAGTCAAAGGACACAGTGAAAAATGGACAGATGCGAGTTACCAGAAGTAAAATCTAACACTTGTCTAATTGCAAATGATAAATTAACAAAAAAGAAATGATGAAAGATGCTTATGAGACAAGAAATTTTAAGAATAATGGCACCAGTTTTTTTTTTCGACCAAGATGGCATCATAGAGGTGACTCAGGATTGCAGCTCTCAGTGAAGGTGCAGAGGGTGAGTCCTAGCCGCATTCTCGGATGGACCTTTTTTGCCCACAGAGCCTTGAAAGTTCCAGGTGTGGGAGAGACACGGTACGCTAGCGCAGCCGGCTCGCATGGTCAGTTCCGCCGGCGCCGTAGCGCGGGACCTGGCACGGAACTCACTGGTCTGGGTGCCCTGTTAGACCGGCAATCTGAGATTTGGAAGGGCAGATTGGCATGTCAATCTGATTGAACGGGACTTGGACAATGAGCCAGACCAGGAAATTCCTGGGAAACGTGATCTGAGCCGGTGCAGTGGGCAGCAGCACGGGAGAACGCACGGATCCCAGTGCCCTATCGGCAGGCTCCTGGGGCGCCAGTGAGAGAGTCAACCGTTCAGCTTGGGGAGAGGAAGAGAGAGAGAGAGGACGGACTCTGAGGCAGGGAGCTGGGTGATCGGGCTCGGCAGGTCCCACCCTCATGGGGACAAGCAGGGCAGTGATTGGAGGTGCTTGGGGCTGAGAGTTTTGCAGCCGGCATCTAGGATGGTGCAGCCCGGTGGGGGAGGGGCATCCGCCACTATGGACGCAATCCGCCCCTACTGAAATACTGCCCAGGGCTGATGCAGCCTGCCATTGCCAAGGCAACCTGCCATAACAGAGAGACTCCACCAGCAGGGCGGAGCACACCACAGCAGAATGGAGCCTTGCCGCAGCAGGGCAGACCCATGCTAGCAGGGTGGAGCCCTGGCAGGCAAATAGTGAATAGACTGCCTCCTAGTGGGGCAGGACAGTGCAACAGATACTCATAAAGAAAGCCCCAACTCCCTGAGACAGAGCATCTAAGGGGAAAAAAAAGGGGGGGTTTTATGAGTTCTGTTGCAGCAGACGTAAACACATCCTCCCAAAAACCCTGAATGAACAACGGAGCTCACAGCTCAGCACTGGAGCTCCTATAAAGCACAGACCATCTCCTCAAGCAGCTCCCTGACCCCTGTATATCCAAAGAGTCACCCCAAAAAAGGACTAATCAGACTGACATTTGGCAGGCATCATTCTGGAACAAAGATAGCAGAAGAAGAAACTGGTAGCATCCCTCACTATTCTGCAGCTGCTACAGGTGTACCCCAGAAAAGCAGGGCCTGGAGTGGACCTCAGCACTTGTACAGCAGAGGGGCTAGACCATTAGAAGGAAAACTAAGTAACAGAAATACTTCATCATCAACAATCTGGGTGTCCACACAGAGACCCAATTTAAAAATCAGCAACTACTAAGACGACAGGTGAATAAATCCATAAAGATGGGAAGAAACCAGAGCAAAAAGGAGGAAAACACCCAAAACCAAAACACCTCACCTCCTAAAAAGGACCAAAACTCCTCACCAGCAAGGGAACAAAGCTGGACAGAGAATGAGTGTGATGAAATGACAGAATCAGAGAGCAGAAAGTGGATAATGAGAAACTTCAGTGAGCTAAAAGAACATGTTCTAAATCAGTGCAAAGAAACTAAGAACCTTGAAAAAAGATTTGAAAAAAGATTCGAGGAATTGATAACAAGAATGGACAACTTAGAGAGGAATATGAATGAATTGAAGGAGCTGAAAAACACAACACGAGAACTTCGCGAAGCATGCACAAGTTTCAACAGCCGAATTGACCAAGCAGAAGAAAGAATATCAGAAGTTGAAGATCAACTCAATGAAATAAAACGAGAAACCAAGATTAAAGAAAAAAGCGCAAAAAGGAATGAACAAAATCTCCAAGAAATGTGGGACTATGTGAAGAGACCCAATCTACATTTGATAGGTGTACCAGAAAGTGATGAAGAGAATGAATCCAAGCTGGAAAATACTCTTCAGGATATTATCCAGGAAAATTTCCCCAACCTGGCAAGACGGGTCAATACTCAACTCCAGGAAATACAGAGAACACCACAAAGATACTCCGCAAGAAGAGCAACCCCAAGGCACATAATCGTCAGGATTCACCAGGGTTGAAATGGAGAAAATACTAAGGGCAGCCAGAGAGAAAGGTCGGGTCACCCACAAAGGGAAGCCCATCAGACTCACAGCAGATCTCTCGGCAGAGACTCTACAAGCCAGAAGGGAGTGGGGGTCAATATTCAACATCCTTAAAGAAAAGAACTTTCAATCCAGAATTTCATATCCAGCCAAACTGAGCTTCATAAGTGAAGGAAAAATAAAATCCTTCATGAACAAGCAAGTACTCAGAGATTTTGTCACCACTAGGCCTGCTTTACAAGAGCTCCTGAAAGAGGCACTACACATAAAAAGGAACAACCAGTACCAGCCATCCTAAAAGCATACCAAATGCTAAAGAGAATCAACAAAATGAAGAATCTACATGAACCAATGGGCAAAACAGCCAGCTAGCATCAAAATGGCAGTAGGAAATTCACACATAACAATATTAACCCTAAATGTAAATGGGCTAAATGCACCAATCAAAAGACACAGACTGGCAAATTGGATAAAAAACCAAAACCCATCGGTGTGCTGTATCCAGGAAACCCACCTCACACGCAAGGATACACAAAGGCTCAAAATAAAGGGATGGAGGAAGATTTACCAAGCAAATGGGGAGCAAAAAAAAGCAGGAGTTGCAATTCTTGTCTCTGATAAAATAGACTTTAAAGCAACAAAGATCAAAAGGGACAAAGAAGGTCATTACATGATGGTAAAAGGATCGATACAACAAGAAGAGCTAACAATCCTAAATATATATGGACCCAATACAGGAGCACCCAGATATATAAGGCAAGTTCTTAATGACTTACAAAGAGACTTAGACTCCCACACAATAATAGTGGGAGACTTTAACACTCCACTGTCAATAGCAGACAGATCAACCAGACAGAAAATTAACAAGGATATCCAGGACTTGAACTCAGACCTGGAACAAGCAAACCTGATAGACACTTACAGAACTCTCCACCCCAAATCCACAGAATATACATTCTTCTCAGAACCACATCACACCTACTCCAAAATTGACCACATAATTGGAAGTAAAGCACTCCTCAGCAAATGCAAAACAACTGAAATCATAACAAACAGTCTCTTAGACCATAGTGCAATCAAGTTGGAACTCAGAATTCAGAAAATAACTCAGAACCGCACAGCTTCATGGAAACTGAACAACTGGCTCTTGAATGTTGATTGGATAAACAATGAAATGAAGACAGAAATAAAGAAGTTCTTGGAAACCAACGAGAATGAAGACAAAACGTACCAGAATCTCTGGGACACATGTAAAGCAGTCTGTAGAGGAAAATATATAGCAATAAGTGCCCACATGAGAAGAGTGGAGAGATCCAAAATTAACACCCTATCATCAAAATTGAAAGAGCTAGAGGAGCAAGATCAAAAAAAACTCAAAACCTAGTGGAAGACAAGAAATAACTAAGATCAGAGCAGAACTGAAGGAGAAAGAGACACGAAAAACCCTTCAAAAAATCAATAAATCCAAGAGCTGGTTTTTCAAAAAGATCAACAAAATAGACAGACCACTAGCCAGACTGATAAAAAAGAAAAGAGAGAACAACCAAATAGATGCAACAAAAAACGATAATGGGGAAATCACCACAGATTCCACAGAAATTCAAACCATCATCAGAGAATATTACAAACAACTCTATGCACATAAACTAGTAAACCAGGAAGAAATGGATAAATTCCTGGTCGCCTGTGTCCTCCCAAGCCTAAACCAGGAGGAAGTCGAAACTATGAATAGACCAATAACAAGGTCTGAAGTTGAGGCAGCAATTAAGAGCCTACCACACAAAGAAAGCCCAGGTCCAGATGGGTTCACAGCTGAATTCTACCAGACACACAAAGAGGATCTGGTACCATTCCTTCTGAAACTATTCCAAATAATTCAAAAAGAGGGAACCCTTCCCTAATCATTTTATGAGACCAACATCATCCTGATACCAAAACCCGGCAGAGACTCAAAAAGAAAAGAAAACTTCAGGCCAATATCCATGATGAACATAGATGCAAAAATCTTCAATAAAATACTGGCAAACCGATTGCAACAGCACATTAAAAAACTTATCCATCATGATCAAGTAGGATTCATCCTGGGGATGCAAGGCTGGTTCAACATACGCAAGTCTATAAATGTAATTCACCACATAAACAGAACCAAAAACAAAAACCACGATTATCTCAATTGACACAGAGAAGGCCTTTGACAAAATTCAACAGCCCTTTATGCTAAAATCCCTCAATAAACTTGGTATTGATGGAACATATCTCAAAGTAATAAAAGCTATTTACGACAAACCAACAGCCAATGTCATACTGAATGGGCAAAAACTGGAAGCATTCCCTTTGAAATCCAGCACTAGACAAGGATGCCCTCTCTCACCACTCCTATTCAACATAGTACTGGAAGTTGTAGCCAGAGCAATCAGGCAAGAAAAAGAAATAAAGGGTATTCAAATAGGAAAGGTGGAAGCCAAATTGTCTCTATTTGCAGACGACATGATAGTATACCTAGAAGACCCCATCACCTCAGCCCAAAAGCTCCTGCAACTGATAAGCAACTTCAGCAAAGTCTCAGGATATAAAATCAATGTTCAAAAATCACAAGCATTCCTATACACCAATAACAGACTTAAAGAGAACCAAATTAAGAACAAACTGCCATTCACAATTGCTAGAAAGAAAATAAAATACCTAGGAATACAACTCATAAGGAACATAAGGGACCTCTTTGAGGAAAACTACAAACCACTGCTCAACGAAATAAGAGAGGACACAAACAGATGGAGAAACATTCCATGTTCGTGGTTAGGAAGAATCAATATCATGAAAATGGCTATACTGCCCAAAGTAATTTCACAATCAATGCTATCCCCATCAAACTACCATTGAATTTCTTCAAGGAACTGGAAAAAACCACCGTGAATTTCATATGGAACCAAAGGAGAGCCCGCATAGCCAAGTCAATTCTAAGCAAAAAGAACACAGTGGGAGGCATCACACTACCAGACTTCAAACTATAATACAAGGCTACAGTAATCAAAACAGCATGGTACTGGTACCAAAACAGAGATATAGACCAATGGAACAGAACAGAAGCATCAGAGGCAATACAACATATCTACAACCATATAATCTTTGATAAACCAAACAAAAACAAGCAATGGGGAAAGGATAACCTATTTAATAAATGGTGTTGGGAAAACTGGCTAGCCATGTGCAGAAAGCAGAAACTGGACCCCTTCCTGACACCTTACACTCAAATTAACTCCAGATGGATTAAAGACTTAAACATAAGACCTGGCACCATAAAAAACCCTAGAAGAAAATCTAGGCAAAACCATTCAGGACATAGGAGTAGGCAAGGACTTCATGAACAAAACACCAAAAGCATTGGCAACAAAAGCCAAAAGAGAGGAATGGGACCTAATCAAACTCCGCAGCTTCTGCACGGCAAAAGAAACAGTCACTAGAGTGAATCGGCAACCATCAGAATGGGAAAAAAATCTTTGCAGTTTACACATCTGACAAAGGGCTGATATCCAGAATTTACAAAGAACTCAAACAGATTTACAGGAAAAAAAACAAACAAGCCCATTCAAAAATGGGCAAAGGATATGAACAGACACTTTACAAAAGAAGACATACATGAGGCCAACAAACACATGAAAAAATGCTCATTATCACTGGTCATTAGAGAGATGCAAATCAAAACCACATTGAGATACCATCTCACGCCAGTTAGAATGGCGATCATTAAAAAATCTGGAGACAGCAGATGCTGGAGAGGATGTGGAGAAATAGGAACACTCTTACACTGTTGGTGGGAGTGTAAATTAGTTCAACCATTGTGGAAGACAGTGTGGCGATTCCTCAAGGACCTAGAAATAGAAATTCCATTTGACCCAGCAATCCCATTACTGGGTATATACCCAAAGGATCATAAATCATTCTACTATAAGGACACATACACACAAATGTTCATTGCAGCATTGTTTACAATAGCAAAGAACTGGAACCAACCCAAATGCCCAATGATGATAGACTGGACTGGGAAAATGTGGCACATATACACCATGGAATATTATGCAGCAATCAAAAATGATGAGTTTGTGTCCTTTGTAAGGACATGGATGAATCTGGAGAACATCATTCTCAGCAAACTGACACAAGAACAGAAAAAGAAATACCGCATATTCTCACTCATAGGCGGGTGAGAAAAATGAGAACACATGGACACAGGGAGGGGTCTACTACACACTGGGGTCTATTGGGGGGAATGGGGGAGGGACAGCGTGGGGGAGCTGGGGAGGGATAGCCTGGGGATAAATGCCAAGTGTGGGTGAAGGGGAGGAAGGCAGCAAAACACACTGCCATGTGTGTACCTATGCAACTATCTTGCACGTTCTGCACATGTACCCCAAAACCTATAATGCAATAAAAATTTAAAAAAAAGAATAATGGCACCATTAAAATAACGTAGGCAATCAGAAAAATGGATAGATGTAGAATGAAAGACTAGCAAGTTCAGTTAGAATATGCCAAGTTTCAGAGATGAAGTAGAAATATCTTGCAAATTACTAAGATGAGGATAGATTAAAAAGAAGTGTTCATTGGAAGTATAGGAAATCAAGTGCACTGACATAATAGAAGCAGTGCTAATTACAAATAAGTTTGACAGGGAAGATATTGTAAAAGGAGGAGAATGTCCAAGGAGAGAGCCTTGGAAAATGCCTACATTTTACTTCATTTTGAAATTAGACATCTTGCTTAACTTAATTCTCTCTCTCTCTCCTTCTCTCTCATCTATTTCTTCTTCTCTTTTTTTCTCTGTGGTGACCTCCTCTGCCTGTGTGTGTGTGTGTGTGTGTGTGTGTGTGTGTGTGTGTGTGTCTAAGTCTTGTGGTTTTTGTTTGTTTTATTTTTTGATTTTTTTTTTTTTTCCGAGACAGAGTTTCGCTCTTGTTACCCAGGGTGGAGTGCAATGGCACGATCTTGGCTCACCGCAACCTCCGCCTCCTGGGTTCAGGCAATTCTCCTGCCTCAACCTCCTGAGTAGCTGGGATTACAGGCACGAGCCACCATACCCAGCTAATTTTTTGTATTTTTAGAAGAGACGGGGTTTCACCGTGTTGACCAGGATGGTCTTGATCATTTGACCTCGTGATCCGCCCACCTCGGCCTCCCAAAGTGCTGGGATTACAGGCGTGAGACACCACGACCGGCCCGATTTTATTTTATTTTTTTTTTTTTTGAGATGAAGTTTAGCTCCTGTTGCCCAGGCTGGAATGAAAAGGCATGATCTCGGCTCACTGCAACCTCCACCTCCTGGATTCAAATGATTCTCTTGCCTCAGCTTTTCGAGTAGCTGGGATTACAGCTGCCCACCACCATACCCAGATAAATTTTTGTGTTTTTAGTAGAAATGAGATTTCACCATGTTGGCCAGGCTGGTCTTGAACTCCTGACCTCAGGTGATCCACCTGCCTCAGCCTCCCAAAGTTCACTCCTGGGATGACAGGAGTGAACCGCCATGCCTGGCTGTTGTTTATGTACTCTAAATGTTTCTCCATATCTCATCTACATTCCAGTAATTACTTTTCATCAAGGCCTTACTATGTAGCACCTAAAACACCGCAGTTATATTTCAATTCATCTCCTTGCATTTATTCTTCCAATCTATTTTCTCAAATTTGATTAAAATATCCTTTCTTAAAATAAAATGACCGAATCATGTGATTCTTAAAACCACTGAATGTTTTACCATTATTTCTGTGAAAAAAATTCTAAATATCTCAACTTGGTATGAGAGATGTTGCACCACATAAGGTACCACCGACCCTGCCCTATCTCACCACCTCCCAATTCACAACTCATCCATACGCATCTTCTTCCAATTTTACAAATGTACAATGTCTCAATGCCCAGATCTTTTCCTGACTTTTCTTTCTACCTGGAATATTCTTCTCTTTAGCTTTTTTCTGAAAAACACATTTTTTGTTCTTTTATTTTGGGTATCATTTTTGTTTCCACACCTCTGATGCATTCTCTAACATTTCTTGTGCTTCACTATTTCTGGGAGGTTGACCTCACAACTGCATCACTAGTGGTGTGTGTGTGTGTTTTGTATTCTGGCTTCCAGTTACACTCATCTAATGGGACACATCCCCAGATCAGTGGGCAGAAGTAAAGAGATATCAAAGTCAAGGTTGTTCTTTTCTTCCCCTTTGTTGACACCACTCTCTGACAGTAGTTGTATCTTTCTGTAATAACAATTTCCACCAAGTGGTCCTAGATTTGTGACTTCAGTAAGACTATGCCCTCTCCTTTGTCCTTTTAGTCTTAGGAAAGGTAACCATTTTGTAATGTTGCTAGTCTCTGAGCATCTCAACATCCTCTATCTGTTTAGTTAACGATGCACTCACTCCATTTGAAATACATTCATTAATGTTTCTATCTAAGTGAATCTCTACAGTACCAATACCTAGTTGATGTTGTAATCGATACTAGGAATGGACCCAGAAATCTGGTCACTAACATAAGATTCTGGATCTGTGTTGCTCACATATTTGATGAATATATGATCGCCAGTCAGGGGAAAGGGCAATAATCCTAATTTGTAACGTGCATTGCATCACCATTATCAAGGTTACCATTGGTTGTAGTTCAGAATAGATTAGCAATAGGCCATAAATCCTTGGGTGATCATGTGGCTCTTGTTATTCATTGTTATGGCCACAGTGGTGAATATAAAGAATGCAGGCTGGTATCATCAGACAGAACTGGGAAGCAAAAAGCATTATCTTAAGGAGGTCATGCACCCAAATCAAGAATAAGGAAGAGAATCTTTAAAAAAAATTCTCTGGGGTCTTTAAAAAATTTAAAAACTCTATTTATTCCAATGGCTACCGGAGTGACAGGGCTAAGCATCTGTCCCCAAAACTGACTATCTGAGTTTCACAGTTACTATGTCAGTACATAAACTCATCAAGTCTCTTCTTACGCTATGGTTAGGAAAGTGATTAGGAAGAAGTAGAGACATTTGAGCACACATTAATGATTTGAACGGACACATCAAATCTTGCTTTGCTTAAGTATCTTTCAATGACTTCGGCTGGAGTAGGTATCTCTCAAGGAAATATCACTTTTCTAAAAGACACAAAGTACACCCCTCACTGCCTGCTGAGTTAAATACTAGCATTTCACAGAGGGAGAATTGCAAAATCTTTTTCATGAGTAGAAGGAGTACATAGCAACATATCCACAAGATCTATCCCTGAAGACTGTGTCTTAGAATTGACTCTGTTGTTATTAGATCAAACAAAACAAAGTCTGGTGTTACATAATAACATAGTTTTCAATGTCGAGAAATGTATTTGGAATTTGGAAGTTCACTTGTTCACCTCAACACTTGGAATGCTCTGTGAGTTCTCTTGTTTGGTTACTTGAAGCCTGAATCCAATAGTTGCTTCCCAACAATGAGATAAAGATTCCAGAATTTGTCTTTAATACTGTGAAGGATATGAGAATATCAGAGCAGACCTATTGTATGCAACTTTCCCTGCCACATAGAGCGGGGAAACTGCACACTTCTGGAGGACCTAGAAGATTTCCTTCCCAAAGGCATTTTTTAAAAGATTTCTGGTGGAACACCAGCATTTTCTCTAAAATCCTTCGGTGTCATCCCACTGTAAGCGAAGATGCTAATGTGCCGTTTAACTCTTCTTCAATGTGAACAACTGGACCAAAAAGTCAAAGAAACAGGGCATTGATGTCAACTAATGATCAGAGACAATGTGGCCACAAAAGACTGGAGGGCCAAAGCTGCATTCAAAATATTTTAACCAGAGGATCTGTGGCAGTAGTTAAGTGATTATTAAATCCCTGTGAATGAAAGAGATGGGTAATCATTATGATGTTGATTTGTCTATGTATTCAGAAAAGAACTACATTTTTGAAACGTGTGTAGTTTTATTGAATTCCATATCTGAGCCAGTTCATGAACTGGCTAGAACCCCTTACTTGTCGAGCAAGACTAGTTCATCATGGGTAATACTCTGCAGTGGAGGGTCAAATGCATATTTTAAATCTTTCTCCAAGCCATTACCAGAGGCACCTGTGGCCCCATGCAATAATGTTTGTACATGGCTATGAAGGAAATACATAGAACCTTCTGGGGGTTATTAAATGATCAGTCCAAAGTAACATATGTTCCTATGAAACAGAAACACTACCGTGATTCAGTCACCAGTATGGTTAATCACACAGGTTACATGACAGATGAAATTGTACCCTGAGTCCAATTCACAGTGGGACAAATGGTTATTTCTCTAGTATCTGAAAGTATAGTTGAAATAAAACTATTTGATGAGTAGTAGAAAACTTATGTATGTTCCTTCACCTGTGTAATATAGCTATATCAGTGGGAAGAAGCAAGATAAATAAAGAGTAATCCCCTGAAATTGGACAACCTTCTACCACTGCAATAATCATCTAAACACATACAAAACCAGCATAATCTCTGACACCTAATTGTTCATCTATTGTCTCAGCAAATTTCTTTTTTTAAGATGGAGTCTCACTCGGTCACCCAGGCTGGAGTGCAGTGGCACAATCTTGTCTCACTGCAACCTCCACCTCCCGGGTTCAAGCAAATTTCCTACCTCAGCCTATCAAGTCGCTGGGACTACAGGTGCCTGCCACCATGCCTGGCTAATTTTTTTGTATTTTAAGTAGAGATGGGGTTTCACCATGTTAGCCAGGCTGGTCTCAATCTCCTGACCTCGTGGGTCACCAGCCTCGGCCTCCCAAAATGCTGGGATTACAGGTGTGATCCACCGTACCCAGCCAGCAAATTTCTTTAAAAAATTTTCCAATTAGTTACAAGCAGAAGTTTGTCTTACCTAGCAGGGGCAGCCATACATCTTTACTGTCTTAAATCAAGGTTAGAACAAATCTACTGCATTCTGTTGTATATGACCTATGACAACATTTTAGTGTCCCAAAAAATATCATAATTGAGCATTGCATTGATGACATTATTTTACTTTGTGAGCTAAAAGTAGCAGGTACCCTATATGGCATAGTAGTGTGACATATTTTAGAGTATGAGAGAAAAACCCCAACACAAATTTAGAGGTCTGCCACATTAGTGAAGTTTTAGGGTTCCAATGCTCTTGGAATGTCAAGATGTTTCTCTAAAATGAGTGATAATTTGCAACATCTTGCACTGCTACAACATATGGTGAGCCTATTTATGTTTGATGTCTGCTCTTCTGATCTACTTATTTGGTAAGCAACAAGTCTGTCAGTTTTAACTAGGCCCAATGTAAAATGTATCTCTGTGGCAGTTGTGGGTCTTATGTCAACCACTAGGATAAGTGCATGCGATGGTTAGCTGTTATTTACAGAAGGACATACATATAGAGGATACCTGAATACAGCATAAAGACTGAAAATTTTTCAGTGAGAAGCCACATTTGCTGTAATCTAAAGAGGTGCTGGGATTTTCTGTCATATGTGCTTATCAAAAAAGTAGCAGAATAATACAACAGGTTTGGAGGTCTTAGTCAAAAGGGAGAAACACGATTGCCAGGGAGGACATTCATGGATGCTGAGAATGTTTACAGGCCCTTTGGCTTTTACATGTTCTAGAATCAACAGGCATCAAGAAGATTATTTTACCAGGGAAATTATTCCTTATTACCAAGGGAAAATTGGGTCATGGCTGCACATTGGAAAGTAGGAATACCTGGCACCTAGGAAATTCATTGGTGTGCCTTCTAGGGCTTCCAAGTTTATTAATCATTGTAAATGGAAAAATGGGACAATCCAATAAAGACAGAATGACTTGGTACCCATACTCTGTGAGAAAACTCTACAATCTGACAGTGGAAAAGAAGGATACAAAATAAATTATAGTAAAGTTAAAGTTATGAGTCGTAATATTGACCCCATAACCAGCAAGCATCAGGGTCTACAGAAATTATACTTACCATTTCTGATTATTTGTTTGCCTCCTTTTTCAGAACAAGCAACATGAAGAATAACGGTTCTGCATGAAAATAAAGCAATCTAACATAATTCCTCATTATTGAGTCTGATGGCCGTTGTGCCTCACCTGAGTTGTAAGGAGAATTTCTTCATTTGATTAAATGGCAAGAATAAGTGCTGAGTGGCAAGAGAAGTAATCTATAGTGGTTGTATTTCATCCTCTCCAACCCTAACCCATTCATTCTCTGTTTCGTTCTGTACTCCAAGTGGTTGATATCCTAATACGTATCACTCGTGCTCTCTACAAGTTTACTTCTAGTTAAGTTTCAATGATGAGCATGGGCAGAAGACTGGAGAAGATGGAGATACCTAAGATTTCTAGGTATCTCTCCTCTCAGTACTGCAGCTGTGAGCCTTATGAACATAGCTCCCAAAGCCCCAGTTCCTTCTAGACTTTAGTAACACTATTTCTTTTGTCCTTCAGCCTTGGGGACAAAAATGACCTGTTTCTGTTGTTAGCTTCTGGATGTCTCTAAAATTGAACTTATCTCTGGAAACAGTCACCCCACTAACTCTCTAATTTAAGCTATCTGAGGGGTGTTTATCTTATGATCATACTGCAAGTCAAACACTTTCCTTTGATCACGTGTATCCCTCTAGTGTGAGATGCATATTTGTTTCCTTATACTCACCTGGGACTCTGGGAAATCCCTGTTATAACCCTGTCACATGTTTTGCCGTTCTCTGTTACATTGTTTGTGTCCAACATAAGACAAACCTGAAGGGAAATATGGAACTTTTCTCTCCTGTTCAGTAATATGTCTCTAGGCTAGGAAAGTATGTAATATGTAGCAGGTATTTAGGAGATTATTTTTAAATGAATTAATTAATGAACAAACAGTCAGAGTTTATTTTTTTTCTTTAAGATTTAGGGATTACAAGTACACATTTGTTACATGGGTAATGATGGAGAGTGGGCTTCTATTGTGTCCATCATCCAAATATCGAACATTGTATGCAATAGGTATTGTTTTAAACTTCAAATACCACTTACTCTCCCTCATTTTGGAAGCATCAGTGTCTATTATGTCCATCTTTATGTCTATATGTATCCATCGTTTACTTCACATTTGTAAGTGACAACATGCAATATTTGATTTTTAGTTTGTGAGTTAGCTCACTTCGGATAATGGCCTCTAGCTCCATCCATGCTGCTGCAGAGGACATGATTTCATTCTTCTTATAGTTGCATTGTATTCTATGTTGTATATAAACCATATTTTCTTTGTCTCATCAACCACTGACAAAGACTTAGTTGATTCCATAGCTGCTATTGTGAATAATGCTGTGATTAAACATAGAAGGGAGGTGTCTTTTTCACATAAATTATTTTCCCTTTTTTCTTTTTTAATTATATTTTAAGTTCTGAGATGCATGTACAGAACGTTCAGGTTTGTTATACAGGTATACATGTGCCATGGTGGTTTGCTGCACCCATCAACCCATCGTCTACATTAGGTATTTCTCCTAATGTTCTCTCTCCCCTATCCCTCCACCCCTTGACAGGCCCCCATGTGTGATGTCTCCCTCCCTGTGTCCATGTGTTCTCATTGTTCAATTCCCACTATGACTGAGAACATGCAGTGTTTGGTTTTCTGTTCCTATGTTAGTTCGCTGAGAATGATGGCTTCCAGCTTCATCCATGTCCCTGCAAAGGACGTGAAATCATTCTTTTTATGGCTGCATAGTATTCCATGGTGTATATGTGCCACATTTTCTTTATCCAGTCTATCACTGATGGGAATGTGGGTTAGTTCCAAGTCTTTGCTATTGTGAATAGTGCTGCAATAAATATATGGATGCATGTGTCTTTATAGTAGAATTATTTATAATCCTTTGGGTACATGCCCAGTAATGGGATTGCTTGGTCAAATGGTATTTCTGGTTCTATATCCTTGAGGAATCGCCACACTGTCTTCCACAATGGTTGAACTAATTTACACTCCTACTAATGGTGTAAAAGCATTCCTATTTCTCCACATCCTCTCTAGCACCAGTTGCTTCTTGACTTTTTAATAATCACCATTCTAACTGGCATGAGATGATATCTCAATATGGTTTTAATTTGCATATTTCTAATGATCAGTGATGATGAGCTTTTTTTTCATGTTTGTGGGCTGCATAAATGTCTTCTTTGGAGAAGTGTCTGTTCATATCCTTTGCCCACTTTTTGATGAGGTTATTTGTTTTTTTCTTGTACATTTGTTTAATTTCCTTGGAGATCCTGGATATTAGCCCTTTGTCAGATGAATAGATTGCAAAAATTTTCTCCCATTCTCTAGGTTGCCTGTTAACTCCAATGATAGCTTCTTTTGCTGTGCAGAAGCTCTTTAATTAGGTCCCATTTGTCAATTTTGGATTTTGGTACCAATCTTTAGGTGTCTTAGTCATGAAATCTGTGCCGATGCCTGTGTCCGGAATGGATGGTATTGCTTAGGTTCTTTCTCAGGATTTTTATGGTTTTAGGTTTAAGTCTTTAATCCATCTTGAGTTAATTTTTATATAAGATTTAAGGAAGGGATCCAGCTTCAGTTTACTGCATATGGCTAACCAGTTTTGCCAACACCATTTAGTAAATACGAAATTCTTTCTCCATTGCTTGCTTTTGTCAGGTTTGTCAAAGATCGGATGTTTATAGATGTGTGGCATTATTTCTGAAGTCTCTGTTCTGTTCCATTGGTTGATATATCTGCTTTGGTACCAGTACCATGCTGTTTTGGTTACTGTAGGCTTGTATTGTAGTTTGAAGTCAGATAGTGTGATGCCTCCAAATTTGTTCTTTTTGCTTACAATTGTCTTGGCTATATGGGCTCTTTTTTGGGTCCATATGAAATTTAAAGTAGTTTTTTTCTAATTCTGTGAAGAAAGTCAATGGTGGTTTGACGGGGATAGCATTGAATATATAAATTACTTTGGGCAGTAAGAACATTTTCACCATATTGATTCTTCCTATCCATGAGCATGGAATGTTTTTTCATTTGTTTGTGTCCTCTCTTTTCCTTGAACAGTGATGTATAGTTCTTCTTGAAGAGGTCCTTCATATCCCTTATAAGTTGTATTCCTAGGTATTTTATTTCCTTTGTAGCAATTGTGAATGGGAGTTCCCTAATGATTGCTCTCTGTTTGTATATTATTGGTGTAGAGCAATGCTTTTGATTTTTGCACATTGATTTTCTTTCCTAAGACTTTGCTAAAGTTACTTATGAACTTAAGGAGATTTTGGGCTAAGACAATGGGGTTTTCTAAATATGCAATCATGTCATCTGCAAATAGAGACAATTTTGCTTCCTCTCTTCTTATTTGAATACTCTTTCTTTCTCTTGCCTGATTGTCCTGGCCAGAACTTCCAAACTATGTTGAATAGGAGTGGTGAGAGAGGGCGTCCTTGTCTTGTGCCTGTTTTTGAAGGGAATGCTTCCTCTTTTACCTATTCATTTTTTATTGGGTTTGTCATAAATAGCTTTTATTATTTTGAGATACTTTCCATCAATACCTAATTTATTGAGAGTTTTTAACATGAAGTGATGTTGAATGTTATCGAAGGCCTTTTCTGCATCTATTGAGATAATCATATGCTTTGTTTGTTTGTTTGTTTGTTTGCTTGTTTGTTTGTTTTTAATGTATTTGGGGTTCTGGGGTACATGTGCACATCCTGCATCCTGCAGGATTGTTGCATAGGTATATACATGCCATGGTGGTTGCTGTCTCCATCACCCGCTTCCATCACCTACATCAGGCATTTCTCCCAGTGTTATCCCTCCCTATCCTCCTTCCCCTCCCCTCCAACCCCCCACCTAGCCCAGTGAGTGTTGCTGTCTTCCCTGTGCCCATGTGTTCTCATGTGGTTTTTGTCAGTAGTTTATGTGATAGATTGCATTTATTGATTTGCGTATGTTGAACTAGCCTTACATCCCAGAGATGAAGCTGACTTTATTGTGGTGGATAAGCTTTTTAATGCCCTGCTGGATTCAATGTGCCAGTATTTTATTGAGGATTTTTGCATCAAGTTTCATCAAGGGTATTGACCTGAAATTTTCTTTTGTATTGTGTCTCTGCCAGGTTTTGGTATCAGGATGATGCTGAATTTATAAAATGAGTTAGGGAGGAGTCCCTCTTTTTCTATTGTTCTAATAGTTTCAGAAGGAATGGTACCAGCTCCTCTTTGTACCTCTCATAGAAACTGGCTGTGAATCAGTCTGGTTCTGGGCCGTTTTGGGTTGGTAGGCTATTAATTATGGCCTCCACTTCAGAACTTGTTATTGATCTATTCAGGAATTTGGCTTCCTCCTGGTTTAGTCTTGGGAGGGTGTACATGTCCAGAAATTTATCCATTCCTTCGGGATTTTCCAGTTTATTTGCATAAAGGTGGTTACAGTATTCTTTGATAGTAGTTTGTATATCTGTGACATCAGTGGTGATATCCTCTTTATCATTTTGTATTCTGTCTATTTAATTCTTCTCTCTTTTTCTTCATTATTAGTCTGGCTAGCGGTCTATCTATTATGTTAATTTTTTTAAAAAGCTGCTCCTGGATTCATTGATTTTTGAAGGGATTTTTGTGTCTCTGTCTCCTTCAGTTCCGCAGTGATGTTAGTTGTTTATTGTCTTCTGCTAGCTTTCGAATTTATTTGCTCTTGCTTTTCTAGTTCTTTTAATTGTGATGTTAGGGTGTCAATTTTAGATCTTTCCCACTTTCTCCTGTGTGCATTTATTACTATAAAATTTTCTTTAAACACTGCTTTAGCTATGTCCGAGAAGTTCTGGTACATTTTGTCTTTTTCTCATTAGTTTTTAAAAACGTATTTATTTCTGCTTTAATTTTTTTATTTACCCAGGAGTCATTCAGGACAGGTTGTTTAGTTTCCATGCAGTTGTATGGTTTTTAGTGAGTTTCTTAATTTTGGGTTCTAATTTGATTGCATTGTGTTCTGTGAGACTGTTATGATTTCTTTTCTTTTACATTTGCTGAGGAATGTTTTACTTCCAATTATGTGGTCATTTTTAGAATAAGTGCTATGTGGTGCTGAGAAGAATGTATATTCTGTTGATTCGGGGTGGAGAGGTCTGTAGATGTCTGCTAGGCCCACTTGGTACAGAGGTGAGTTCAAGTCCTGAATATCTTTATTAATTTTCTGTCTCATTGATCTGTCTAATATTGACAGTGGGATGTTAAAATATCCCAGTATTACTGTGTGGGAGTCTAAGTCTCTTTGTAGGTCTCTAAGAACTTGCTTTTTGAATCTGGGTGCTCCCGTATTGAGTGCCTATATATTTAAGGCTAGTTAGCTCTTCTTGTTGCATTGATCCCTGTATCAGTTTGTAATGCCCTTCTTTGTCTCTTTTGATCTTTGTTGGTTTAAAGTTTGTTTTATCAGAGACTAGGTTGCAACCCCTGTCTTTATTTTTCCTTTCCATTTGCTTTTAAGTATTCCTCCATTTATTTATTTTGAGGCTATGTATGTCTTTGCACATGAGACATGACTCCTAAATACAGCACACCAATTGGTCTTGACTCTTTATGCAATTTGCCAGTGTGCGTCTTTTAATTGGAGCATTTAGTCCATTTACATTTAAGGTTAATATTGTTATATGTTAATTCGATCCTGTCATTATGATGCTAGCCGGTTATTTCGCCCATTCATTGATGCAGTTTCTTCATAGCGTTGATGGTCTTTACAATTTGGTATGTTTTTGCAGTGGCTAGTACCCGTTTTTTCTTTCCATATTTAGTGCTTCCTTCAGGAGCTTTTGTAAGGAAGGCCTGTGGTGACAAAAATCTCTCAGCATTTTCTTATCTGTAAAGGATTTTATTTCTCCTTTGCTTATGAAACTTAGTTTGGTTGGATCTGAAATTCTGGGTTCAAAAATTCTTTTCCATAAGAATATTGAAGATTGGCTGCCACTCTCTTCTGGCTTGTAGAGTTTCTGCAGAGAGATCTGCTGTTAGTCTGATGGGCTTCCCTTTATGGGTAACCTGACCTTTCTCTCTTGCTGCCTTAACATTTTTTTCTTTATTTCAACCTTGGTGAATCTGATGATTACGTGTCTTAAGGTTGCTGTTCTTGAGGAGTATCTTTGTGGTGTTGTCTGTATTTCCTGAATTTCAATGTTGGCCTGTCTTGCCAGGCTGGGAAATTCTGGATAATATCCTGAAGAGTGTTTTCCAATATGGTTCCATTCTCCCCATCACTTTCAAGCACACCAATCAAAGGTAGATTTGATCTTTTCAGATAGTCCCATATTTCTTGGAGGCTTTGATCATTCCTTTTCATTCTTTTTTCTCTAATCTTGTCTTCACACTTTATTTCATTAAGTTGATCTTTAATCTCAGCAATTCTTTTTTCCGCTTCATCAATTTGGCTATTGATACTTGTGTATGCTTCACGAAGTATTGTGCTATGTCTTTCAGCTCCATTAGGTCATTTATGTTCTTCTCTAAACTGGTTTTTTTAGTTAGCAATTCCTCTAATCTATTTTTGAGTTTCTTAGCTTCCTTGCATTAGGTTAGAACACACTCCTTTAGCTCAAAGGAGTTTGTTATTACCCACCTTCTGAAGCGTACTTCTGTCAACTCATCAAACTTATTCTTCATCCAGTTTTGTTTCATTCCTGGCAAGGAGTTGTGATCATTTGAAGGAGAAGTATCATTTTGGTTTTTGGAATTTTAAGCCCTTTTGTGCTGGTTTTTCTTCACCTTTGTGGATTAATCTACCTTTGATTTCTGATGCTGATGACCTTTTGATGGGGTTTTTGCATTGGCAGCCTTTCTATTGATGTTATTGCTTTCTATTTGTTGGTTTTTCTTCTAATAGTCAGGCCCCTCTTCTGCAGGTCTGCTGGATTTTGCTGGAGGTCCACTCCAGACCCAGTTTGCCTGGGTGTCACCAAAGATTCCTGCTTGCTCCTTCCTCTGGAAGCTTCTTCCCAGAAGGGCTCCTGCCAGATGCCAGCCAGAGCCCTCTTGTGCAATTTATCTGTCAATCCCTGCTGGGGGGTGTCATGCAGTCAGTAGGCATGGGAGTCAGGGACCCACTTGAGTAGGCAGTCTGTCTTTTAGCAGAGCTTGAGTGCTGTGCCAGGAGATTCCACTGCTCTCTTCAGAAGTGGAAGGCAGGAACATTGAAGTACTCTGAAGCTGTGCCCACAGCCACCTGATCCCCCAGGTGCTCTGTCCCAGGACAATGGGAGTTTGATCTATAAGCTCCTGACTGGGGTTGCTGCCTTTTTTTTTTTTTTTTTTTTTTTTCAGAGATACCCTGCCCAGGGAGGAGGAATCTAGAGAGTCATTCTGGCTACAGCAGCTTTGCCAGGCTGTGGTGGGCTCCAGCCAGTCTGAACTTCCCGGTGGCTTTGTTTACACTGTGAGAGGAAAACTACCTATTCAAGCCTTAGTAATGGTGGACGCCCTTCCCCCTACCAAGCTCCAGAATCCTAGGTCTACTTCAGACTCCTGTGCTAGCAGTGAGAATTTCAAGCCAATGGATCTTAGCTTGCTGGGCTCCCTGGGAGTAGGATCCACTGAGAAAGACCACTGGGCTCTGTGGTTCCAGCCCCCTTTTCAAGGGAGTGAATGCTTCTGGTCACACTGGTATTCCAGACACCACTGGGGTATGAAAAAACTCCTGCAGCTAGCTTGATATCTGCCCAAAAGGCTGCCCAGTTTTATGGTTGAAACCCAGGGCCCTAGTGGTGTAGACACTCCAGAGAATCTCCTGGTCTGCAGGTTGCAAAGACTGTGGGAAAAATATAGTATCTGGGCTGGAATGCACCGTTCCTCACAGCACAGTCCTTCATGGCTTCCTTTGGCTAGGGGAGGAAGTTCCCTGACCCCTTGTGCTTTTTGGGTGAGATGAGACTCCACCCTGCTTTGTCTCACCTTCCATGGGTTGCACTCACTGTCTAATCAGTCCCAATGAGATGAACCAGGTATCTCAGTTGGAAATGCAGAAATCACCACCTTCTGTGTTGATCTCACTGAGAGCTGCAGACCAGAGCTGTTCCTATTCGGCCATCTTGCCATCCGCCTTCCTTATTTTCCTTTGGACTGGCACCCAGCAGTGAGATTGCTGGCTTAAATCATAATTCTATTTTCAGCTGTTTGAAATATCGCCATACTCTTTTCACAAGAGGTTGAACTAATTTACATTCCCACCAACAGTGTATAAGCTTTCTTTTTTCTCTACATTCAAGCCAACATCTGTTGTTTTTTGACTTTTTAATAATAGCCCCTCTGACTGCTATAAAATGATATCTCAGTGTGGCTAAATTTGCATTTCTTTCATGATTACTGATGATGAGCATTTTTTTCATGTGTATTATATCTGTTGGTCATCTTTTGAGAAATCTTTGGTCATGTTCTTTGCCCAATTTTCTATGAAGTTATTTGTTTTTTTCCTAGTGAGTTGTTTCAGTTTCTTGTAGATTCTAAATACTAGTCCTCTGCCAGAGGCATAATTTGCAAATATTTTCTCACAGTCTATACATTATCTGTTTTCTCTGTTGATTATTTCTTTTGCTGTGGAGAAGCTTTTTTGTTTAATTGAGTTCCATTTTTCAAGTTTTGATTTATGCTTTTTAATTTGCTTTTGGTGTCTTTGTAATAAATTATTTTCCCAAGCCAACATACAGAAGATATTTTTCTAGCTTTTCTTCTAGAAATTTTTAGAATTTTTGTAGTTTCAGTTCTTTAATCAATCTTGAGTTAATTTTTGTATATGATGAGAGATACAGGTCAAGTTCTATTCTTCTGCTTACGGCTATCCAATTTTCCCATTATAATATGTCAGATAGGGTGTCCTTTCCTCATTGTTACTTTTTGTTGACTTTGTTGAAGATCAGTTTGTTGCAGGTACATGGTCTTATTTCTGGGTTCTCTATCCTGTTCCATTGATCTATGTTTCTATTTTTATACCAGTTGCCATGCTGTTTTAGTTAATATAGCCCTATAGTATAATTTGAAGTAAGGCAATGTGATGCCTCAAGATTTATTCTTTTTGCTTTGTATTACTTTGACTAGTCAGGATTTTATTGTGGCAAATGAACTTTAGAATTTTCTTTTTCTGATTATGTGAAAAATAACATTGGTAATATAATAGGATTTGTGTTCATCTGTAGCTTGCTTTGGGCAATATGGTTATTTTAACAATGATGATTCTTTCAATCCATGAGCATGAGGTGTTTTTTCATTTGTTTGTGTCATCTCTGATTTATTTCATGAGTGTTTTATGGTTCTCCTAGTAGAGATCTTTTAGATCCTTGATTGAATGTATCCTTGGTATTTTATTTTCTTTGTGGCTACTGTAAATGAGATAAAGTTCTTGATTTGGTTCTCAGCTTAAATGTTATCCATATATAGTAATGACACTGATTTTGTACATTGATTTTGTATCCTGACACTTCACAGAAGTTGTTTATAAACTCAAGGAGTCTTTAGGGTTTCTAGGTATATACTAATGTCATCAGCAAACAGAGATCATTTGAATTCCTCTTTTCCAAGTTGAATGCCTTTAATTTCTTTCTCTTGCCTAATTGTTCTGCTGAGGACTTATACTACTATACAGAATAAGAGTGATGAGAATGGACATTCTTATCTTGTTCCAGTTCATAGAAGGAAGGTTTCCAGTTTTTGCTCATTCAATATGATGTTGAATGTGGGTTTGTCAATCATGGCTCTTATTATTTTGAAGTAAGTTTAATTGATGCATAATTTGTTAAGGGCTTTTCTCATGAAAAAATATTGAATTATTTAATGCTTCTTCTGCATCTATTGAGGTGATCATGTGGTTTTTGTTCTTAGTTCTGTTTATATGGTGATTGTGTTTATTGATTCATTTATATTGAAACATCCTGTATCTCCTAAAGAAAACCAACTTGATCATGATAACTTATCTTTTTGATGTGCTATTAGATTTGATTTGCTAATATTTTGCTGAATAACTTTGTAACTCTGGCCATTGGGATATTAACTGGTTCTTTTCCCCTTTTTTAATGTTTTTGCATGATTTTCATATCAGAGTGACAATAGATTCATAGAATGAGTTAAAAAGGAATCCCTGGTCCTCAATTCTGTAGAATAGTTTTAGTATATGGATACCAGCTCCTTGTTGTGCATCTAGTGGAATTTGGCTGTGAATCTGTCTGGTTCTGGAATTTCTTTGTTGTTGGAAGCTTCTTTTATTTTTTTTGCCACTAACTTGATTTCATTACTCAATATTGGTTTATTCAGGATTTCTATGTTTTCCTGGTTCAATCTTGGAAAGTTTATATATCCAGATTTATTAATTTTCTCTAGGTTTTCTAGTTTGTACATAGTAGACTCTGATGATACAATGAATTACTGTAGTATCAAAGGTAATGTCACCTTTATGATTTCTGATTTTATTTATTTGAACTGTCTCTTTTTTTCTCTTGATTAATCGTCCTGCTGGTGGTCTGTCAATTGTGTCTATCCTATTGGAGAAACAACGTTTGGTTTTATTGATACTTTGTCGCTTTTCATCTCAATCTCTTTTAATTCTGCTGTAATATTGGTGGTTTCTTTTCTTTGATAGCTTTGGATTTGGTTTATTCTTGTTTTGTATATCTTTGAGATGCAACATTAAGTGGTTAATTTGAGATCTTTACATCTTTTTGATGTAGATATTTAATCTTTTATTTTTTTTTATTTTTTTTTATTTTTTTATTTATTTTTTTTGAGACGGAGTTTCGCTCTTGTTACCCGGGCTGGAGTGCAATGGCGTGATCTCGGCTCACCGCAACCTCCGCCTCCTGCGTTCAGGCAATTCTCCTGCCTCAGCTTCCTGAGTAGCTGGGATTACAGGCAAGCGCCACCACGCCCAGGTAATTCTTTTGTATTTTTAGTAGAGACGGGGTTTCACCATGTTGACCAGGATGGTCCCGATCTCCTGACCTCGTGATCCACCCGCCTCCGCCTCCCAAAGTGCTGGGATTACAGGCTTGAGCCACTGCGCCTGGCCGACATTTAATCTTATAACCTTTTCTCTCAGGATTGTTATTGCCTTAGTCCAGTGGTTTGGTATAATGTGTCTCTGATTTCATTTGTTTTAAATAATGTATTATTTTTTGTTTTATTCATTGGATTGCCAAAAAATAGTATTTTGAATTCTGCCTTAATTTTAACTTTATTACTTACCCAACCATCATTCTGGAGCAAGTTGTTTAGTTTCCATGTATTAGTGTAATTTTGAGAGTTCCTGTTTGTACTCATTTCTAGTTTTATTCCATTATGGTCTAAGAACTTACTTGATATGATTTTCATCTTTTAAAATGTATTCAGATTTGCTGCCGGGCGCGGTGGCTCACGCCTGTAATCCCAGCACTTTGGGAGGCCAAGGCGGGTGGATCACGAGATCGAGACCATCCTGGTCAACATGGTGAAACCCCGTCTCTACTAAAAATACAAAAAATTAGCTGGGCATGGTGTGCCTGTAATCCCAGCTACTCAGGAGGCTGAGGCAGGAGAATTGCCTGAACCCAGGAGGCGGAGGTTGCGGTGAGCCGAGATCTTGCCATTGCACTCCAGCCTGGGTAACAAGAGCGAAACTCCGTCTCTAAAAAAAAAAAGAAGTATTCAGATTTGCTTTATGGTCACATATATGGTCAAATTTGAAGAATGTTCCATGTATATATGAGAAGAATGCATATTTTGCAATTGTTGAGTAGAATGTTCTATATATGTCTATTCACCCCGTTTGGTCTAAAGTCCAATTGAAGTAGAGTTTGTTTATTTGTTTTCTGCCTCAGTGATCTTTGTAGTAATCTCAGTGGAGTATTAAAATCTGGGTGCTTCAGTAATGAGTACAGATATAATAGGATAGCTAAATCTTGTTGAAGAAAATGTTTATTATTATATATTTTTCTTTTTCAATTCTTACTGTGGTTGGTTTAAGGTTTGTTTATATGATATAATAATTGCTACCTCTCCTCGCTTTTGTTTTTCAATTATGTGATACATCATTTTGGACTCTATTTTGAGTGTGAAGGTGTCATTAACCAATAGACAAGTCTCTAACCAATAGATGTGTCTCTGTAGGCAGCTCATGGTTGGGTATTGTTTTAATCCAATTTTCCACTATTTTAAGTGGACCATTTAGGCCTATCTTTGGCTTCCCTTGGCCACACATAAAATATACTAACACTAACCATAGCTGATGAGCTAAAAAAAAATTGCAAAAAAAAGTTTCGTAATGCTTTAACAAAGTGTACAGATTGGTATTGGGATGTGGGTTAAACAAGCTTGATTTGGTCATTTCTGTTCAAGTTTATATTGTTATGTGTGGGTTAGTTCCTGTTACAGTGTTGTCAGCTAGGTGTTTGGGAGTGTTAATTGTGTCATTGTTTTATAGGAGCTAAGAAGTTTGTACTTACGTGTCCTTTATAACATCCTTTGAGTTTCATTTTTGAACTTCTTTAATCATTTCTTGTAGGTTCAGTCTATTGGTGTCAAATTCCTTCAGCATTTGCTTGTCTGAAAATACTTTATGTCTCCTTCATTTATGAAGCTTATTTTGGCAGGATATGAACTTCTTGGCTAGCATCATTTTTTCTTTAAGGAGGCTAAAAATAGAGCTTCAGTCTCTCCTGGCTTGTATGATTTCTGCTGAAAAGTTTGTTGCTTGATGGGCTTTTCCTTTAGTAATTTGACTCTTTTTTTTTTTTTTTTTTTTTTTTTTGAGACAGAGTTTCGCTCTTGTTACCCAGGCTAGAGTACAATGGCATGATCTTGGCTCACCGCAACCTCTGCCTCCTGGGTTCAGGCAATTCTCCTGCCTCGGCCTCCTGAGTAGCTGGGATTACAGGTACGCACCACCATGCCCAGCTAATTTTTGTATTTTTAGTAGAGATGGGGTTTCACCATGTTGACCAGGATGGTCTCGGTCTCTTGACCTTGTGATCCACCCGCCTCGGCCTCCCAAAGTGCTGGGATTACAGGCATGAGCCACTGCATCCAGCCCAACTCTTTTCTTTAGCTGCCTTTCAGATTGTTTTTTCTTTTCATTGCCTTGGATACTTTGATGACTGTATATCTTGGTGATGTTTGTCTTGTATAGTGTAAAATTACTGTTAATTTTTTTCTCAAATATGTTTTCCAGGTTGCTTGTTTTTTCTTCTTTCTCTGGAATGCCTGTATGTTGTAGGTTTTATCGCTTTACATAATAAATCTTACATTTCTCAAAGGCTTTGTGCATTTTTAAAAAAATTCTTTATTTTTTATTTTGTCTGACTGGGTTAATTCAAAAAACCAGTCTTCAGACTCTGAAGTACTTCGTTTTTCTTGGTCCAGTCTATTATTGTGCATTTTGAAATGAAATTCCTTAGGTAATTTTTTTCCTTTTTATTTCCAGAACTCTTTTTCTCCCTAGGATCTGTACCTCTACCTTCATTTCCTGGGGTGTGTGTGTGTGTGTGTTTGAAGTTGATTGTCAACCTTCCCTTGGATCTCACTGAGCTTCATTGCAATCCATACCTTTAATTCTTATTTTGCTATTTCTGTGTTCTCATTTTGGTTCTTTGCTAAAGAGCTACTGTGATCCACTGGTGGTGTCACAACATCCAGATTTGTCATAGTACCTGCATTTTTATGTGTTCTGATCATCTAGAGAAACTGACACTTCTTATTTTGAATTTAATTTTCATTCAGATCGGATTTTCTTTTCTCTATCATTTTCCACCTTGAGGCTGTGACTATATTGGGTAGTCTTTTGGTTTTGCCTCTATAGCCCTGTGCACTTTTGTTGGCAGGTTTTATATTGATCTGTGCAGTTTAATCTGCCAGTAAGTAGTGATTATGGATAAAAGCCAGCTGTGGCACAAGCAGATGGACGTGTGCTTGATCTTTGTTTCTGTGAGGTAGTCTCTGTTTCAAATGATGGGCTGGACAGTGAAGTGCTTGCTGTCCTGAGCTTCCTGTTCATCAAGAAGGTATGGGAGACAGCTGGGCAGTGCTGGACCCTGTGGCTCCAGTGATAAGCACAGGACAGCAACCCTGACGCGGTTGACTAGGGGATCTCTTGGTGAAATGCACCAATTTCGCTACAGGAAGTGAGGGGGCTGGACCAGCTCCATGTCCTAGATAGGCAGGAACATAGTAGGGGCTTATGACTCTCAGTACATGTGCAATTATTTTCTTTCTCTAGGCCATAGTGTTGCATAGAGCCACGGAAAATACCTGTCCTGTGGCTTTCCATGGGAGTGATTCCGAGGAAGAACCCCTTTACTCAGGGCAGCACATACAGCTTTATGACTCATCTATATTCTAATGCTACTGTTTTGTTTACAGAGGGGAAGGGCTCTGCCTTTTGGCTAATGCGGGTGGGTGTCAGATGTCATGCTGTTAGCTGGTAATGTTGGCTTGACCTCAGTACTCAGGGAGAGCAGTCAGGTGCCAGCAGTGTTGAGTGGGCTAGATAATTCCCCAGTCCAAAGCCCCAGGTGGCCCACTGGATGGCACATGAGTTCTGAAGGGATTGGAACAGGATTGGGACAGCACAGAGGTCAGGTGCTAGTTGTGATAGAGAGAGGCAGGCTGGTCATCCCGGGGACACCAGCAGAACTCTCAAGTTGAAGTAAGCAGAGCACTCAGGCAATGGGAACCCAAAGGCAAATCACAGGACTGGGCTCTCCTATAGTTTCCATAGATTCCAGACTGCCGCTGAAATAGTCTGGTGGGAGCTATGTGAGTGTGTGTGAGTCTTTTACAAGGGAGGGCAGGCCGCCTCAGCTGGGGCAATGAAGAATGGCAGCTGTGAGGTGTGTAGCCTGCTCACATTCCCCTCCCACAGAAGCGTTGCTCAATTTCACTGTTGGAACATGTAAAAGTGTTTAGCCTTTCTGCTCCTTTGTTGACCTGGGGCTAGCAGTGGTGATGACAACTAATACAGCAGATAGAGCAGAAACACTTTTTGGTGTCTCTAAAGGTTGAACTCATAGAGGCATTCTGGGTTCAGGTAGGGATAGGGAGGCTGCAAGGGGCCTGTCTTTAATGCAGGCAAGTCCATTTGGTGGGCAGCAGTGCAGGCAAGGAGTCACATGGTATGTAGTTTGCCTGCTACTCTATTTGGAGGCTGTGGTAACTCCCTTGCGGGGGCATAAGAAAGTGCCCAGATTCTCAGCTCCGTACCCAGGCCAGGGGCAGCAGGTGTAGTGTGCACCAACTGCTGTGAGAATGAAAAGACTCAGGCTCTTAGGCAACCTCTGGGGTTTGGAGTCACAAACGAATGCTGAACTGCAACTATAGTAAAACCACAGAATTCAAAGGATTCCTCCAGGCAATCAGGTGTAAATTAAAATGTGATCTCCTAAGGACTCAAAACAAGAAACATGTCTCAGAAAAGTAAATGAAAATAAACAAAAAGGAAAATAAAACAATGACTTAAGATTATGTATATATCTCAGCTAAGAAGAGATAAATAGAATAAGTGCATGAACAAGGGAGGTCACCTCTTTTAACAAGTTTATTTCAATGTATTTTATTCTTTTGGTTTCTACTGGGATTAGAATTCTTTTATTATTTTCCTCTTCAGGTAGTTCATTGCTCGTGTATATAAAGAAGACTGAATTCTGTACTCTGCAAATTTATTGGATTTCTTTATTTGTTCTAACAGTTTTTTTTTGTTTAGCCTTCAGGGTTTTCTACATATAGAATCATGTCATTTGCGTTCTGAGAAAGTTTACTTCCTGTCGTCTAATTTGGAAGCCTTTGGTTTTTATTTTTTGTCTAATTTTCTCTGAATATTACTTTGTAGTATTATGTTGAATAAAAGTGGAAGAGTGATCATCCTCACCTTGTACTAGATCTTAAAGAAAAAACTTTTCATTTTCCCTTATTGATTGTGATGTAAGTTGCAGGCTGTGCATATATGGCCTTTATTATATTGAGGTCACTAACTTCAATGCCTATCTTGCTGTTGCTTTTTATTATAAATTAATGCTGAATTATCTAAACTTTTTCTGCATCAGTTAAGTGCACTGAAAGTTATAAAACCTTGATGAGAGAAATTAAAGAAGAATCAGATGAATAAAAATATATCCATGTTCGTGAATGGGAAGATTTAAAAGTGTTGAAATGTCCAGAATACTCAAAGTGATTCACAGTTTTAATACAATCCCTATCAAAATCCCTGTGGCATATTTTACAAAAAGTAGAAAAAACAATCCTAAAATTAATATGGAACTAAAAAAGACCCTAAATAGCCAAATCAACTTTGAGCAAGAAGAATAAAGCTGAAGGCATCACCCTTCCTAATTTCAAAATATATCACAAAACTATGATAATAAAATTAATGTGGTACTGGTAAGCAAAGAAATAGAAACAAAATAGAGAGCCTAGAAATAAATCCACATACCTATAGTCAACTAATCTTTGACAAGGGTGTAACCTGCCCTAAAAGAAAATGGAAGGGCGCTGAACATGGGAGTTTACATTGTGACTTTCACAGGTTACTATTTTTACCTATAGAACAGTCTAATGTCTAGCTGTCAAACCTAAAACCAGAGGTACCCTCACATGGAAAACTTGTTTATACTGGCAGGTGCACTTGTTAGGTCTTGTCTGACCCATGGTGCACCTGACTATTGCTCTGGTGATGGGAGCCTAGCCTTATGTTCTCGTGATATCCTGGAGAAAACAGCCTATAGCAGCCTCTCATTCTTCAGATGGAAGCCACACTTTCAATACACGACCACAACAGAAAACAAGTTCAAAGACTTTTTCCTATAGAAAATGAGTGAGGAAGGTATAATGCGCAAAAAGGTTGTAAAAAAAAAAAAACCGGAAGAAACAATCAGACAGAGAGAGAGAGAGAGAGAGAGAGAGAGAGAGAGAGAGAGAGAGAGAGAGAGAGAACATGACAATTAACAGTATATATAAGGGAATAAGATGTGGGTCATTTTAAGTTTGCAGGCAAATGTCTGAATTGTCTCTCTAAAAAAGCTGCAGGAAAGCAGGGATTCCAGCCCTGGTGGAAGAGACATCTCTAAATTATTATATCTCGACACCAGCTTGAATCATTTAGGTGTGATATGAAACTGGAAACTGTGTCAAGGATGACTGATTCTTACTTCTGGTATGAGAAAGTTAAACTTGTATTCAAAGTGGATACTGAGGCAACATGAAATTATGAGACTGTATCACAGAGGCTTACAGGTTAAATTTTTCAAGGAGAGATAGAACTGTTCTGATAACTCGTTGAAGTACAATGAAGATTGAAATATTTGAAGTTATGAAGTGTTGAAGACACAAAAAATTAGGGCACGGTGTCAAAAAAGTATTAAATTTACTATAGGGGTTTTGCAAGGAATAGTAACAAGGATAATAAGTCCATTTTTTAAATACCTACCTCTATGCCAGGCTTTAGACCACGTTCTTTGGGTAACTCCTGTAATCCTTTTATGTTCACTATAAATAGTGAACTTAAATATAGTGAACCTCTTGTTGGAAAGAGCAGCAAAGTCACATTGCAAAGAACATCAACAGAAAGGCAATCATAGGCATCAATGAAAATAATTAGGTAACAATCACAGTTAAAATTTAATCCCCCGATTGGCTTGGCCTTTATACCAGTTTGCTTTCTCTGTCATTTTCTCTCTCGTTATTGGCAATGAATGAATGAAGAGGATGACTGTTACTCTGGAGAGAAGCCTATGTGTTGCTGAACCACAGCAATGGTTATTGGAGAAGGGTGGTATGAGCCAATGACATAGACTTCAGTAGAGAATATAAAACACTGATTTTTATCTTTCTGAGTAAGAATAAATATATGACAAAAAAAAAGCCACATTTGCTGGAAATGCTGGCCTTTAAAGTGGATAACAACGTCAAGAAAACACAAGTTTAAGTGAAAGAATGAAAATGTAAATGCTGAGGATTTGGTCATTAAATTTTGTTCTCAGTCTGAAAATCATAGAGCTTGTGGATGGATGAACAATGGAAATGGACTGAGATGAGTGAGGAATGGAAATAATGTAAACATTCTATTCAAACAATATATAGATGATGGGAGGCAACATATTATACCATAAAATTCTTAACCAATTTTTAAAAATCTAAATCATATCAAGTATCATCATAGATCACAGTCAAATAAAACTAAATATCAGTATCAAGAGGAATTTTAGATATTATCCAAATACATGGAAACGAGACCGTGTGCTCCAGAAGTATTACTGGGTCAATGAAAAAGTCAGGATAAAATTTACAACATTTTTTAAACCAATGAAAATGAAAATACATTTCAAACCTCTAAGAGACGGCAAAAGTAGTGCTAAGATGGAGATATATAGCATAAAATCCCTACATCAAAAAAATAGCAATAGCTCAAATTAACGATCTAATGTCACATCTGCAAAAACTAGGAACACAAGAACAAACTAAACCCTGGGAAGCAGAAAAAAAATTCAGAGAAAAAGTAAATGAGATCAGGGTTAGGAAAACAGTACAAAAAATAATGAAATGAAAACTTGGTACTTCAAAAATATAAATGAAGTTGATAAACCACCAACTTGACTAACAAAGGATAGAAGAGAGAAGATCTCAATAAACCAAAATGGAAAAGGAAATATTACAACTGATACTACAGGTAGAAAAAAAAGACTATAAGAGCCACTATACTTTCACAAACTAGAAAACCTACAGGAAATGGATAAATTCCTGGATAGGTACAACCTCACAAGGATTTAACCAGGAAGAAATAGAAACATTGAACAGATCAATAAGGAGTAGCAAGATTGGATCAGTAATAAAAAATAAATTTAAATTAAAAAAACATGCCTAGGACTAGATGAATTCACGTCTAAAGTCTAGCAAACATAAAAAGAATTAATTTCAGTCCTTCTGAAAATATTCCAAAAAACTGAGGAAGAACAAATTCTCCTTAACTCTTTCTACAAGGCTAGTATCACCCTGATACCAAAACCAGACAAAGATGCCATAAAAATGAAACTACACTGATATCCAGAATAAACGTAGATGCAATAAATCCTTAACAAAATGTCAGCAAAATTGAATGCGACAGCACATCAAAATGATAATACACCATTATCCTGTAGGATTTGTCCCAGGAATGTAAGTGTGGTTCCATATATGCAAATTGGTAAATGTGATATATGACATCAGTACAATTAAGGACAAAAATTATATTATCTTCTTAACAGACACAGAAAAAGCATTCAATAAAACTCAACCCTTAACAATTAAAAAAAAATCTTCAACGAACTAGGCACAGAAAGAATGTAGTTCAGCCGGGCGCGGTGGCTCAAGCCTGTAATCCCAGCACTTTGGGAGGCCGAGGAGGGTGGATCACGAGGTCAACAGATCGAGACCATCCTGGTCAACAAGGTGAAACCCCGTCTCTACTAAAAATACAAAAAATTAGCTGGGCATGGTGGCGCGTGCCTGTAATCCCAGCTACTCAGGAGGCTGAGGCAGGAGAATTGCCTGAACCCAGGAGGCGGAGGTTGCGGTGAGCCGAGATCGCGCCATTGCACTCCAGCCTGGGTAACAAAAGCGAAACTCCGTCTCAAAAAAAAAAAAAGAACGTAGTTCAGTAAAATGAAGGCAATATATGCCAAACCCACAGCCAGCATGATGGTTAATGCAGGAAACTTGAAATCACTTTCTCTAAGAACCAGAACAAGACAAATATCCCCACTTTTACCACTTCTATTTGATATAGCACTTGAAGCCCTTGCCAGAGCAATCAGGCAACAGAGAGAAAAAAAAAGATTCAAATGGGAAAAGAGAAGTCAAAAGACACCCGTTTGATAGGGATATAAGCTTTCATCTAGAAAACCTTTAAGAATCCCACAAAAAACCTCTTAGAATTAATAAACAAATTCAGTAAAAATTCAGAATATAAAATTAATGTACAGAAATAAGTAATGCTTCTATACACCAATGGTGATCTAACTCAGGACTCTATCAAAAAAGCAACCCTATTTACAATAACTACATAAAAATAAAGTATCTAGGCATGTATTTAACCAAAGAGATGAACACCTCCATAAGGAGAACTCCAAAACACTGATGAAAGAAATTACAGATGATACAAGCAAATGGAAAAACATCCCATGCTCATGAATTCAAAGAATCAATACCATTAAAATGGCCATACTCTCCAAAGAAATCGACAGATATAATGCAGTTTCTATCAAAGTAGTAAGATCACTTTTTACAGAATTTGAAAAATAAAATCTTATAAAATTCATGTGAAATCAAAAAAGAGCCCAAATCGCCAAAGAGATCCTAAACAAAAAGAACAAAACTGGAGGATCACATTATATTTCAAGGCTACAGTAATCAAAAGAGCATGGTACTTGTATAAATGTAGACAGTAGTACCATGAGACAGAATAGAGATTCAGGAAACAAAGCAACACATCTGCAACAAACCGATCTTTGAAAAAGTTCACAAAAATATACACTGGGGAAAGGACACTAACCTCAATAAATGGAACTAACTGGGAAAATTAGAGAGCCATATGCAAAAGAATGAAATTGAACCCATACCTCTCACCATATATAAAAAGTAACTTACATTGGATTAAAGACCTAAACATAAACCTAAAACTATAAACATTGTAGAAGAAAATCTAGAAAAAACTCTTCTGGACACTGGACTGGGAGAATCATTTATGACCAAATTCTAAAGCAAACACAGCAAAAACAACAAAGGACAAATAGAGCTTATTTAAATGAAAAAGCTTGTGCACAGCAAAAGAAACAGAGTAAACTGGTAACTTACAAAATGGGGAAAATATTTGCAAATTATCCCTCCAACAAAAGACTAATATGCAGAATACACAAGGAACTCAAACAACTCAACAAGGGAAGGAACCAGGCAACCCCATTAAAAAGTGGGCTAAGGACATGATCAGGTATTTTCAAAAGACATAAAAGCAGTCGACTAATGTATTTTAAAAATCACTAATAGTCAGAGAAATGCAAATTAAAACCATAATGAAATAGCACCTTAGAAAAAGTTAAAAATAACTGATGTTGGCAAGGATGCAGAGGAAAGGGAATGCTTATACACTGTTGGTGGGAATGCAAATTAGTAAAACATTTCTGGAAAACAGTATGGATATTTCTCAAAGAAGTAAAAATAGAACTACCAGTGTATCCAGCAATCTCACTACTGGGTATGTACCCAAAAGGAATAAAAACAAATGAAAACAACAGCAAACATTACATCAAAAAGACATTTACACTTGTATATTTATCACAGCATATTCACAATAGCAAAGATATGGAATCAACCTAAATGTTTATCAGTATGTGATTGAATAAAAATATGTAGTACACACACACACACACACACACACATACACACACCATGGACTACTACTAAACCATTAAAAAAATAAAATAATGTATTTTGCAGCAACATGGGTGGAACTGGAGGCCATCATCTTAAGTGAAATAACTCATAAACAGGAAGTCAAATACTGCATGTTCTACCTATAAGTCGTAACTCAATAATGAGTATACATAAACATACAGAGTAGAATAACAGACACTGAACACTCCAAAAGATGGGAGGGTGGGAGGTAGGTGAGGTTTGAAAAATCACACTATGTACAGTGTTCCTTGTTAAAGGATTCACGATTATACAATATATGCATGTAAGAAATTTGCACTTGTAAATTGTAAATAAGTGGATGGCTAGTTAAAAAAAAAACTTTTGGGACTATGGATATTTTCATGATCTTCAATATGGTTATGGTTGATTCAAATGTGTACATACATGAAAATTTATCAAATTGGATTGTACACCTTGAGTATGCACAGCTTATTGTATGTAAACTATACCTCTATAAAAAATTAAAATAAAATGTTAAAAGAAAGTATATACAAGCAACAGTTTGGCCTTTAGATACATTCTGATGACACATATTAGAATAATTACCATACCATAATAGCAGCAGAAAATGGTAATCTAATGTATACAGAATTTTAAATGAAATTTGAACTCACAAGTGCCAGGTATAACTGAGATTAGACAGTAGAAAAATGAATCTCTACTTTGAAAGAGTTCAAAGAGACAAGTAAGATTATTAACAAAAGCAGACGTACATTGAGTTTTAACAACACCATGAAATTTCAAAATAACATGAATTATGAAAAATAAAATTTTTTAATTTCCAGAAAATAAAACATGTTGTCTAAAAAGTATTTAAAAGAGGAGTATTAATTTTCTCAATAGAAGCACTCATTGCCTAAAGAAATAGAGAAATACCTCAAAATCTGAGAGAGAAACGCATTAATCAATTTTAGGTTAAAATAACGGCATTGTGAGATAACTATGTCAAACAGTTTACCTTACATGGGATTTTCATAAAATAGTGAAAAACTGAGCAAGTAAGACATGGAAAATGAGAATCCAAACCAAAGAACCAACACTGAATAAAGGCAAATAATGATAGAAACAGAAAATTCAGGAAGATAGGCATGTGGTATTCCTCAGTAGCAAGCAAGAATGGAGATTCCAGGAATACTGTTTCCTAGAAAAAACTAGTTGAATAATCAGAGTATGTATTTAAATGTGTTTAGAAGAAATTAACATTTCAATAGAGGTTGGAGATACATTACACATTACCTACAGTGATAGATACTCAGTATTAAGATTACACAATAGACTATAATCTCCTAGAAAACACAAAACTGGACAGAAATCAGAATAGCCATACAGAAATCACTGTATAGCTCAACTGTGAATAATGTTTACATAATCATAATAAAAACACTAATCATTAATTTAAATAAAAAGTATGGCACAACTCTCTTGTATATGAAGTTGGGTAAATAGAAAACCCTCCTACATTAGAAAGTTAATAGATACATCTAACACTAGCAAATCAAGAAATAATAGAATAATCATGTTTTCTGACATAATACAATAGAGAAAGAAAAGTTTTCTTAATGATGTCATCTCAGCAGTGAAGATTTGGTATTGTCCAGGTGTGAGGGAATTTTTTTCTTATTTTTTTCCTATTATGAACCACGTAGAATTATTTCACTTTGAAAACTATGAAAATACAAATGTGATAAAGCATAAAAATTAAAATTAATAAATTAAAACGGAAAAGTCTGGTTCTGAATAATATAGTGACAGCAATGAACAGCATTATGGTTTAGTCATAATGATATCGAGTTTATAGTTTTGAAGTAACAACAATTTTATAGTTTATTCTGAGATTATAAAATTACTAAATTTTTAAAAGAAGAACATAATACTTGAATCATTAGATCAGCCTGATAAGGTGACTGATTTCTTCAAAGATTCATTCTCTCTTTCTCTTTCTCTCTCTACTTAATCTATAACTTCTTTGCAAGGAGTATCTAATCTGAATTCTCAGAACAGAAAAAGAGAATATAAATCTCTTTGCTACTGTACAACTGTCAGATTTCACTAAGTTCAATTATCATTGGATACCACCCTAAGTTAATTTGCCACTGATTTGTATCACTGCATGTTTAGACCTGTTTTCCTTGCTCTTATGACAGATGTATTTCCGCCATTTTAGCAGTTAAATTAAACTGTGGAAGGCTATTGATTATTGAGGAATGATAACTCAGCTACACAGCAGCACCATCTTTTGGCCTTCTAAGGAAAATGATCCAAACTTATGAATTATGAAGTCTATATTTCTGGCATGCAACGTATGCTCACTTTGTGAATCATCTTTGTAACGCAATTAAAGTAAGGAAATGGCTTCCAAAGGACTGAAATCAACATTTCACATGAGATCTGATATCCACAAAGACAGATCAACTGAAAACAAAAATCTATATTTTATTCATTCACCAAACACTAAAGTATTACTTTAGAAGGCATTTACCTATAGAATTGGAATTCCTTTTTTTAACTTATGAATTGCTTGTACATTTATTTTGTATGATTATTTCATATTATCATTTAAGTTTATTCAGCATTTCTGACTTACGAAAGGACTTTCTGTAATTTATTTATTTTTTAGAAAGCTGACTCTAAAGTACACTTTCCTTCATTTATCTTTAGAGTAGTAGTAATATATTTATTGCCAAATAGATATGATTTTTAATATCTATTTACCAAATGCTTTTATCTTTTCACATACTATTGTCAAACGTTGTCTGCAGAAAATTTACAGGAAGTCAAAATTTATGAAAACTAGATTTTGTTAGGTTGGTGTAATGAATAAGACAAATGCTTTGTTTTAGAATATCATTTATTGCCAAAGATGTATTTACAGAAATTATATATAAAAAAAATAAAACAGAATGCAGCATCAGAAAATGTGGTTTAAATCTGACCCTAACAATGAGTAGCTGTTCATATTACAGCAGTTATTCCATGTTTATTTCATACATATGGAAATATTTCCTAATATTAATCTAAACTATTGCCTTGTCTAACTCATATAGATGCTTCCAGGTATATACATATACAAAAATAGAGTTTATTTAGGGCAGTGTTGGGTTCACAGCAAAAATGAGCTGAAGACACAGAAATTTCTCATATACCTCTTGTCCCACACTGAATAGCCTCTCCCATTATCAACATTCCTGGCCAACACAGAACATTTGTTACAACTGACGAACCTACATCAACACATAGTCATCACCCCAAACTTGTAATTTACATTTAGTGTTCACTTTCGGTGTTTTACATTCTATAGGCTTGGACAAATGTATGATATATATCCCTCATTAGGATATCATACTGAATATATTTATTTTCTTAAAAACTCTGTGCCTGAGTATACTTTTTTAAATTGTTAGTTTTTGAATTGCATTTTTTTGTTTTACCAAATAAACCACTGTAGTATTTTAAGATTTTATCATTACATTTTTTCCACTACAATCTTATTTTTTCAGAATTCTGTGATAACAACATATATAAAGCTTTTTAAAAATGTATATTTACACATTCCTAAGAAAAAATATTTTTTCTCCAAAAAGGCTTTCTCATTAAGGCCAATCTTAGAGTATAAACAAAATATTCATTTATAATTCTTCTATATCACACTCAAGCCCGGAGTGTCATTTAGATCACTGAGTTGAATAATATTCAGAAATATAAATATGAAATAAATAAGTGTATTTGTCAACAGATCTAGATCTGTCCTACTTAGTATCATAGCCACTAATTTTGAGATGCTGAGGCAGGAGAATTGCTTGAACCTGGGAGGCGGAGGTTGTAGTGAACTGAGATCACACCATTGCACTCCAGCCTGGGTGACAGCAGCAAAACTCTGTCTCAAAAAAAATTAAATAAAATTTTTAAAATTTAAGAAAATTTAAAATTCAGTTGTTCAGTCAATCTAGCCGCATTTCAAGAGCACAATAGCTACAAATAGCTAACAGCTTGGGTACTGTAGATGTGACCATTTCTGAAGCACTAGTCTCCTGTGAAGACTATCATGGAACAACTAGTAGACATTACAGATTATCATACACAAAGTACTATCTAAAAAGTTAATAGAAATCAAATTGTATACCAAAATTTCAACAGTAAGTTAAAGTAAATAAGACCTGTAAAGCTTTAGAAAGTTTTTTTTTTAATATTGGTAAGCACACATTAAACTTTGAAATTAGTGTTTTTAGCAATTGAATAATTGAAGGCACAAATTATATGCTACTTTTCCAATTATAACTTCTGAAGCTTTTAAAAAAACAGAAAATCAATATGTCTGATAAAAATACACATTACGTTTTTTTAAATGACAAGTGCTTGACTTAAAACTTCATGGTTAAAGTCAGTTATAAGAATTTCAAGTCAAATATACAGTCTCAGATAAATTTTCTAGGATCTAAAAAAGAAAATATATATATCTTTATAGTTATTTTTACAAAACATCTCTTTCACACCATAGTCATGGGGTATGAAAAAGAATTCGTGAAACACTACTGATTATATTGACTGGAGAGAAGGAACTCTAAGCATCTTGTTGATTCAATGTGCTTTCTGTTTTAATTTAGTAGTAAGAATGATTCTTTTTAATGCACTGCTCACTATCGCATGCACTTTACATGCATGGCATATTTTAATCCTCACATCTAATTTAGGAAAAAATTATTTCCATTTGTAAATGAAGAAATTGTGGCAACAAGAGTTTAAATGAACTTCCCAAGGTCAGACACCTTGTTTATAGATGAGTCATTTTTTAAATATAGACAGTTTGAATCTAGATCCCATAGTCTATCATTCAACTCTTAAGAAAACCAGCTCTGTTGTAGAATTTAAAAGGTCAAATATGCATGACAGATATTAAATCATAAACTTATTTTGGCCAATTATGTGATAAAGAGGGAGTTCCAGCTCAGAAATAATCAGTATGGTTGGGAAAGTTTAATGCCTGTAACAGGCTAAAAATTAATCACTAAGATATCCACCTCCCAATTCCTAGCATCTCTGAATGTTACTTTTCATAGTAAAAGAGACTTTGTAAATGTGATAAAATGACAGATGATGAAATGGAGAAATTATTCCTCATTTTTTAGGTCAGCTCCAAATGCTATCACAAATATCTTTATACAAAGGGAGGTAGAGAGAGAATTCACACAAAGGAAGAGAGCACAATGTGACCATAGATACGGAGATTGAAGTCGTGCAGCTGAGAGCCAAGGGATAATGACAGCCACCAGGTATGAGGAGGCAGGAAATGGATTCTCCCCCAGAACCTCTGGAGAGAGCGTGGCCCTGCAGAGTGTGGCCCTCATGAGTTTGTTGAACTTCTTGCATGTTTATATTCACATCTTTTATTAAATTTGGGAAGTTTTCAGCCATTATTTCTTCAAATATTTTCTCTGTCCTTTTACTTAAATTTTTTTTGAAACTCCTACAATGTATGAGTTGGTCTTACTTTTTCTCCAATGACAGATACTGTAGATCTTCATTTCCTCCCACAGCTTCCAGTTACTGTCTAGTATCCTTTCATTTTACACTGCAAGACTTTCTTTAACTTTTCTTTCAGGGTAAATCTCCCTCAGCTTCTGTTTATTGGAAACATGTTATTTCTCCCTCACTTTTGGAAACAGTTTTGCTGGATATTGGATTTTTGATTGCAATACTTTTTGTTGTTTGGTTTTTCTTTAGCACTTGGAATATATTGGCCTGTTAGCCTTCAAAATTCTGATGAGAAATCCTATGATAATTGTGTTCCTGATCTTTTGTATCCTATGATATTTATGTTCCTGATCTTTTGTATATGATGAATTGTTTCTCTCTTGCTGCTCTGTGTTCTATTTGTGTCTTTAGCTTTTGAAAGTTTGATTATGTGCCTCTGCCATCTTGAATGTTTTTTGTGTGGGTCTCTTTATCTTACCTGGAGTATGTTGAGCTTCTTAGATGCTTATATTCACATCTTTTATTAAATTTGGGAAGTTTTCAGCCATTATTTCTTTAAATATTTTCTCTGTCCTTTTATTTAAAATATTTTTGAAACCCCTACCATGTATGCGTTGGTCTTACCTTCTCTCCTATTACACAGATACCTTCCGTTTTGTTCATGTTTTGTCAGTTTTTTTCTTTCTGTTCCTAAGAATTGATAGTATCCATTGTCCTGCGATGTTCCCTGATTCCTTTCTAAACCTGCATAAATCTGCCTTTGATTCCTCTAATATTCTTTTTATTTCAATTGTTGTACTTCTTAGGTAATGTATCTCTTTTGGTTTCTTTTTAGGAGGTTTTCTATCTCATTATTAATGTATTTATTTTCTTCCTACATTGCTTTATTAACATTGTCTATATCTTTCTTTAGTTCTTTGAGCATCTTTAAGACAGTTGTTTTAATATTTTCTAGAGATGTCTCATCAGGTCTTTTACAAGGATAATTTCTGATTATTTTTCATTTGAAAGGGTAATATTTTTCTGTTTTTTTGGTAAGCTTTATATATATATATATATATATACACACACACACACACACACACACACACACACACATATGCTAAAAGCTAGACATTTAAATCTAGGGCCAGGTACAGTGGCTCATGCCTCTAATTTCAGGAGACCAAGGTGGACAGATAGCTTGAGGTTAGGAGTTCAAGACCAGCCTGGCCAACATGGTGAAACCATTAGCCAGTTGTGGTGGTGTGCGCCTGTAATCCCAACTATTTGAGAGGTTAAAACAGGAGAATCACTTGAACCCAGGAGGCAGAAGTTGCAGTGAGCCAATATTGTGTCACTGCACTCCAGCTTGGGCAACCGAGCAAGGCTATGTCTCAAAAATAATAAAATAAAATGAAATAAAAGTATGCTAACTTCGGAAATCAAATTCACATCCCTCCCTAGTATTTGTTACTTTTTGTTATTGTTTCTACTTTTCTTCTTTGGTGTTTTTTATTGTTTTGGAATGTCTCTGTGCCAAGGATTCACGTGAAATTTTTATTTTTATTTTTTATTTTTTTTTTGAGACGGAGTTTCGCTCTTGTTACCCAGGCTGGAGTGCAATGGAGCAATCTCGGCTCACCGCAACGGTTTTCTGAGCTTGTATGTTTCCCTGAGCATGTCAAGTCACTTTCTCATTTTTCCCCATGCACACAATTTCTTTTAAAATGTCTTAACTTTTGATATGTGGCTACCAAAACAAAAAAGAAAAAGAAAAAAAAGTAGGGAAGAAATCTGTCTCTTTAAATCCCCTGGAGGTCACTCCAGCTGCAGCAGGAGGGGCTATAACAAAGTGGGAAATGCAACAACGAAGGCTGTGATGCTGCAGTTCCTCCCTAAGAGGGAGGATTTCTCTCTGTACCTCTCAAGTTCAGTGGGTCCTGTAATTCACTCCGGCCAATAGATTGCGAGAGAAACGATACCTTGCCAGTTCTGAACCATGTCTCAATCGCCCTTGTGTGTTTCTACCACTTTTCTTGAGATCTTTTTCTCGGACACGGACCTCCCTGATAGATAATAAAGGTGCGGATCCCAGGTGAATAAGCTCAGTTACCCCAGTGGCATCCTCCAGCAGTAGAGAGAGCCCCGCTAAGATCAGCAAAGCTGGCTCCCAGTTGATGGTAGATGCATGAAGCCTCCCAGTCTAGACTAAATTGCTGACCTGTAGAATATTAAGATAAATAAAGTCATTGATTTAAACCTCTAAGCTTTGAGGTCATTTCTTATGCAGCATTAGCTATGTAATTTTTTCTCCTACTTAAACTCCTTTAATAGCTTTCCATTATTCTTAACAGAAAGTCTATTTCCTTAAACTAGCCTAACTGATAGAGAGAGACTGAACAAATACCTTTGGGATAAATGATTAAATAATCATCTTAATAATAGCTGCTTTTGTTATTTTAGAAATATAAGAAACTCTGAAAAATGAAACTGGAATAAAAAGAAGAGATACTTCTCTGAAGTAAATAGATAATTCTAGAGCAAAATAGAATATAAGGTTGTCAACCAAACAAAAACAAGTTTTCTCCTTTCTATTCAGTGTCTGGAGATAACATAGCTTACCCTAAGTCATGCCATGCTGCCTAGAATTCTATCTTGTTAATATCCAGAGTTTACCATTAGAAAAAAGAATGATCTAACTGTTGTAAATGGCAGCTGGGGCTTCAGTCACACGCACGTGCACAGACATATAAATTGTGCCTGTGACTTTTTGAATTTTCATAAAGTTACTCGCTGTAATGTTCGGGCTAAAAACATTTTCAATTTCTATAAACCAGCAGTTACAAAAAAATTTCCTGGAATTGAATCAACACTTTCATGGTGAAACCAAAAAGTGTTGATGAATCTGCTTTGTGCACTTATACGTAGGTAGTATTAAATATAAAATCCAGGTAAATAAGTAATTGAAATATGTTACTATTTTCATATAAATAACAAAGTGGCAGGTATAAATTCTATTCTCTAACAAAGTAATGTAGACATTTGGTAACGGGGCCAGTGTATATAATCTAGTCAAACTATCAATTTGGATGTTTATGGCAATGATATAATACAATGCCAATAAAATACAATTTAAAAAACTGATTAAACTCTCTGGGATTTTTCTGTGTATGCTATCTTCAGTTAATAGCTTTGTTAACTTAGAAATTCACTTCACTTTCTAAATTGCTTATTTCCATTAATATACTATTTACAATCACCAGGTAATATTATGTCAAATTTAGAGATCATATATATCTCTAAAATCTACTCTTCCATCACCACCATCATCATTTTCCTAAATTTAACCACAACCTTTTACTTAAATGCTAAAATCTCACTTTAAGTTTCAACCCCTAATATCAAGTTGTCTGTGGGTTACATTTCCCATGTCTATCCTTACTCCGACTCTCACAGATGCTTCTTTTATACCTCTTTCTCTCTCCAGTAATAATCCCATCTCCATCTTTATTTCTAGTTTATGATGCTCACTTTTTCTTAAGAAAATAAACTAATTAGAAGAGAAATTATCCAGGCTTCTTTCGTTTCATCATCCCACCGACATACTCTGACCAATATTTTACTTTTTCTCCCACTACTGGGTGTTATTAATTTGCTAGGGCTGCTGTAAGAAAGTAGCACAAACTGGACTTTTTTAAAAAAAATTTATTATCTCTCAGTCTAAGATCAAGGTGTCTGGTTCCTAAGGCTGGTTCCTTCTATGAAGGAGAATTATTTTCCCATGCCTTTCTCCCAGCTTGGGACGCTTTTACAGGCAATCTTTGACATTCTTTGGCTTGCGAATGCATTGCCTCAATTTCCACCTTCAGCATTATGTGCATTCTCCCTGTGTACATGTCTTTGTGTGCAAATTTACCTTTTTTATGAGGACACAAACTTGACTAAGACCCACCCTAAGGAATTCATTTTAAGTTGATCATTTGAAGAGACCCGATTTGAAAATCAGGTGCAGTTGCTTGTGTTTGGGATTAGGACTACGACATCTTCTTGGAAGATAAAATTCAACCAATTGCACTGTACATATATGAACTCTACTTAGAGCAAGGTAAACTCTGTGCATATGACTTGATCCTAACCCTTCTCAATCTACTCAAGCACTTCATTTTCTTCTGCAAATGTTTCTGTCTTTCACGTTCCCCTTTTTCTTTTCTAATAGATTCTTATAATCATGTAAACATGCTATAACATTTGAAACTTTTAAAAATCACTTTCTGACTTCATTTTTAGCCTTACATGTAAAGAGTTTGGAAACTGTCACTTCTGTCCCGACAAGAAAAACATAGTGGACAAGATGAAAATCAATGACTAAAAATGTAATGGAAAAGAACCGGTAATTTTGATTAATTGCTAGATATTAAGGCAAGACAAGCCTAAGACTGAGAAATTTCTCTCAACTACATTCTTAGGGAGTCCCCCAAACCTTCATGAGCTTTATGTCAGGAAACCTGCAGGTTATCCTGGTAAGCTCTGAGACAAGTTTCTTCACGAGTTTGTCAGGAAAGGAGGAAGAGTAATCCTTGTGAAATGTGCCCAGTAATTTCCCCACCACAAAGGCCCACTCTCCCAAGTGTTGTGGATGCAGAAGGAGCGAAGTACTGAGGCCATTCTTATTAGCAACATGCCATCGACAGTGATGTGATAAGATTCATATTTTAGGTGAAATGCACTGACTGTAGTGAGGACAGAATATTGGAGGAGAAGATCTTTATATATTATGTCAAATATCAGTATATTCAAGCATCTCAAATTTCTTTTAAAAGACATTTAATATGTAGAAATAGTTGGATATTCTCATGCGGGGCTGGGGGGTTATTGAGCAAAGAATAAATGCATCCTTAAAAAAATACTAGCAAACTGACTTCAACTGCATAGTTCTTTGTTTTTTGTTTTTTGTTTTTTGTTTTTTTTTGAGATGGAGTTTCGCTCTTGTTACCCAGGCTGGAGTGCAATGGCGCGATCTCGGCTCACCGCAACCTCCGAGTTCAGGCAATTCTCCTGCCTCAGCCTCCCGAGTAGCTGGGATTACAGGCACGTGCCACCATGCCCAGCTAGTAGTTTTTTATATTTATAAATATATACATGCTAGAAGGAGAACATCTTCTAAGTCATGCTAAAAGGTAAATATCACCCCAATATTAGAAACAGATAAAGACATTATGGGAAAATAAAACTATAGACCAAGGTGATCAAAAACAAAAAACTCTGAGAAACTGTTACAGCCAAGAGGAGTCTAGGGAGACATGCTACCTATGTAACAGGTTGTGTGAATGGGACTGTGAAGCTGAAAGGGGTTGCAGGTAAAAACCCAGTAATCTAACTAGCATATGGGCTTTACTTAATAATGTATCAATATTGGCTCACTGATTGTAACAAATGTGCCATATTAACACAAAACGTTAAAAGGAGAACCGGTGAGGCGCACGGGAATTCTCTGTACTAAACGTGTGGCACTATTCTAAATCACAAAGTGCAACTGTAAAATCATTCTTCAGCTCCACTTTCTCCTCTTGTAAACACCACTTTGTAGACAGCACTCTGCATGAGGGTAATCTATGCTCAGTTTCTAATTACTCCTATTCTTTTCTCTGTTACATCTTCTCCAGTCAAGTTTTCATACGCTCTGTGATAAAAATTATTCTTCAAGGGCCCTGATGATCTTCTCATTGCAAACTTCGGTGGTCGAGTCTCATAGGCATGCTTGGCCAGTCATCAGCGTTTGATCCCAATTTTAGCTCTGTGCTTTCTGAAAATGTATCTGCTTGATTTCCGGGTCAGCACACTCGCCTGACTTTTATCTGACTCCAGTGATTGTTACTTCTTGACCTCCTTTGTCAGTTTCTCCTCATCACTTTGACTTGTTAACCTTGGAGTCAGTCAGGCCTCTATCTTTGAGCATCATTCTTACCTATACTCACCCCTCAATAATCTTACCAGATCTCATGACGCATTTCAAATTTAACGAGTCACAAAAAAGCACTCCTGATTTCTCTTTTCCAAATGATTTCTCTTCCTCATATTGTTTCTTTGGTATACTTTGTTTGTTCAGTTAGTAGCAGTCCTGCTTTCTAGTTGCTCAAACGAAAACTCTTTGTCAGCAAATTACATCAATTACTCAACCTTTCCTCACCAGCTCCACAATACCTTCCTAGTTGGGGCCACCATTATCTTTCATCTAGATTTTGCAGAAGGCTTCAATAGTCCTTTTCATTCCTGTTCTCTTAGTCACTCCTTTGCTTCTTAGCATAGTAACTTGAGACCACATATTCTCCTGTTCAAACTCTCAAGTGTCTCCCCATCCCTCTCAGGGTAAACACAAAATCCTATAAGATTATATAATTTCTGTTTACTGCATTATCCACACATGGCATGAGTTTGATAAATACCTATTTAATTAATGAGAGCTGACCTGAATGATCTTTAGGATTCATTCAAATCCATCCTATAATTCTGATCTTATTGTTGCCTATAAAAAGTCTTCAATATGTTTTCTTTGCTTCTCTGATTGCCCTGTAATTTTATACGCCATATTGTAATCTTACCCTCTCGGCAGCCTTATTTCTTCCAATTACTCCCTTCATATTTTACGTCCTAACTATACTGAATTATTTAAGTTCCGTCCATTCAACACCCTTCTCATCTCTAGATCTTTCCACTTGCTGCTGTTCACACATGAAATAATCTCTATAAGCCCCCAGTCCCCTTTACCTGTGTTAAATCTATATTAGATTTAAATAGTATATGTGTGCTCCACGGCACTGCTTTAGAGAATAATGGTATGACAAATTGCTTATAATTTATGCACATATCACAAAAATAGCTCAGTAATGCAAGGATCACATTCATAGTATAGTGCCTAAAACATAATGAGAATCCAATTAATACTTTTTAAAAAGCAAATGTATAAACTAGGCATTTGAAGCTCATTTACGTTCTCTATTTTGTTATTTCTATAATAGTCTTGAATTTTATAATATTTCTATATGTTTGCATCACCAGTACAATGCATCATTAATAAATATTTGTAGACAAATCAAGTATTATACCTAGATAAAGCCTGTGTATAAACTGTCTTCATAGAGATTCTTAAACATTGAATTTCTCCCTTTTCCCCATAATTTAAATGACACTGAATTCCACCTCAATGCTAAATTATTTATTCAATAGGCTCGTGCACGTACAATCACAGAAAACACTACTTTACTCAGTTTTATCACTAACTTACTAACTTCCTTGTTGGTTTGGAGAAGTGTCCCTTTTATAGCTTAGTTTTCTTGCCAAAGTTTTATTTCTATGATGCTGCTCTTGACACCGCTTTAAGTGAAAATGTTGCTATACTACTTCATAGATATTCAGAACCTTTCAGATTTTGGATGAAGAGGTCTGATTGAAAATCAGATACAGACACATATGGAGAATTCTAAGTTCCCAGTTGCCTTCAAGTTAAGTGGAGTGGGCACTTGATTATTATGAAGGCTAGAATTGGATTGAAGAATCATACTTAAAGGTGCAATGGAGCTCAGAAAGTGCCAGACCTTAGAAGTACCTGGCCCTTGATTGTAGCAGCTGGAAGTGATTTAACAAGCACTTGAGGTGACAGAATCAAATGCTTTATATGATGAATGGGCTGTTTCAATATAGTAAATTATTTTGCACTTTAAAAATCAGAATTAAATAGTTTATGTTTCACACACAAAAAAAGAAGCCCAGATACAAGGATATACATTCACCTACATAACAAATGAGAACTGACATCAATGACATATAAACATATTTTCTGGCTCACTACAGATAGCGTTATGATAAAGATCCTATATGTTTCTGTATTGATTACAGAAAATTATATCTTGGTGATTATCTTATTGTAGCATTCATTAAGTCTCTGTTCTTTAAGAAAATAATATTCAATGACTGCTGCTGCAAGCAAATTGATACTGCTTAGAAACTTGCAGATACATTAAACAATAGAAATTATTCTTTTTTTTTTTTTTTTTTTTTTTTCTGTGACAGGGTCTCCCTCTGTTACCCAGGCTCAAGTGCAGTGGTGCGAGCTTGGTTCACTGAAATGTCTACCTCCCTGGTTCAAGCAATTCTCCCTCCTCGGCCTCCTGAGTAGCTGGAATTACAGGCACATGCCACCATGCCTGGCTGTTTTTTTTTTTTTTTGTATTTGATATATTAACATATTAATCTCTTCCATTCTTTTCTCTAATCACTAAATAGGGTTATTTATTTATTTGAATATTTGATTCATTCATTCATATGTTTATTAACCACAGCCATTTTCAAGGCACGTATAACTAGGTCTTACAAATATAATAGTGAATATGAGAGTAATAGTTCTTAAAAGAAATGATCATATGTGGTATCAATAACTTTAAATAAGAATCTTCCTATTATATTAAAAAAAAAACTGTCTTTCTGAATAAGACCTGCTGCCAAAATTGCCTTTTGTACTTGAAAATTTTTCTAAACTTTGAACATGATTATTTCTTAATCTATTAGTCTTAGGCCATCTGAATCCCTCTTCTAAAATAATGAAATAAAAACTATTAGAAGCCACGAACAATCAACTTCTCTCTCTCTCTCTCTCTCTCTCTCTCTCTCTCTCTCTCTGTGTGTGTGTGTGTGTGTGTGCGCGTGTGTGTGTGTGAAGATGTATGTAAAAGATATGGTCAAATAAATGGTAAGTTGAAAAATATTACCATAAAAGTATTATCCTTACTGAGTTATAAGATATCCTGCCTTAACAGCGTTTCTTGACTCTTACTTTCAAAAACCACCAAAAACAAACAAACAAAACAACCAACGAACACGAATTTTGGAAAATTAGTTATGAAGTATTTTAATTAAATAGTAATATTAATGAAAAAGTATAAAAGATACATTGGAAAGAATACCATTAAATTGCCCAAATAGGTTGGTCACAGTGGCTTACGCCTGTAATTCCAACACTTTGGCAGGCTGAGGAGGGCAGATCACTTGAGGTCAGGAGTTCCAGACCAGCCTGGCCAACATGGTCAAACCCAACTCTACCAAAAATACAAAAGGTTGGCGGGACGTGTTGGCAGGTACCTATAGTCCCAGCTATTCGGTAGACTGAGGCAGGAGAATCGCTTAAACTGGGAGGCGGAGGTTGCCATAAGCCAAGATGGCACCACTGCACTCCAGCCGGGGTGACAGAGAAACACTCTGTCTCAATAAATAGATGAATAAATAAAAAAATAATGAAATGAAATGCCAAATAATTTTAATCTGAAGCTACAAAATTGAAAATCGAAGTAACCCATCCAGGAAAATTGGGTGATCTAAAACAAAAGGAACACAATTCAGCGAAAATCACATTTTTTAAAAGACAACACAAAATGGGAGGGCAGAGACTTTTATTGACCTATCCCATCACACAATTTACCCTTATGAAATAAGTTGAATTTACATTTATAGTTGTCCTAAAACAGTTACAACTTTAGTCTTTATTTGGAGTTTCAATTTTGCTATGTACAAGTTTCTCTTTCAATTTTTATTTTATAATTTCCTAATTTGGGAGAAACAATTACAGAATAAAATGTGAATTTGCTTTTACTTGCATTAGTTTATTTTGTAGCACATAACATACAACCTCAAACCTAGTATATATACAGTAGTTTTTCATTAAGTAAATGAAATCAACATCTGTTATAAGAATAAAACCTATCCATGGGATATAGAGAAAAACTATTAGAAGCTCCAGTCAACTTCTAAATAAACCTAGTTATTGATTACTTACCCTCCACCACATATATTTTATTATATCACTCAGATAACTCTGCATTAATCTCTATAGTTATTTGCATATATGCCTTTCTTGTCAATTTTAAATCAGCTTAGAGAAATTTCAGATTTCATGTACCTCCTTATTCTCATCACTTCAACTGAATTGACTGCACAGTCAAAATACATCTACTGAATTAAATAATAGAATATAGAAATTTTAAAATAATACAGATATGTATTCATTAAATGCCATAATATTCTAGGAGTGAAACAATTTTTCAGAAATGATTTTAGAGTAAAGTTATGTTAATAAAGTTTTATCAATAAACTTCATTTATAGCATCAAAAACTTAAGCACATTCAAATGTTTTTCCCACAACTTCTGCTTATATGTCAATTGTATGATACTAAATTCAAACAATGAATTTCTGAATATGAACTTTAAATTTTATCATCAAGTTTAACATTTGCTTTATACTGTCTTCATAATTTTTAATATTTTTATAACTATAAAAATATGTGTAAACTGATTTGTGATGCTTTATCACATATTACATTGTCTTATGCATTAGGTCTAATTTCATGGCAATTTATTACAGTTATAGATTCTACCAATCTGTTTTCATTGAATCCATTATACAAGAATATTAGATCCTAGGTGGCTAAAACCAATTCTCTGACTCTTTTCACAATCATTCTAGATGTTTTTAATTTCATACTTAGATAAACTTTCAATAAATTTTGTGCATGTTGAAACTGTGTTACATTTCAACACAATTTCAATTACGGTATAATTCTGAAAGCACCAACATTTTTATCAATATCTAGCCCCCCATTCTAGGAACTATGAAGGCTGTCTCAACTTTCCAAGATTTCTCATATGTCTTTAAATAAAGTGCATGCCTTTGTTAAGTTTTATTCAGCCTTGTTAATAGTTATTTCTTATTTTGCTACTCAGCTTACATATTTATTGAAAAGGATTTTTCTCATTATACTTTGTCTCTGGTTATTTGGGGATACAGAAAACCTACTAAATTTTTGTGTTTATTTTTACTCCTATTAATATATTTTAATTGATTCTCTTAAGTCTTCAAGACAAACAGTCATATGTATGCTAATGAAAATGTTGTCCCTCCCCTACCAGCAGCCCTAGCTATTATTTTTTTTTAAATATTTGACTAGTTAGGAGAATGATAAAAGAACAATTTAAATCACTAAAGAAGTCTCCTTTGAACCGTTTTTAAATGCCTTAAAAGTAACATTGTAAGACTGATTATATATCCCAAATGTTATGATATCTATTGGATTATACCATAAACCGAACCATGAGATATAGTTTTCTGCTTCCAGGGATTTAACTGTGTTATGTATTCAGGACCTGCTGGTTATTTCTACTAAATATATCAATCTCTACCATAACTTCATGAACAGCATTAGACAGTCAAAAATTTAAAAGACAAAGGATATGATGTCAATCGCCTGCCTGATATATATCATCTCTGATTCTTTCTAGCAGAATCCCAATGATGGAGGAAGGTAGCAATATGTCTGATTATATGCATCCTGCCACCCCAGACACACAGGCAGTTATGAAAATCTACTGTTTTATATCCTGCTAAAAACTTAAGAAATTTGTCTGATGCTTACTTTACCCTTTGTTCAAGCACACTACTCTGTTTTTTTTCTTTCTTTTTTTTTCTTTTAAGATGGAGACTCATTCTGTTGCCCAGATTGGAGTGCAATGGTATGCTCTCTGCTCGCAGCAACCTCTGTCTCCCATGTTCAAGCCATTCTCCTGCCTCATCCTCCCTCCCGAGTAGCTGTGATTAGAGACATGCACCACCACAACCTGCTTATTTATTTATTTATTTATATTTGTATTTTTAGTAGAGACAGGGTTTCTCCATGTTAGTTAGGCTGGTCTTGAACTCCTAACTTCAGGTGATCCACCTGCCTGGGCCTCCCAAAGTGCTGGGATGACAGGGGTGAGCCACCATTCCTGGTCTTCTTTGTTTTTTCCTAATAAATCGTTCTACTATAAGGACACATGCACACGAATGTTCATTGCAGCACTGTTTACAATAGCAAAGAACTGGAACCAACCCAAATGCCCATCGAGGATAGACTGGACTGGGAAAATGTGGCACATATACACCATGGAATATTATGCAGCAATCAAAAATGATGAGTTTGTGTCCTTTGTAAGGACATGGATGAATCTGGAGAACATCATTCTCAGCAAACTGACACAAGAACAGAAAAAGAAATACCGCATATACTCACTCATAGGTGGGTGAGAAAAATGAGAACACGTGGACACAGAGAGGCAGTCTACTATACACTGGGGTCTATTGGGGGGAATGGGGGAGGGACAGCGGGGGGGGGCTGGGGAGGGATAGCCTGGGGATGAATGCCAAGTGTGGGTGAAGGGGAGGAAGGCAGCAAAGCACACTGCCATGTGTGTACCTATGCAACTATCTTGCACGTTCTGCACATGTACCCCAAAACCTATAATGCAATAAAAATTAAAATACATATATATATATACATATATATATATATATATATATATATATATATATATATATATATAGTGCCAAGAGCTCCAGTAAATATTCTGCAATACACATGGGGAAGGTAGCCATTTATTAAAGCCAGCAGACAATAAAGGTAGAATGACTAGTTTTTTCCAGCACTGGAAGCCTGATATCTGCTGATTTCAGGAAATTCTTATTACTCTCAAATTGTATACTTGTTTAAGTCAATCTAGTCAGGTTCCTATCACACAGACTTAGATGCAATTCTGAACATGTTTTAAAAACGTTTTAAAAGAACTTATTCACTAAAATAAATTCAGGCAGTAATCAAAGTGTCTTTTATAAGCTTGTTATTTTCATCTAGTTTGTAGTTGATAAGTTTCTTTGTTGTTTTTCGTTTGTTTTTGCAGTTGTCCTCGAATGTTTGGCTCTTTGGGATCCAAGCACTGTAGTCTCCACAATAGGTATTTTTGTTGGTGACAAAAGAAAAAAATGATTAAATATAAACTTACAACTATCTCACATTCAGGTCTTCTCTAGAAAAGAAGAGATTCTTTATTGAATGTTTTCTTGAGAGTACAAACATCTTCATATTTCTTTCTTTCAAAACCTATTCAAAAGGAAGTAATTATCTGCCCCCTGATTGGAAGCCTAAGTGAACTCTTTCTCCTCTTTCTACATAAAGTTTGTGACTCTACACATGGAAATATATTGCCGCATTAACTCAGTGTATCCAAAACACCTTAATAACTCCGCCTATGTCCCGAGCTAGTAACTTCAATGAAAACCACCCTGGTGAGATGATCTGTCTTCTTACACAGGACCTACTATGTGAAAGCAGATTATTGCTGATTTCCTCAGATCACAGCCCTTGCCATTTTAACTCTCCAACTGAAATGGGAGTCTCAGAAAATTTGACTTTTAAATGATTTGGCTTCTGTCTGCAATAGGGTTTTGAAGATGTTAATAAAATCGAAACTATCTTACAACCTATAAGAAATAAACTCTTTTGAACTTAGTGATGCTTGTTTTTTGTCATTTTATTTAAATGAAGAAATTAGGTTATAAAAATATTTTAAAATCTATAGTCCAAAAGAGTAAAAATTGGACAAATATCATTTTTCAATACATTAGAATTAAAGAATATTTTTAAAGTATCAAGTAAAAGTTTTAAAACCTAATCAGTGAAATAAAAAATGGAGTTAATTTATATTGCTGAACATCTGTTTCTAGTCATAACAAAGTTGGAGTGGTTGCAGAGTGTATTTTCACTTTCAGATAATCTAAAATCAGATGCTTTGAAAAATTTCAAGCATATCGAATTTACAATGGATACAACAGTCTCAGGAAAAAATAGCACTTAGTATTATTTGTACTGTTCAAAAATAGATGTTCTTTAAAGATGAAATCAGTTTTTACTAAAACTGAAATAAAATTGGCAGATACTAAGACACATGACAATAAGGTCCATGAAATATTTTGCACTATCATATCTATTTGTATATAAGCTTTCAAATGTCGCCAGTTTTATTTTCTGTGTGCCATATATGAGCAGAGTTTGGCACGTGAGGACTGTACAGATCCCTCCAAGATACTGTGGGTGTCTACGTTTTTCTTTTATTCAATCTGTTAAACCACATCTAAAATATTTCTATATTTAAATAAATTATTTAAATCACATTAAAGGAAAAGCCATTCACTCACTCAGTAGAGGTTTATTGAATGCGAACAATGTGTTGACCTCTGTTCTATGAGGTGGGGATGCAGCATTAAACAGAACATTCCTTATGTTAATATGTATTTTAATATAAAAATTGTACCATAATATAAATAAAAGAGCCAAACAACAAATTTGTTTTTTAGCAAATTATTCTCAGCTGTGCCTATCTCTTGCCTTTGCTAATCCTTTCCTCCTTAGATTTATCCATTTTTGTTTTCCCTGTTCTGTCTACTAGAACCTACCTTAGCTTAAAATCCCAGTTCAATTTTCACTTCTGTGAAACATTATCTTATACCACTTTTATTACTTTATCCCTACCTAAAACCAATTACTTCTTGTTCTGAGTTCTTAGAATAGTAATTGCACTTACATACATTTACTATATAGCTTTGTTAGTAATCACATATTTGTGTGATTTTTTAACATGGAACATACATACCTTATTTGTTTTCATAGCTTCTACTCCTAATATAATACCAGATATACGTAGCTATTAAATATGAATCATATAAAAATAAATGAATTAACTAATGAACAATTTCAGGATGTTTTTATAGATGGCATATCAAAAGGATAAAGTGATTCTAATGAAGAATTAAATTGTATTAGTTTTCTATTGGTGCTGTAACAAATTGTCACAAAGTTAGTGGCTTAAAACAATGCAAATTATTTTTCAGCTCTGTAAATTAGAAATTTGACATGAATATCACTGAATTGAAATCAAGAAATCTACAGGGTTGCATTCTTTAATGGAAGCTCTAGGAAAGAATCTGTTCTCTTGCCTTTTCTATCTTCTAGAAGCTGCCTGCATTTGTTGATTTTTGGCACCCTTCCTCAGGAAATATTTCTGCTTTTAAGAACTTGTGTGATTAGATGGTGCAAAATGATATAATTCATTATAATCTTCCCATCTCAAAGTTGTTAACCTTGATTACATCGGCAAAGTCTTTTTTGCTATGTAAGAAACATATTTATGGGTTCCTAGGTTCAGGTCATGGACATATTGATGTGGGGGAGCCATTATTCTGCATTCCACAGTAATTCTTATGGTTGGTACATATGTTTAATGACTGCTAGTCATATGTGTAAATAAAATGGCAACTAGTGTAGCATGTTGTAGCAATCAAGTTAATACGTTACCAGAATGTATCTGGAGAAGACATTTTCTTCATAGTTAATTAAGAATTGAACAAGTAATTAATTCAGTAAATGGATTCATGAAAGTTTACATAATTAAGTAAGGAAACAAAAGTTTTTGCAGACTAAATATAAGGGTAAAAGGCATGAAAAGCAACACCAAGCTTTTTCCTAGAAAATTAGTTTCAGAATTGTGACTCTGTTTCGATTGATAAGCAATGAATATAAAAAGGGATTCATAAGTCTCTTTTCACCATCTCAACTTCACTTGCTAGATATAAGTTATGAATATACTGGAAAAAAAAAACATAGATCTTTTGCAATTTCCCCAAAGAGGTTAAAGCCCTGTTAGGATATTTGTTCTGATATCCAGACTGCAATTTCATTGGCTCAGTTTCTTACCATCACTCCTACGGTCATTCCCATGAGCCATCCACAATAATACCCCACAATCTTGATAAACACATCTGTCAAGTACTACTACTTGTCAATGACATCAATTCAATTTTATTGGAGATAGGGTCAGAAGCAAATATCTAATAGACTTCTATCCTCTAAATCACATCTAAAAATACTCACATTTGTTGTTGTCACAATTTATTTAACAACAAAGGGAAAAAAATGTACTCTTGTAAATGTCAACAAAGAACAATAGAATGGAAAAAAGGAGAGTGGCAAATGTTCAATGATTGCTTGATTTAAATATACATATATTTGTTTTATATATACATATATAACAAAATTGAATATCTAAAAAATTCTAGTTTTTCTGAAGTTGAAAGATATATTTATGACTTTGGTTTTCAGAATATTAACTTGACTTTTTAACATCTTAGGAAATTGGCATTCAGACTAAATGTTTATCTCCACAAATCATATAGTAGTCCATTTGTTTAAAACAGTTACAAACCTGAGTTTTCCTATATGAGCAAAGTTGTCTTATTCCCTTCAAGCTATCTTAAAATATAATCAGAAATTTTCAAGGTAATATTGTGTTTTAGTAATTATCTCATCTAAGTATACACTTTAAAGGTGAGCTAACTGAAGGGATTTAATGATTTATCCAAAGACACATAGCTAGCTGGTGGCAAAATAGGAAGTTAAACTCAGTTTAAACGATAATACTTTCCTCCACCACCAGCCTTAACTTCAGAATTACATCCCTCTTTCCCTAGTCTCAGCATTTGCATTCGCGGTGTTCCATGTACAGGTATTATCCCTCCTCATTAATGGGAACAGGGTAGATGTTACTGTCAGATAATATATATCATGACGATACTGGCATTTTAAAAAGATCACTCTAACTTTGGGGTGAGGGCGAGGAGTGGAAAAGGGAAAAGAGTACCCATAGTGTGAACTCTTGAGAATATAGTAGTATAGATGGAAAATTCTGGGACTTTTTTTCTACAGAAGTAGAGAAGATGGCTTCAAATTAGTTAAAGTTAACTGGATATTGTGATGGGATAGGTATGGAGGAAGAGGGTTAAGAACATAAAAAAGATGATTCCCGGCCAGGCGCGGTGGCTCAAGCCTGTAATCCCAGCACTTTGGGAGGCCGAGGCGGGTGGATCACGAGGTCAAGAGATCGAGACCATCCTGGTCAACATGGTGAAACCCCGTCTCTACTAAAAATACAAAAAAAAAAAAAAAAAATTAGCTGGGCATGGTGGTGCGTGCCTGTAATCCCAGCTACTCAGGAGGCTGAGGCAGGAGAATTGCCTGAACCCAGGAGGCGGAGGTTGCGGTGAGCCGAGATCGCGCCATTGCACTCCAGCCTGGGTAACAAGAGTGAAACTCCGTCTCAAAAAAAAAAAAAAAGATGATTCCCAGATTTTTGGATTACACATTAGAAATATAATAGTCTTATATATGTAAGTACAAACTATTGGAGAAAGACCAGAGTATTCACCATCTTTTTTTAGTTTATAGTGAAGTAACAAACAACTCTCCCCTTATTATGAATCCTAGCTACTTCACTTTACTAAATGAATATCCATGGAAGAATGACATCTGTCTTGGTCTCAGTCTGCCAGTTAAGGATTGTCAAATGAATGTAATCTAATACATTCATTTGAATGTAAAGTAATTCATCAAATGAATGTAATGGTTGTAGGGTTTCCCAGTATGTTGTAAGAATTAGATAACTTACTCTTAATCTCTCTCTCTCTCTCTCTCTCTCTCTATATATATATATATATATATATATATATATATATGTGTGTGTGTGTGTGTGTGTGTGTGTGTGTGTGTGTGTGTGTGTATATATATATATATATATATATATATATATATATATAACTTCAAACTGGACCTGACACCTCATAAGATCCCTTTAAATATTAGCCATTATTATTATTATTATCCCTATTCCAATGAATAGGAAATTGGAGCACAAGAAGCTCAAATGAATTGCATAAGATATGCAGATAGTTAATGATAGGGGCAGAATTTTAAGCCAAACTTACTGACTTCAGATCCAATGTTTTTAATTATTATATTAACAATTATCTACTTTCCTTGCACGTAATCCATGAAAGTATACCATAGTTTCCTCATAGTTTCCTCAATTACTGGCATTCTATAGTCAGCCAATTGCTGAAGCTAAGCAAGGATGTTCTGTTTATTCCATTAATTCCGAAGTAAACCAAGGATATATAGGTATTTGATATATGACAGAGCAACATTGGTTGTCTGTGGGGAAAGAATAAATATTTCAGGGAATAGTCTGGGCAATTATATTTCACAGAAAATAAAACAATTAAATTGGACCACTACCTCCTACCAAACACAAAAATCTGTTTCAAATTATGCAGTGTCTTCATGAACTCAGGTTAGGGAAGAATTCTCAAATACATCACAAACTAGAAAATAGAGGAATAGATGCATAAATTAAACTGGAATAAAAACTGTTCCTTAAAAGACTGAATTAATGCAGTTAAAAAGCAAGATAAATAATTAAATAAATATTTATAACACAAGTAACTGACATAAGAATGACTTGAGTTAAAACTATGAAAATGGAGAAGTTACATTAGCCAGATAGCTGACTGGATGCCCCTAGCTCTTTTCCCCACCCAACACAAAGACACCCAAAAAAACAAACTACATTTTGATAAAAATGATTAAAGGATACCAAAATACATCATATTTCATACAGTGAAAATTCTGTGCAACATAGAAAGCCAGAATGGCCACATAGAGAATGGAAGAAAACGCTCTGCCTTGGCCACCCTGGTGAGGGTTGCCTCAGAACCAGGAAGTACTTCTCCCTGCAGGGAAAAGGGAATCAAAAGAAGCCTTGCAGTCCCCATCACCACCTTGGACAGCTGCAGACTTCACCACTGGGCACTCCTGCAGTCCTCACAGGTGCTAAGACCAGCTAAGGAGTTTTCTGGAGTTCCCAAAGCTGCACTCCCACCAGAGACAGAGCCAGCACTGTGCCCACCCCTCATGGCTGGTATGGCCTGCTCAGGGGCGGTTAACCACCGTGCTCCTTCATCTTGGAGGTTTCCTTACTGAACCATCCCTGCCTGGGAGCCTGCCATCTCTAATTTGAGCTGCTGCTACACCCCACCCCATGGGACCAGCTCTTACAGAGCCACTCCATCTGCTTTTCCCAGTTGCTGTTGTATCTTGTCCTTGGGGCCTGAGCTGAAGCAGTGCACTGTCTCTTTAGGACATGTTGCCTTGGCCTCCCAGAGCAATCACAACCCCTGGTTCCTGAGCTCAAGTGGCACCCTGCCTCCTCAGGAAATTATGTCTTTGCCACTCAAAGTAGTCACACCTTTGTGCCTGAGCTGAAGTGTGTTGCCCTCTCTCCAGAGCAGCCATGCCCACTGGGCCTAAGCTGAAGCAGCATGTCACCTCCTAGGAAATCAGTACCTTGGCTGGGCTGAGCAGCCATACATTCTGGGGCTAAGCCAAAGTTGTTCCTCATGTCCAAGGGAAACAGAGTGTTGCCTGAGCTCAGACACCATGCCCTACAGGCCAAATAACTACTACTCTGTCTTTCTGAAACTGGACTATCCCCCGGGAGTCTCAGCAGCGGAGACCTCTTCTCTCTCTGGGGAGTGAAATCATCATTGTGTTGCTCCCTGCTCCCCTGGGTCCAAGCAATGGCTGTGCTCCACTATTCTGCTGCCACTGCACCTGGCCTTAGAGAGTCTGGGATACTGTCATGTCCCATAATCCCAGGGTCTAGAGTCACCACTACATAAGGCTTCATACCCTGGGGCCTGAGTAGCCACTGTGCCATATTTGATAACATTCTTGAATGGCATCTGCTCCCTGGGCCAAAACCTAGAGAGCATCCCTTCTTCTTCCTTGTACTAAGGCAATATTACACTCTGTGCTCCAGGCTCAGAATCACAGCTACAATCCAGCCTCCTGGGCCTGAGCTGCTTGGAGGTGTCTGCTTTTGTGACCATTCTGAGTCTACCCCTGCTTCAGAGAGTGAATCTGAACTCCAACACTCAGGTGAAATGCTGAGCCCAAAAGTCCTGCTCCACAACCACTCTGAGGACATAGGCACAGGCAAAACCCCATGCTGTGACAGCTATTTGGGAGCTGTGTCACACACAACACTAAGAGGGATCCTTTCAGTTAAGACTCCTTATGTTGGGAAGGTGAAAACAGGAGAATCCCAAAAGTGCTTGCCACCAGGGACCCTAACAACCTACACCATCACTACCACTGCTACAAACTCCTACATCTTAGGCCACTGAGACACCCATAGTCATTGCTGACATTGATAACAACTAAAGAATCTGCACGGAGGGTACACTACCACGTCTACTTCACAACCAGCACAGTAAAACCCATCTGCAGGTGAAATGCTTTCCCTATGAAAGTCACTCTGCAAAGTTTCACAGAGGCAATTATTCCATCACGGGCATGTACATTAATTCAGGGACATGTGAAACACAACAAAATGAGGAAACATGACACCCCCAAAGGAACACAATAATTCTCTAGTAACTGGCCTAAAGTGAAAAAAACAAAAATTAATAAAAGTAAATTGCCTGAAAGGGAATTAAAAATAATACTGTTTTTAAAAAAGTCAAGGAGATACAAGAGAATACAGATAGACAATTCAACAAAATCAGAAAATAAAAAATCATGATCTGAATGAAAAATTCAACTAAGAGATTTTTTAAAAAGGAGCCATAAAAGAAATCACTAAGCTGGAGAATCCAATGAATAAAATTAAAAATATAATGGAGAGTTTGAATAGCAGACTAGATCAAGCAGAAGAAAGAATCTCTAAACTTGAAGAAAAGTCTTTTGAAATTCCCCAGTCAAAAGCAAAAAGAGAAAAAAATAAAAAAGAGTGAAGATAGGCTACAGAAGTCATGGGACATTATTAAGTGAACAAACTTTTCCATTATGGAAGTTTTGGAAAGAGAGGAGATTAAGATAGAAACAGAAGATATTTTAATACAATAATTTCTCAAAACTTCCCAAGTCTTAGAGAGATGTGAACATCTAGACTTATGCAACTCAAATGCCAGTAAGCAAACTCAACCCAAAGAAGACCCCTCCAAAGCACACTATAATTAAATTGTCAAAAGTCAAAGATGAAGAGAGAATCTTAAAAGCAGGAAGAGAAAAAGGTTAAGTCACATGTAAGTGAATCCCCATTAGAATATCAACAGAAACATTATAGGCCAGGAGAGAATAGGATAGTATATTTAAGTGCTAAAAGAAAAAGAAAAAAATCTTCCTGACAAGAACACTATACCCAACAAAGCTGACCTTCAAAAATGAAGGAGAGAGTCTTTCCCAAACAAGCAAAAGTTGAGGGAGTTCAGCACTTGACCCGCTTTACCATTGTAAATGGTAAACAAAAGAGAGCCTTAAAGGTTTTTTGGTCAGTAGGCTATTAATTGCTGCCTCGACTTCAGACCTTGTTATTGGTCTATTCAGGTTTTCAACTTCTTCTTGGCTTAGTCTTGGAAGTGTTCAAGTGTCCAGGAATGTATCCATTTCTTCCAGATTTACTGGTTTATGTGCATAGAGTTGTTTGTAGTAATCTCTGATGGAATTTCCAAGGAATCGGTGGTGATCTCCTTTATCATCTTTTATTTCATCTATTCCATTATTCTCTCTTTTCTTTTTATTAGTCTAGCTAGTGATCTATCTATTTTGTTGAACTTTTCAAAAAACCAGCTCCTGGATTTATTGATTTTTTGAAGGATTTTTTGCGCCTCTATCTCCTTCAGTTCTGCTCTGATCTTAGTTATTTCTTGTCTTCTGCTTGCTTTTGAGTTTTTCTGATCTTGCTCCTCTAGCTCTGTCAATTTTGACTATAGGGTGTCCATTTTAGATCTTTCCTTGTTTCTCATGTGGGCATTTATTGCTATAAATGTCCCTCTAGACACTGCTTTAAATGTGTCCCATAGGATCGGGTATGTTATGTCTTCATTCTCATTGGTTTCAAAGAACATTTTTATTTCTGCCTTCATTTCCTTATCCATTTGTCATTCAGGAGCAATTTGTTCAGTTTCCATGTGATTGTGTGGTTTTTGAGTGTTTTTCTTAATCCTGAATTCTAATTTGATTGTGCTGTGGTCTGAGAGACTGTTTGTTATGATTTCTATTCTTTTGCATTTGTGGGGTCACAGCTGAATTCTACCAGACATACAAAGAAGAGCTGGTACCATTCCTGTTGAAACTATTCCAAACAATACAAAAAGAGGGAATCCTCCCTAACTCTTTCTATGAAACCAACATCATCCTGATACCAAAATCTGGCAGAGAGACAACTAAAAAAGAAAACCTCAGGCCAATATCCATGATAAACATAAAAGCAAAAATCTTCAATAAAATACTGGCAAATCGAATGCAACAGCACATCAAAAATTTATTCATCATGATCAAGTAGGCTTCATCCTGGGTATGCAAGGCTGGGTCAACATACACAAGTCTATAAATGTAATTCACCACATAAACAGAACCAAAGACAAAAACCACATAATTATCTCTGTAGATGCAGAGAAGGCCTTCAACAAAATTCAACAGCCTTTTATGCCAAAAATTCTCAGTAAACTAGGTATTGATGGAACATATCTCAAAACAATAAAAACCATTTTTGACAAACCCACAGCCAATATCATACTGAATGGGCAAAAATTAGAAGCATTCCGTTTAAAACCTGGCACTAGACAAGGATGCCCTCTCTCACCACTCCTATTCAATATAGTATTTGAAGTTCTAGCCAGAGCAATTAGGCAAGAAGAATAAATAAAGGGCATTCAATTAGGAAAAGAAGAAGTTAAATTGTCCCTATTTGCAGACAACATGATTGAATATTTACAAGACCGTATCACCTCAGCTCAAAACCTCCTTAAGCTGATAAGCAACTTCGGCAAAGTCTCAGGATACAAAATCAATGTGCAGAAATCACAAGCATTCCTATTCATCAATAACAGACAAACAGAGAGACAAATCATGAGCGAGCTCCCATTTACAATTGCAACAATGAGATTAAAATACCTAGGAATACAACTAACAAAGGAGGTAAAAGATCTCTTCAAGGAGAACTACAAACCACTGCTCAAGGAAATAAGAGGGTACACAAACAGTTGGAAAAACATTCCATGCTCATGATTAGGAAGAATCAATATCATGAAAATGGCCATACTGCCCAAAGTAATTTATAGATTCAACTCTATCCCCATCAAGCTACCACTGACCTTCTTCACAGAACTGGAATAAACCACTTTAAACTTCATATGGAACCAAAAAAGCCTGCATAGCCAAGACAGTTCTAAGTAGAAAGAACAAAGCTGGAGGCATCACACTATCTAACTTCAAACTATACTGCAAGGCTAGAGTAATCAAAACAGCATGGTACTGGTACCAAAACAGAGATACAAACCAATGGAACAGAACACTTTTGACGGTGAAAAGATAAATGAGGTTTAAAATTAACAGGGAAATAAATTTATTGACAAAAGTAAATGCTGTTGTTACATGAAAATAATTTTTTAGTTCGAGATGGAGTCTCTTGCTGTCACCTAGGCTGGAGTCCAGTGGCATGATCTTTGTTCACCACAATCTCTGCCTCCCAGGTTCAAGAGACTCTCACAACCTTTGCCTCCCAGGTTTAAGTGATTCTCCCGCCTTAGCCTCCCAAGTAGCTGGGATTATAGGTGTGTGCAACTATGCCTAACTAATTTTTTGTATTTTTAGTAGAAACCAAGTTTTACCATGTTAGCCAACATGGTCTCGATCTCCTGATCTCAAGTGATCCACCCACTTGAGATCCCTCCCAAAGTGGTGGGATTATAGGCATGAGCCACCGTGCCTGGCCCACAGAATTCTTCAGAAATTTATTTCCAAATAACAGCAGCATTTATCTATGTCAATAAATTTTATACTTTTATATGTTTTTATGTTCGTAATTAGTGTTCTTTTGTTTTCACATGGAAGACGTTTTAATGTATTTCTTGTTATGCAGAACTAGTGGTGATGAACTGCCTCAACATTTGCTTGCCTGGGAAAGAATTTTTCTCCTTCATTTTTGAAGGCCAGCTTTTTTGGGTATAGTTTTATTGTCTGAAAGATTTCTTTTTTCTTTCATCTCTTCAATATATTATCCTATTCTCCCCTGGCCTAGATGGTGTCTGCTGATATTCTAATGGAGATTCATTCACACATGATTTAGCCTTTTTCTCTTGCTGCTTTTAAAATTTTCTCTTCATCTTTGACTTCTGACAGTTTAGAACGCTGGAAATGCATTTTAGACAAAATGGACCTACCAGATATATACAGAATTGTCTGTGTAACAGCAGCAGAATACGCATTCTTTTTAGTGTTTATGGAATATTGTCCCAAACACATTGCCTAGTAGGCCATAAAACATGTCTTAGCCAAGTTAACATAATTAAAATATCTTTAAGTACTATTTCTGATCACAATGACATGAAACTAAAAATTAATAATAAAAGATATTTTTAAATATGTGGAAATGAAACAGCATGCGCCTGTGCAATCAAAGAAGAAATAAAAAGAGATATTTAAAAAATATCCTGAGTCAAATAACAAAGGGAACACAACATACCAAAATCTATGGGATGCAGTGAAAGCATTTCTAAGAAGGAAATGTATAGCAATAAACGCCTACATTAAAATAAAAGTAAGATTCCTAATACATAGGCTGACATGACGCCAGAAGAAACTGGAAAATGGACAAACTAAACACACAGTTAGTAGGAGGAAGCAAATAACAAATATCAGAAAGAAATCAAACAAATAGCGAACAGAAAGACCATAGGAAAAAATGTCAATAAAACTAAGAGTTTGTTTCTTTGAAAAACAGAATCAAGAATCATTTAGCTACACTAAGAAAAAAGAGAGAAGACCAAATATATAAATCAGATATGAAAGTGTAATTGTTACATCAGGTGCCTCAGGAAAAAAAATGATTGTAAAAGATGATGATGAACAATTATATTCCAACCATTTTGGAACTTAGAGAACACTGATAAATTGCTAGAAGATTACAACCTACCGAGGTTGAATAAGAAGGCGAAGAAAAGATTTAACATACCAATAAAAAAATGAAAAGTTTAAAGTAGTAATTAAAACTCTCTCAAGAAAATAAACTCAGGACCAGATGGCTTTCTTGTGGCTTTTTTGCTCCCATAGATCAGTTAGTGGGAAGTAGTGGCATCCAGTGGCTCCACTTCACTCCTGCAGCTCGGTGGAAGAGAGTGGTGCCCAGTGGCTTCTCTTCTGTGTTCAATGTGTGGGAAACAGTGTTACAGCTTTTTACTCCTCCTGCCCACTGCTCAGGGAGCGAGGGCGTTACAGCTCTTTCTGCTCCCATAATTCAGCAAGTTCCAGGCTCTTGTTCCGTGACCAACACTAGAGAGAAAGGCAGAATATAATTTTATTGCATCAAAGAAAACCTCTTGATAGCAAGTGGGGACCCAAAAGTGGGTAGCCATCTGAGAAGCTGACTAGGTTTTTTATGGGATTGGGATGAGGAAATGTGGCTGTAGATAGTCATAGAAAAAGTGATATTCAATTGAGAATACTTTTATTTGAGTATTATTCAGAAAAAAAAAATACAATAAGGAAAGAGTGGGCAAAGAGTAATAGAAGTTCTCACTTCAGTCCATGGACTCTATTCGGAGCTGGCAGTTCGCTTTTCAGGCTTCATACTGTCCTTGGCTTGAAAGTTGGGCTTACCCAGGGATCTGCCCCTGTCTACCTGGGAATGTTTCTGTCTCTTGTCACCATCATCCTCATGCTAAATTCTGCTAAATTTTCAAATAAGAATTAATATCAATATTACTTACATTCCTCAAAAAAACAGATCTGAAATGAATACTTCCTGACACATTTTTACATGGCCAGGATCACCTTGATACATGAGGTATATAAAAACAACACAAAAAAAAGATAAAAATATATAAGCCAATATTTCTGATATACACTGAAGCAAAAATAATAATATATTAGCAAACTGCATCCAATAACACATTAAAAACTATACAATATGATAAACATATGTAAATCAATCAATGTGATATATGACAATAACAGACTGAAAAAAATAATATCTATTTATTCAGGCAAAGCACTTGAGAAGGGTCAACATTTGTTTTTGACAAAATAACTTAACAATTTAAGCATAAAATAAAAGTATTCTCAAAGTAGTAAAGGCTATTCATGAAAAACCCACAACTAACATCATAATCAATGAAGGAAAACTGAAAGTTTTTCCTCTAAGATCTGGTACAAGACGAAGATGCCCACTCTCACCACTTCTATTCAACATAGTACCACAAGAACTACCAAGAGCAAGTAGACAAGAAAAAGAAATGAAAGCATCCATATTGGAAAGGAAGATGTAAACTTAGTTCTATTTGAGGATGACGTAAATCCTATATGTAGAAAACCCTGAAGATTTCACCAAAAAAACTGTTCAATCTAGTAAGTGAATTCAGTAAATTTGCAGAACACAAAATCCACAAACAAAAATTAGTAGAATTTCTACACACAAATAATGACTTGACCAAAAAAATATCAACAACTCAAGATAGCATCAAAAATAGAATAAAATACTTAGGAATAAATTTACCCAATGAGTTTGAAAACCCATACATTAAAAACTGTAGAACATTGATGACAGAAATTGAGGCAGACACAAATGAATGGAAAGATATTTCATGCTAATGAATTGGAAGAACGTCCACACTATAGAGCAATATATCAATTCAGTGCAATTCCTACTCAAATCCAAAGGGCATTCTTCACAGAAATAGATAAAATAATTGTAAAACATATGAAACCACAAAAGAATTCAAAGGGCCATGCAATTCTGAAGGAAAAAAAAGCAAATTTAGAAGAATCATACTTTTGTTTTAAAATTATATTTCAAAACTATGGTGATCAAAAAGTATGATACTGATATAAAAACAGACATACAGACCAGGGATACAGAATAGAAATTCCAGAAATAAATCTAAACGTAAGTATGGTCAACTAATTTTTCACAAGAGCACCAAAAAGGCTCAATGAGGAAAAAATAGTCTCCTCAAAAAATGTTTCTGGGTAAACTGAATTTTCACCTGCTAAAGAACAAAATTGGACCTTTATGTTACACCATACACAAAAATAAACTCAAAATGGATAAAAGAGCTAAACATAAGACGTGAAATCATAAAACTTTTAGAAGAAGACACAGGGGAAAACGTCCTGATGTTAGTCTTGGCAATAATTTCTTAGAAATCACACCAAAAGTTCAGACTAGAAAAGTCAAAATAAATAAATGGTACTACATCAAACTAAAAGCTTCTGCACAGGAAATGAAACAACAAAATGAAAGGCAACATAAAGATTGAGAAAAAAAAATTGAAAGCCATATATCTGCATAAGAGTTTAATATCCAAGATTCTTAAAGGATGCTTACAATTCAATAGCAAGAAAATGCATAACCTGAATTTAAAATGGGCAAAAAACTTGAATAGACATTGATTCGAAAATGACATTAAAATCTCCAACAGATACATAAAAATGTGCTGACCATCATCAATCATCAGATAAATGCAAATCAAAGCCACTATCAGATAACCTCTCACACCTCTTAGCATAGTTGTTGTCAAAAACCAAGATATAATAAATATTGGCAAGGGAATGGAAATTCTTATGCAGTGTTGGTGGGAATGTAGATTAGTGTAGCCATTATAGAAAACAGTAAGTTCCTTAAAAATTAAAAATAGGACCACCATAAGACCTGGAAATCCCTCTTCTGGGTACATTCCCAAAGAAAGTGAAATCAACACCTTGTAAAGGCATTTGCACTTTTCTGTTCATTGCAACATTATTCACAATAGCCAAAATATGGAAATAATGCAGGTGTCTACCAATGGACAAAGGGATAAAGAAATGGGGATATATACTCCAATATGCAATGAAATATTTTCCAGCCTTCAATAAGAGGAAGCCCTACTATTTATCACAACATGAATAGACCAGAAGGACAGGCTAAGTGAAATAAACCAGATATAGAAAGAAAAATATGGTATGATCTCATGTGTTGAATCTAGGCGTATTGACATTTTAAAAAGGTCAATTACACAGAGGAAAAAAAACAGTTTTTTAAGGGTCAGAGTAGAGGAGAGAAAACGGGTGAATGTAAGTCAAAGGATTCAACATAGCAAATATGTGGGATGAACAAGTCAAACATCTCCTCCATCGCATGAAGACTGCTGTTATTAATACCTGTATTCTTTGACTTACATTCTCCCATTTTCTCCTTCCACTCTGAACCTAGTAACAACTATTTTGTTCTTTATCTCTATGTATTTGACCTTTTAAAAATGTTTATATTCAACATATGAGATCATGTAATAGACATACACATACATGTATATGAATACTTTAACATCATGTTGTATATCCCAAATATGAAAAATAAAATTTATTAAGAAAATAAAATAGAATATATAAAGAACTCCTGCAAATCAATCTATAAAAGGAGATGAAATTAAAAATTTATGAGCAAAATAATTTCAAAGAAACTTCACAAATAAGGCTGACCAAAAGGCCAAAATAAGACGTGAAAAGTAGCTTAGCCCTATAACCTTGATTAGTTTTCAGAAAAATGCAAATTTACATGGTGAATATATACCATTTTATAGCTACAAAACTGGCAAATTTTATAAGATTTAACCATATCAGGTAATGACAATAATATGGCATAATTGGAACTTTTATATATTTTGATAGTGCTAAACTTAATTACATTAAGAGCTTGTAAAACAACAATATTAATCAGTTTTAGGGCACACATTTAATGACCCCGCATTCTCACTGCTCCAGCTATGCACTGGATAAAATTTATCACGCATGCAATAGAACCAATATACACAACATGTACATAATATTAGAATGAATGTCGATAACATCATTCTTTTTAAAAGGCCAGAATTGGCATGATACTGTCAATTGAATGAATAAATAAGTTTATTATGATGTATTCTTACCTGCATATGCACAATGCTATAAAAATATAATATTTAACTCAAAAACTTTTACATAAACTTAAAATCAAATGAAGATAACGTAAAGACGATTCACCGCCACATGTAAGATATGTGAATACAAAATATTGGTATTTCTGTTCATATGTTTAAAACATTTATTATTAAATAAAATTCTAATCATAGTACCCTAAAAAAATCTTCTTAGTGTGGTTCTTAGATTCTCATAGATTTCCTACTAAAATTCAATGATATTTTTATTTCTAAATGTCCATTTAACTATTCCCATGATTCTCTTACTGATCATGTGGAACATCCTGCCAAAAAAGACAGATAATGACTCCTGCTGCAGCAAATGGGATTTTATGACATCACACTAGAGATCCAACAAATCTGTAATTTTATCTACTTTGACAGTTATAAAGGGCATTTCAAAAACTGATCGTATCTGCTATGATTTTAAGAGGGTTAGCATACAACTACGGGGAAAAACATCTTAAAACCTTGTCCCCAGGGAAGGCACTGTAAAACATTTTCATTCTTAATACAAAAATACCGTTACCCTTTCCTTTAGATTTAATAGAGATTATTATGAAATACGCCCTTGTCTACCACTCTAAGATGAAAGATCCCGTGTTATGCTTCTAGGTTCATCTGTTTTTCACTATTATATGAAGTAAACATTGATTCTAATTTCTTCAGTTTTTATATTTTTATGTTTCTATTCTGCCATAAAAACAAGTATTGCTGGTTTTCATGGTTTTTAGCTACAAATAATGTTAGGGTACAGGATGACAATGAGAATTGAATCTTACTGATATTTCAAGATTAAATGAATTGACTTCTCTTTATGTAGAAAGCATATTTACCAGACCCACATATTCCTTTATTTTGTTTATTCTGAATTATGTATTATAGCCCAATTCTCAAAACCTCGTATTATGTAATAATACTGAGGAGTGTTTTATGTCCAATTATGTGACTGATTTTAGAGTAAGTGCCACATGGCACCAGGAAGAATGTGAATTCTGTTGTTTTGGGGTGGAGAGTTCTGTAGATATCTGTCAAGTCCACTCGATTCAGAGCTGAGTTCAAGTGCAGAATATCCTTTTTAATTTTCTGTCTTGATGATCTGTTTAATACTGACAGTGGAGTGTCAAATTATCCCTGTTGCATGGGAGTCCAAGTTTCTTTGTAAGTCTCTAAGAACTTGCTTTATGTATATATATTTATAATAGTTAGCTCTTCTTGTTGAATTGACCCCTTTACCTTTATATAATGCTCTTCTTTGTCTTTTTTGATCTTTGCTAATTTAAAAACTTTTTTTTCAGAAACTAGGATTGCAAACCCTTGCTTTATGCTGCTTTCCATTTGCTTGGTTAATTTTCCTCCATTTTTTTTATTTTGAGCCTATATGTGTCTTTGCATGTAAAATGAATATCTTGAATACAGCACACTAATGGGTCTTAACTCTTTTTATTTTTATCTTAAGTTCTGGGGTACATGTGCAGATCTTGCAGGATTGTTACATAGGTGTACACATGCCATGGTGGTTTACTCCCTCCATCCCCCCTGTCACCTACATTAGATATTTCTCCTAATGTTATTCCTCCCCAATCTTCCCACCTCCTGCTACCCCTCCCCTAGCCTCCCACCCCCCGACAGATCCCAGTGTGTGATGTTCTACTATGATGTTAATACTGATTTTTTTCTCTATAATTTCTCTATTTCTTTGATTATAATTTTATTATTATTACTTTCTTCGTCTGCTTACTTGATACTTATTCCTCTTGTCCTTTTTTACTTTCTTAAGGTGCAGGTTTAGAATATGAATTTTAGATTATTTTTTTTTCAATAGATTTAGTGCTATATATCTCTCTAGGTACTATTTTAGCTGCCACCCACGAATACGAATATATTGTATTTTTCTTCATTTAGTTCAAATTGTTTTCTAATGTTCTTGTGATTTTTAACACATAGTTTATTTTAAAGTATTTTATAGAATTTTAAACATTTGAACATTGTTCACAATATCTTTTTAAAATTGATTTCTGGTCTAATTTTGTTACAGTCAGAGAAGTTTGATAATTTGAATCTTTAAAAATCTATTGAGATTTGTCTTCTAACTTATTGTATCTTGCTAAATAATTAACGTATACCCAAAAAGACAGCACAACGGTCAAGTTTCTGAAACTGAATGTTTGGCTTTGCATCCTTCTCACCTTCTACTCTACAGTCCTAGAAAATTAATTAAACACACCGTGACTCAGCTTTTCTATTTGTGAAGTGAGAATAAAATGACAACTACTTCATATACAGCAATAAACACTGAATTTGTCAATTCATATAAGGACCTTGATCATTTCGTTATAAAAAGTAAACATTTCATATTTTTAGCTGTTCTTATTTATAATTTTTATGACACTTTCCTTTGTCGTCATCATCATTCACAGCAATCGCAGTTGTTTTGAATAAACTTAAAAAATAGATTGAGGAACACTTCTACACTGCTGGTGGGAGTATAAATTAGTTCAAGCACTGTGGAAGACAGTGTGGCGAGTCCTCAAGGACCTAGAAATAGAAATTCCATTTGACCCAGCAATCCCATTACTGGGTATATATCCAAAGGACTATGAATCGATCTACTATAAGGACACATGCACATGAATGTTCATTACAGCACTGTTTACAATAGCAAAGACCTGGAACCAACCCAAATGCCCATCGTTGATAGACTGGACTGGGAAAATGTGGCACATATACACCATGGAATATTATGCAGCCATCAAAAACGATGAGTTCGTGTCCTTTGTAGGGACATGGGTGAATCTGGAGAACATCATTCTCAGCAAACTGACACAAGAACAGAAAACGAAATACCACATATTCTCACTCATAGGTGGGTGATGAACAATGAGAACACATGGACACAGGGAAGGGAGTACTACACACTGGGGTCTATTGGTGGGAATAGGGGAGGGACAGCGGGGGAGGGGGGAGCAGGGGAGGGATAGCATGGGGAGAAATGCCAAATGTGGGTGAAGGGGCGGAAGGCAGCAAAACACACTGCCATCTGTGTACCTATGCAACTATCTTGCATGTTCTGCACATGTACCCCAAAACCTAAAAGGCAATAAAAAATAAAAAATTTAAAAAAAATAGATTGAGGAGTAGAAGCCTGAAATACATCATGTTATAAAAGATGAAAAGGAGTGATTCAAGGAGGCAGTAGAAGATCATCCCAAAGTCATCTTCTTTCTCATTCCCATAGAACTTCATGTATAATATATGCATTTACTTTGTCCTCCCAGATTTATAATTTTGAGCCAGACTTTTCTGAACTTCAGCCATTTTAAGTCACTGTTTACTCAACAGTAATACTTAGATTTCTCAAGGGTTTTTCAGGATTGATATGCCTGAGTTTAATTCATCAATTTTGTTTCAAATATTGTCATATTCTAGAGTTTCTTACAGTATTGAGCTATTCATCTTCTTCCACAGGCTAATTCCTACTATTTTATATCTATCAGGAAGTTCCATTAATTTTTTCTTCTAAATATTGTTAAATTTGAAAATTACATTCTTTCTTTAACATCATCATTTTGGATCAATAAATCATTTCTCATCTGGTCTGTAATGGCTTATTTATCAATGTCATCCATTCTCAATGCCTTCACTTCCGTATCTGTATTTTAGCCAAATTGGTCACGGCAAAATACAAACCTGACTATGTCTCCCAACCTACCCGTCTCCATTACTTATGTTTGGCTTTCAATTCTTTGAAAGATCTTAGCCCCATTCCTCCACCTGTATTTGTTATCAAGCACCCCCTTTTCCTTCACATTCCACTCAGACAGGCCTTCTGGCCCTTACCCAAATGTTTTCTACTCTTTTCTGCTAAAGTTTCTTTACACATACTTTTCTACGCCTAGGCTCTACTTCTCTTCAAGTTAGTAAATTATACTCCTCATATAGACTGCATTTCAAATGGTGCTTTCTCGGAGAGTGTTACCTGAAATGGTAACTAGATCACATTTCTCAGTTTATGCTCCCAGTGCTTCTAGGAGCACATTCATAGGCACATTCGTGTATGTGGATTTCTTTTTAAATTAATGTCTGTCTTTCCACTGTACTTTAAATTGAGCAGGGATAGTGTTCCTCATTGTTCACCAGCTTATCACCAGTACCCTCAAGTACCTAGACCTCATAACTATAGAGAAAAAGAAGTAAAGGAATAAAGTTCCATTTTAAAGTGTTACAACCTAAAGAATCAAAGGTAATTCAAAAGGAAAATTAGCAAAAAATTTAACATTTCAAGAATATTGAGTGAGGTTCTTGTCATACAATATTATCTTCGGATTGATATATTTTACTGTAAATGCAAATTACTTTTCTTTTGCTTAATGCCCTCCCAAAAGGGAGCCATTGTATTATAGTAAAAAAGACCCTATACCTCCCCTCAAAAAATAAGAAAATTGGGTTCTGGCCCTGGTTTATACCAAAGGAAGCACATGTAAAGCCACTCAAAACTGCAAAGAAGCTTTTTCTGGAATATAATTGCTGTCCCAAGACTAGTTTCCAATTAACCTGTAACAAATTACTTCAAATGATGAAGTGTATGTTTGTAGTTTTACACTAGCAGCCAACCTAAAAATAATAATTTGATAATAAGATTCATTAAGAGACATAATCAGGGAACATCTGTAAAAAATGAGGAAGTAAGATTGGAGAAATTTGGGAGTAGAGAAAGACTATGTACTGCAGAGCTGTTCCTCTCACACAACGAGGGACCTGGATATTTGTGCCCCAGTTCCCTTTAGTCATTGGCTGAGGGCTACTCCTGGGCTGGATGTTAATTCTCGGCACTTTTGTCCTTCCCAGAATGTAGACACAACAGGTCTAATTATAGGGTAGGCGAGCCAGTTGGGAGATGGGGAGTGTGTACTAATTTGGTAAAGCCCAAATAAATAAGGGTGGGATATCACAGTTGTCGGCTATGGTTTCTTCCTGTCACTGAATAGGCTTGCTTACGCTGCATAAAAACATACTCTTATCACTTCCGTACGACTCATTCCAAATGTTGCTTATCCTCTGTCAGCATTTCGATTCTCCTAAATTGGTTGTCTGGTGGAGTAACTCGGATCTTCATTTCCAAAGGAGGCTGACCCGTTGTTGTCATGCTCTTTTCAAGACACTGTTGCTGTAGTCACCCCTTATAATTATAATAACCAGGCATGGAAAACGGAAGCCGTGGTAAACACCTTGTTTTCTACATATACTCTTACTTGTCCCCATTGTGTTACAGAAACTGTGTCTCTTATAATAGAAGTGATTTTCCCTGCAAGCATAGGACATTAGAATTGTATTGCTTTCTTTGCCTTCCAGTCTCCTATGAAACAGTGCCTATATCTTTATAGATGCATATGTATATATGTTCTAAAAGCTGAATTGCTGTCTTCAAACTCCTCAGAGTTCCACCATTCAGTGTGCATCCTTCTTAGAGATAGGAGTGACAAGGAGCAATAACTGTCCTTTACCTCGGATGGGAGATGCCAGCACATTATGCTCCTACAATGTTCACTGATAAGCTGGTCCCCGGTATCTTTGTAGAATTTATTTTGTACCCTATAGTGCTCATGTCTCCTATTTGCCTGAGTTATTTCATTTTCCTCGTTTTGATATATACAGAAGATGATGTCATCAGTATGAGCGAAGAGTTTGAGGTTTGACTGAATATGCAGATGATCGGAAGGTTTTGGGGACTGTATTGTAACAAAGAGCAAGAATATAATTATAGCGATAATGCACAATAATAATAGTGTATTCCTGTCCATTCCAAACGAATGCATTGTTCTACTTTTTGTTTTCCATAGTGATGAGAAAACACATTCAAAGAATGAATAGTTGCAAATAATCCCAGAGGTTTTCTTGATTTGTTCTAGTATCAAATTTATATCATCTGTGGCTGTGATACAGCACATCAGCTATGATTGAAACTAACAGTTAGTCATGTTAAAAAGAGATTTCTGTCATTTGTTCAACCAGAGGACATATTGGTGAATTAAATTGTGATATGATGAGACTACTACATCCAATTTCTTTAAATCTTTGAGAAAAACATTAATGCCATTCAAATTGAAATATTATGTTGACTTTTAATGTGGGCCAAGAATGTGAGTACAATTTTACAGGCTTCAACTTGGCCTTCCCTACAGTAAAGACGTAGTTCTTATATTGTACGGAGCCAGTATGAGGATCCCCCAGCTTTTAACTATATTTATTCTTATTACAAACCCATGACCAGAGAAATGCCCACTGACTGGTGCTTACATCCATTAGACTTTCTATGAGGCAAACTTCGGGCAGGAACCATTTGTCATCTGACCTCTGTGCTCCTTCTCTTTAATGGAGGGCCATCCTCACTTTTCTTTTCCCTTTGCGACTTAGGTTCCTCACTTATATATCCAATAGCCTTTGGGAGATCTTTTGCAACATCAGGAGATCAGATCATAATTTTCCACTATGGTGACTGACATCAGCCTTCTGCTCAGCTGCTGCGGATCATTTCTGACGTTTAATCAAGTAACACTCTCTTTGACTACCCATCTCTCTCACTTCCAATAACACAATGGTTTTCTAGCCCTCCCCGCATATTCTTGTGCGTTACTGCCGCCTGCTGGCCGTTCTATGCTTGCTGCTCATTCCCGTTATTCTTTCACCCACTGCCACGGTTATGGGCTGCAGGCCTCTGCTATTCTTCAATCCTATAATCCCCATTGACTCCACAGGTAAAATTGTCACCTCTGCCTGGAATGATATTTTTTGCACTCCTGTGTTTTCTTCCCCAAAACCCACCCTAAACACCTATCATTCTAGACCCATCTTAAATTCGCTTCTTGGTCATAAAGCTTTCTCAGATCCTCTGGCCAGAATCAGTCTTGTTCTGTGCCTTTTTAAGTTCGTGCTGGATTATCACATCTTCTCAGCATCTGTATCAGATGTGATTGTGTTTTTCGCCATAATGTAGCGTCGCGTGTAGAGGCTCTGTACGGTTTATCACTGTCGTCTCCTGAGACACATTTCTTAGCACACACACCCCTGTATTTGGAGTAGATGATATCATCTGAATAGAAGAAATGTACGATTTGAGAAAACATGAAGTATGTAGTGTGAAGATTCTAGACGATTATATATTTCAATACCTAACATTTAGTTAATTTTAAAATACTGGAAATGGAGAAATAAGAATAATCCAAAGTTGTGATTCTCTTTATCTATGTAAGGCAGGTGCTAAGATATATTCTATAAAAGTGTGTTTGTTTATATGAGAATCTTGTCCCTAAAGAGTTACAGGTAAAAAGGAAGTTTATTCATTTTAATGGAGCAATTTATATGTATTACACCAAAATCCTTCTACATCTACTATATTACATTTTCAGTGACTGATTTAATAAAGTAGCATTAATGAAGTACTTGTAATGATCCATTTACATATACCTTGAAATTATTAGAGAAAGGAATATAACAATGATGATTTCTTTATGTTAGCAATTCTGGGCTAGTTTACTTTATCTAAAGATCTCTAAGGCTTTACAAACATTAACATCTCCCTCTTAGCCAGTGAGATAAGTATCATTATCCAAGTTTTATAGTGAAGTGATGGAGGCACAAAGAGATTAAGTGATTTCCTCAAGGTTACTGTCAGTTGTGACAAAGAAAAAAAAAGTTAGATTTATGAATCTCAGTCTCAAGTTTTAACCATCCTTTGGCTCTGTGTACTTGTTACCCAAAAACAAATCCAGATAAAAAATTGAGAATACAGTAAACAAAGAACACCTAGGTTAAAAAAATAAGTATTTCAGTATTTGACATCATATTGATTAAACAGGTAGAAGCATTAAGCACAAATCTAAAAACCTAGTATATTAAAAAGGAGATGGTCCAGAGTTTTTAATTAAATCAGGATGGAAGTGATTGTTTGACCTTGCCTGCCAATCAATTTGTATACAGTAAGCACACCACTGTGCTTTGAGAAAATTCTAAACCTATATATCAAAGAAAATAGCTACATCATTTGAAATTTACTAACATGGCCTATGGCAATCTATATACCTAAAAAAAAACATTTTATAATAAAACATAACAGAAAGACTTTATTGGGTAATATATTTTCTTGCTCTTTGTTTTAACAATCCATTCTGTCAGATTACAAAGGTTAAAATCCCTTTCCTACATGGCCTCTATTTGAAGCAAAATTTCTATTGTGAAAGCAAAACAAAATGTATTATTTTATTCTGGGAAATCAGGAAAAAGAATAATCTTTGTGCATATTATCAAAGTAATCATAAATCTGCAATATAATTTGTATTTATTTATTGAATGATTACTTTTAAGAAATAAAATTGGCCCCAGGCAACTACTACAGGGTTCTGGGAATTATTTTTGTTTAAACAGGATGCTTCTGAATCTCAGGAAGACAATTTGCTCATGATAAAAAATGAAAATTAAGTTTTTTGAAGCTTCTTCACTATGAGCCAATCTTCCATTTTTGCAAAGAGAAGATATCCCCAAGTTCCTTGATATCTGCAATAGGAGTGCTTCCGCGTCTTTTGTGTATACACTGATACGCTAAGACGCCATGGCCCATGAATTACCCCATCTCTGATAGGCTGCTCTTTTCCTTCGATTCCATTGACTCATATCCCTCTACAGGTAACATACCATAAACTGCACATATTTAAGTTGTATATTTCGAAAAGTGTTAACATATGTATGCCCTTTTGAAACCACTACCACTGTTAAGACGATGAAACTGGCCATCACTTTCCAATCTGGCTCTTTGTACGTCTCTTTTCCTCCTCCTTCCTACCCTGACTCTTCCACCCCCAAGCAACAAGGACTCTGCTTTCTCTCACTATAGTCTACTTGTCGTCTTGTGGGCCTTTGTATAAACAAAATCTTTTCTCATATTCTTTTTCTTGACTTGTTTTTCTCAACATAATTATTTAACTGTTTCCCCATGTCATAGTGTGTATAAATAGTTCATTTGTTTTATTGCCTACTAGTATTTAATTATATGGCTATATCTCAATTTTTAAAAACGTATTCACACTCTTCATCTGCTTTGTTTTCAGTTTATGACTATTGCAAATAAAACAAATATGAACATTTGTGTAAAAGTATTTCTGTGTGCATATGCTTTCATTTCTCTTAGAGGAACATCTAGGAGTGGAACACATCTTACGGTAGGTATGTGTTTGACTTTTCTTTGAGACAGACTTTTCAGTCTGTTGCCCAGGCTGGAGTGCAGTGGCATAATCTCGGCTCACTACAACCTCTGCCTCCTGGGCTCAAGCAATTCTTGTGCCTCAGCCCCCCAAATAGCTGGGACTACAGCTGAGATTACCATCATGCACCCCAAAACCCAGCAAATTTCTGCATTTTTAGTGGAGACCAAGTTTCGCCATGTTGCTCAGGCTGGTCTCAAACACCCGGCCTCAAGTAGTCCACCCACCTCTGCCTCCCAAAGTGTTGAGATTACAGGGGTAAGCCACTATGCCCAGCCTTCATGTTTTAATAGACTACTAAACTTTTCCAAAGTGGTAGGACAAGTTTACATTCCATAAACTACATAGAAGAGTTCTGGCTTTTCTACATCTTTACCACTTCTTGGTATGGAAAACCTTTTTAAATTTTAGACAGTATAATAAATACGTAGTGATAATTAGTTGGGGTTTTAATTTGTATTCTCCTAATTACTAATGATGTTTATCATCTTTTAGCGTGCTTTTTGCCATCCATATGTCTTCTTTGGTAAAATGTCTGATCAAATATTTTCTTCATTTTTAATTTTTTAAATAAAGATTCATGCAGATCAAATATTAAAGATCACAACTTTAATCTGCTTGAATAGACTATTGATGCTTGAATCAGATCTTTAAAACATGATATGCTTATACTATCTAATCAGTTTATGATTGTAGAAAAAAACATATTGGTAACAGTATAAACAATAAATGATTTTACAGTTTTATGGAAGCCAGTGCGTTAGCTAGTTAACCTAATCTTGTAGAAAGATAGACTAAGATTTCTACATTGTTTGTTTCTTCAGTGCAGTGACCAGCAATCCTGTATACTTACTTTACTAGTAAGTAACAGAAGAGCTAGCATAATTTTTTAGATAAGCAAGTGCTTCCTTTTATGTAATTAATAAGTTAACTGACTAAATAATTTTTAAAATTTGCTTTTGGATTATCCACTATTAACAAAATATTGCTTTTGCTATGATAAAGTGTAGAAATAAATAAGTACACATTATGTGAATACTGACCCAACTCATAAAAGCCAGGTTACCAAATACTTATGCATCAAAACTCTACTAACTTTTTTTGTAATGTTTATAAAATGTCATGTTGGTGCCAATTCATGTCAAAAGTTCAGTGCATTATTTTTTGATAGATATTTTCTGTGTGTTTTCTATTTCAGGGATGTGCATGTCACAAATGTCAAGGATTTTTAAATGGTAGGCGAATTTCTTTCTTTGAACGCATTTTAAATTCAGACTGTCTTTCTTATTGTGTGATTTGTTTCTGAGAATTTCTATTAAATTGATTAAATTATTTTGTATTTATTTACAGTGTATAAATTTTATAATTTTAATAGAAATCGCAATGCATAGACGCATAACAATTACTATCTGTGCTTCGGAGTGCTAGTGTTGTATAATTTGCCACAACATAGGGAAAAAGAAATGTTTCATACATCAGATACCTAAACACATAACATGTACAATTATATATGCACAATATAATTTTAAGACATGTGAATAATTACACGCAGACCAAATTTCCAAATTTGACAAGCCAAGTATGGTTTTAAAATGCAAGAATCTGAGTATGTATGTGTTTCTCTGTGTACAGACGCTCATGATGGATACAAACAGACATATGGGAAAAATATTCTTATGCACTCTCTGCAACTCCTCTCCATTTTCCTTTTTCTTAAAAGATGAGATGCAGTAGAGCTGAAATTCAAAATTTCTAGCAAGTTTCTTTTTGTGAATCAATAATTTCTCCCATTGAAATTTTTTATTTTTGTTTTTTTTTTCATCAAACTTCTCTAGCAGGAAAGGACATTACTATGCAATAATCTTCAGAAACTTCACATTGAATAAATCTTTATACGGAATCCTATTGATGACCAGAGTTGATTCCGATGGTCTGGCTGAGTAAATGGGGCCCCTTTTCATCCCTTCAGTAAAGGAAGCATAGATTGATGACTTCCTCTCTTTGGTCGTCCTACCGAACTCTTGTTCAAACTCAAGGTGAAGTACAGATTTCACCTATTTTCTTAAAACTTCCTCGATTGCTTTAGAATATGCTCTCTTTTAATACATACTGCAATATTATCTACTTATCTCTCCAACTAACTGTAAAGCTCCTGACTTTAAGTATAGTATCCTCTTTATTTCATTCTCTCTCTTCCTATATTCATATTTATAATTATATTTACTATTACTAACTACATCATTAATCTAAGTTTGCGGAAATGAAAAGCAAAAATAAACCTTTTCTCCTAGGGAAATGGAAAGTTCCAAGTCTACTAGAAGAAAAAAGTTCAAGATTCTATCAGACAGAAAAAAAAAATGACTAAACAGCAATATGATTTGCACTGGGAGATATAAAATTTGAATGCAAAATTTGAGATTGGGATCAGCAAAGCTGAAACTGAAGTAGGAAACAGATACCGTAGAAAACATCTCATCCAGGGCAGCCATATTGATATTATTGATATTATTCTGACTAGCTGTATTCCTGTTGGTAGTGACAAAACTATCAATAGTTTTACTCATAAAAGTGCCTAATTTGTACAATAAATTGTAAAGACACTGCAATTTCAGACGATTTTCTGATTTTTCTTTTTCTTCTGTAAGAAGTAAGGAGCATTTGAAATACGTTTAAAAGATTCTGGTAAGGTCTAATAACCACTTAGAAAAGCTAAAGTAGAAATTGGTTGGAAGATGACTTTCAAAGAGGTAAGACTGAGGCCAAGAAAACTAGTAAGGAGACCCCTATAGCAGCGTTAAGTAGAAATAAGGACCTGAAAGGCTGCAGGAAAGAAATAATTTCAATAAATATTTTAGAGACTGGGCATGGTGGCTCACGCCTGTAAACGTAGCACTTTGGGAGGCCAAGATGAGTGGATCTTCTGAGGTCGGGAGTTAGAGACCAGCCTGACCAACATAGTGAAACCCCATCTCTACTAAAAATACAAAAAAAAAAAAATTGCTGGGCATGGTGGTGCACGCCTGTAATCCCAGCTACTCGGGAGGCTAAGGCAGGTGGATTGCTTGAGCCTAGGAAGCAGAGGGTGCAGTGAGCTGAGATCATGCCATTGCACTCCAGCCTGGGCAACAGAGCAAGGCTCTGTCTCAAAAAAAAAAAAAATAGATTTTGGAATTAACCATTGATTGAAGATGATGGAGAAAAAGAGGGAGCAAACAATTAGATGCTAACTATATGTTAAGCAGAAAATAAGCGTGAGTAACTGAAAGCATAGAAACAGAAAACTATAGGATATGTTCTCTAATGATGGAATGACGTAGATTTGATAAAGCCTGAAATGTGTGTGAACTATCGTAATACACCTCTGCTAGGGTCTTTTGGATATAAATACAGGATGACTTTAATGTTAGCACTAGAAAGCGTTAGTCTAGAGAGCAGAAGAAAGGCCTTGGATAATCAGGAGACTGTCTGGACAGGAGGACCTGGTGGGGCTCTGAGGGCAGACTGCCAGCTTCTGCAATCCAGGCATGGGCTGCCCAGTGAGTCAAGTTTCAGAGCCAGTAAGTCAGAGTTGGAGCCTGGTAAACAATTCATTCTGGGGACTAAAGTTTGAGAGCAAGTTTAATGAGCTGAAGGTACAATAGGTAATTGGGTTGAAGCACGGGTCAGAGCAAAATCAAGGATTCCCCACTGCGGCAGGAAACCAAGGCTTGGAAAATTGAAAAGAAGAGATGCTTATTTATGGATTGAGCTGACTAATAGGTGGTTGAAAAACTGCCTCCTGACCAGAGAAGCTGAAAAAACGGCAATGGCAAGGCAGAAGCAAGCAGAGGTCAACTAAAAACAGAATAAAGTTTACTCAGTGAAGTTAGCTTTCACCCCTCAAAAAGTAAGCTGTTAAATGCTGCTGATTAACACAGCTTTCGGATTCACAAGCAACTGCATCCAAACTCGGTCTATTTAAGGGGAGTGGGCTTTACCAGGACATGATAATTTCATGGTTTTTTTTTTTAACCTGCAGTAGGCATAATTGAAAAACATGATGACAAAAATGAGATGATAAATGTGTTGGCAGCTGTATGATGAAGTCTATGTGCTTTTATAGCATATCAGAATAGTCTAACTCTCATTGCAGTTAGTTTTTATTTTACATAGACATGTGGAAAAAAGTTAAAGAGCTCTACTTGTTGTACAATGTGACTACTTATTTAGTGAAATAATTTTTACCTTAGTAGACATTTCTATTCTGAAAAATATTATAACTTGTAGTTATCCTTTTTGATTTTTTTCATTAACGACTGTTACACTTTTCAAAAATTTAGTATTTTTTTCCTGCCTTAAAATTTTCTCTTTAAAATGGTGCATTCTATTGAGTTACAGTCATAGTTAATCATAAAGAAACAAATTGGTTGCTAAAAGCTATCTAGACACTAAGTTTTGGGAAATTAATAAAGCAACATGGATTTAAAGTTAAAAATGATTTTCAAAGTAATATCTTTCAGAATCCAGCTAATATGTCTAATTTCAGATATTTCCTTAAAATTAGGAGGTCTCATCATTTTTTAACTTATTTACGTACTTAAAAATGTACTGCATATTTAATGTCATGCCTTAATGTATGCCAACAAAATAGAGCCTACCATCGTACTAAAATATACTACGATAAAACAAACAAAACAAAATGAAGTATCACCTTCTCTACCACATTTGGTGTAATCTGGAGATATCTGTTTTAGAAATAACTATCTGCAGATTATGGTCGGGGAAGATTACACATAAGGAATTGATATTTGAAAGAAAAAGATAGACAATAAATACGAATATAATCTGTAAAGAGTCAATATAATTAGTAGTTGCAAAAAAGCAATTAAAGTTACCATATAATTCTGAGTTTTTATAAGTAACATAATTTATTCGTCATTAAAGCTCATTGTTAGCTTCAGTAGGAAATTATCTTGACATTGCATCTGTCCAGGCTGAGTACAATTCATTTTACTATGTGCCATAACTCACCTCTTATGGTTTTATGAAAGCGTATGTAGCAGTTTCACCTCTGGCTCTACCGTGTGTTACATACATCACAAACTCATTTAAATGGTGATATTAATGATTTTGGAAATCACTACAAACGGTTGGCAGCATCGTTGTCGTTAATGTCTCAAGGGAGAGATACCAGGGAGTTTTATCAGCTTGAGGCTGAGGTTTTTGATGAAGTAATAACCAACTAGCTCTGAATTGTCTTTCATTACCCTTTATCTCTCCTGGAGAGAATATAATCTCATTCAAATTATAATGGCCTCTGTTATCAATGAGCTTTACTATTTATTTACCTGCATCCAGACATGCAAATGCACATGCGTTCTGCGTTTTCAACCTACCTGTAATGAAATTTCCTCACTATCAGAATCATGCACAATCACAAATTATAAACTAGTTACTAGCATAATTTGCCAAGCATTAGAAAAACTCCATTCATGCATTTAATATACTACCTTGATTAAAGGAGCAAAATCCTACCATTAGGGTTGAAATACAGTATATGCTAAACAACTTTTAAAATAGGATCACTATTTCAATTGGGAAGTAGTTGTGATATTTTTTCTTCCTGTTTTTTCCTCAAGCAAAATACTAAGTTAAATTGTGCTGAGGCTAACTTAGGTCAAAGAATTGTTAAATAAGGTGGCACTTCTGCTCGAAGCAGAGCACTCGACGTCTATATACCAACTTTTTTTGTTTAGTTATCTTTTTCATAACAATATTCTTTATATTCGCATAAGTTGGGTAATTTCAAAGAGCTTCCACACTCTTTACTAATTTTATACTTTTACCTGGAGTGTAAAGTAGGGTAAACAAGTAGAATTATGAAGACCCTATGAATGCAGGAACTGTAAGTTGGAGAAGTGCTTTTATGTTGTGTGAAGACCATCATGAGTACAGTCTGTCCACAAGGCAGCCTTTGTTCCTCTTTGAAAAGTCTGCTTTAGACATTGAGTATAACTGTCTTTCTTGTCTCTTTTAACATATGTTGTTGAACAATGCAAAAAATGATTCTTATAATGAAGTTAATGGTGGTTTGGAAACTAAGTCTTCCCCCCCCCCCCGCCCGCCCAGTGGCTCATTTATACAACAAATATTTATTGACTACTTGCTTTGGGGCAGGTTCTGTTCTAGATACAGGAGAAAAAGCAGTGTATGTGTACAGCAGAAACTCTACCTTTATTCAGTTGGATAGGAGGTTATAAATATGTAAGTACTATGGAAAAAAATATACAAAATCATATAAGGTAGATGGCAACTGACAAGGGTGGTTTTTAATATTCAAACAGTATTGTGAGGTAGGCCTCAATGAAATAGTAATAGACCAGAATGAGATGAGGCAGTAAATCACCTTACAGAAAAAATATCAGATATTCATCTGAATAACTTCCAATAATTTGTCATTTTCCTACTTTGCAAAATATTCTTGATATATCATCAGATTTTATTCTCTGAATAACCTTATGAAATAGACAGAATAATTGTGACTGTTTCTGTCTTATAGATGAGAAAACACATTTGAAAATGCTGAGTGTTATAAACAGCACCTGTATTAATTTTTCCCTGCGAGGAAATAACTGATTTAATTTAAAATTCTGCAGGCCAATGTAGTAGCTTCATTTAAGATTTTTTCAAATTAATGAGATTTCCTAAAATTAAGACTTTAATATACCAGTTGATGACACCCACACGGGTAGGATCATCTCTGTTTTATTCACTAATTATTTCATTTTACTAAGCTCAGTAATGTCCAGCCATGCTTTTTTCTGGTTCTCAAATGCACTCATTTATTCTATTCTCTTCTGCTTTCTCTTACCGGTAAATACTTAAATACTTACCTGCACAGTCTCATTTTACGTATTTGTATTCTCACGGCAGAATTTTATTTACAATTGATGTTTACTTAGCTTCTCATATAGTAGGCATCTTATCATTTGAGTCTCAATTCTCTTATCACACAGTATATGCATTGTCTACCTTCTTCTCACTAGAGTAGAAACTCCCTGAGAGCAGGAACACGCTCATCACAGCACAGTGGTGTTTTCAATTCTCAGAACTATCCAAAGCACATTGTAAGCCCCATGTATTGGTTGAGCTAATAAATGAATTATAGCTATCAATTCATCTCACGACTCCAAAATATGTTCTAAGCATTAGAATTAAGACAAGTACGCTCGTTATATCAGATACATTCATTGGCATTATATTATTTAAATGACGTTACTGTTTTCATTTTTCAGATCACAAAAGTGAGGCACAGAAAGAGTGCCTCTACAATCAGTAACTTGCACTACCAATATTTGAGTAAATGGTCTTACCATTTCACTCTATGAAGTTCCTCCTTTACACACTATCCAAAAATATGACGAATATTTTCTTTGAGATTTTTCAACACATTGCACAAGTCTAGGGAGTATCATTTGTATAAATATTATGTAAATATTGATAATAAGTTAAATAAATGCCCTTGGGTCGGGCAACACGAAGGTCATTGTTTTAGTTGGAATATCTTGAACAACTTATCAGTTTCCTGTAATTTTACTCCTTTCTGCTCTTTCTGACTAGTGAGTAGCTAAATATGTGCCCAAATACTCTTTCCCATCAAAATCATAACACAAACATTGGTAACTGTGGCTAAGAAAACTGAAAAGTTTTCTAAAGTGTACATTTGTCTATGTTTTAAACTTAATAATTAGCAAGTTTAATTTCAAAATCGTAAATATTATCACGGAAATTGCATATGGGAGTGGGGAGGAAGACTTACATAAGACTTTTCACATGCTATAAAAGATGAGCTCTTTCTTGTTTGCCAGAAGTGGGTAAGAATAAAGCATGTCATTATCATGTAAGCTTCGTGAGGATATATGCAACGGCATGCAGCTCTGGGCCCTGCACCCTCACGCAGTGTTTGGGAAGCAGAAGTGAGCAGTACTTCTTAAGTCGTCTTTATCAGAGATACTCAAAGTGGATTCTGAGAGTACATAAGCAGGAGGTTAAGAAGCATTATATAAAATAAAATTTCCATTCCAGACAAACTTAGAAAATGCTCAAATAAAGTTAGCCAACTGTTATTTCTAAAAAATTTCTCAGATCTTGTAACAGAACAACATGAGTTGTAAGTACTTGAGAGGGCGTTATAGGCTGCAATGCTGCCTAAGTTAAACTCAAGTTAATATTGTAATTAATCATAAAAAAGGAATTATATGCCTTGGACTTTACTTGAGGTTGCTAATTATTTTGATCAGTAATGATTGGAAACGCATTTACTTATCTCATTCACTTGATGTAAAAAGTGTACCTAGTATGGTTATGATGGATGATAAATTGAGAGAACTGACCTGAAAGGATTTTGATATGTTTGTTGACAGTTCCTAAGGTAACATTCTGTATATTCAAATATGAGTTATATTAAATTGATATCATGTTAGTAAAAATATAAAATGGATTAAGCTGTAGTTGAGGATTAAGACTATTTCTGAAAATGTATTCAAAGGCTCTAAATGGTACGTAGATACAAGTATTTGTTGTACTAAATTCAAAAGATTTATAAAATATCGGTATTAATTGTAAAAAAAAAATATGTATTCTTGTACACTCTATTTTCAGCTAAATGAAAAATTTGTTTTCAGACCTGCACCATTCTAAGGACAAACACTATATCATCGAATTGCAGATTTTCTCAAATTTAGGTGTTGGTTCCTAGAAAGAAGTAGCATCTGAAATTCCAATCTTGCATAGTCAGTCTACAAAGTTGTAGAAAATGTCAGCACAAAATTTACTAGGTTAAGTCTCCTCTTAAATCTGGGGCATGTGACAGAAAAAAATTCTAAACACACGAGTGTAAAATCTATTTTATGGATTTTTTAAGCCTTGGAAATGATGAGGATGATTCCAAATAAATGAAAGATCAAATGGTAAATGAATAAAAGATCAAATAAACGAAAGATCAATTCAGAATACTGTTACCTCCCACTTTCTATCTGGTCTACAAGCGAGCCCATAGGTTTCCTTTAACAAATGCCCAGATCAAATGTCTTAAGGGATTTCTTTTCTTAAAATAGTAGGTGTGACCTCAATAGTAATTAAACATAAATGACCCTTCCAAGAAGAATATTAAAGGGATTTAAGGTAGAAAGAAAAACATAGTAAAAGAAAGGGAAAACCACAGAGTTTAACCAAGTAGTTAACATAAATGTAATGTTTGGAAACAATATTTAGAGCATCTACATATAAATATCTTTTTTATTTAGGAATTAGAAAAAAACAAATTTTATTGAAGTACAACACAGATAAATTTTAAAAAGTATAAATCATTAGTGTACAGTGAAATGAATCATCATTCAAAAGAACAAAGCCAGATACTGAAAACCAAGGAAAAATTAAAACATTACTGATGCCAGGGAAGCCTTCTTAAGCTCCTGCCAGATATGACCAGTCCTCCTTATTTCAAAAGAAGCATCACAGATTTGTTTTGAAATGTACATAAATGAAATTATATACTATATTTCTCTGCTTTCACTCTACATTATGAGATTCATCCATGTTAGGCCATCATGCAATTACTTTATTGATTTAAATTTTTAAAAAATAATTACAACCAGTTATTGCAAATCACAGAAAATCATTCTGTAAGTTTCCACAAATTTAAGACTTGTTTATATTTGAGTAAATCAATGACTTTTATAATTTCAAATCTGGCTCTACAGAGTAACAAATAAATAAATGCAAGCATTTGGCCTCCTAACTTAAACTGGACATAGAATAGAAATAAATAGTTGTACCATGAGGTTATTGTGAAAATCCAATGAATATTATGAATGCTTTATACAAAATTTTGATAAAAATGAAATGCAGTATCATATGAACACAGACACTTTCTCATAGGACGAATGACTATAACGTAGAGAACATGATTTTTATGCGTGGTCTTCAGGATCCTCTTTGGTTCTCAATCTTCTTCTGACCATGGGACATTTTGAGTGTCTAGAGATCACCTACATTAGGATATTACCCACTCACTTGAAAGTTTTTCATATTTACATATGCAACTTATTGCCTTTAATTTCAGATTGTCAAAGACCACCTTAGGGGATTCCCAAACCTGTGATCCTAAGATTTAGAAAACAATAACTTTGGACTAATGCTTTTGCAGATTTCTCTTAACAAAACAAAGAAATACTGATTAGAAATATACTCTCATTCTTTTGTGGAGACAAATGTTACGGGGTCTTTTTTTACTTTTAAACAGGTGATAAATAAGCAGAGAGTTTGCTTTCCTAGGTAACTGAAATTAAACTGCAGAGACTAAATCATACTTGCCTTTGAGCAGATTCAGATTTACCTCCCAAATCCTTTTAAATTCTTCAATCTGTTCTCGTCCCCAGATGGAGCATCTTTCTTAGGATGAAGTGATCTATCTATGTATCCTATCTATCTATCTATCTATCCTCTCTCTCTTTCTCCCTCTCTCGCTCTCTATCATCTTTAACCAATACTCTATTCTGACATGTAATTTGTGAAAAAGACTTCAGAAATCTTTTCTGATTTTTTTCTCATTTTATCACTTAGCCTTTTTGTGTGAAAGTGCCAACATCAATTGGGATTTGTTTGTGGCTCACAGAACATGCTCTAACTATTTGATGCAGAAAGGTATTTGATAGAAGAAACGACGTGCTAACAAAATCATTAGACGTTCTGGAAGAGGAGACTGTCGTTTGGGCCTACTTGAATAATTTCAAAATCACATCACAGAATTGACCACTACTCTGCCTCTGACAAAATCAGGAAACTAAAGTAGGATGCTGCTCTCCCAAATTCTGATTCTATGATCACTCAGTCTCAGCTGGAATATGGAGATCAGAAAAGCACCACTACACTTTCCTGTATGAGGAACACACGGTGGGCTGTGATCCAAAAATAAAGATGATCCACCGGAATAAATAGTTCCAGAGCCACACTTCACTAGCCAACCTGATGTCAGACATCATTCTCTACTTAGGTTAGTTCTGAATTCAAGTCTTATATGAGTATATCTGATTAATAGAACCAAAGTACATCCAGAACTACTGCTGCAAAGTAGTCCTGGAAATGCAATCTGCAGCTTTTTATCTGTATAGTACATAAGGCAGAATGCTAGGAAGTGGAACAGATGCTGAGTAAGATAATCTACCTAATATGCCACAGGCATCTAGCAGTATTCAATCACGGCTTTGTGATTATCGAGATGTGATTATCACAGGAACATCAATACATCTCCAAATTAAAATGAAAATAAGGTTATACTATATTTAAGCACCAGGGCTATTATGCAACAGCAAATGAAGAAAAGATATATAATTGAAATTATGCTTATTGACTCCTATATGTTGAATAATATAGATTGTTTGCAAAATCTTGCTGTACTAAAATTATTTTTACATTAGATATTGTTTGAAATAAGAAAGCTTGAAATCAGTTGGGACTTACCTTTTGCTTTCTTTGTTCTTAAAAGTGTGTATGTGTGTATTCTGATGGCAGATAATACACTTCCTAAGCATTTTTTTGTAGTAGAATTTGATCTGCAACGTTCCAGGTACCTAGAAAGACAAAAAGAAAATAGCAACACATTCTTTTTTTCTTGTATTTAATTAAACTTTTCTCTTACATAGCTAAGGAGAGTTACATACTTTTAAAATCTTTGTCTCTATAATACTCTATAATAGAGGTGTCACAATTGCGTTCTCTGAAAGCAGATGTTCTGTTTTTAATATATAAGACATCAGGTTTTTAAAATATATATATATATCCATTTAACTTTCAGGTGGCTGTCAGGCTACTCTGAAGACTAAAGAAACTATACTCAAACTAGTTATTTTTTAAATAAATTATGCTTAATAAATATAATTCCAGTTATAATCAGCAACTAGAAAAATTTCTGTAATCGAATGTGGCACAACATAGGGAAAAATAAGTTAACTATTGTCAACATAAGATGTCAGATATATCCTTATCTCTTTCCTACATGAAAACTGAAAGAAAACCTGGTATTCTAATAGTGAAAATTTTTAGAACATTTCCCTAGCAAATTGACGTTTATCCATTAAGCTTTGTTACAAGGTGACAATATTCTGATGTACCACCTCATTTAACATTCAATTTCCCCAAACAAAATTTGAAAAAGATGCCATTTGAAGCAGCTTAAAACTACACATTTATAAACATTGGTTAAGCAAGATTATAACAATATAAAAAAACATTAAAAATATTTAAAGTGTAATGGAAGCCAAATTTATCCAGATCCTCAATCTCTCACAATTGCAGAAAATCGAGCGCGTCTTCTCACCTCTGTCCCTCTCTGCTCTTTCCATGTTAAGCCCATTTCCATCAGGGGATCAGTCACGTTGGAAGACTCTGGTCAGTGGCTTAGAGGTTACTACTCCTGCTCCCACCTCTAGTGATTTCCTCCCTGCCCGTTTCTGGTCTATCTCACTCACACAGTCATTGGTCTCAGCGTGCACGTGTGCGAGTAAATGTGTATGCAGATGTTGGAGAGGGGATGTCAGAAAGCAATGGAAAAACTCTTTTTTTCCCCACTGTTGCCATTTTTTCTTTCAATTTCTGCTCACTATTATCAGAAAATACGAGCAACTCTGGCTGGGAAGTAAGAATATAAGCCTGGCTTGGAATTTAAGCTCGAACGTTTTCTAACTCTGCTGCACGAATCACAACATAAAAGCTAGTTAGTCTTAAATAGGGCAAATGACTCCTACCTTCAAAGCTATTGTAAGAATTTCATAATTGTTAATAACAGATGTAAAACTGTCAAACCTCAAGGCCCACAGAAAGTAGACTCAATCCATGCTATTTCCCTTCAGGAATTTCTCCAGCTATCACAGAACTGTATTTGCTCTCCCCCTAGTGGCCGCCCTCCATATCCCTTATTTTTTTGCATAAATTATCCATATCAAACAACAGTGTTTTTACTTGCAATCCACCCAAAAAGGTCAAAAGATAAAACAACATTGTGTAGAAATTAAATATTGTGGAAACAAAATGCAACCTGATAGTAATAAAAAGAACACAAACGCTATGTAAAATATTTTCTTTTGTAGGAAAAAATATATAAAAATGAGAAAATAAACAGCATAATTACAGAAACGGAAGAGCACGTGCTGCTTGCCCAGCCTGCATATAATTTTTGGTTCTGATTGTCACAATTACAAGTTAAGCTAGCATTACGGTTTTCATGCTTAATTTACTTCTGAGATGTTTAAAAGGACCAGCTCTGAGTGTGTTTGTTTTGCTTAGACACATCTGTTGACACTGCCTTCATCTTACAGCCAAACTGTAGGAGTTGGCTATGATTGCAGATTCAATCCTCTGCTTAGAAACAAGACTGATTTCTATGAAATATTTGTTTCTGTATTTAAAAAAAAAACTCTTTAATTTCAAACATTGCAAACCACTTTGTTGATTATAGCCGGATTTATTTCTTTTCGTGTGTTTTTGGGTCAGGTTTTGAGGGTTAGCCACAATGTGGTTCCATTACACTTAACTGCACATATGATTAGCAGTGTTATCTAGTTATTCCCCTAAGCTTTTCATTTTTATCTTTCCCATTTTTGACAAACACACCAAAAACAAAAATTGAAAAATATTCAAGTGGGTACAAATGGGTTAAAATTTCCTTTTACTTGTGACTTAAAAATTGGATTCCATTAAGGAGACTAAATCTTTTACCGGAATATGTTTTTGAAAGATACAAGACAATTGTAGTGCATTTCTTATCTATATTCAAATATCTCTTGAACAGTCTGAAATATTCATATTGATTCATTGAACTAATGTTTGTTAAATAAAAGTTTCCTGAAAAAAATCCAGAGGAGTAATTAATATTAAACTTACAAAACTAGCTATTTGGTGGTGACATTTTCTCCATTTTCTTCCTTTTAAACTTGGCTTATCTTCATTTGTTGTCTATTGCAGATAAGAAACATTCAGGTCAGCAACATCAATAGGTTTTATTACAAAAAAACAGATGTTATCATCACCTACTCTGTCAGTTTAATTAGAAATATTGAAATGTTCTATATCCCCGTTAAGCCTAAAACTGTGGAAAATAGCTTGTTTTCCGAGTTCTTTGTATTCTTAAAGAGATCCTCCTTCAAAAACTGTATGACTTTCTCACATTTTAATGGAATCAGAGAAGAAGCAAATTTTTGGTATTTTCATTTCTAAGTAAATAGCCTATAATGTTTTAATAAGATGTGATCACATTTGACACTGATGTTAATTCCATAGATTACGGTACTATGTTAGAGGCAAAAACCCCATGTTTTGCCAACAAAATAGCACAATAATTCCTCAATATGTTACGATATCAAGTGGACTGCAAAACAACAGGTGGGTAAAGACTGAACAGGTTTGTTTCTTCTTAAGACTTTAAATTAATGATGTCCTTGACGTCGTCCCTTGGGAACCCAGGCTAATGCCTTTTCACCATCAACGCACAGCTTCCATGATTCCCAAACACCACCCATTCCAGTCAGTCAGAGAAGTGAGAAGACCTGCAAGGTTTACAGCGTCTCCACTAGAACCGAGCGAAAATTCAGTCCCATGACCACAACTACCAAAAGTAGGCCAGACATAGGCCATGGAGGAAAACAACTGTGGTGACGGCTGACATTCTCTGCCATAGTTTGCCTACTGGTAATCAAATATCCATTTGCACATTTCTTGCCATGTGTAGAATATGTTGACACTCTTTTCCAAAAAGAAAACCTAAAGTCCTATCCAGCTGAAAGTCCAGAATCACTTGGTTTTGTGTAGGTTTCTCCATGATATTCAGAAGCAAGTCCAATGGCAAACACATTACAAAGACAAATTATCTCTACTTCTGCAACATACAAAAACCGGGCCCTTTTTCCTTATATTGGAGAAATTTGTTTAATTGAACCTGAGTTTCATCTCTGGCAAACATCTCCAGAGTCCCCGACTCCTCCAGCTAATAGATTGTCTGTTCTCCTTCTCTTCTCAGCCACATCTGAAGGGTGTATTGAAGAGTATGCCAGCTTTTGCGGTTTCTCAGACTTTTCAGCCTGATTCTCATTTATATAACTTTGGAGCATGAATTCGTTTTAATGCTTGAACAATTTGAAGCTGTTTTAGAGCATAACAGTGGTTTCTTTGGCTAAACTAGTGGTTATCTCTAATATTGATCATACTTTTTATCTATTCGTGTTTGTTACTCTTATGTACACAAATCACAAAAAGAGAAATTCTTACCAATTTCTAACTCTGCTCATTTTTTTGTCCCGAATTCAATATACAATATACCTATTGTTCGAATTAAGGGCAGCTTCCCACTGACAGTAAGGTCACCTAAGGAATAGGATTGGTGGGAAAGACAATAGCACACTCTCTGTTCACCACTTGTTAAATATATTTGAAATATGTCATCATTAAATTTCTATTTATCGGTTATATTTCAAATTAGTGAAGTTGTTAAACAGAAAAAAGCGAGTTGATTTAAATGTCATATAAAAGCATAGTTGAAATAGGCACTGAATCATGTATTTGTATATATAAAATAACTACTTTATTCCATTACATAAGTGCATATACACAACAATTTTATAACTACTTTATTCCATTACATAAGTGCATATACACAACAATTTTATAACTACTTTATTCCATTACATAAGTGCATATACACAACAATTTTATAAAATAGCTACTTTATTCCATTACATAAGTGCATATACACAACAATTTTATAAAATAGCTACTTTATTCCATTACATAAGTGCATATACACAACAGTTTTATAAAATAGCTACTTTATTCCATTACATAAGTGCATATACACAACAGTTTTATAAAATAGCTACTTTATTCCATTACATAAGTGCATATACACAACAATTTTATAAAATAGCTACTTTATTCCATTACATAAGTCTATATACACAACAATTTTAGGGTAGGCCATGACTATTACCCGTGATTAAAGTTGAATCCTGTTCTCTGAGTGATAAATATTATTTTAGATGGCATGTGAGGGCAAGAATGATTGCTGAAATATGAGCTAGGATTTAAATGGTTGAACCTCACCCAGAAACCAGAACAGTACAGAAGAATAATAACAGAAAATTTGTATCCTTCTTGTTGAAAGCAAACCACGTTAGTCAAAGATTACACATTCGCATTTGTGACTATCGTATTTACCTTTGCTAGGTAGATGGATAGATATATTCTTAGTGGTAGAGTATTTTAATTTTATACATTTTGACAATAGTAACACTTAAAGGTGACTCTCCTAGATGAGCATGATGAGAGAAAAAAAGGGGGGGGAATCAGAAAACCAAAGATTTGACATCTTGACACAACCTCACTTTAATTAAGGTGCTTCACCTCTGCTGTTGTTTCCCCTCCAACAATGAGAATTAGTCATATGTTTTCTTAGGCTGAAAGTCTCCTCTCATCAGGGATTGTACAAGTTAGTTGATTTACTTAGTAGTTGACAATAGTGGGTAGTTGACAATAGTGGGTCAAAAGTTTCAATGGATTAGATTAAGACAAATATATTAAGGAAAAAAAATTAAATGAAATCTAGAAATCAGATGCTGAAGCATCAGAATGTGAAGTCAAATTTGAGATAATCACACATTAATAGTAAGTATTATACATGAATGAGAAGAGCAAGAGTTGGGAAATGAATAGGATTGAATGAAGGAAAAGAGAAGACAATTTACTAATTAGAATAATTAATAAATTTCCAGAAACTCAGTGGGCATAAGTATTTCACTTTATATACTAGTGTCCCTTTGTGAGTCTATATCCAGGATGGAGGAGACTAGTGCCTTCTATCTCAAATATTCTCTGGTTCAGTACTGCTGTCTTAAACTGAAAAACAAATAATTTAATAGAATGAGGTTCCCAGAACTACAAGAGTAATAGGGAGCTATTGGGTAAATAAGGAACAGACAAGGCCAGAATATGTCTGACAGACATGATTTCCAAGATATAAGTAGAAGAAGCAAGGTTTGAGCTAATCAGAAATACAATATTTAAGAAACAATGAAATCTTATATGCCAAATTGGCACAAAAAACATGTACAACTTATTTGTATCTTATAGGAAATATGTTCAAATGTGTCCCCTAACTTCCCAACAAGAATATTAGTCTTTCTTACAGAATGTGATAATGAAATGATAAACTGCCCAAGGACAGCAAATCAAGGTCAGAGAATGTCATACCCACATTGTGATCCCTCGTGAATGCAGGCATCTCATTAAAATGTCAGGTGGAAACTGCAGCTAGAAACCAGGAATTCATGTATACAGCTTCAAATACAAGTTATTAAAAACAACTTCTAATTATACTTAGGAAAATATCTCATTGTTTTCTAGTGACTGATGTCTGCCATATAATTTAACTTATTGAAGGATGGTAATAACAAGTTAAGACACATGCCTACAATAATATTTTAAAAACACATTTATCATTTGTTCTATTATCATACTAAAGACATCCTAACAAAAAAAGTTGGTGATTAGGAGATCTCAATAGCCAGCACAATCTGGAAGCTTTCAGAGTCCAAGGTAAAGAAATATTTTCCCAAATGTTAGTCTAGAGGCTCAAGTAAACAATAAATAAATAAATAAATAAATATGGCTCACTGGAATTTCCAGTAATAAAACAGCATTGATGGAGCATGATGAAAGGACACACAGCCAATAGTCCAAAATTCTTCTGAAACAGGCAACAAAAAGATACATAAATCCCAAAGTCTTCAGTTGTGATTGTTGCTTCACTTCTTGAAACTTAAACATAATCATAGAGTCATTTTTTCTTTTATTATTGGAGGAGTCTCATTCTGAACCTAAAATGAAAATAATGACACTAACACATGTTTAGTATTTATTATTTAGCACAAAAATGTGAACAAAGAAGGGAAACAAATAGAAAATGGTAAATAATATTGTAAATATTAATCCAAATATGCTGATAACCACTTTAAAAGTAAATGGCATAAATACATCTATTAAAAGAAGATTGTCAGAGTGAATCACAACACAAGACCAAGCTATATGTCGTCTGTAAGAGTTCCACATTAAGTATAAAGACATATAAGTTAAAGATAAAAAGATGGAGAAATATATTCCACTATAACAGTAATTAAAAGACATCAGGGGAACTTTAGTAACACGGCATCACAGGAATTTCTAGCATTTGTTCCCTTGAAGAAACTGCAATTTGAATGACTATTTAAATATATTTATAAAAGCTAAGGAAACCAGACGAGTGGTAACAGCACAGGGTGCAGTACAGAAATAAAAGTCACTGAAGATGGTAGGAAGGGCACTTTCATGTTATCCATGACAAAAACCCTAGTAGCCCAGAATGGAGAGATACTCACTGCACTTAAATTTGTTGTGGAACCCTCACCACTAATTGGTGTGCCAACCCCACCATAGTGAAACCCAGTGCTGGGCTGCCTTCATACTCCAAAGTCTAGGTGAGCGTCAGCCTAAGGTTTTAGGCCCAATCCAGTACCAGGCCAGCTCCTTCCATCCCAGACTCCAGGATAACACCCACAGACTTAGCTTCTAGGCTTGCCCCAGGTATCAGGTGGGCACCTATAGCCCCAGGATCCAGGTCTGCCTCATAGACTCACCTTCTGGTGAGTTATTGTGGAATATATTTTATTATATTCTGCATATATTAATAAATTATATTATATATTAATAAAATATATTAATAATATATATTAATAAAATAATTATATATTAATAAAATATATAATATATTTTATTATATTCCACTGTTATTGTTGAATATATTTCTCCATCTTTTTATCTTTAACTTATATGTCTCTATACTTAATGTGGAACTCTTACAGACAACATATAGCTTCAAGCTCATCTTCAGCTTCAAGATGGCCCTAGTAGTACAGGAAGCAAGCCAGCACCAGAGCCAGGCTAGAATCTAATTACTCAATCTCCAAGCTCGTCCCGGCTTAGGTTCACGCTTGGTCTGTGAAAGCTTGTGGGTCCAGGTTGAGTCCAGCCTATTCCTAGGGTTCAGGTTAATGCCAGAATAATGTAGCATGGCTTCCATTAACCCACACTGTAGGACTGCCCCTGTGGATTCAAGGTACAGGCCAGAATTGCCCCTGTGAACTTAAACTCCATAACCACCTCAAGTCCCCAAGGACTGAGACTCCAAACTTTTCCTCATGAACTCAATACTGAGCTAGGATCTGCAGAATCAAGTTGGCCAAAGACCCATCTTAGCACCAGACTGGCCCCAGTGGACCCAGGCTTCAGGCTGACCCCTTGGCACAGGCTGCAGATCCCCCACTGTAAACCCAGTATCCAGAACTACCTCATGGACTCATTCAGCAGATTCACATCCATGGATATTAACACCAGGCCAGCACCTGTGGACCCAAAATTCAGCTTTGATCCTCTGAAGACAGACCTGAATTCCACCCAAGTGCTGACCTAATCATCAGTTCTCTCTGCCAAAGACTCCAGCTGCAAGCCAGCTTATTAACCCCACCAAATAGCACACACAGAAATTCTGGATAGGCTAATTGGTAAAGGACTTTCCTCAGCAAATCCAGCCTTATTAATGGTGGGAGAGGTGCCTACTTCTTCAAATGCACAGACACCAACTTATAGCCCCAAGAATCATGGAAACCTGACATTGCCAAAACAAACCAAAACAAAAAAAAAGCACCAGTAATTAATTGACCCTAAGGAAAAGAGATTTATGCACTGACAAAGAATTTAAACTAAAGAAACTCAGTGAGCTATAGGAGAACACACAATTAAGTGATTCAGGAAAACAGTACACAAACATGAACAAAGAGAAACCACAAACCAATCAGAAATTCTGGAGCTAAAGAATATAATGAGTGAACTAAAAAATTTCATAGAGAGCTTTGAAGCAGGAGAATCCGTGCATTTGAAGGCAGATTATTTGAGATTATCCAGTTAGAAGGATGAAAAGTATGAAAAAGAGTGAAGAAAGCCTATAGGAAATAGGGGACCCCATGATGTGAACCAATTTATGCATTATAGGAATTCTATAGGAAGCAGATGAAAAGAAAGGGGCAGAAAACTTGCTTTAGAAAATAATGACAGCTGCTCAAATATGGAGAGAAAATGGACATCTTGATTCATTAATTCCAAAGAAACACAAATAGATTAAATATAAATAATTGTTGCTGAGACACATTATAATAAAACTCTCAAAAGTCAAGGATGAGAGAATTTTGAAAGCAATAAGAGCAACTTGTCACATACAAAAGAGGTTCTTATAAGACTATAAGCAGATTTCTCAGCAGTGACCCTGCAGACCAGGAGAAAGTAGGATTCTTTGAAAGAAAAATTAACTTGACAACCAAGAATACTACACACTCAGCCTGGCTATGTTTCATATATGAAAGAGAGATAAGAAATTTCCTGGAAAAACAAGTGCTGTGGCAGTTCTTCAGTGCAAAAGAGGTTTATCAATTACCTGTCTCATGGGAGGATTAACGCTGCATGGAGGAAAGCAAAGATCATCACTATGCTAATCACTAGAAATAGGAGTTTGAATATTTTTGCCAACTTCATCATGAATTTCAGTTTTGCTAACTGCCTGCATCCAATTAGACAGAACACAGTCAAATGCAACAAATTATATGAAGTGAATTTATTATACATATAGGCAGCAATGTTTCAACAGAAGTGTATGAGTTATTATAAGCCAGTCTACAAGGCTGAGAAAAGCTTTGTGGAGTGGAGTTTTGTCTTCATGTGCTATAGCTGAGGGACCTTGAAAGACAGCCCACTACAGGTTATATACCTCAGGCTACATGATACCCTGAACTACAGTGTTAAAGGACACAGAGCCTGGGCTCTTCTTTGCCACAGTATATCTGGGAAAATTCTTCTCTATGTCAAAATGCAACAATTTTCTAGGAGGAATAGTGACAAAGCCTGGGCTGTTTGGACACTTTCTCTCTATCTCTGGGTATTATATTTGCAGTGCACTCTAAGGTTATTCTGTGAACGACAAGCAAGAAGAGGTAGGGAAGCAGCAAAGGTATTTGCAGACTGCCCAGCACTCAGCACTAGACCTCCTTATAATAAATGCTGAAGAAAATGTTTTCAAGTTGAATGAAAGTAATCTAACATGAGAAAATATGAAAGTATAAAACTCAATGGAAAGCATACAGTCAAATTCAGAATAATCTAATACTGTAAGGTAGTATATAAATCCCTTTAAACATGAGTATAAAAGTTATGGAATGAAAGTATTAAAATTAACTGAAAATAAATATGCTAATGAATACAATAAAAGGAAGTAAATTTTGACATCAAAACTTATCATGTGAGGGAGGATGTAAAAACGTAGAGTTATATGCAATTGAAGATAAATTTCTATCAACCTAAAATACACTGTCATGTTTTATCTGATAGTAACAACAAAGCAAAATCTATGGTCGATCCCTAAGAAACAAAAAGTAAGGAATCAAAGCAACTACAATGAAAACTGTGGAATCACAAAACAGCAAAAGAGCAATAAAAGAACAAAGGAGCTACAAAACAAAATGAAAGTCCTAAGTCCTAAGGCATCAATAATTAGTTTAAATGTGATTGATTAAATCCTCCATTTAAAAAAACAAATTGGCTGAGTGGATTACAAAAACAAAACAAAACAACCAACTATATGCTGCTCGTAAGAAATTCACTTTAAGAACACAAATAGACTAAAAGTGAAGTGAGGAAAAGAAGATATTCCATGAAAATGGTGATGACTGCAAAAAATGGTTGAGTAACTATAATAACGGTAGACAAAACAGATTTTAAGTCAAATTGTCCCCAGAGAAAATTAACATTTTTATGTAATGATAAAGGGGCAAATTGATATAAAAATAATAAATATGGATGTATGCAACATAGGAATGACTAAATATATAAGGCAAACATTGATAGAATGGAAAGGATAAATATATACAAAGAAGACACAAATAAATGGAAAGATATTCCATGTTCATGAATGGAAGAAAATGCCCATACTATATAAATCAACCTAAAAATATAATGCAATCCCTATCAAAAGTCTAATGGCTTTTCCACAGAAATATAAAAAATGAAAACAATTCATATGAAATGATAAAGTGACTTAAATATAGAAAGCAATCTTGAACAAAAGAATCTTGAAGAAAGAATAAATATGTAAGGCAATCTTGAATAAAAGTATGTATATAATATATATGATGGATTACTATTTAGCCTTAAAAAAGCTGGAAGCATCATACTCTTTCATTTTAAATTATATTGCAAACTTATAGTAATCAAAACAATATGGTACTGGTATGAAAACAGACATATAAACCATTGGAACAGAAAGGAACAACAAGAAATAAATACACACCTTTGTGGTCAACTCGTCTTTGACAAAGTGTCAAGAACAAACAATAAAGAAAGACATCTCCTCAATCAAGTGTTAGGAAAACTGCATATTCACATGCTGAAGAACAAAATTGGAACCTTATCTCACATTATATACAGAAGTAAACTCAAAATGGATTAAATGCTTAAACATAAGACCTGAAACATAAGATTTATAAATATAAAATAACAGGAGAAAGCTTCATGACATTGGTCTGGGCAATAAATTGTTAGATAAGACCCCAAAAGCACAGAAATCAAAAGCAAAAATGGGCAAATGGGATTGTAACAAATGAAAAAGCTCATTCAAGCAAGAAAAAATGTAGTAAAATGACAACTTATGGAATAGAAGAACATATTTTCTAAACATACATATGATAAGGGTTTAAACACAAAAATATATAGAAAACACAAAGATTCAATTAACAACAACAAAAAATAAATGTACTCAACAATAGCAGTCTTGAGGGAAATGGCTATTAAAGCCACAATAAGGTATCTCCTCATAGCTGCTAGAATGCCTATTATAAAAAATACAAAAGATAGTAAGTGTTGACAAAGATGCAGAGAAAGAATTATACACTCTTTGTTGAAATGTAGATTAGTAGAAGAATTATGAAAAACTGTGTGAAAGATCCTCAAAAAACTAAAAATACCATATAATCCTTCACACCACTCTGGGTACATATCTAAATAAAATAAAATCAGTATGACAGAGAGTTAGCTGTGGTCCCATTTCATTGCAGCGTTATTTAAAATAGCCAAGATATGAGATCAACCTAAGTGTCCATCAACAGATTAATGAATAGAGAAAATATGTGTGTGTTTCTGTGCATGTGTATAATATGTATGATGGATTACTATTTGGCCTTCAAAAATAAAGATATCCTATAATTTGCAACAACATCAGTAAACTAGGAGGATAAATGCATTAGGAAATAAGGCCAGCACAGAAGCACAAATACTACATGATCTCATTTATATATGGACTCAATAAAAGGCTGAATTTATAGACGAGGGTAGCAGGCTGGTTGTCAGAAGTGGAATGAAGGATGACAAGATGCTGATTAAGGTGTACCAAGTTTCCTTTATGTGGGCTGAATAAATTCTGGATATTTATTGCATAGCATGTCAACTATCATTAATTACAATGTATTGCTACTTAAAAATTGCAGAGTGTATATCTCTAATGTTCTCATTATTTAAAAAAATATGTATTTGAGGTGATGGCTATATTGATTAGCATGAATTTAATAATTTCCAATATATAAATATATCAAAACATCACACTGCACACTGTAAATATATACAATGTTTATTTGTCAATTATACTTTAAAGTGTGGGTGAGAGAGGGGAAGAAAATGGGAGTGGTTATGTTAATTGCTTTTTTATTCATATTAGACATTTTATTCATCTTTACTATGTAATCAGCAATAGAGATCCGACAGGCGTGATCCCTGACTTTGTCTGCTATGCAATATTCTATATACAGATACCAGTTAGCCCTTAGCTTTATTACTGAGTTTTAAGTTTGATGCTGTGATGGTTAACTACATGTGTCAACTGAACTGGGCCCCAAGATGCCCAGGTATTTTAAACAGTATTCTGGTTGTAACTGTGAGCATGTTTCCAGATGAGATTAACATTTGAATCAGTAGATTGCCTTCCCTAGAGTAATGTTAATTTCAATCAGAGCAAATGTTAGTGCAAAGCAAAGATTCCGGAATAAAAAGCGGCACTGCATAATAAAGGGGTTAATGCTTTAAGAGGACAAAATAATCCTTAATGTGTATGCATCTAACAAAAAATTATCAGAGTATGTAAGACAAAAATTGATAGAACGGGGAGGAAAATTAGATAAATCTACTATTGTGGTTGGAGATGTTAACACCTCTCCATCAGAAATGGATGTGTCCAGTAGGCAGAAAAATCAGTAAGGATATAGTTGACTGCAACAACACCATCAATCAACTGAATATAATTGATATTTATAGACTACTTTATTCAAAATCAGCAGATGATTACACATTCTTCTTAAGCTCACATGGAACGTTCACCAACATAGATCACATTCTGGTTCATTAAACCTAATCTTAAAATTTTTTTTAAAGGAGAAATCGTACAGTGTCTGCTCTCAGATCACAGTGAAATTATACCAAGAATCAATAGCAGAAAGTTAGCTAGAAAATCCCAAAATACTTGAAGATTGAACACACTTCTAAGTAAAACAGGGGTCAAGAACGAAATCTCTAATAATTTGAAGTAAATGAGAAAATTAAATACACTCATCAAAATTTGTAGTATGTAGTAAATGCAGTGCTTAGAGGAAGATTTACAGCATTGAATGCATATTTGAAAATTTTTAAAAATGTGAAATAAAAAAATCTAAACTTCTATCTTATGAAACTAGAAAAAGAAGAGAAAATTAAATCCAAAATAAGCAGAAGAAAAGAACTAATGAAGATTAGAACAAAAGTCAATGAAATTAAAACCAGTAAATCAATACTGAAAACCAACTAAAACAAAAGCTAGTACTTTGAAAATATTAATAAAATTGATGACTCTCTAGCTAAAGAATAAAAAAAAAGAAACCTAAATTACTAATATCACATAGGAAAGATAGGGCAGCACTACAGATCCCATGAATGGTAAAACAATAATAAAGGAATATTATGAACTACCTTTTACCCACACTTTTGATTACCCAGACAAAATGTATCAAGTCCATGAAAGATACAACCTGTCATTCACAAGAAGAAATTTATGATCTGAATAGGCCTATATATTTTAGGAAATTGAATCAATAATTAATTACCTTTCAAAATAAAAAACTCTGAGCTCAGATGGGTTTACTGGTGAATTTTACCAAACATTTAAGAAATAAATTATAACAATTATCTCTAATGTTTTTCGGAAGATAGAAGCAAAGTGAACTTTTTCTGAGCATTCTATGAGGCCAGCATTATACTAATAACAAGACAAAGACATAAGGAGAACACTGCAGTTCAGTATCTCTCATGAATGTAGATGCACAAAAGTATTAATACTTTACCAAATTGAGTCCAGCATGGTATAAAAAGTATCACAAACTATGATTAAGTAAAACTTACTCCAGGTATGGAAGGCTAGCTCCCCATTGGAAAACTAATTAATGTAACACATGACATCAATAAAGACAAAATAAATCACATAATCACATTAATAGATGTAGAAAAAACTATCTGACAATATTTAACAGGCATTCATGATGAAACTCTTAATAAACCAGGAATAGAGTAAAATTTCCTTGACGTGATAAATATCTACAGAAAACCTACAGCTAATATCATACTTAATGGTGAAAAACTCAAAGCTTTCCCACTAATATCAAGAACAAGGCAAGGATGTCCTCTCTTAGCAATACTTTTCAAGTCATACTGGAAGTCCTATCTAATGAAAAAATAAATAAACTGAAATAAAAGATATATAAATTCAGAAGGAATAGATAAAAGTCTCTTTGTACACAGATAACATGGTTGTCTATGTAGAAAATCCAAAGGTATCAACAAAAAAGCTCTTGGAAATTATAAGCGATTATAGCAAGCTTGCAAGATGAAGTGTTAATATACAAAAATAAACCACTTTCTTACATACAACCAATAAAAAAGTGAATTTTGAAATTAAAAACATATTATAGTTTATATCAGCAACCAAAAAAATGAAGTATTTAGATATAATCTAGCAAAATATGTTCAAGATCTCTAAAGGGAAAACTACAACACGGATGAAAGATGTCAATAAAACTAGATAAATGAAGAGGTACTTCATGTTCATGGATGTAAAGTCTCAATGTTGTGAAGATGTCAGTCCTTTCCAGCTTGATCTGTAGATTCAAAAGGATGTCAATCAATATCCCAGCAAATTATTTTTTGGTTATCAACAAAGTGAGCCTAAATTCTATATGGAGAGGCAAAACAAAAATAGCCAACTCAATACCAAAGAAGAAAAAATTTGGAAGACTGACGCTACTTGACTTGAAAACTTAGTACAAAGCTACAGTAACGAATACAGTGTAGTATTGGCAAGAGAGCAAATAACACAATGCAACAGAATAAAGAACATGAAAATAGATACACGTAAATATAGTCAACTGATCTTTGACGAGGGAACAAAGGCAATACTGCCCAGAGGACTGATAATAGTATTTTCAACAAAAAGTGCTGGAACAACCGAACATCCACTTGTGAAACATTAAATCTAGGCACATCTTATGCCCTTCACAAAAATTAACTCAAAATAGATCACAGAACTAAATATAAAATATAAAACCACGTTAAAGAAAACCTAGATGACTTTAGGTATGATGATGGCTTTTTAGATTTATCACTAAAGATCTGACACATGAAAAAAATCAATAACCTGAACTTTATTAAAATAAACTTCTGCTCTGCAAGACACTGTCAGAGTCATTGTTTTCAGAGAATCATAAAGCAAGCTGCAGACAAGGAAAAATATATTTGCAAAAGACACATCTATTAAAGGACACATACAAAATACACAAAGAAGTTTTAAAACTCCTTTTGCCACAAGCAAAGGATCCTATCATCTCATTTTCTAGTAGTGGAGCAACTGCCCTTATGTCATCACACATTCATACTTTTTTTTTCTACTTAGTAGCTTAAATTATCAACTCTGGGCTTTCTATTGTCTTTCATAAACAAAATCAGCCTTTGATAACCCAAAAGAAGTTTTCTGGCTCAAGAAGCAAAGCAAAAACATAGAGAACATGGTTTTCAAATCTCTTTTGTCACAACTCTAAAATTATAAAAGTCTGTCTCTGTAACTGTGTGTCTGCATGTGCTATGTTGTATGTATTTTATGTGTTATATGTGCCCTAAATGGTACTTCTGTGATATTAACACATAATCTAAAAATCTTTTGATTAATGTAGGCATTCTTTATCTTTTCCGTCTGTCCACTTTCAACCTAGTGTGTTTTCTTGAATTATGTTTTTAGATGGCATATATCTGAGTTTTGCTTTTTTATTTAATCTGACTATCATGACCTTTTAACTGTAGTGAGTGTTTACGTGATTTTAATGTAATTTAATCATTCATGTGATTAAGTTTATGGCACCTTGTTCTTCACCGTCTATTTTTCGTATCTCTTATTTGTTCCGCTTTTCTTATTTTTCTGCCTTTGGATGAATTTGTACTTTTTATAATGCCAGTTTAGCTCCATTGTTGTTTTGCTTTTTAACCAGTTAGTTTTGGAATTGTAGGGCATACCTTTTTTATTTATTTATTTTAATTGAGACGGAGTTTCGCTCTTGTTACCCAGGCTGGAGTGCAATGGCGCGATCTCGGCTCACCGCAACCTCCGCCTCCTGGGTTCAGGCAATTCTCCTGCCTCAGCCTCCCGAGTAGCTGGGATTACAGGCATGCGCCACCATGCCCAGCTAATTTTTTGTATTTTTAGTAGAGACGGGGTTTCACCATGTTGACCAGGATGGTCTCGATCTCTTGACCTCGTGATCCACCCGCCTCGGCCTCCCAAAGTGCTGGGATTACAGGCTTGAGCCACCGCGCCCGGCCGGGCATACTTTAACTTAACACAGTCTACCTTGAGGGTCTATACCAGTAAAAACATGGTTGAAGAATCTTACATCTGTAGACTTCCATTTATCTTCTCCTGGCCTTTTAGACACTGTTGTTATATATTTTAGTTTTCCATATGTTATTAACCCAACACTACATTTCTATTATTTTTGTTTAGGCCACCACTTTCCTTAGAGAAACGTAAATGATTAAATAGTCACATATTTAGCCATGTAGATGTTTTCAAAGCTCTTTACTCTTTTCTAGAGGTCCTGACTTCCACCTGGTACCATTTTCTCTGATTGAAAGCTGTTCTTTAACCTTTGTTGGAGGACAGATCTATTCGCGGTGAAATCTCGTAGCTCTTTTACGTCTGAGAAAAGTTTAATGGTACCATTCTCTGTAAAATTTATTTTTGCTGTATGTGAAGTTCTAGGTTGGCAGCAGTCTTTTTTTTCAGTAATTTAAAGATGTTGGTACATCCCCTCTTCTTGCTTATACTGTTTTCAACAAGAAATCTTTTGTCATCTTTTTTTTTTGTTTGCTGTACATGACATGACTTTTTCGACCAGGCTGCTTTTAAGATTGTCTTTTTATCATTCATTTTGAGTAACTTGATTATATGCTTTAATGTAATTTCCTTCATATTTCTTTTGCTTAGAGCTTATTGAGATTTCTAAAAATGTGTATTTATATATTTTACAAAATGTGGAATTCTGCAATCTTTATTTCTCAATTTTTTTTCTTTTCCTATTTTTGCCTCTCCTTTAGGGATCTTCATTACACAGAAATAAGGCTGCATGAAGTTGTACACAGTTCACTTATGCTTTTGTATTATTTTTCTTTTTTTTTTTTTTTTGGTCTTAGTTCTTTGAAATTTTATTGCTATGTCTTCAATTTCAATCATTTTCTTTTTCAATGTTAAATCTGTGGTTAATTTCATTCAAGTTATTTGTTATAATTCTTATTTCTTTTGAGTATGTCTTCTCTTTCTCTATTTAAGCATTTAACAAAACTGTTTTTATCCTTTTCTACTAAATCTAACATCTATGCTAGTCTTCAGTTTTGATCAATTGATTTCTTTTCCTTATGGGTTGTATTGTACTGAATCTTTGCATGCCTGATTTTTAATCAGATGTGAAACATTAAATATTTTCACCTTGTTAGGTACTGAATACTATTTTTTTAAATAAATATTCTTGAACATTATGCTGGGATACATGTAAATTACTTTGAAATAAGTTGATCATTTTGTGCCTTGCTTTTCATTTTTGCCAGTGATTTTCTTTTTATTGGAACCTTATTAAAAGGTGTGAAATAAATTTTATAAAACTAAAAATCAAATATATTTTATCTTCCCATTCATTGTAAAATTTTTATCTCAAAGCTAGTTATCTCTATGATGTTATGTTACATCTGGAGTTAACATACACGAAAGAAGAAAATGTAAAACATTTATTTTTTTCTTCTTCAAAAAGCACATAACATGAATGACGACTGCCTTAGCTACCTCAAGTTTTATAGTACTCTAAGTATTTGTATATTGTACATCATAAATACTACCATCATTTGAAATGTTTTGTAATACATGTAATCTTTTTGCCAAAAGTAGCCTCACGCATAATTATCGGGGTCTATTTCTCTCCAAATGAACATAATTATTGAAATCACAAGAACACAGATTTGACAGGAATCCCAACAGGTTATTTAGTTCACGGACTAATCTTTTCAAGGGCATACTTTATATATTTATTTTTTTATATTTACTTTTTCTAATATGTAAGACTTTAATTTGTTGTTCTTATTTCATTGGCTAGAGCCTCCAGTATAACACGGACCAAAAGGGGTAAGTGTGGGCCATCCTTGCCTTGTTCTTCTTCTGTAAAAAAAAAATTATATATATATATATTTGTATTTCAATAGCTTTTAGGAAACAAGTGGTTTTTGGTTACCTGGCCAAATTGTGTAGTGGTGAAGTCTGAGCTTTGGGAACCCATCATCCAAGTACCATGTGTTTTACTGAATAGATTTTTTCTTTCTCTCACCTGCTTTCCACCCTCTCCAGTTACGCATCTTTGATGTCTATTACGGCACTTTGTATGCCTCTGCTTACCCATAGCTTAGCTCTCACATATAGGTGAGAATATATGATATTTTGTTTTCTATTCCTGAGTTACCTCACTTAGAATAATATGTGCCTTGTTTTTCTAAGGTTTGCTTGAAGAAACCTTAAACACCGACAGAGCAGAGTTTAGCTGAAGGTGAATTATTCACCACGACAAAGGCAAGCCTTATCTCAGTACTCTGCTTCAAGCCCTGTGAATCATGAGATTTTCTAGTCTAGCTAATGGGAACCTGCACTATTCCTGGCCCCGTGAGAGCATCATGAATTTTCTCTCTAGTACTTTCATGTTTCTGACCCTGCCTATGAATACTTTTCTCACATACATGCGTTGATCTCTGGTGAATACCTCTGAAGATCTCCAGGACTATCTCACACAGCTCCATCCTCTACTGTTACTTTGTCTTGTGAACTCTGGATGCTTTCATGTTCTGGGACTTTAACCCCATCACCTCAGTGCTGGGAATCACGTTAGGCTCTGTCTTCGTTCATACTTTCCATGTGCTCTGGCCTGGAATCTCTCTCTCCCAAGGCCTTGAGAAAGGGAAAATTGTGGGAAAGTTGGGAAGATTGTGAGGTTCATCTCACTTACTTCCCATTTTCCTGTAAGCATTGCCCTTCATTGCTACTTTGTGTACAAAATAGAGTATCAGGGACCTGGTTTACTACCTGGTTCCTGATACTCTATTTTGGGTAAAAGTGGAAGTCTTGTATGTATCTCACTGAGCTTTTGTTTTGGTTTTTTCTACTTTTATTTTGAAATACATTCACAGGAATCTGCAAATAAATTTACAGGAGTGTTCGGTGTACACTTCACCCAGGTTTCCAGTGTTAATATTCTGCATAACTGTACAATACAAAACAAGAAAATTAGCATGGATACAATCCACAGACTTTGTTCACATTTCACTGGTTATATATGTACTTGTGTGTGGGTGTGCACGTGTGTGTGTTTGGTGTGTGTGTGTTTGGTGTGTGTGTGTTTGGTGTGTGTGTGTCTGTGTAGCTCTATGCAATTTTATCACATGTGTATCTTCATTAATCTTAATCACCTGGCAGGCGTGTAGTAATTTCTCATTGTGATTTTAATTTTGCTTTTACAAATTGCAAACAAGAAACATATCTTCAAATATTTATTTTCCACCTGAATATCTTCTTATTATAGATAAAAGTTGTTTTTCAGATACATGATTTGCAAATATTTTCTTCCCATCTGTAATTTGTTTTTATCCTTTTAACAGGATCTTTTGCAAAGTAAGTTTTTAATTTCATTGAGGCCTAACATCAATATTTCCTTTTCTGAATTGTCCTTCTGGTGTTATCTAGGAATTCTATGAACAGTCACAGGTCTCAAAGATTTTGTCTTTTTTCCCCTGCAAATTTGGCGGTTTTTTTGTACATTTAATTCCATGTTTCATTTTTAGTTAATTCTTCCTTGAGGTATGAGGCTTACAATGAGATTCATCCGTGTTTGTTCTGTTGTTGTTTTCACCATGCATACCCACTTACTCCAGCACACTTTATTGAAAAGGCTCTTTCTTCTATTGAATTGCTTATGCATCTTCACCAAAAATCACTTGACTATACTTTTGTGGTTATCTTTTGTGTTTTCTGTGCGATTCTATTGATGTATGCGTCTTTCCCTCTGCCAATATCACATTATCTTAATTACTGTAGCTATGTAGTAAACCTTAGCTTCAGAGAGAGTGATTCTTCTCACTGTATTCTTCTTTTTAAAATTTGTTTTAGCTCTTCTAGAGCCTCTCTTTTAATATAAGTATATAATAAACTTGTCTATTTCCCCAAGATAACTTGTTAAGATTTTGATAGAAACTGTATTGAGTCTATAGAACAAAGTAGTAAAATTAACATCTTGAAGATGTGCAGTCTTCTAGTCTCTAAATATATCAATTATAATTCCAAACACTTTTTTCCAAAGGCAGAAATTTAATTTATACTACAAAAATGAAACAAATTTCAGAGATTTAGTTAATATTCATAAAAGCATTTATATTTCTTCTCATAAAAGAAATCAAAATTCTAAAAAATATGCCAGGCCATTTCTGTATAAATAAATACATCCGTTTTTAGTCCAATGGCTTTATAATTTTGTGTCTTTTTTACATTAGTAATAAATAGTATTCAAACTGAAATGTTCTTTGAAGGTAATTTTCAGGGTTTTATTTTTTAAATAACAATTTGTTATGAGCAAGATACTGTGGAAAGTTATACAGAATATCTCTCATAATATGCCTTCATATTACAATGGCTGGCTCTGTCTTGACGGCTCTACCAAAATTTAGGTATACTATAGCTTCAATATAATGTAATTACACATTTAATATAAATAAAACTGCTAATCTTAACCTATTATAGCAGATGTGGTACTGTCTTGCATTTTTCAAATTCATTTTTAAAAGTTCTTTTAAAGCATGAACAAAGCACTTTAGAAAGGAAATGTGGCATATTTCTGAATATGTCTAAATTGCTTAAGTGAAAATTAGCAGGTATTGTATATTTTCTTGAGCTACATAAAGAAATGTAATGGACTATGAAAAAAGTCAAGCAGAAATTGAATAAGATCAGTAAAATAGATATATTGTATGATTAGCTCTTAATAGTTTTAAGAAGAACCTTTAGATAACAATTATTTTATTGCCACTAAACGTTTTTACACGTTTAAAATATTTAATTATATTCAAATGTAATGTAATAGATGAACAACCTGTCAAAATGTTTTTGATTAAAAATATATTATTCATCACACTATTTGAAAGCCCAATATTTTTTATGTAATTCCAAGAAAATAATGTGAAACTTTCCCTTTGATCTACATTTAACATCTGTCACTTTTTATTTTAAAATTAAATTATTTACAACTAAAATACAGAACAAAAATATTCTTCCCTTCCTTACCCTTAGCTGTTATTTTTTCTCACTAAATGAGAAAATAATCTATGGGGCTAGACTTACAGAGATAGGTATAAATATAGCTCTAATTGAAAAGAGCAGCTTCTATTTATGTAGCATAATTACACAAAATAAGTGTAATTTGCTACATAATTATCTCTCTTCTTGTGCTTTTATAATTAAAAATGAGCTTACAAATATGATGTATTTGATACATCGAAAATCTGATGTATTTGATACATCAAAAATCTGATGTATTTGGTACTAGAATAAGGGACTCTTTTTCATTTCTTTCAGTGGTCACCCTGGGATCTTTATGTCATGTTATTTTTTGTAAATCTTATTTAAACAAACATTCATACTGAATATATTCCAGACCCTGCCACCCCACAGTCACTGGTGTACAAGCATGCAAACCAACCCTGTGCTTTGTTGACAGTGTTCATGTGCAAGTGTGGATCCCGAAGCCACTGCACTGATGAAGCACTATTGCTGTAGTCTGTCATTAGAGTGTTGTTGCTAGGCAGACTAGGTACACTTTGGCCCATCCAGCACAGCAGGTGTGTAACATTTAATAAGCCAGAGAACAAAGTAATGGGTCTATGGGCCTAGTCCCAAGCCTGCAGAGTAAGAGGATGCAGCCCAGGAGTGCTGAGCTGAGCCTTGCCTCCTGAAATTATCCAGAAACAAAGCCAGTTAACTAAAACCAACTTATACCACAGTTAAACTGTCAGAGGCATCAAAGAATTAAAAACAACAAATCCCATCCAAAGAACAGCAACTTTAAGAACTGAAGGAACATTTTCCCACAGAGGTGGGAAAGAACCAGTGCAAGAACTCTGGCAACCCCGAAAGCCAGACTTCTTATCTCCAAACAACCACAACAGATCCCCAGCAGTGGTTCTTAACCCAGATGAAATGACAGACATAGAATTCAGAATTTGGATGGAAACAAAGATAATCAAGATTCAGAAGAAAGTTGAAATCCAATCCTAAGAATCTAAGAAATTCAATAAAATGATACAAAAACTGAAAGACAAAATCACCAATTTAAGAAAGAACCAAACTAATCTAGAGCTGAACAATTCACTACATAAATTTCATAATACAATCAGAAGTATTAGCAGCAGAATACACCAAGCTGATAAAAGAATCTCAGAGCTCAAAGACTGGGTGAATCAACTCAGACAGACAAAAATGCAGAATAATAAAGAAGGAACAAAATCCCTGAGAAATGTACGATTATATACAGAAATCATACCTATGACTCACTGGTGTTTCTGAAAGAGAGACAGAAAGATCAAACAATGTGGAAAACGTATTTAAGAATATTGTTCATGAAAATTTTCCCAACCTTGATAGAGAGGTCAACATTCAAATTCAGGAAATTCAGAGAACTCCTTTGAAATACAATATAAGATGATTACCTCTAAGACATAAAGTCATCGGTGTCCCTTAACGTCAATATGAAAGAAAAAATATTAAATACACCTGTAGTCCCAGCTACTCAAGAGGCTGAGGCACCAGAATCGCTTGAATCCAGGAGACAGAGATTGCAGTAAGCTGTGATAGTGGCCCTGCACTCCAGCCTGGATGAAAGGGTGAAACTCTGTCTCAAAAAAAAAATTAAAGGCAGTTTGAGAGAAAAGGCAGATGACCTACAAAGGGAACCCTATCAAGTTTAAGGAGGAACTTTCAGCTGAAATCCTACAAACAAGAAGAGGAATGGAGGCCAATATTCAGCATTCTTACAGAAAACAAACTCCCACCAAGAAGTTCATATTCAGCAAAACTTAGCTGTATAGGTGGAGAATAAATAAAATCTTTTTCAGAAAACCAAATGTGAAGGGAATTTGTCACCATCAGAGCTCTTTATAAGAGACACTTAAGGGAATACTAAACATGGAAATGAAAGACTGTTACCAGCCACCACAAAAACACAATTAGGTACAAAGACCATTGACACTGTAAAGCAACTCTATGATCAAGTCTACATAAAAACAAGCTAACAATGTGATGACAGGATCATATCTGGATGTTTCAATATCAACCTTGAATTAAAATGGTCTAAATACCCTGCTTAAAATGCCTGGAGTGGCAAGTTGAATACAGAAGGGTAGCTAGGCAGAGTAGCTTATGCCTGTAATCCTAGCACTTTGGAAGGCCAAGGCAAGCAGATGACCTGAGGTCAGGAGTTTGAGACCAGCCTGGCCACCATAGTGAAACCCTGTCTCTACTAAAAATAAAAAAATTAGCCAGGCGTAGTGGTGCATACTTGTAGTCCCAGCTACTCAGGAGGCTGAGGCATGAGAATCGCTTGAACCCAGGAGGAGGAGGTTGCAGTGAGGTGAGATAGTGGGAATGTACTCCAGCCTGGATGAAGGAGTAAAATTTCATCTCAAAAAACTTGTTTTAATAAAAATTAAGAAAAAGGAGGCAAGATGCAGCTATATACTATGTCAAGAGACTCATCTCACATTAAATGGCATCCAGAGGCTCAAAGTACAGATATAGAGAAAAGCCTACCAAGAAAAAGGAAAGCAAAATAGAGCTGTTGTTACTATTCCAATTGCAGACAATACAGACTTTAAACTAGCTACAATTAACAAAGAATATTACATAATGAAAAAGAATTCAATTCAACAAGAAGAATTAACTGTCCTAAATATTTATACACTCAGTGCTAGAGCACTCAAATTCATAAAACAAGTTCTTGCAGACTCATGAAGAAACTTAGATAACCACCCACAATAATGGTAGACTTCAGCACCCCAGTGACAGTGTTAGACAGACTATTGAGACAGAAAACTAACACAGATATTCAGGAACTAAAACGTGATGCTGGACCAAATAAAATTAATAGACATCTACAGACCGCTCCATACAACAGGAGATACATTGTTCTCATCTGCACATGGCACATACTCTAAAACTGACCACACACTCTGCTATAAAATAATTCACAACAAATTCAAAAAACCAAAATCATACCAACTATTCTCTAGGACCACAACACAATAAAACAGAAACAAATACTAAAACGATCTCTCAAAATGATAAAATTACATGGAAGTTAAACAACGGACTCCATAATAACTTTTGGGTAAACAATAAAATTACGGCAGAAATGAAGAAATTCTTTGAAACTAATATAAGCTAATGAATAGATACAACATACCAAAATCTCTGGGATGCAGCTAATGCAATGTAAATAGGAAAGTTTATAGCACTAAACACCCACATCAAAAAGTTAGAAATAACTCAAATTAATAACATAACATTATACCTAGAGGAACTAGACAAATAATATCCAACAAACTCAAAAGCTAGTAAAATAAAAGGAATAACCAAAATCAGAAGTTAATCGAGCTGAAAACAAGAGAGCACATTCAAATAAACAGAATCAGAAATGACATAAGCACCGACCCCACAGAAATACAAAATCACTTCGAGACTTTTACCTTGATGTACCCCTCTATGCATACAAACTAGAAAATCTAGGGGAAAAAAATGGATAAATTCCTATAAACAAACAACCTCCCTGAATTGAACAAGGAAGAAATTAAAACAGACCAATAGTGAGTTTCAAAATTGAGTAAGTCATAAAAATTCTATTAACCAGAAAAAGTCTTGGACCAAATAGATTAACAGAAAATTTATATCAGACAAATTAAGAAGAGTAAGATTTAATTTCAACTTCTTTTTCAGTTGTTTGAAATAATTTCAATAGGACTGAAAATCATTTCAAACAACTGAAAAAGAAGGACTCCTCCCTAATTCATTATATGAGGTCAGCATTGAGATACCAATACCTGGCATAAAAATAATGAAAAAAATAAAACTTCAGGCCAATATTCTTGTTGAATGTAGATGCAATAATCTTCACTAGCAAAGCAAATCCAGAGGCACATCAAAAAGCTAATTCACCAAGGTCAAGTGGACTTTATTCCTGGAAAGCATGGTTGGCCCAACATACTTAAATCAAAGTGTGATTCATCACATAAACAGAACTAAAAACAAAATCACCTTGTCATTTTAATACATTTGCAAAAGGTTTTCAATGAAATTTAACATCCTTTCATGGTAAAAATCCTCAAAAATATAGGCATTAAAGAAATATATCTTGAAATAATAAGAGCTATCTGTGAGAAACTTACAGCCAACATCATACTGAATGAGCAAAAGCTGGAAGCATTTCCCTTGAGAACCAGAAGAAAACATATATGCCCACTATCACTACTCCTATTTAACATAGTACTGGAAGTCTAGCTAGAGTAAGCATGTAAGACAAAGAAATAAAAGGCATCCAAATAGGAAGAGATGAAGTCAAATTATCTAATTTCACAGATGATATAATACATATTTAGAAAACCACGAAGTCTCTTCTTAAAAGTACCTAGAACAGATAACCTCAATAAAGAGTCAGGATGTGAAATCAATGTACAAAATTAGTAGCATTTCTATACACAAATATTATCCAGGCTGAGAGCCCAATAAAAAGTGCAATCCTATTCTGAATAGTCACAAAAAGAATAAAATACCTAGGAATACAGCTAAGCAGGGAGATGACTGATATCTACAACAAGAATTTAAAACACTGCTGAAAGAAGTCAGAGATGATACAAAGAAGTGGAAAAACATTTCATGTTCATGGATGGAAAGAATAAGTATTGATAAAATTTCCATACAGCCCAAAAAAATTTACAAATTCAATGTCATTCCTATCAAACTACCAATAACATTTTTCACAGAATTAGAAAAAGAACTATTCTAAAATTAATATGAAACCGAAAAAGACTACAAATAGCCAAAAACTCCTAAGCAAAAAAATTAAAATTAAATAATGAAATAAAAAACAAGCTGAAGATATCACACTACCTGACTTCAAACTATACTATTAGGCAACAATAACCAAAACAGCATGGTACAGGTATGAAAACAGATCTATAGACCAGGAACAGTGGCTTGTGCCTGTAATCCAGCACTTTGGGAGACCGAGGTGGGCAGATCACTAGGTCAGGAATTCAAGACCAACCTGACCAATCTGGTGAAACTCCATCTCTACCAAAAATGCAACAATTTTCTGGGCCTACTGGCTTGTGCCTATAATCCCAGCTACTCAGGAGCTGAGGGAGGAGAATTGCTTGAACCCAGGAGGCGGAGGTTGCAGTGAGCTGAGATTGAGTCACTGCACTCCAATCTGGGTGACTAAGACGTCATCTCAAAAAATAAAATAATATAAAATAAACAGATCTGCAGAGCAATGAAACAGATTAGATAACCCAGAAATAAATCCACATACTCACAACCATCTGATATTTTAGAAAGTCCATAAACATAAGCGATGAAGAAGGGACACCCAATTTAACAAATAATGCTGAGATAACTGGCTAGCCACATGCAGAAGATTGAAACTGAACCCATTTCTTTTATCATGTAAAAAACTAACTCAAGATAGATTAAAGTTTTAAATGATAGTAAAGTTTTAAATGTAAAACCCAAAAGTATAAAAACCATAGAAGAAAACCTAATAAGTACAATTCTGAATTTAGGCTCTGGCAAAGATTTCAAGATGAAGACACTGAAATCCATTACAACAAAAACAAAAATTGACAAGTGGGGCCTAATTAAACTAAAGAGCTTCTGCACAGCAAAATAAGCCATCAATAGAATAAACAGACAACCTACAAAACAGGAGAAAATATTTGCAAACAATTTATCCAGCAAAGGTCTAGTATCCAGAATCAATAAGGAACTTAAACAAATCAACAAGCAAAAAAACAAATAACTTCATTAAAAAAATCGTCATAGTAATTAACAGATAATTTTCCAAAAAAAGACGTATAGGTGGCCAACAAGCATATAAAAACATGCTCAACATCACTAATCATTAAAGAAATGTAAACAAAAACCACAATTAGATACCATCTCACACCTATCAAGTACTATGCTCATTCCCTCAGCGAGGAAACAATCTGCATACCAAATGCTGGCAATGCACAATTTACCCATGTAACTAACCTGCACATTCACCCACTGAACCTAAAATAAAATTTGGAAAGAAGAAAATTAAATATGGTAAAATAAAGATTTTTTTTTTAAATATCACTAGATATCAGTGATATCTGCAAAACACTTAACCGGCACATGGCATCTGGACCCATGGTAGAAACAGTATTTGGATTTTTTTACAGATTTAATATTTTAAATTGAATCATTTCAAAAATAGAAAAGAAGTGTAGGTATGAGTGTTCCCCTTGACGAATTATCAGTAATGAAATTACAATGATCACCCAGGTAAAAAAATGAATGTCATCAAACCCCAGAGGCTTCTCTTTCTGTCTTCCATCTTGCAGCTCAAGTATAAGTACTCTCCTCCCAATGGCCTATAATGCATATAGTACATGTGCCCCTTTTTTGTCAGATTTTATTTACTCAACATTATATTTGCCAGATTCATTCATTCATGTCATTGTGCCTTAATCTGGTTTGTTTATTTTGACTATGGTAACAATAATAACATTCATTTCATTGAATGAATAGATCTCAATTCATTTTCACACTTTAGTATATTTGAGCATTGACATTACTTCCTGGTTTGTAGCTATTAAAACAGTGCTACTATGAGAATTCTTGTGAAAGCTTTTTTTGCATAGTAGAGATTGTTCAAATCATATTAAATACAATAATAGGTACTCTTCCTTTCAATTAGGCATCATGAAATATATCCATGGTACTCTATGCCAAAAAGTGTTAAGGCTAGGGAAGAGAATGCTAATAGAATGAATATGATGAATGTTAAAAGAGTACACCATTGAAAATGCCGTGATTCTTATAGAAAATACTGAGAAAGCCGTAGAGCCTAAAACAATAAATTTCTGGTGTTCTGGTGAAGAAAACTATGTCTAGATGTTGTGGATGATGACAACAAGATATATGACAGAGCCAATCAAGTAAATCATACAAGCGATTGTGAATGTGGCTGAAAGGTAGGAGATAAAGGATTTCAAAATATGGATATAAGAGAAATTCAAGGGCTAACAGATGCCACACCAGAGGAAGTAACAAAAGATGACCTGATGAAGATGTATGTTCCCAAACCAGTGCCAGACTATGAGGAAGAAGATGTAGAAAGAGCAGTGCCAGAAACCAAATTGACATCAGCCAGTTTGACAGGCTTTCAATTTTTCAGGATTGCTTTTGACTTTTTTTATGACCTGGATTATTCTATGATATGAGCATTGAAACTAAAAAAAAGGGAGGGAAAGGATTGGTACCATATAGAAAGAGTTTTAGAGAACTGAAAAGGCAAAAAAATTCAGACAGAAATTAATGTGTGTGCCTACCTCATCGGCCTCCCTTTCCACCTCCTTCACCTCTTTCACTTCTGCCACTCCTGACACAGCAAGATCAACCTCCTTTGTCATTCAATCCCCTGTTTTTTCTTCTCTTCAGCCTATTTAATGTAAAGATGATGAAGATGAAGACCTTTATGATGATCCATTTTTACTTAATGAATAATAAATATACTTTATTATGATTTTCTTAACAACATTCTTTTTTCTGTAGCTTATTTTATGGTAAGAATACAGTGTACAGGCTGGATATGGTGGCTCATGCCTGTAATCCCATCACTTTGGAAAGCCAAGGCAAGCAGATTACTTGAGGTCAGGAGCTTGAGACCATCCTGGCCAACATGATGAAACCTCATCTCTACTAAAAATACAAAAGTATTAGCCTAGTGTGGTGGTACATACCTTAATCCCAGCTACTCAGGAAGCTGAGGCTTGAACCCGGGAGGTGGAGGTTGTCGTGAGAATTGCCTGAACCCAGGAGATAGAGGTTGCAGTGAGCCAAGATCACACCACTGCACTCTAGTATCCTGGGAGACAGAGCAAGACTCTGTCAAAAAAAAAAAAAAAAAAAAGAATACAGTGTATAATACATATAATATACAAAATATGTGTTAACTGACTGTTTATGTTATTACTAAGGCTTTCAACAGTAGGCTATTAATAGTTAAGTTTTGTGGAGTCAAAGGTTATATGAAGATTTTCAACTGGGAAGGGGGGTCAGTATCTCTCATCTCCTATGTTGTTCAAAAGTGTGTGTGTGTGTGTGTGTGTGTGTTCAATTGTACTTTGGCTTTCGTCACAGCAGTGGAAAAGTCAGCTGTCAGTTGTCAGTTTTATTTTGCTGCTTTGAAGTAAATGTTACCTTTTTTTGTTGTTTGCTTTTATTTATTTTTGTCTTTAATATTGGTGGCTTCAGCAAAATATGCCTAGATGTAGTTTTTATTTTATTTCTATTGATTGAGTTTTTCAATACCTCTTGAACATGTTTTAACAAATTTGTCCATGTATCTCAATACCAACTGCTTCAGAAACAACTTTGTGCTCACATTTTGTGTCCTCTACCTCTTAGCTCCATTAACATTAATTTAGGTCTTCTTTCTGAGTCAGAGTTTTGTTCTAACCCTTTCAATTTTTTCAATATTCCCAAGTTTTTTCTATTCATATATTCAAATATTTTCCATTATGATATCATTTAGTTTGATGTCTATCTTCTACTCTATCTAATCTGATTTTAAAGATATATCTACTATATATAGATAGATATCTTATATATATATAATTATATATAAAGACTTTCAGTAAGATATATATAAAAGATATCTATATATAGCTATATATAGAGATATATATATAATCTATATATAAATATATAAAAGATATCTATAAAAGATATTTATATCTTTTATATATATCTTACTGAAAGTATATATATAATTATATATATAACATATAATATATACATAATTTTGTATGTATAATATATATATATTATATATATAATTATTTTAAGACATAGATATATTACCTTCCATTTATATTTGATTATTTGGGCAGGTTTTAGTTATCTGATGAACTCATTTTTTCTTGTAGTGCTGGAACTCTCTCGATCCAATTTACCATAGTTATTTTCCTGTCATTTTTGCATGAAACAAATACCTGTACTATGTAGAAATATGTTTATATTTTTTGTTTTCCTCTTGGTTTTTGTCCCAATTATCCTATCTTTCCCCATACATTTTAATTTCTTGTTGAGTTCTAAACACTGTGTTTCTCAAATACTGTAGAGAATAGTATGATATTTTCACGTGTGATTTCTCTGTCTAGGGAATGATCATTCTTCATTTCATTGTGCATAAAGAGTGGTGGTTGACCATTTTAATCCAATCAGATTATAATAAATCAAAGCTTTGCTTTAATTCTATTAAGGACAATATACCTTGTTTGTATTGCTTTTTAGTTTTTTGTTTCATTTTTGTTATTTATATTTATATGGGAACATACAGTTTTCATATTTACGTGGTACATGGGAAATTGTGACACACCTGTAAATGTGTAATAAGTAATTCAGGTTAAAAGTGAAACAAGCCAGGCTTATATAAACAAATACTATATATTTTCACTCATGTGAGAGTAAAATTTTTTTAGAGTTCTTTGATTTTTTTCTGTCTTTTCTCAGTAACCCTTTCCTTGACTTTGTAAGAGAGTTTTACCCTTCATCATATGCCTGTGTTTAGCAAATGTCCCCAAGTTATAAATGGTATAGAAACCATTTTTATTTATGAATTTTTAATTATTTTTTAGATTATTTTTACCTCAGCACCTCCCTACTTCCTTCATCTTTTTTCCCATATTCATTTCATTTATTTTATTGTATGCATTTTATTTATGTTTTATACCAGAAGGGAATGCCAGTTTGCTGGTAGCTACTGTTGCCCAATCATAACTTAAAGTATAACTCATAGAAATTATAAACACACATATAAATTGACAATATACAAGGTAAATCATTTTCCTTAGTTCTCTCCAGAAAAAGCCATATTCTTTCCTAGCATTTTAGTGTGGTCCTGAATTTTTATCTCTTCAATTAAAACAATATTGTTATTGCTTTAGACTGACACTATGTATCACATTCAACCATATTCACAGTACTTCTGATACATTACCATTGCATCTTGGGCTTTTCTACTGGTATGTTTCTATTTTTCTTATATGTATATTCTTTTTGACAATAAACATTAATCAGATTTAATCAAGTAAGTCTCTTGTCATTGCATTAGTTTCCAGGTGTTACTCTGTTTCTGTTTTGAAATCTAAAAGAAAAACAAACATCATCAAAAATAGTAATGAATGTAAGGTCCTAACCATCATTTTAGAACAAAGAAAAACTCAATCAAAATTACGTATAGCACTATTTGTTTATGCCCTTTGTCTGAAATCTTTGGAATTAGTTTGCAACTCGTAGACTCAAAGAAAATAAAGTCTGGTTTCTTCTCATCTCTTTGTAAAACGAAGGCTTATGATGCTGTTCTTTAAAGTGCTGCCTAATCTATGTTATTAGAGTGCCTTTTATTACAGAAGCTATAATAATCACAAAGAAATTGTTGGTGACTTGAATCAATGTCTGGCTCATTAATTGTAAAGCTTTAATCTTAAAAAGAAATAATTTAACAACTGCATTTCACTGGTTACGAAAAGGTTTTATAAAAAGTAGTTGAATAGTTCCTATGCTATCTAGTGCAGGATGTAAAATATCATTGTGCTTATGGTTAAATTGTGATATTCAGATGTTGATAACTTATAACCAGGTAATATTCGAAACTCATAATGTTTAGTTTTCTTTCATGTGTTGTACATTTGACTATTCTATTTAACAATAAGAATATAGTGGAAGAAGATTTGTGATTAAGAGAAACAAGTATTCAAATACTATCATCTCCTACAGAGAAAAAGCTTACCGAAAAAAATTACAGATTGATTCTACTGGCTTAAGCATTTTTGAATTTCCTTTAATATAGAATAAACTTGATATTTTGCTAGTTTATATAAATCTCTAATTTTGAATGCTGTCAGGGTAAGAAATTAATTGACAAAATTTGTTTCTTTAGTGTAACCTTTTAATGGGCCTTTTCAGGAAAATATGTTCTGTTAAAGAAAAGTGATTGAGGAGGTAAAGGACATATATTGACTCATTTTTGTTTTCTAGACAGTACACTAAGTGCTTTTTATATGCTATCTGATTTAATGCCTCTAATTCTATAAAATATATGTTGTTCTTTTCATCTTCAGATGTAACAACTGCAACGAATAAAAAAAGAACTAGCCACAAATCTTACAGCTAGTAGGTGTTGAAGCTTTAATTCGAAAAGCAGGTGTCCCCAAATATTTTTCTACTGAGTAGGCATCATAAGTAAAGGTAACAGGGACAAATGGGAGGTAGAACATTTAAAAGGACAAAATAATGAATGCCTAAAAACACCCTCATTATCTTCATAAAGTTCTGGGAGGCAGCCTTATAGATCCCAGAAATCCAATTAGTCTTTGTTTATTTTTTCTCATTTTCCTTGTGCTTTATGTATGGTTCACTTTACTGCTAAGAAGTAAACATTAAGAGAAAGGGGTGGAGAGAGAGCTAGAGAAAGAAAGAGTGAGAGTGAGGAAGACCACTTTGGGTATAGCTGGTGAAGTTCCAATGACTATAATATATACCAGCACTCCAATTAACAGTAAAAGTTAATTTCAGTCATGTCAGATGATTTGGAATTCTGTGACCAGCTGAGGTCCAATAGGTTGACAATAGTAGAAGATTGCAGGCCATGGTAAGGATTGCTGACTTTAAGAGTAGAGAAACTGCTGGAGGAATTGCCACTTTACATTTCACAGCTGTGAAATCTTCCCTGACTTACACAAGAAAAAAACATACAGAGGACAGAACAAAGAAAAGAGAAAATGGGAATCTAAGTATATAAAAAGGGAAACAAAACATGAGAAAAAGAAAGAAAAGAAAAGCTTTCCACTAGACCCACAAGCCCGTATACTTCTATAACACTAATGTGGCTTAGACAAATACTTAGAAAATCCTTTTTTTCCTCTCTCTGCTTTGTAAAGAGGTTTCCACCTAAAACTGCTGAGTTATTTGTGATAAAGGGTGATGAGCTTGCTTAGTTAGGGAGCAATTAAATTGATCTACAAAATTATACAGGGAGGAGATAACATTTGCAAGTTGTAATTAGTGTTTAAAGAAAAAACACATATTTTTAAATGGAATCAGGTAGATTAGTAGACTGAGGACTTCTGTAATATTTAGGACTTCTGGGACTCTGGAAAAGATAAGTGGATTTTAGGGTACTTAGTCCTGAGACCTGTGATGTAATTTTGAGAATATTTGAGAATTTTGTAAATTGCTTTTCAGTGCTCCATAGACTTCAAACTGGTGACTCTTGAACGTCACTTGGTACTGATGTAGGTCTCAAGACAGCTCATCTCCTGTAACAGCAGTGTAGATGCTGGGTCGGAATGAATTGTATGTGGTTCTGCTGATAATGAGTTTCTTAAGAATAGATGTCAGATGCTGCATCACTTATTCTCTAATTCTTCCTTCCCTATCTTACAGGTGCCTCAGTTTTTCTGAGTGCCCCAGCTATGACTTCATTCAGTAAGGATTTAAGGGACTGACAAGGATTTCTTAATACTATGTCAGAGAACTGCTTACCAGCACACAATCTGTTCTTTATGTAGAACTTGCGGTTGCTTATGTAACTCATTACATCTTCCCTTTTGTGCAGCGAATGACCTTTATGTCAAAGTGTTCTTCTAAGGAACTAGTGAAACTGTTATGTCCTAGTATGTATGAAACCATAAACTAGAATGCATACATACAATAGCTGCCACAAAGGCATTTTTTGCAAGAAGTATATAAGATTTTAATTAAAATGTAGTGAATATGTGCAATAAATGAGTTCTGGGGTCTATGTTCTATTCTTTAATTTCAAGTTCTCAATTCTTAAAGAAATATATATTCCATTAGTAATGAAGCCACTCTCATTTCAAGACAGCAGTTAAGTTATTAGTTGATATACTTTATTTTTTGGCAACCACACTAGTTGTTCATCTCTTTTATGGTTGTGTTCTGTGGGTAATTCTATAAAAGCATTTCACTTGACCTGAGTCTTGTAACTTTAATTTTAGTATATAATTATGAGGTCCCACTTTCAGTTTGAAAGTTGGAAGAACGTTATTCCATAACTAGGAGGGAAAAAAAAAAACAAGCTTCACTCTAAATACTTAGAGACTCATTCTTCGTAAGTTGAGACAGCCATACGTGTCCACAGTCTGTCATCTTCATTTGTGACAATGGTGACTACTCTCTCCCATGCACTTCCCAATCTTCATTCAAGGCACATATATCGTAGAGGCATGGTTCTAGCAGCAGCAGCTAACGATCTGGCATGAGTTACAGTGACCCAATAGTAGCAAAGGAATGGAATATGATTCCTTCTGTCTCCTGTATAAATATATATATAATAAAACTATCTTTTTAAAGGGTGTCCCGGAAAACACTCTCGTCTGTCTACCCACAGAGTGACCCTCTGCTTCACCAATATAGCATGTATGCCACTACTGTCTAAGGAAGAAAGTCTTCCATCAATGTTTAATACTGTACTCTTAAATAGCTGATTCTGGTGCACCAACAGAAGGCCAAGAAAATGACAACCTGAATACTAGCATCTCTCATTCTTGTATAACATGTTATGCCATTCAAAATGTACTCTCATGGATTCTCACCTTACGGCTCATAACTCCCCCGAGGTATAAGGAAAAAAATTATAAAAATGAGTGGCTTGCCAAAGGTCAAAAAGTTCTAGAGATCTGCTATACAAAATTGTGCTTCTAGTTAACAATATTGTATCATCCACTTAAAATTCGTTAATACAGATTGCATATTATGTAGTTTTTAAAGTCACAGTAAATGATTGTGAGTGGCTGATACAAAATCATATACTTAGTGACAGTAAAAAAAATAGAATCAAGTACCCTGTTTCCTGGATATCCTTTACTTTTTAATTTTATAGTTATTAAAATGATTATTTTTTAACATTTAGGTTTGGGGTACATGTGAAGGTTTATTACATAGGTAAACATGTGTTACAGGTTTTGTTGTACATATTACTTCATCACCCAGGTATTAAGCCCAGTATCAAATAGTTAACTTTTCTGCTCCTCTTTTTTCCTTTTCATTTATTTTCCCTTCGTTTCTCTGTCTCAATCTAACTCTCCATTCCTTCTTTCTTATCTTTTTATCTGCTTTTCTTACTTCTTTTTTCCTTTTCTGACTAGAAGTATGGCAGATATTATTGTACAATAATATGTTTTAATACTATAATGTATTTTAATATGTTTTCGCTTTATTCCAAACATTACTTTTTTAGAAAAAGGAAAACAAACTACCATTCTATTTTGTCTTTTTTCTGCCCCTTTTCTTTTTTATTTTAACATTTTTCTTTCTAAATATCAATATTTATCAGTGAAGAAGTCATTACAAAAAAACTACTTATTTGATGAAGACAAAAACAAGATTATATAACATTGTGTGTGATGCAATAATAGTATTTAATATTTACCAGATTTTAAAAATATTAAAATCACTTTTTAAATATTTTTCTTTTCTTAACTATCAATTTTATAGAACTAGGAACTACTGTCATTTACATTTGACAGATAAGGAAGCTTAGGCACTGAGATTTTTAGTAACTAGCCTAACATCACAGATTGATACAATTAGGAGTAGTCTAACTCCAGAGTTAGAACTTATTATGACCACTATTTTATGTATAAAATCTATTATTATTATAATCATATTATTAACGTATTCACTCCATAAAAAAACAATTAAAAAGAAGATAATACTGATTTTTTTTCCCATTCCAGCCCTCTATTTCATTTTCACAGGTAACTATTCTGAGCTTTCTTATATGTTCTCCCAAAAGTTTATCAGGTATACGTGTACATTCAAACAAATACACAAACATATGACGTTTTAGAAAAAGTTATATGTTGGGTATCGCTCTATCTTGTTTTTGTACACATGCAAGCATTTTTACTCTTATATCTTTCATTTTTTAATTCAATTTATTATTGAGATCTCTTTATATTAGCATCCATTTTAAAAGCTTCAAACTATTACTTTATTTCCTAGTGTATATATGCATTGTATAAGAATTGTATAAGAAATGCCACATATTCTCACTCATAGGTGGGTGAGAAAAATGAGAACACATGGACACAGGGAGGGGGTCTACTACACGGGTCTGTTGGGGGGAATGGGGGAGGGACAGTGGGGGGGCTGAGGAGGGATAGCCTGGGGATAAATGCAAAGTGTGGGTGAGGGGGAGGAAGGCAGCAAAGCGCACTGCCATGTGTGTACCTACGCAACTACCTTGCACGTTCTGCATATGTACCCCAAAACCTATAATGCAATAAAAAATTTTTTTAAAAAAAGAAATTTTGCTATAACTTTAAACACATATATTTGTGTGTATTTAAAAGTTATTGCAGAATAATTACTAAAAGTTATATTGCTGGATGAAAGAATACGTGTGTAAATCTACATGTCCATTAGTAGATTTATTCTAGTTTTCTTGTTTTCTGGCTAACACTGTGTGATATTAATATTCTTCACACAAAACACCTCTATATTGTATAAAACATTTTATGCAATATTTTGGTGCTTAATTGCATCAGAAATATTTTAAACATATAGCTCCAAAGTAAGAAAGTGTCATGTGGGGAAGTTACCTTAACACAGAAGTAGCCTCCAAGTAAACTGGCAGGCAAGCTATGCCAGAGATCGGGAGCAAAAAAGTTCACAGATCAAATTATGACCTGAATCAATTGAAAGCACGCAGTGTAAGCAAAGTGAAATAGATAAAATGAGTTCAGACTTGGGATATGATGCAATTAGTTGAAAAGACAACACTATACTACTTGATTCCTGGAGTAGGTAATGTTCATATTCTCTCTCTCTGCTGTGTAGGCTTCCCCCACTGACAGTATGGGTACAAGGACAAAAGATTATATTTGAGTGTATTTGGGGCAGAGGACTCACCGGGCCATAATGGGTGTCACCAAATGTTGACTGAATTGAGACTATATGAATATTGAGTGTCTCAGGTATATTTACTATACCGTGCATATTTAATTCCCAGGTTCCTCATGTATATTTAGTGCCTCATCAATATTGGGCAGGTATCACTGCATTCTTGCATCCCTTTCTACATGTACATAGATATACTTTATCTTTCTAACAACCACCGCAGAATATTGACTTACCTCTGCTTCACATGTGAGTTATCTTATTCATTTTCCTTGTCCAGGACGGAATCGGATATTCTCAAATGTAGAGAATGCACTTTACAGTAAAAAAAAATCCCCTGGGAACTAAACACAGAAGATGCTGAAAAATGAAGGAAAATATTGATAAGCAAAGGTCAAAGGTATTTTCATACACTGCTGAAGATTATATATACCAGAAGACTTTGTTAGAAAGTAACTTGGAAATATGCGTCCAAGTATTGAAACAATGCATAACATTTGGAAGAAAAATTTTATTCTAAAATTTTAATTTTAGCTTACTTATAATATTCTATAAAAAATGTGTAGTAACACAAATATACGATTTGTAATAACAAAATTGAAAAAGCATTAAATGTATAAGTACAAAATATTAATTCTGTATTAAATATTAAATGTTACACTCATAAGGTAAAATGAGATAATTTAAAATGATTATATTAAAAAAATTGATATATTTGCATCAAATTATAATTCTGTCTTTAAAACATAAAATATAATTTTATAATTTTATTTTTGGAAGAATTTTTCGAATGTATGAAAGTGAAACAGTAATTATATTCATGCTAAATACTAAACATTATAAAAATCAGCAATATATATTAAATAGGTAATTAGATAAAAACCTTAAAATTTCTTACTATTCTCATTCAATGAAAACAACAACTTGCAAACTTACCTAAAGATACTAAATGCTTCGTGGCAAAAGATGCAAATATTTCCCAAGTCTGAGGCATGTGTGTGTGTATGAGTAAGTGTGTGTGTGTGTGTGTGTATAAGTGTGTGTGTGTGTGTGTGTGTGTGTGTGTCTTGAAGGAATAATACAGAAGAGGAATAATTTTCCTTGTCTTATTTCTAATTTCTGGTTTTTCTTTCAAATTCATTACAAATTGAAAACTTCTGAGTTGTACATTTAAGCTTTTTAAAAATAATCCAATGAAATCATAAAAAAATACACTAGAGGGTGTAAGAGTTCTTACCAAAAGTCAATTTGTACTAAACATTAAAGCAAATGTGCTTTATAGTCTTAAAACTTAGAAACACAACGACTAAAACTTCGCTGATAATTCTGATTCAATTTAGGACATTCTCAAAACAATAGGTGTTACAGGAAAAAAAAAATCCAACAACTTTATGTGCTTAAAACATATTTTCACTTAAAACCAGTTCATTCAAACTTCTAAAGTAAATTATTTGCATAAATTTATTTGTAATCAACTGGAATATAACTATGTATAATAGTAAAAAAAATCAGAAGTTATTTATCTAACACAAAAACGTAGCTGAAATGATTTTAATATTAGTTTTAAAACTGTATAAATTTAAACTAACTTACATTTTGATATAATTTTGACTGCTCGAAATTTAAAACATTACCAAAAAAATCATAAATTCTACATTTGTGGAGCTAAGCAAAGATGTGGAAAAAGACGTATATTTTCCTCTACTTTTTGTCTCTAAATTTAGTAATAATTAAATAATCAGAAAAACTAAAGGATGCAATAATCTAAAGGATGCAATAATCTAAAATGTTATTTTATGTTTTCTTTTTATTTATTTTTTATTTATTTATTTTGAGGCAGGCTGTCACTCTGTCACCCAGGCTGGGGTACAGTGATGCAATCTTGATTCTTTGCAGCCTCGGCCTCCTGAGCTCAAGGGATCCTCCCAATTCAGCCTCCTGAGTATATGGGACTACTGGCATGGGCCACTGCACCCCACTAAATTTTGTAATTTTTTTGGAGATAAAGTTTTCATCATGTTGCTCAGGCTGGTCACAAACTCCTGGGTTCCATTGATCCTCTTTCTAGACCTCTCAAAGTTCTGGGATTACAAGTGTAAGCCACCAAACCTGGCCATATTTTCAGTTATTTCAGGTTTTTCATACAACATACTGAGTCTATATAGTGTCATGTACATGGATACAGAAAAACAAATTTTTGTAACAGGCCCTAGATACATATTGACACATTGATTTAATGTGAAGTTAAACCAATGTGTATGCTCCCAGCAGGATATGAGGATGTCAACCTCACTGTCCTGATGTTTACACTGATCATTAGCCACCTAGAATCTTCCTGATGTTTTTATAAAATCAATTTAGTTAGTAGAGAACTTGAACAATATTTCTATGTTTATTGTTTTTTTGCATTTTCTCCATTTGTGATTTAGTCACTTTCATATAGAGTTGCTGCTGTTTTCATTTTCCTTTATGATTTATGAGACAATTTAAATGTTACGGATATCATATTTGAACACTTTACATAAAAGAAATATGCTCTGGAACATCACAAATTTTATTTATTTTATGTTAAAAATCAACTATTAATATTTTATTACATTTCTATTCATCTTAATATTACTTTGAACCCTTTACAATTTTCCATTTTGTTATTAATACACACGATTACAAAAAAGAGTGATTTTTTATTATCTCCTGTGCAAAGGTAAACATGTCATAGTGTATTTTCTAATATTTTTTAAACATTTCTAAGGATATAAGGGACTTTAAATTAGAAGAATTTGTTACGGGTACATGGTGAGGTGTTTCGATAATTAAAATATATTACACAGTAACTGCCAAACGCTCTGTAAATACAGTGCTACATTATCCCTTTAATAAGATACACTCAATTATTAAATATGTCACAGTCAATTTTTAAAAGTGCCCCAAATAACATTAACAAATGCTGAGAAAAGTAAGAGCCATTTTAATATAAGGACTGTCTTACAAAATGGTCATTTTTCTACAACAGTGCTAGGCTTTCAGGGCCAATTTACAATTTCTGAATCTACCCAATACAAGGTATTATTCTTTACTTGAATTAATTTAAAAAATGTATTCCTTTCAATAAATGTTATTGAGTATTCACTGTGTCCTTACACCGTGCGTGTTGACGTGTCCTGAACCATAATTGATGTTACAATATTATCATGGACAAAAACACGTGTATCAAAGATTAACTTTTGCACATATTATTTATAAAATTATTACAAAGCCTGACTAAATCTACAATAGGATACAAACAATTATGGACTGGAGAAATATTTCATGAGTTAAGGGACAGATATAAAATAGCCCTAGTATCATTAACTACTAATAACACGGACAATGAGAAAAGAGAAGGCTGTATGGCTGGAGTCCACTAAAAATGTTTAGGGAAAAATGTGAAATCAAGTAGAGTTACAAGGCACTGGAGTTACTCAATGAATGAAAGGTCGTGAGACTATTAAAACACCTATAATTTTAAAAAATTTTATCAGCAGTTTCATGTCAGGGTGCCAAACTGAAATAAGGTTTAACCCGAAAATTTGAAATAAAAACAATTTTTAAAGTCAGTCTGAAATATTCACAAAATAAATGAAAATTGGTTATATTAACCATCCGTATGAATTTTCTCAGCAATGTATACTTAAGAGATAATAAGTAGCAGAGGGTAATGAAACTGCCTAATCACGATTTCTTAGTGCTTCTCTTAAAATTAAGACAATGTCTTTCAAGAATAAATACTTTTTGTTATATCCAAATGTTTTGAGGACAGTATGTCAAAATTTACGTAACGTTTATGTAACCAAAATGTTAAAGAAATTTCTGCTAAAATAACCGTTTAAATCCATTTAGAAGCGGCATCCTCGTCTTTGTCAACTTTCTGTTACTTATAATGGAATACCTGAAACTGGGTAATTTACAAAGAAAGGAAATTTGGGGGTAATTCTGTGGAGTTGATAGTAATGTCCTCTGACTGCATTGTATAGCTGCTTTATAGTATCACTGGTTTGTGTACTTAAGTGTGTTTTCGTTGTGGCTGGTAACAGTCTTTTGTTTCCATGATTAGCACTACCTTAAGTACCTCTTGTAAGTTGGTCTAATGGTAATGAAAACCCTTAGGATTTGCTTATCTGAAAAGGATTTTATTTCTCCTTTGCTTATGAAGCTTAGTTTGGCTGGATATGAAGTTCTTGTTTGAAATTTCTTTTCCTTAATAATGCTGGATATTAAACTCCATTCTCTTCCAGCCTGCAGAGTTCCTCCTGAAAGATCTTCTGTTAGCTTTATAGAGTTCCCTTCATAAGATGACCTGCCCCTGCTTTCTAGCTGCTTTTAATATTTTTTTCTTTTGTACTGATCTTGGAGGACCTGATGACTGCATATCTTGGGAATGGTAGTCTTATATAGAATGTCACTGAGATTCTCTAAATTTCCTGAATTCAAATGTCAATCACCTTAGTGAGGTTGGAGGAATTATTGTGGATAATATAATCAAATATAGTTTCCAAGTTGCTTGCCCTCTCTCTTTTCACAGGGAGGCCAATGAGTCATACGTTTGGTCTCTTTACACAATCCCATATTTCTCAGAGGTTTTGCCGTTTCTTTTTTTCATTTCAGACAACAAAGTCACTATTGTCTGACTTTGTTGATTTAAACAACCAGCCTTTGAGCTCTAAGAGTCGTTCCTCTGCTTATTCTATTCTGCTGTTAATACTTCTGATTGCATTTTGAAGTTCTCGTAGTGAGTGTTCAGCTCTATCAGATCAGTTTGGTTCTTTCTTAGAATGACTTTTTCTTTCATTTCTTATGTCATTTTATTGGATTTCTTAGATGCCTTCGATTGAGTTTCAATATTCTCCTAAAAGTTTATGAACAACATTGCTATTCAAATTCTGCATTTAGTGTCATTTCAGCCATTTCTGACTGGTTAAGAACCATTCCTGGGTGGCTAGTACGATCACTTGGAGGAAAGAAGACACTCGCAATTTGTGAATTGCAGGGATTCTTGCACTAGTTCTTTCTTATCTGTGTAAACTAATATTTATTTAATCTTTTGAAGTTGTTGTATTTTGGATGGGGCCTTTTACTTTCATATTCCTTGATGCCCTTGAGAGTTTCACAATGGTATAAGACAGGTTGAGCCCACTGGCTTTATTTCTGGCACTTTCAGGGAGCCAAGGCTCAGCTCTCCACTCCTGAGCTGTGTGCTATAACCCTGGTGGACTGGGCCAAGGCCCATGGCTTTTTCTCTTGTCCCTCAAGATTAAGCATCTGCTGCCCTGGAGGGGCCGAGGTATTCCCGGTCCACTGGCAACAACCCTCTGATGGGGAGTGCTAGTAAAAGCCTTTTGTTGGAGCTGTGGCAGCAGGATCCCTGCTTACCTGTACATGCTGACTGCACCAGAATATCAGTGTGACAGGGTTTGTGTGCACCGGTGGTCGTAACATGGTACAGTGCACATGCTTGTACGGGCTGGCATTAATGGGGCAGAGACTTTGCCAGGTCCACAGGCATGCATGTGCCAGCATATCCAAATGAATGTTTTGAGGACAGTATTCAAGAAGATATCTATATTCCCATTTCCTTGAAGCTTTATTCACCAGTTTTTGGAATCAGCTTAACTCTGTCTGAATGGATAAAGAAAATGTGCTATATATTTTTAAAAAATGGAATCCTATTCAACCTATATATATATATATATAAAAAGAAGTGTTGTCACTTGTGACGACATGAATGAAACTGGAGGACATTATGTTAAGTGAAATAAGTCAGACACAGAAAAACAATTACTACATGATCTCACTCATATGTTAAATGAAAAAAAAAAATCAGCCTCATAAACCTACAGAGTAGAACAGTGCTTCCCTGTTTGTAGGTGGGTGAATGGGAAGATGTTGGTCAAAGGACACAAAGATTTAGTTAAACAGAAGAAATAAGTTTGAGATCTAACACACAACATGGTGAGTACAGTTAATAATAGTATATTGTATATTTCAAAATTGCTAAGACAGTAAATTTCAAATATTTATCATCACAAAAATAAGTATGCAAAGTATTAGTTAATTAACTCGATTTAATAATTCCACTTTGTATACATCTGTCATAACAACGTGCTATATCCACAAAATATATACAATTGTAATTTGCCAGTTTACAACTAATAAAAATGTTTTGGGAATGGATAGTAATGTTACATATTAATGTCTCAACCATATTGAGAAGAAAAAGAAGGAACAGCAGAGAAATGTGAAGAGCACTAACAGGCCAAGAATGAAAATAATTAAGAGAATGAAAATGTTAATTAAGAATAAAAATAATCTGTCTCTCTATATATATATACACACACATATATATATACACCTGTATATATATATATATGTGTATGTATATATATGTAAATTTCAAATATTTGTTATCATCACATAAAAAAATACATATATATGTATTTTTTTTTCCAAACAGAGTCACTCTGAGAGTGAAAGGAAAAAGGAAAAACTGAATAACTACATCAAGGTCATGGGCATAAACAGGTTTTTATCCCAGTATAGTCAGCATCAGTACGTAAGGCTACTCTTCTCTGAAGGCACTAAGAAATTGAAATTAAAAAGGCAAAGAGAAAACCAATGGAAAATTTTAACATGCAATTTAGTAGCATCTGTAATACTATTATATAATATTGTAACAGGTGTGTGTGTGTGTGTGTGTGTGTGTGTAAAACACAGAACAATCAGAACAAACACAGAACAATTTGTTGCTGTTCTACCTGCTTTCTTTGTTTCTACCTCACCCTGAATAGTCTAGCCATGCTATTTTTTTTTTTTTTTGAGATGGAGTTTTGCTCTTGTTGCCCAGGCTAGAGTGTGTGATCTCGGCTCACTGCAACCTCTGCCTCCCGGGTTCAAGTGATTCTCCTGCCTCAGCCTCCTGAGTAGGTGAATTACAGGCGCCTGCCACCACGCCTGGCTAATTTTTTGTATTTTTAGTAGAAACAAGGTTTTCCATGTTGGCCAGGCTGGTTTCGAACTCCTGACCTCAGCCTCGACCTCCCAAAGTGCTGGGATTACAGGCATGAACCACCGCCCCCAGCCCCAGCCCCAGCCATGCTGTTAACTCCAGCGCTTCCCAAGAGGTGAGACTAGAGTTGGCTTTCTGGGAGGCATCTTGGAGTGCCAGATAAGTTGGACATCTACCTACACTTCTCTTTTCCTACCCTACAGTGGGAAAACAGGGGCCCAGAGAATCTCCACTGTGTGTTGCTTTGTCAAATTGATCAGGGACTGACATGGTCTAAACGAGGCAGTTCCTCTTACCCTTCGAATGCAGTTTGTATTTGGCTCTGTGTTCCACACAGTGTCTCAGGCTCATTCCTAATTTGGGGGGTTTTCAAAAGGCATTCTTGCCTGTAGACAGTTATTGGTTAACGTTTCTTTGGAGGGAGTAAAGGCTGGGACTTCCTGTTTCACCATGTTGCTGATGTCACCCCCAACCCCAAGACTGTGACTTTCTTCCATGTGCTTCTGTCAATTATTATCTTATTCATATTTGTACCCTGAACTCTGTAATGGTATAGTCATCTGCCCACTGGATGTAGCTACATGAAGGTTCCACAGAGGTCTCTTGAACTCCTATCTCCAACTGAATATATTTTCTTTCCTTCCTAACCCAGTTCTCATATTACATTAATTTATGTCGGTGAAAGCACGATCATGCACCTTGAATTTCAGCCATCATCTTGGTCCTCCCTATCTCTTTTGTGATATAATCAACCATAAGTCCTGTCAATTCTACCTTCTATGTAGCTTCCTAGTTTGCTGCTTTATTTTTTCTGGTCAAAGTAATTCAGCAGATGACACAGGAAGCAGCTGAGTCAGAGAGATGTAGAATTAAGTCCCTGTTTTACAATTTACTGATTATGTGAAGTGCTTCATTAGTCTGAGGTTCAGGTTTTCTGTTTTGTTTGAATAGAATAGCAATAGTTCATACCTCACTCGCAGGTGAGGTATGTGCTATTACTATAGAAACTGCTTGTAAAGCACTTCTCTAGTCATATACTTATTCAGAAAATGTTAACTATTCCTTTTAATATTGTTAAGTATTACTAGTGCAAACCACTATCATTTTATGACTAGATCACTGCCACCATCTTTAAATAACGGTTTTCCTAATTCTGTTATTTTATTCACATAGCCGTGCTTTAGATTCCAGATAGTTAATATTTTAAAGACACAAATGTGAGCACATCAGTTCTCTGCCCAATGGCTACCGATTAACTTGAGGATAACTTTCAAACCTCTTATCACTCTGCCTAAGCACTTCTTAATACGTCTCCTGTTTACTATACTAGCGTTTTCTCTTGATTCTTTCTCAACCAAAAAGTTGAACTTGAATATACCTAAGAATTGCTAAAAGTATGTTAAAACTGATCGAAGAATGCACCCACATATTTTAATTTAATAAACCTAGATTGGTGATCGGAACTTTACATTTTAAGTTAATTCCAATCTCTCCATAGCAAACACCCAGAGGATTCTGCATAGAAAACATAACTTCAAAAACCTTGGTTTATGTTACATTAAATTCTCATTTCTTTGCCTCTTAATAGTCACTGTTTTCCAAAGGAAAAAGAAAAGCAGTAGCCTATTAACTTTATTTTATCATAATCCTATGCAGAAAAGCAAACTTCAGATATTAATTTGGTCTTTTACCTACGTGTTACTATGAGAAGATAATTCATTAAGAAGTTGAGTTACTTATATTCCTCACTCTGTATTAATAAATCACCACCCTCGCATATCAGTTCCTCATTAGTTTGATTAGCATGAGTAAAACTTCCCTGATATATGACTACTACCAGATGTAGTAATGAAACTAAGATAATTAGTATTTACAAATGAAGAGCAGATTCTGAAATAGAATATATCTCATAAAGTATAGCCTAAAAAGAGAACAAAACAACTCTCTGGCAAGCTTGGCTTATTTTCAGCAACATATTACATAAAATATAACCATTTTCTCTCTACATCTAGCAGTTTTGTAACTTTAATAATAAAATTACATTTCTTTTCACTACAATAAGGCATGTAAGACATAAAGTTAAGAGAATTGATCTTACTTGTTATTTTTATTCCTTTTACAACAAAAGTAATTCCTTGCGTGCTCTTGAGTTTATTTCTTAATTGTTTTATGTTTGTGTCCATTATCTCTCACATCATATGTTACTTGATAGCCAGGGGTGTGTACATGTCTGTATTTATGTATGAAGAGAGCGAGCAATGGAGAAAATGTGTGTATGATTTTAAAAAAAAAAAGCAACTCTTCTCAGTAAAATCAGTATGATTTTGCTTTTTTCCCCTATATTTGACAGCTATAAACATGAAGATAAGAATCATGATAGGCTGTTGAATAGTTTATCTGTTTGTAGCTTCAAATATATGACTCTGAATTCAGAATAGATACATCACTTGGTGTAGTTCAGATAATTGATTCATAAGTCAGCTACATCAGGCAGGTTCTGATGGTATCTTTATAAATAGGCCAGAGCTTTCAAATGCCTGATGGTATCTCTCATACTGACATGAAAGGCATTTAGAGGTTGGAATATGCTACCAATACAACTTGTATTCTAGATACAGTGCATGAGACCTATTAACTGTCTATAGTACAAATAACAAAATACCACTGAAATGTAATAAATTGAATGGTACATAAGAAATGCTTTTGACCAGGTGCTGTGGCTCACGCTTGTAATCCCAGCACTTTGGGAGTCCGAGACAGGAGGATCATGAGGTCAGGAGATGGGGAAACCCCCTCTCTACTAAAAATACAAAAATTAGCTGGGCATGGTGACTCCACACTTGTAGTCCCAGCTACTCAGGAGGCTGAGACAGGAGAATCGCTTGAATCTGGGAGGCAGGGGTTACAGTGAGCCAAGATCATGCCACTGCTTTTATAATTGTGTTTTCAAGAAGTAATATGGAATACTGACTTTTATGTTAGACATTTAGAAATAAAGAGACAAGCAATTTTTAGATGCTTAAAACAAAAACAAAATAATAATAAAAAAGAGGATTGGAAAGTCCAGAGGCATATCCACTGGTGTATACTGCTGAACATCATTTCTCATCCAAGATAAGACAGAGACTTTATACTGCTAAAGATGGTTGTAGATTAAGCCTTCCTTTGCAAAGCACATTCTCTCAATCTATGCTCATAATTCCAGATGCGCGTGCGTGCACACACACACACACACACACACACCTTTTTTTGTAAAAATAGATAAAAGATTGGGAATTTACACACAGAGAGATTTATTAAGCAGCTGTGAATATATAAGATTTGGGGATAGAAGTAGTATATTAAAGCAAATTCAGTTGGTAATTCTTACCAGGCCCTCTGAATGATTTTACATCATATGAATGATTTTACATTGTTTACAACTACTGAGGCACAGGCACTCTCTGATACAGATATGCCACCATATTCCCCATCACCTGTTGTCACATACATAGAGAACGTTTTTGCTAGCCTTGAAATATTTCTTTCTAGGTGTTTAACCCCAGCCCCACTCTGTACGAAAAGCACATACACACAATCTCTATATCCTAGAAGATACTTGTATTTATGAATTTATTAACTTTTCAGCAAATATTTATGAGCACCTACTCTTTGCTCAGTGCTGAGGACACAGTGATGAGCAAGACAGACAATCTCATCCCAAGTCCTCCTAGTTTCTAGTGAAAATGACTGATGTACTGCTGCTACAGTTAAGAAACATGATGCTAGGATGATGTCAGCAAGATGGCAGAATAAGAGGTCCCAGTCATTGTCCGTCCCTCACCCCAAGAAATATCAATTTAACAATCATATACAGATCAGAACACTTTTTGAGAACCACAGAATACAATTAAGAAGTTGCAGACTCCCAGAAATCATTGAACAGAGAATGGCTGTGTTTGAATGAATGGGAAGAGTAGTTTGATTTTGCTTATGACTCCTCCTCCCTCAAGTCAGCATAGCTCAATACCAAGAGAGATGCTGATCTTTCTTGATTTCCTCCCTGAAGAAAGGAGAGCCCAAGGAGTGTAGCCAATGTCATCAGCCTTTTGGGACACTTCCAGAGAGACTTGTTCTTGTCTTGCCTACCCCAGAATACTGAGGAATTTGACATAGTTGGAATGCCCAAGGACAGCTAAGATGAAGAGGAGGTACAGGTGACTCTCAGCACCTTCTTTGTCTCCAGAAGTTGGCAAAGTCCCCAGTATCTTCCCAGCTTTGGCTGCTGCAGGATTTCCAGCAATCATTAAGATCTCCACAAATTCTCATGGCCTCCAACAGGCAAATGTCTCCCAAGAGCTGGCATGGATTGCAGCTACTCTGTGCAGACTGCAGCTTGCCACATAGATCACAACTGGCACAAGGTCTGCAGCAAAAAGTGCAGCGCCCAGAACCCAGCACAGATCGTTTCTGTCTGTGTGATCACATCAGCGGTGTGGCCCCAGAATCCAGGATGGCACCAGGCACTCTGTGCTGATTAAAGCAGAAGGAATAATTTCTCGCAGAAGGTGCAAATCTTGGCAGATGGCACCAATATTGGCAGATAGTGTACAGTTCTAAAAAGTCAGCTCAGCTCTGTGAGACAAAGAAAACAATTCTAGTATTTATATTTCAATGTGGAAAGAAAATAGTGACGCTTGTACCTAACGTCCCAGCATTCCAATGCACAGGCCTTGGGAAAGGAAAGAGTGGCCTTCAATAACCAGCATGGCTCTGTGGGTTGTGTAGAAGGTGCAAAATTTTAAGTTTTTTTCTACAAGAAAAGAAAATGAGTGGAACATGCACACATATAGAAAAAATGAGACATTTCCAGAATCTCTAGTAAGGCTAATTAGTGAAGGTCTTTCCTTGCCAAAGCCAGTCTGCAAAGACTGGAAAAAGTGGCTGCTTCTTCACATGAGGAGACTTATAAAGCTATAAGAAACATTAAAGAAAAAAAAGGAAATATGAGGCTACTAAAAGAACAAAATAAATCTGTACAAATTAATCCTAGAGAAATAGAAAAAATCCAAATTGCCTGGCCAAAAAATCAGAATAATTGTCATAAGATGTCCAGTGAGCTAAAAAAGAAGAAAGACAACTGAATAAAAATCAGAAAAATGATATAAAGGAAAAATTAGAATATTTGCAATGAAATAGGAACTACAAGAAAGAATCAATAGAAATTCTGAAGCTGAAAATACAATATCAGAACTGCAAAGTTCAATAGAGACCTTTAAGAGAAGACTCAATGAAGAAAAAAAGAATTGGTAAAATCAAAGATAGGTTATTCAAAATTATCCAGTCAGTGGAACAAATTGAGTGAAGAAAGCCTATGGGATTTATGGCACATCATCAAGCAAACCAATATATTCATCATAGAAGTCTAAGAAGAAGAGAAACAGAAAAAAAAATGTATTTCCAGAAATATGACTGACATCTTCATAATTCTGAGAAATAGATATTCAGATTCATAAGCCTCAAAATTCAAATAAAATAAATTAATAAAGTCTATGCTGGGTTATAAAATAATAAAATTGTCAAAAGTCAAAGACTAAAAAAAAAAAATTTGAAGGCAGCAAGGTAGAAAAAACTTGTCAGTGCAAGAGAGTCCACTAAGAAACCATCAGGTATTTCTCAACAAAAACTTTACAGGATGGAATGGAGCAGGAAAACATATCAAGAACTGAAAGAAAAAAAATGCCAACCCAGAATACTATAACTGGAAAAATTATCTTTTAAAAATAAGAGTAGTAAAAATTGTCCCTGGCAAACAAAAGCTAAGGGAGTTGGTCACAATCAAACCTGCATTATAAGAAATGATAAAGTCAAATTTTCAACTTGGAATGAAAGGCCCCTAAATGACACATAAACATGTATAAAAGTATAAAACTCAATAAAAAATTTTATAGTACAAAATGCTGTACACCTGTAATGTTGGTATGCATACCACTATTAATTTTAGTGTAAAAGGAAAAAGACATTAAGGAAAACCATAACTATGAAAAGTTTTAATGTACACATAAGTAGATTTAAATTGCAACACTGATAACATGAAGTGTGGGGAGAAGAAATATAAAAGTGTAAGTTTTTGTATATGATTGAAATTATTATCAGTTTAAAATAGGTTTTAACCAATGGATGTTTTTTGTAAGTTTTATGGTAGTAACAAAAAAAATGAAGATACAAAAGTCAAAAGGAGAAAAAAATCAAAGCAATATCTCTACAAATAAATAATAAAATACAAAGGAAAGAGAGAAAAAAAGGAATAAAAGAACTATGAAACAAAATAAACTATAGGCTCCAGAACAGCCAATGAATCAATGAATAAATCAAAATAGAAAACAAAAAATATAATGAGAGAAATGAAAATAAAAACATAACATACTAAAATTTACGTAATGCAGCAAAACTGGTTGTAGGAGGGATGTTTATAAATACCTACATTAAAAAAGAAGAACTGTCTCAAAATAAAATAACCTAGGTTTAGACCTCAAAAAACTAGAAAACAAAGAACAAATTAAACTCAAAGTTAGTGGAAGGATGGAAATAATAAAGATAAGAATAGAAGTAAATGAAATAGAAAATATAAAAATAAGATAAAAATCAACAAAACTGAAGGCTAATTTGTAAAAAAATATAAAATTAATAAATCTTTAGCTAAACTAAGAAAAAAAAGGGAGAAGACTCAAAATCAGAAATAAGTGAAAAGTCATCCAGTGTTTATTGACTAGAGAAATTAATCTTGTTTTGAAAAGTCCATACTACTGAAAGTGATCTGCAGATTTAAGGTTGTACCCAACAAAATCCCATTGGCATTTCTTACAAATACAGACAAAAACAATTCTAGGTCAGTTATGGTGGTGCCTCATGCCTGTAATCCCAGCACTTTGGGAGGCCAAGATTAGGGGATCACTTGAGGTCAGGAGTTCAAGACCAATCTGGCCAATATGGTAAAACCCCTGTCTCTACTAAAAATACAAAACAGCCAGGTGTGATGGAGGATGTCTATTATCCCAGCTCCTTGGGAAGATGAGACAGGAAAATCACTTAAGCCTGGGAGGTGCACATTGCAGTGACCCTAGATGGTGCTACTGCACTCCAGCCTAAGCAACAGAGAGAGATGCTGTCTCAAAAGAAGAAAGGAATGGAAAGGAAAGGAAAGGGGAAAGAAAAATAAAAAAAGAAAAAGAAGGAAGGAAGGAGAGAAAGAAAAAGGAAAGAAAGAAAGAAAAAGAAGAAAGAAAAAAGAAAGAAAGAAAAAGAAAGAAAAGAAAGAAAGAGAAAGAAAGAAAAAGTTCTAAAATTCATATGGAACAAGAGACCCAGAATCACAAAGTGATCATGATGGAAAAGAAGAAAGCTACAGACATCACATTTCTTGATTTCACAATATATTACAAAGCTACAATAATTAAAACAGTGTGGTGCTGGAATAAAAGGAGGCATATAGAATAAAAGCAGTGGAACAGAATACACAACACAGAAATAAAATCAGGTATTATTATACAGTCAAATTCAACAAGGGCACCAAGAATACACAATAGGGAAAACATGGTTCCTTCAATAAAGGGTCATGGGAAAACTGGATATCCACATTAAAATTCACAAAGTTGAAGCCCTGTCTTACACCATACACAAAAATTAACTTAAAGTGGATTGACAACAAATGTAAGAATTTAAACTGTAAAATTTTTAGGAGGGGGCTTAGGTGATATGATATGATTTCATGGAAGTGACATCAAAATCACCAGCAACAAAATAAAAGTGGACAAGCAGGACTATATCAATCTAAGAAGTTTCTACACAGCAAAGAAAAGATTCAATAGAATGAGAAGGCAACCCACACAACGGGATAAAATATTTGCAAATCATTTATCTGATATGGAGTTAATTTACAAACTATATGAAGATCTCCTGGAATTCAATAGCAAATGAAACAAGGAAATAACTTTCTTTAAAATGGACAAAAGACGTGTTTCCAAAGAAAATATTTGAATTGCCAACAAGTACATGAAAAGGTACTCAACATCACCAATCGTCAGGCATATGCAAACCAAACTACAATGAGATATTGCCTCCTACCTGTTAGGAGAGCTATTTAAAAAAATAAATAAATAAACAACTCTTGGTGAGAATTTGGGCAAAATGAAATGCTTTTACAATCTTAGTGGGAATGTAAAATGATTCAATCCCTGCAGAAAACACTATGAAGTTTCCTCAACAAGTAATGATAGAATCACCATATTGTCATGCCACCCCACTCCTGGGTATATATTCCAAAGAATTGAAATGTGAATCTCAAAGAGAAATCTGCATTCCGTATTCATTAGAGCACTATTCAAAACAGGCAAGATATGGAAACAAACCAATCCGTCAGCAGACAAATGAGTAAAGAAAATATAGTATGTACACACAATAGAATATTATTCAATCTTAAAAAAAAGAAGAAAAATGTTTTTTATTTGTGACAACATGGATGGACCTGAAAGACATTACACTAAGTAAGGTAAGTAAGTAACAGAAGGAAAACCATGGCACAATTTTCACTTACATGAGGTATCTCAAATAGCCAAACTTACAGAAGGAGAAAAAGGAATGGTGTTGCCAGGGGATGGGAGGAGAGGAAAAGGGGTGATTGTTCAATGGGCATCAAGTTACAATTGAATGAGATGAACAATCTCTACTGTTTAACAAAGTGCCTATAGTTAATAAAGTGTGAAGCACTTAAAAATGTATTTAGAGGGTAACTCACCTTAAGTCTATTTGCATTTTCATTCAAGCTGTTATTTTCTGTGCTGATAATTAATTGAAAAACTCTACTACTTTTCTTCTTTTCATGTCATACCACTGTGCCCCACTGGGCATGTTTCTATTTCTTCTTCGAAGCTTTGCTTTAGAAAGTTTTAATCACTCAAGAAAATTATTTTTTTCTGAGCTCCTGCAATTTAATCCAATTTTAAGAATCCATCATTTCGATGCTTTAAAATTACATGTAAAATAATTACAAAAACACATATTTCAGCAAGTTATTTAATGGTAAAATTCAATTTCCTGAGAAAATTATATAAAATAAAATATTATAAACTGTTTTCAACTCTTTCAATTTTCCTGCAATGGAAAGATCAGACCACACAGAAAATAAATACTTTGATAAACATGTATTTACTTACTCTTCTCTCAACAAATGGTTTAAGTATCTTTGTGTGCCAAAAACTGTTCTAGAAAAAGGAATATATAGTTAGATCATAATTTAAAAGTCTCTTTCATCGTAGATTTCATATCTTTGTGGGAAGAGACAAACAAGAGATCCATAAATAATTTATAAATAAACTAGATGTCAGGTAGTGATGAGCAAGGCATTATACAACAAATAATTATGAACAGTGATTCTTGAGAAAAGAACAGATGAACTAAGCCATTAAGCTTAGCCCAGTTTACTCTCTGCAGAAAATTTCCAGAATTTTGTTCATGGACGGGAAATCCAGACAATTTAGAAGTCTCCCTGAATGAAGGAGATGGAGCTGAGATTAGAAAATCCAACATGGCTGGTGTTTGTAGGCTAGAGATGCAAAGAAGAGACACCTATAATGACAGAAAATTCTAGATAACTTCACAGAGTAATCTTAGAGTCCAGTTGAATATTAATCAGGGCATGGATATGAAAAAATTCTGAAGCCAGAAAAAAGAGCCACCCAAAAGGATTATGCGGACCAGTGTGTGGAGCTCTGCAGGTTTGGGAATAGTGCCTTTCCCAGTAGAAAGATCAGAAAACCATAATTCATGGGGCATCAACTAATGGCATCACTCGGTAGTGCAGAAAATTAACTCTTAACTAAATGCAATTCTGGACTTACCTAACAAAGTTAAAAGCAAGAACCAAAATGATCAGATTGATTCTATGTAACATGGGTGCTTATTGTTCTCTGGATTTTTTTTTTTTAAATATCTTGAACACTTCACTCTTGGTTTCACATCTTTGCTCACAAGTTATCACGTCAACAAGGCCCTACCTAACTTGTGTTTAAAGCAGTCATGCCTCTCTCTTTCACTCCTTCCATGCCTATCCTTCTTGCATGATTTATTTTCCTCTGTAGTCCTTAGACACTCATCACTTTCTAACATCCCAGGTAATTCACATTATTATGTCTTCCCACTAAAATATAAACTTTATGAGACTATGGAGTTTTACATATTTTGTTTGCTTCTGTCTCCTCGAATTTTAGAATAAAGCCATTGCCTATAATAGATTATCGATAAACATTATCGCTTAATTTGATTTTGAAGTATGTGTTGTATGTTTGCAAGAGGAAAGATAAGAATGAAAAAAAACATACTGGACTAATAATATTGAATACCCTAGGAGAGATCATTTGAGGATGGTATAAGAAAACTGTCAGCATTTTTGTCCCTTATAACTTTTATATTATTTTCAAACACTTATTAACAGCATGTATTTCTGTGATAAACTAACATTATAATAAAATTATTTATTAAAGATAATAATACAGTGTCTATGGTATAATATACATTTCAAGGTTATTCAATAAGTATACTATGAGCTCCAACTATGTGCCAGACACTGTGCTGAGGCCCTTGAGAGATGGCATTGAACAAAAATCAAAAGTACACTTTTTTTTTGGAACTTGCAATAATGTAATATGGATATACTCACTGAATAATAATTGCAAATACTTTTTATTGCTTATACCCTGTACTTCAAATGTTATATCTGTGTTTATTAAAGAAAATGTCAAACTGACTTTCAAGTTACCTGGAAGGGGCACGAGAAGTTTCTGGGATGTTAGAAACGTTCTATTCCACTATTTGTTGACTGTTTTACAGGTTTAGATATTTGTTAAAACTTATGAAACAGTACGTTTAAAATATACATACTGTTGTATATAAGATATCTTAATGAAAAATGCAAAATTATATAGGCTTTCTTCAATTATAAATATAACACATGCTATTGTAGAAAATTTGAATGAGGAAATTCATTTTTTAAATAATTAACAAAGCCTGTTAATAAGACTTTGGGATTTGGTTTAAAGATAAAGATTTAAAGGATCTTAATAAATATAAGCTTGAAAGTCATTTTTATAATTCATATAAGATTCTTGAGCATACAATTCAGCATAATAAATACATTTATAATTATGAAATAATTTTTCCTTTGATTACAAATATATTTCATGATCATGTACAGGAAATTTTGGAAAGCACGGAAAAAAAAACATCTAAAGCTAATCATCTTTTGGCATATTTCTTTGCAAAGATTTTTCTGGATACATTTATGTATAAATAAAATCATATGGCCTATATTTCTGTATCATGTTTTCATATTTATAATTATAAATAAAACATAGGCATAGTCCCATAAAATTTCCAAAAAACATCTGTAGAAGTGATTTTAAATTTGTATTTATTTTTCAGTAGCACTGAAGGAGTATGATGTTGTGGAGACAGCCATGTAGAGCCGGTTATATTTAGTTATGACTCTCAGCTAAGCCAATAACTGGCCTTTGACCTAGATTAACCCTTTCATCTATATGGAGACGTGTAAATAACTATGTAAAATAACACAGCAATATCACCTTTTCAGGGTACTTGTTTGTATTTATGTAAAATATATTAAAATTATCTAGTATAGTGCTTTACTGATTAGCTATAACCTAGATTTCTAGAAATGTCAGGATAGGATTACTGCTCATAAATAATATCACACGTATCATTCTATACGTACAAGTGAAACAGAAACGTTCCCTAGTCCCCTCGCAGGGAGTGGCTTGCTGCTTCAGTGCCCGGCCGCTCAAACCTCTAGGGGAACACGCAGAGGAAAGGAAATTGTGGGTCTCCGACCCCACGGCAGCATCTGGGGAGAATGTTTACAGCTTCTGAAGCGCTAGCGGGCATGTGTCTCCATGTGCTCTTTTAGTTTTGCCGTCTGTAGGCGGCTTGTGTTAACCAGCTCAACTAGACCCTCTGCCTTAGCACAAGGACAGAGGGCCATTTCCTGGGGTTCTTGCCTTGGTGTACATGAGAAGATGGATCACGCATGGCTTGGAGAATGAGGCCAAAGTTTTTTTATTGAATGGTGGAAGTAGGTCTTAGCAGATGGATGGGGAGCCAGAAGCGGGGTGGACATTTTCCCCGGGGGTTGGGCCACTCAGCTGCCGGACTCTCCTCTACCCCCGCCATACTCCATGTGGTTGGTCCAGTGACTGGCCTGGTGCCTGCAGGTGTGCCCTTACCTGGTGCACTCCTCTCGGCATCCAGCCGCTTGTGTCTTCCGCTGGTGTGTCCCTCTCAGCGACCAGCCGCTTGTGTGGACAGGGGTATTTATAGGTGCAGGAAGGGGCGTGGTCAGCCAGGGTGGTCTTGGGAAACGCGACATTTGAGCACCAAGGCAGGAGTACCTGTCCTCACCTAAGTCCGTGGGCACAGGCCCAGGGGTGGAACCCTCGCTAGGTACCGCCCTTCTCTCCCCAGCACCTCCCTGACCCCTTACATACATACCACAACCAAGCCTATCACTATTTCTTTTACATTATATCCTTCTAGTTTCTAAATGCTTAATTCATTTTTGGGATTGGTCCTTTAAAAATCTTTTAGCAAAAGGTTTTTAAATCTTTTGATTTATACTCGAAAGTAATTGAGTATATTTTTTTCAGAGCACTTGCCTATCTACAAATATCAGTCTTCATTTCTCAAACAGCATTTATCTGTCTTTATAACTAGAGTTTTACAAACGTTTCCCTTGAAACTTTAGCTTTTTTTTTTTTTAATTGTACTTTAGGTTCTGGGGTACATGTGCAGAACATGCAGATTGTTGCATAGGTATGCATGGCAATGGGGTTTGCTGCTTCCATCCCCCCGTCACCTGTGTCATTTCTCCCCATGTTATTCCTCCCCAACCTCCCTACCCCCCCACACTGTCCCTCCCTTACCCCCTCCAACAGACCCCAGTGTGTGATGCTCCCCTCCCTGTGTCCACGTGTTCTCATTGTTCAATACCTGCCTATGAGTGAGAACATGCAGTATTTGATTTTCTGTTCTTGTGTCAGTTTGCTGAGAATGATGGTTTCCAGATTCATCCATGTTCCTATGAAGAACTTGAACTCATCATTTTTTATGGCTGCGTAGTATTCCATGGTGTACATGTGCCACATTTTCCTTATCCAGTCTATCATCAACGGGCATTTGGGTTGGTTCCAGATCTTTGCTATTGTAAACAGTGCTGCAGTGAATGCACATGTGCGTATGTCTTGGGACTTCTTCTTATATAGTTTGCCACCCATTTCATGGGTGTCTACTAATTCTTCTCCCAATTCTGTGTGACCTCATAATATTTCAATTATATTCCTCTTTCTTCTAAAGTATTCACTCACATGTTTGGGTCATGCCCACTCAAGTAATTATCATGCTAAATTACTAAGCTCCTACTCGGTTTTTTGTTGTTGTTGTTTTGTTCTTTTGTAATTCCAAATAAATTGCTATGATATTTGAACATATCCACATACTTCCCACTTTATAATTGCCTTTTTTTCTCTTCCTAAAGGAACCCATCCGGGAATTTACCTTTCTCCAAATTTATGATTTGAATGCAACATTTCTCACATTGGAGCATCCTCCTTTCTTCTGTTATTTTGCTATCCATGTTCTTTCTCTGCCTGTGATTCGCTTGATATTTTTTATTCTTTCTGAGAGACTAAGTTCATATAAAGAACCACTATTTTACCTAAGAATATGTATACACACATGTGTTTCTTAGTCTGCAAACAAATGTGTTTAACTGTAATGTTTAAGAATAACTTTATTAATAATGATCAAATTCCATAATTCCACTATTTTTAAGTGGGTTAATGTGCCATATATTGTGGAAAACACAATTTGCATGAAATACAGTCTTATTTCATGGAAGGCCTCAAAATCTGCTGATCAAAATCAAACAACTGGTTTTTCATTACAATTGTAGTTGCTGTTTGAGTTAATCAAACATACTACCCAAGACTCAATAAAAAAAATTTAAACTTCGAATGTGTCTTTGAATAGAAATACCTCTACATTTTATGAATCTAAATATATTACCTTGAAATTGAATCTACAGTTGATAAAACATATTTCAGCCTGATTTTACATAAGTGTTTTTACAAGTTTTCATGTGTCTAGTTGTTAAATGCTCGTGTTGAGTTCTATAAAATGGTCTAAAAATCATACGGGCAACTCCTGGTTATACTTTCTTTCATGTAAAATCAAGTAGTTCCGTCACTCACATTTTTCCTAATTCATTAAACCTTAGTTGCTCCACGATCCCTAAAATGCTGGTCAAGTTTCACACTGACACTGATATGTTATAGTCTGCAAATTTCCTCCTTAGAGTAATTTATGTTTCCATTATTAAAGATAAACTTGCATTACATCTATATCCAAAAGGAAGAAGAATAATGTTTGGTGGCTTATATATTTGAAAATTATGATGAAGTTTTTTCTTTTCTTGTGAAATAATATCTTGTCACTATAGACTATATTTCATATTTATGGTGTGCCTTTATTTCTTTGGGAATTTAAAATACTTTAAATAATTTGGGCTTTGCCTGGTTCTCCAGAATTGTAGAATATGACTGATAACTGCCTTTAGAATTCCTAATAGCTAAATTACAATTATTATGCAAAGCCCTACAATAGACAGTTATATGGATTGTTAAATGACTTTGCCTTTTTTGCAAACTATAATCATTTTCCTTTATTAGCTGAAGGATTTTATAATTTAAGGAAGATGAGAAACCTATAAGTCACACTTTCAAATAAGGAACATGGATATTGCAAACATTAAATTCCCCCATAAAAATGTTAAGGCATCATTAAACTAGGTTCAGATTAATACAATCCAGTCAACCCTAGATAGATATCTCCCATAATAAGCTGAAACAATACCTAGTGATCTAAGATGTAAAACATTTTACTACAGCCGATTTATAAACCTATAAAACATACAGGTATCATTCAGCCTCTTTATTAATAGTGCATGCCTTGTATTAAATCAAAGCCATTTTAAAGACCCCTCCCCTTTGGCATTCCCTTCCTCAGCTGTTGCCCCTCATTATGTGTTATCTCACTGAAGCTCATCCAAAATGAATGACAGCATCTTTCTTACTAGAAGCAGCATAGGCAATTCCCGAGCTAGTGATACAGCTTGGCCAGCCCTGAGATTTATAGACACACTTGCTGTCCTCACAGTACAATATTCTATGGCTTAATATTGATGTATTTGTATCTCTGAAGGTATATGTATTTTTTGCTCACTTTAGAAAAATGCAACTTATTATTTTTAAGGTTTTTCAAGTTGCTTTACAAGTAAATTATGTTCACAAGAAAACTGATATTGGGACAATATCATCTACCAGACAATTTTGAGTCTGGTTGGAGAATTCCTTTTATCACCTCATTTTCTGTAGTAAGAAAGCCAAATATTTCATATTGGCTGAGTTGCTGAGGGTTTTAATGAATTATTATTTCTGGTTGTCTATTGCCATGCAACAATTCCAAAATTAAATATATATATATATATATATATATATATATATATATATATACACACACACACATATATACACATATATATATATGTATTATGCTCACAAATCTGTAGTTGGGGACGGGTTCTGTGGAAGTAACTTACCTCTGTTCCACTTGCCATCAGCTGGAGTAGCCCAAAGTTTGCAGGCTGGAATCACCCAAAGATTTGCTTATATATCTATCTGGTGGTTGTGTGATCATTAACTCTATGTGCTAGCTCCAGCCCGGTGCCTTCAAGGTAGCTGGATTCATACATGCTGACTCACGGCTTCCAAAGCAGAGTCACATAAGAGAGAGAAACAGATGGAGCTCTGTCTCCTTTTCTAACCTGGCTTCATAAGTCATACACATTACTTCTACTTCAATCTGTTTGTTAACATGAGTCTGTAAAACTGATACACATCAATTGGAAGGGAATTGAAAAAACCTTTTTATGGGAGAAGTATCAAAAAATGTGTGTATGTGTTTTAAAACTGTCACACTATCGAAGGTGGAATTAATCTAATAATTTCAAATATCACTGAAAAATAATTAGCTATTCATTTCTAAAACTACTGCATAAAAAATTTTAATATAAATTCTTGTTCTTATTACTACATTCCATATATTCCTTATGACAAGGTATGTCATACAAGGTTAATTTTCTAAAACATCAGAGTAAAATTAAAAATTTAAAACACGTGGAAATATAAGTAGTATCTTTAACAGAAAAATTTTGATCTCTGACTTATCACAGGTACATATGCATAAATTAAACTATTATAATTTAAATACCATTTACCATTAGAGTTACTACATTTGACATAGATAAATATGTAACTTTTAATGAAAAATTGTTCCCAAGTAATCTTTCTTTACCTGGAAAAATGATTCTAAGAAATGAAGACCAAATCTCTAAAAATGAGATGATCCAGAAGAAAAGCAAAACATAAACCAAATTAAGGTATAACTGCTTGTACTGGTAAATATATGTATACATAGCCAATATTAAAACTGTCAAAGATTAATAAAATGTTTATAAACAGTTGACCATGAGTGCATCATTAAATTTGCTAAAGTAACTTTATACAAAAGAAGTTTATTTTTCTTTCACATAGCAAGGTAACATAAATATTCCTAGTTAATAGGAAGCTGTCCTTACTTACACCTGATATGTTAGTGCCAGCCAGAAGAAAACTGTGCCTCATGACAGTCTTAGACAGAGATGGCCACAAAGTGTATTAACAGATGGAAATTATCCCAGTTGGAAGAATTTTAAGTACACTTTGTTGCCTACCTTATAGGGTAACAAAAGTGACATGTAGGACACTATTTCTAGACAGTGATTAATAGTTTTTCCAGTTAGTCAGAGATATGTCAAAGATAAAGCTGGAATATCCGTGACAATAAGTTTTAAAGGAAAGTATGTGAATGGATAGCTCTCAGAGGGATCATCAAATACACAGAGCTTTGGGTATCATGTTAACACCCAGCAGAGAGATAACTTTACAAGCAGCCACACAGGATGACCTGGCCATCAGATTTCCACCTGACTCTTTTTTTGGGCCATCTCTCCTATGTAACTGATTCACATAGCAGTGGCCATGGTGGCAGGGATGGAATGAATGCATGGGTCCACAATATAGACTTTCCCTCATGTGGCTGATTAGGCACATCCCTACTAAGCATACAACCAGTCAGTTTCCAAAATAAAACCTCCACCCTAGGTATGGCACCATTTCTTTGGGGACTAGGAGAGTAGATACAAGCTGCAGGTTAAATGCTAGCACCCAGATTTTGCTGTTCCGGGATCCTATGATCTGCATTGATATTGTACAGCACCGTGCAATGGTAGTATCCATTGATGTAAAACAATGCAGGGGGCCGGGTGTGCTGGCTCAAGCCTGTAATCCCAGCACTTTGGGAGGCCGAGGCGGGTGGATCACGAGGTCAAGAGATCGAGACCATCCTGGTCAACATGGTGAAACCCCGTCTCTACTAAAAATACAAAAAATTAGCTGGGCACAGTGGCACGTGCCTGTAATCCTAGCTACTCAGGAGGCTGAGGCAGGAGAATTGCCTGAACCCAGGAGGCGGAGGTTGCGGTCAGCCGAGATCGTGCCATTGCACTCCAGCCTGGGTAACAAGAGCGAAACTCCGTCTCAAAAAAAAAAAAAAAAAAAAAAACCGCAGGGGATCTACTGTTAACTCTGACCCAGGGAACAGCGTCAGTACTAAGCTTCTCAGAGTTATCTCTGCCAATTCATCAGTGCATCCTTACTTCCTGAGTAAAGGAAGTTGCCCTGAATTCTCCCAGGGATCGAAGTCAGATGGTGGGTTCTTGAGACTAATGTAATCTGTTAATCCTAAACTCCTCTTTCACGTCTTTATAAACATGCTAACCCTATTTTGTACATTACCACATAAAGTTCTGTTTCCCACTACTTTCACTTTAGTGTATGATCAAGGTCAGACTTCTAAGGAATAGCAAATCTATTTAGACCAGTTCTAGGGGTCACTCTTACAGTGTTGCATTGTGACTCATGGCGAGTGATATCATGTCAGCAAATTTTCTTCTATCCAGTTTGGTATTTTGTTTCAACCCTCTCCAAGGCCACTCCAACACTCTCTATTAAAGATCTTCATCTATTGTCTACCTTGGTCCCCAGTTGCTTGACAATACTTACTAACCAAGTGTGTACATGTCGCATTGCTTGTTGTCATAATTTCCAGTTTCTGAGACCTAACTTTGAACGTCAGCAATTTGGCCACAATTAAGGCTTGGGTCTCAACTTGAAAGACATCTTGCATCAAAGGTCCACAAGGGCTGTGGCAGTGGTACTGTGGTCCAGGAGGTAGAAGATTTTCTTTGGAAAGATACAGTAATTAGGGTAACCTGAGAAGAACCAAAATGTTTGTACCTAATCCACAAATACTCATTTCAGGGCAACAAAATCCTTCATTATAAATTCCCCAATAAGTTTCTACTTCTCTCTGTCCTATGATATATGAGTTTCTAAATCTTTTGATCTAAAAAGGACCTTAGCTCTATAAATTAATATATCGGTGATAATGACCCTTGCTAACACAGAGTGTAACATGAAAATGAGGAAGGGTAGACTTTTTCACCATCAGAGCAACCACAAAATATATATACTCTTGGGGAAGGAATTTGATTAAGTCCTAAGTTATATGACAAAATATGCATAGTATTATGTAAGCTACTGTTGTAAAGATACTTTTAAAACAAATGCATGCAATTCTATTAAATAAATCAAGAACTTTCACAGATTGATAAATAAAGCTCTGTGACATATTAACTGTATGAATATAACAATCCGTTTCATTCAAAAGAACTATGTAAAATAAAGGTAAAACAAACTGTCATGATTGTTTAATAAATTCATATAAGCAGAGTTTATTTGGCAAGGCAAATTGAAGAGCCGTCTATCAGTAGGTTAGGGTGAGTACAATGCTATACGGCAAATTAAAGGCTCTGTGTGAAGCAGAGTAAACAGGATACAACAACCAGAAATGCAGACTGCATGTTTGAAAACACAGCTGTGGTACGTGTTCAGTTATTTCATGTCTCCAAGAGAATTCTTTTTACAAAAAAAAAAAAATCGCATACACAGGTTAGATGAATTATCATGTGAATGTTTGAAACTCTCTGATGTAACAAATCTCCCAGGATTACAGGTCTACTAAACAGATTTCCTTCTCTTTCCAAATACATTATTGATCAATTTGGCCATTGATTTAGATCCACTGGGTCGTCTCTTTTCTTTGAGTTTGACATTTATCAGGATGTCCCTGATAATTCTGATGAACATCATTTCCACCTCCAGAGACTGCTCTGCTGCAGACAGTTCACAGAACTGGCATCGGTTATCCAGCGCCAGCTTTTGCCCTTCTTCCCAGCCAACCTCTCGCACATGACAAAGATCTCGTTTGTTGCCAACCAAAAATACTGTTGATTCCACAGCTCTAAAGTAGAGATACACAATTTTTAGCAAGATTGTTTTAACAACTTTTTTTAAACACATAGATTTATAGCTAAAGGATTATAAATTTTAAAAAATTGAGTGTGTATGTGTGTTACTTATGGTCATGTGTGGGTATAGTTACACATAGCCCCATTTGCTTAAAATCATTTTAGATAGAATGTAGTAAATGGCACAGAAGCAACAAGGCTCTTAAAGCCTAGGATTTGAAATAACGTGGACCTATTATTGAATTCTGGTGCTGTCTGCCAACTAAGTATGATTGTTACCTTTCCCACTTTCAGTGTCCTTTAATGTAAAAATATGGTACATATTCATCATGGAATACTATGCAGCCATAAAAAAGAATGAGAGCATGCCCTTTGCAGGGACATGGATGGACCTGGAGGCCATTATCCTTAGTAAACTGACACAAGAACAGAAAACCAAATACTGCATGCTCTCACTCATACGTGGAACTAAATGACAAGAACACATGGACACATAGAAGGGAACAACACACACTGGGGCCTATTGGAAGGTCGACGGTGAGAGGAAGAAGAGGATCAGGAAAAATTAACTAATGGGTTCTAGTCTTCATACCTGAGTGACAAAATAATCTATACAACAAACTCCCATGACACAAGTTTACCTATGTAAAAAACCTGCACACCTACCCTTGAACCTAAATTTAAAGCATTTAAAATGTCAAAATAACCCTCCTCACAAAGAATTCTCACAGAGATTAAAGCTCATGGAGCTTTAATAAATATATCTAACACTGGCCCAGGCAAAGAAAGTTGCTCACTAAGTATTATTTTTCACGTTCCTTATTAATTGCAAGAGAAGAGCTAGCAAATGCCTCTTTACTTATAGAGTTATTGTAATTGAACAATTTAGATAAAATTCTCATAAGCAAAAATATTATTCGATACTTATTGCTGTTTTTGCTTAGCTAATATCCATTACAACATACTGTAGGAAAACTGTATTACCTCACAAACTTGTCCAACTCCCCTGTTTAAGAAAATGTGTCTTTGTTAAGATAAAACGTCTCTGCAACTATCAAAATATCCTCCTTGGTTATAGTGAAGCAATATGAAAATAGAATTTGAATTGAAGAATATAGTAAAATCACTAGGCTTTAAATGGAATAGAACCCTGCAAAGATATCTACTATAAGGAAAAAAATAGGTGATCACGGGCAGTCTTCAATTCTTATTGGCTCCGATTCCACTAAAAGTTGGTTTCATTCTAATGACAATATGTGGCGAACTTTAAAAAATGTTACTAATGTCTTTCTTTTTTTGGCTACTTTATGAAATTATTGAAAAGGGTAAATGAGAAGGAATATATACAAATGTTTTCAAGGGTGGGGCACAAATATCAGATATAATTTAAGGAAAGTGATATACTTTGCTTTTCTAGTTTTTTACCGATTGAGAACTGAAAATATTCAAAGATTATCTAATCAACAAATTAGAAAGATTTCCTGAAAAAGGCCCAATACAAATTTTCATGCTTTCAATGTGTTCTTAAGTGTCCTTGAGTGGTTACTTTTATTTGAAGAAGTATCAGAATTTTATTCCTGTCCCATACCTACATCATGATGCTTAAACATAAGATATTTAATGATTAAAGCAATGGAGTCCTAAAATATCAGTCATATTATAGGATATAAGAGCTATAAGGCACCTCAGTAAAATCACATCTGTTTCTCCTATCTTGCTGCCACCAGTTAAATTAGAAAAATGAGCTCTAGAGATTAAAGTGGCTTACTTAAGGCAAATCAAAGGAAAGCAAGAATGTACATCATCTAACTCCAGGGAAATACACCTTATCAATGATTATCCCATGATTTCTGTATAGTGGACACTTAAAATAGATATAAAACATACACGTGCCATTTCTCAGTAATAATATTGTGCTTTTTTTACTTGTTAGATTAGAATGCTATTTAGATTCGAAGGACAAAATTGATGAAAAGCACAAGAATTTTTTACAATCAACACGTTGAGCAAAAATAAATACTTTATGGAAAAGGTCAAAAAGACTGAAAAATGGGGAAAACTAAAATGGAAAACTCAGATGCTTAAACTTTTATCTGTTAATGAAACAATGGCTCACGAAACAACCATGTCTTCCTTCATAGTTCTTTGTGTCAAAGAATAAAGAATTATTGATCGGCCCTTTATTGTAGGAGGTAAAAATGGAGAAAAATGTATTCTCATATTTAGAATTTGTAAACAGTTTGATTATTCAGTCTATTTTGCTTTGATAGATTGAACAACCCAGTGACTAGAAATTGGATTTCACGGGATGCCAAATGTAATAAATCTGGATTTATTTAGTACCCTTAACAATTTTTGTGAGAATGAAAAGGAAAGGTTGGAAAGCAAACTATCTTATACACAAAAGACCATTATTTTGCAAGTGAGTGTAATGTTAACAATAGAAGCTGTCTTGTAAAATAGCCATTTACTCAGGGCAAGTAACTGTTTATGTCAGCCAGGATATAAAGCATTCTCATCTTATTCCTTTTACTACACATGTAACTCCTGTGGAATGGGAAGGTGAATTGTTCAGGGCTGTTAAATTTTGTAATTGGAAGGCTGTATTAAACTCTTCCTAATGACGCTTACAGCTATATGATGATTCACTAAACAGGAAGGAGAAAGGAATGAAAACACCTTACCTTTTACAATGACTAGTCTGGGGAGCCCGGATTCTGTAGATCAGCGCTTTTGCAAAAGCAAATGAAGACCTGTCACTGATGTCGTACACAATCACAAACCCATCTGCCCAATGCAGCTCACTTGTGAGGGAGAATTTTGCTTTCTGTGTCTGAAAATAAACCAAGTACGTTAAAAGTGTTGGGATCTGATACAGTTAAATAATAGAGACCCATTTCAGCTGAAGGAGATATCAATAAGCTGAATACTAATATTTTCTAAAATCGGGTTTCTTTGTTTCACTCTTATTACTCTTTCTCCTTAATTAAAAGTGATTAAATGTAAAACAGAACTATAATAAAGTTATATTTATCTCATTTTATAACTTTTCTAGAAGACATCTCCACTTTTTCTGAAAATTTGATGAGCTACAATAATTGCCTTTTGAACTAAAATCCACATAATTTGTTTTGAAAATATATAATTTTTAATCTATGTTAGTACATGGAATACCTATTGATTTTTTGATACTGGATTTAAATCAACAGAAACCAAAAATATTATAGAGGTTTAGCTAAAATATTTAAGGTATATTTTTATTTACCGAAAATGATCTGTCTCATATAGCTGTTTTGAAACCCTGAATGGATGTTCGTTTTTCTCTTATTTGTATAATTATATTTTAACTGCTTTCACATATGAATGGACAAGGAGGTTTGCACGGAAACTCTATCTTACTTATTATGTTCTACTGACAACTGGTTAGTTATAAGCGTAACTCGGGGAAAATATAAAGTGAATTGATAAGCCACTTAACTTTTAACTTCTGACAGCGACACTGTGACCTGATAGAAATATGCTATAGAAACAGCCTAATGCTGCAATTTAAAAGATATTTGTGATGTTATAATTTTTACATGAACTTACAGAAGTGCAAGATAATGGGATTGACAACATTAGAAAATAATCTCTTAAATTAAAATGAGAAGAAACCGGTTTTAACACTGCGACTTTTCACTTACCCGTATACAACCTTCAAATCATGATTTTTTAAAAAAATCAATCAATCAATGAATCAGTGAAAAGACTCTTGTTTTACTTACTTGAGAACAAGGGTCATATATTTCCAGATTTAGCTGTTTTCTTTCCAAACACATATGCTTGTTATACACAGAGTCTGCAAAAATACGCATATCCACTGTCAGAATGAAAAGACTCCAAATGTGAACTCATACCTGAATCACAGTCTGAAAAATTCAACCACTCATTTTAGTGGAAACATATAGTCCCTTTTTTACACTGCCGGTGACTGAAAGCATGTATTTGTTGTGTTTTCTCGGATATGTTTCTAGCAAATGAATCTCACCAATATCTCTATCCACATACATGCCTTTGTGCTCATATACTTATATTCCATTCTATTGCTGTAGATGGAACATCTATGTTCATATCTAAAGTAAATCCATTCCCTCTCAGCTAGGGATGATTTCTTCTCACCTACTGAAAGATATGGCTTCAGTAATTCTGCTTCCCTCTCATATATCACATTTTTTCCTCTTTATTATATAAGCAGCAGCACCTTACAAACCTGAAAAATTTCTTCTAACGTAAATGTAGTATGACTTAATCCTTAATTCCGTATCTTGATTTTTTTTGCCTTATTGATACCATTAATGCAGTTGGTCACTCCTGCCTTCTAAAAGTTTCCTTTACGTGACCTTCAAGGCAACACTGTCTCCATGTTTTTAAATTCCTTATTGGTCTGTTTTAATCTTTGTGTTCACCTCCCCCACCCACACTGTCTTCTCACATTTCAAACATGGATCCAGTTCATAGAGTTCTTTACCTGGATTCCTTTTCAGAGCTCTTGCCAGTCTCAAGCCGACACATGCCAATTATTTCAGATGAACCCAACTTACGTCTGAAACCAACCTCATCCCTCAACTCCCGACACAAATAACTTGCTATTGGACATCTCCCTTTAGATACTTGACAATTTCTCAACCTCAACAGGCCTCAAGCTGAATCCCTGATATCCCTGCAAAGGCTGCATCTTCCACAATTTTCCATTTTGATAAATGGCATATCCATAACTCCAGTTTCTCAGGTAAAAAACCTTAGGATTAACCTTGATGATTTATTTGTCTTATGTCACATATTTATTCCAAAATTTATGTATTCAAAAATTAATTTATTCTAAAATTGCTTTTCGGTCTACCTTCAAAGTATATCTTGAACTTGTCTGCATCTCATCACCTCCATTGCTAACACTCTAGTCTCGGCCACCATCATTCCTTGCCCAATTTATCACAGAGCCTCCTAAGTCATCTTTCTGTTTCCATCCTGCCTCTAACCACCTTCCTGTTCCTAGCGTATTCTACACAGAAGGAAAAGTGAACCTTGAAGCCAGATCATGTCACTTGTCCGGTCAAATTTCTTCAATGACTCCTCTCAGAGAGTTAGAGTTGGCTTCTTAACTCCTACCAGTTTACATTTAATGAAGTTTGTTATAGTTTAATGAAAGCTTAAATTATGTTTTCATCCTGTTCCTTCTAAACTTTATGGATTTATTATTGACTCCAAACCACAATATTTCCTTCCAGTCATTTAAAATTATCCGATCTCAAATCTCAAAAACCACCAGCAAGTGTCATCAATTCTCAAATTTTTAGAATTGTATTATTTCCCCTTCTAGTTTTAATTTATAAAGAGGAGTCATTTTTGCTAGTTTGCCCTCATACAGTGAATGAGTTTTTGATCATCTGATTGTCTTTTCAAAGATGCCTGTAGGTCTTTTATTTTTTGTTGAGATATAACAGGTAGAATGTGTAAACATTTCATTTGTTTATATAACTATACTATATCAAAGATTAAGTTGAGGACTTTTGTTGTTATTTGGATGGCATATTGTTGTATGTTTGCTTTATTTTTTAGTTCCGGGACATTTTCTCATGCCCGAGTCCTAAATCATATGTTACATTGACCTTTCTGGCTGACATCATTGGCCTCACAGATGAAATAACAGGAATTTTTCTTTTTATGTTCTCAAATTTCTATAATCAATTTTCAGGCTCTTGCCATTAAATGTTCATAACGTCATATGGACTGAAATATCATGTTGAATTCATGTAGGAAAAAACACAATGTAATATACTAAACCTATTTTCTGAGATACTCTAATTGTGCTACTTCATGATTGAATTCTAAAGATTTTTGTTTGTTTCTCATGGAAAAACATATTTGCAATCATAAATTCTTCTTATTCTAAATAAGTAATAATCAACAAAAACATTGTCCTTTTTCCCAATTTTTATATTTTCTATAATCTGCCGTTCTTATATTTTAAAAAAAGAAGAAATATTCATGCCCTCATTTCATTCCTTCAATCAGGTAAGATATTAGCACCATTATATCATTTAATTGGTAAGCCAAAAATATGCTCAGATTTGTGGCAAAATTTCTCACTTTTTATGTTGTACTATTTTCCATACATTATGCTAATTCTAGTCAAAAAATCATAAATTTATAGAAGAATTTGTGAAATAATATTAAAATTATATCAGAATGCCCTGACCTGTGTTTTAGAGTTTTTCTATATTTACATAAATGACTTAGATAATAATGACATAATCTTTAATCAAGGCATAATTTTCCTATTGTTTTCTTATGGTTTGACAATAAAAATAAAGTTTATTCTATTATTAGTTGTGGTTTTAGTGTTAATTTTCTCTTGTTTTTTTAAAGACTGTGATTTAATTTCAAAGTTGTTTTATACCTTACAAAAAATACTCACAGTTACATGTTCTACAATATTTTGAAGAGAGGATCTTAGTTTTACTGTTTTTCCAGTTCCAGACTTTGAAACCGGCTGACTTTCTAATATATCTTACTTAACATCAAATTGGGTGAATTTTACCATAAAACAACATTTAATTCAAGTTCCTATTTTGGCATTTCTAATCAGAATATGTGAATAAATAAATAGCTTTATATGCATAAAAATGGTATAGTCTATCAAAATGCTTCTCTGTTCTTAAGTGGGATTTAATTATAATGTTAAAAATTTTAAGTTAAAAATGTCTAGAGTGGTGACTTACCAAAATTAGAAGCATATTCTCCAATGAATCGCTTAGTAAGAAACCTCACTGTAAGGGCTGAAAAGCAAGCAATCCAGATTTAGGGCTGTTATATTTTATGATCCAGATACTTTGTTTATGTGCATAATGTTTTAGTTCTTAGATCAAAAATATGCAACAATTAATAAAGACATTAAAATTTTATTAAATTCTGTTCTAAATAGTAGTTAACAATATTTCCATGATACAATCAAATGACTAGAAAGCTAGGAAGAAAGCGATCTTAAAGTTCTGCACATCTAAATCCCTACGCAGTTCATTCATTACCACAAAAACATAAAGCCACTTACCTTTGGTATCAGAAACCGATTTCTCACTATATTTGAGATGCAAGAATTTGACATCTGTTTATTTTCTTCCTATCAAATTCAGTCTGACTTCAAGGAACTATATGTAAGAATCACAAGGACAGTACCAAGTATTTGCAGTTATTTAAAGGCATAGGGACCTACAAATCCAGGAAGCAGAGAAAGAATCTCTGGCATCCGTTCATCGTGTTGCAGCTCCCGCGTTTGGCCGGTTAGGATGTTATGATTCTTTAGGCTCAAGTGGCTCTATTGGTGGCATCCGGCCATTATCGTGTGACCAAAATCAAAGTAAAACACAACGAAACAAAAGCAAGACTTTCAAAGTTAGAGCACATATTGCTTAGCTCCAGGACATCCACCAAGCCATGCCCCCTCAAAGTTCTTCTACCTCAGTAATGCTACATGTAAAATAGTGTCCACAAATCGCCAAGCAACCCTCAACTCTGGTTTCAGAGCAGATGAGTTCTATAAACATCGTTGTTTGGCAAACTAGTGGGGATGAGGGCAGGTGTGTTGAAGTGAGATGTAGGTGGGATAGTGATGTCGCGATTTCTTGTTATTCCTATGAATTGTAAACATCAGTAGATCAATATGGAAATTAATATTTCAGATAGTTATCTTGCTGTACCTGCCTACATATTCTGTAAATATGCAGCTACTTGCCTATAAAAGTGAAAACCCCTAGTGAAAAATAATGTGCCTGTCATCCCAGTGAGATAATGTTATTATAGATGTATTTTCATACATACGTATAAAATATATATATATATTAAAAATACATGGTTAATGGTTAACATGTCAATGTTTCTCACTCTTTCTACACTCATACCATAGAAGACATCACCACTCACCAGATTTGCCTGTTCCTTCACCACCCAAAACAGCAAGCTTCACATCATTCATCTTGCTTTTCTGCTTCGTGGTCAGTCCTGTCTTCTGGAACTGTGCTGCCTGTGATAAACATTTTTTTAACTTCCTTTTTATTTCTACTCTCACTTCTCTAAGAACAACTCCGCCCCATATTCCTACCAGCCAACAATAACTTCACAAATGTTTTCCTAGAGTAGTTTTCAATTCAGTTTTAATACAACATTTTTTTAAAAACTGGAGTTACTGTTTAGACAAAAAGGCTTATTAAGATAATACGTATATATTTATAACAGAACCTTAGCTTACAATTCTCTATTTTTGTGTACCTGGAATCTACTTTCTTTTAGGACCTAAGAAAAGTATAATTTCTTTTCATTTAAAAAATTTTTAGAGGATGGGTAAACATTTTTGTATATTTACTTTGATTGGATTGGTTTATTTGTTGTATTAGTATCAGAGCCTGTATCTGCTAGGATTTCTTCTGTGAAAAAAAAAGGGGGGGAATCCCTTAATTCAATCACAAAAACAAACAGAGAATAAGTAGCTAGGCTTTAGATGTTTAGGTTTGACACCAATGCAGATAAATAGCTAGACCATGTTTGTGAATCATATGAGGTTCTCAAGTAACAAAATGAGCACTACAGAGTTTTGACTTCTCCAACGTCTTATTTAATAAGTAATTTCTCCTTTAAAAATATTTTGTCTCCAGACACGGTGGCTCATAACTGGAATTCCAGCACTTTGGTAGGCCGAGGTGGGAGGATCACGAGGTCAGGAGTTCAAGACCAGCCTCACCAACATGGTGAAATCCTATCTCTACTAAAAATACAAAAATCAGCTGGGCATGTTGGTGCATGCCTGTAATCCCAGCTACTCAGGAGGCTGAGGCAGGAGAACCAGTTGAACTCTGGAGGCGGAGGTTGCAGTGACTCGAGATCACTCTGCTGAACTCCAGCCTGGGTAAAAGAGTGAGACCCCATCTCAAAAAAAAAAAAAAAAGAGTTTTGTCCATAGACAACAGTAACATTTCTGGAGGAAAATAAAACAATCAATGTCATTTGTTAGAAAAGAAACATAAACCTGTCATATTTCCTTATGTAGAACATTGAAATTAAAAAGAGAAACGATAAAGGAAAGAAAATTGGGAAGTAGTATTCCGGCATGGTTCATTCCTGCTGTATAAGAAGGAAGTAAATTTAATATGCAAAACGCTGAGTTTTTCATACTTCTTTTTATCAGATTTCCCTACTACTCCAAGTACCCTATTCTTTTCTTCATCTTTTTTTTTTTTTTTGAGACGGAGTTTCGCTCTCGTTACCCAGGCTGGAGTGCAATGGCGCGATCTCGGCTCACCGCAACCTCCGCCTCCTGGGTTCAGGCAATTCTCCTGCCTCAGCCTCCCAAGTAGCTGGGATTACAGGCACACGCCACCATGCCCAGCTAATTTTTTGTATTTTTACTAGAGACGGGGTTTCACCATGTTGACCAGGATGGTCTCGATCTCTTGACCTCGTGATCCACCCGCCTCCCAAAGTTGTGGGATAACAGGCTTGAGCCACCGCGCCCGGCCTCTTCATCTTTTATCTCCAATTTAGTTACATAAAAATTCTACAACAAATAAAATAAGTCTACATGTATGTACTAAATTTTGAGGCCCAAGTGAAAAATAATATTACTATTACAGGAGTAATGATTTGCTTTTTAAAAAATACATTCATTCAACAAATATTTCCTACTTGCAAGTATATTTTAAAACTATGTTAGCCTTAACAATCCACTCTTGTTAAATCATGAATTTCCTGCCTTGATAGAGTCTACACTCTGTTATAGAAAATTGAAACAATTAAAATTACAGTAAATAGAGTTGTTGCTAAAATTGGACTGGGGAAAGAAGAACACGTGAATATAAAGGTCTTCAAAAAGTAGATAAATCTTAAAACATGAGTAAGAACCACAGAGAGAGTGAAGAAAAAATGATTTGTGATTAAGGAGATGTGTCTGTTCCAAAAGAAGAAACAGACGCCATAAAGGAAAAGGAGCAAGAGAGAGTATGACAAGTTCTGAGATCAGCAGGTGACAGCTGAACCAAATTACATCTTTTCTTTATTACAAATTTGAAAGAAATAGATATGATCCCTTTAATTTCTGCAATTATATAAATAGTAACAAGAATGACTGTTTTTCAAAGGAAATTTGCCAGCCGACTTATTATACCATGGAATTGAACTTTTTTTCTCTATTTGGAGAAATGCTATTCTTGTTTTCTTAAGAAATTTTTGATGTTTTTAGATGTTGAGTTCCTAGGAAGGCAAGATTTAACTTCATAACAAACAGCATATAAATTTTTGTTATCTATGTTGGGGCATCCTTTTCTCATGTCCTCTTCCCACCTACTTCCACTTGGATTCCAAAAGAGGCTCTAACAAGAAAGCAGCCTGGCACTGGAATACAGCAAAGCTGTAACGGGAAGAACAGAAGCATGAATGTATTTTCTTAAGAACCAGACGCACCATTTTTTTTTTTTTTTTTTTGCTTTAAATGATAAGTACTAAATATCAATCATTATTCTAATAGCCACATTATTATACTATTAAAAGTTTCTTACAGCTCTCTAAAAAACTATTCATTCACATCCAAAATCAAATCATTCACTCCTATATTTATTCATTTATTTATGAGGTAGGTCCCATTACTAACTTCTAACATAATAGAAATATAGGCTTTTTCAAATAGAAAAAAAAAAAACAAAGGAAAAAGAAAAAAGAAAGAAAGAATGAGAGAGGAATGAAGGAAATAAGGAAGGAAGGGAGGGAGGGAGGGAGAAAGGGAGGGAGGGAGATGGAGAGAGGAAGGAAGGAGGGGTGAGGGGGGAGGGAGGTGGAGGGACAGGGAGAAAGGAAGGAAGGGAGGAAGGAAAAGGAGGAGAAGGGAAGGGAAAAGAAGGCAAGGAATTTGGGGCAAGGGGGATTAGAATGCAAATAATATAACTGAAATTGAATGTACGTTTAATTTTTATATAAAGAATTCTCTAATGCCTACTGCTAATTACAAAATAAACCATGGAGTCTGGGTTTGAGAGTATCCATCACCTGAATAGTAATACATTGTACCCAATAGGTAATTTTTCAGCTCCCACCCCTCTCCTGCCCTCTACCATTTGGAGTTTCCCATATTCTCTATTTCACTCTGTATTTCCATGTGTACACATTATTTATCTCCCACTTATAAGTGAAAACATGCAGTATTTGACTTACTGTTTCTGAATTATTTAACTTAAGATAACTGCCTCCAGTTACATCCACATTGCTGCAGAAGACATTATTTTATTCCTTTTTGTGGCTGAGTAGTATTCCATGGTGTGCGCGTGTGTATGTGTGTGTATATACATATATATGCATATGTACATATGTGTATATGTATATACACACATATACACGTCTATACATATATGTATGGATATATACACACATATGTACACACATCTATACTCATATGTATAGATGTGTGTATATATGTACATGTACATAGATATGTACATATATGTGTATAGACCTATATATATGTGTATAGATTTGCATATATATGTGTACAGATGTGTATGCTAGATATGTGTGTATATATAGATATATATACACACATGCACCATATATATATATAAATATGTAAATACATATATATACATGTATTTACACATGTATATATATGTAAATACATATATACATGTGTAAATAAATACATATTTATGTGTGTAAATACATGTATATATGTAAATATATATTTATATAAATATATAAATTTAAATAAATATATATATAAATATATGTATTTACATATATACATGTATTTACACACACACATATACCATATATACACACATGTATATAGAAAATATAGAAAATATGGGATGTGTCTGTAAGTGTGTATATATATATGGGGGTGTGTGTCTATATATGTACATACACACCCCCCAGTCAAATTTCAAATTTGATCAAACATTAAGTGTTGGTTATGTTAGTCTAATAGGATACTTACCTAGGTGTGTTTATTTGTAGGTTTATTCACAACAAATAAAAACACACAAATGGATTATTATAATCAAAATTATTAGTTTCACCTCTAATTATAAGTTACTAAAGGAGTTCAGCTAGAGATTTATCACAAATCCTCCAAAATCTCTTCCAGAGTAATTATCCACATCTGGACATTTACCTAACCAAATGATGAAGCTATTATAATAATGGACACTAAAATACAAAAGCTTCTATTAACCCAAAACCCAATATTATTTTGGCTACAATGTCTGTTTCATAGAACTAATAATTGCTTATCTCAACAAGGTCCTAACAGTTCAACATCACTTTAAACTATATATACAACATCAGATTGCCCATGTAGAGTACTTTTGAATGTGATTATTTTTGATGGATTGTTTTTCATCTGAACAAGTATGTGAAACTGATAATTATGGAACGAATATACTTCTCACATTGTTTTGTCTGTGAAGACTGTTTTTAGTATTTCAGTTATTTCCTATTTCAGTAATAGATTTCGCTTACAGCTACTTGCAAGTCTTACTTCAAAGCTGACACATCATATCTGAATACTGAACGCCACTCTACGGTGAAAGCTGCAACTCATTTATCTTTTCTTTTCTTTTCTCTCTCCTCTCCCCCCCATCATCCTCTTTTCCTTCCTTCCCCTCCCCTTCTTTCTGTGGCTATTTCTATCTCTGTGTCTTTACCTCTTTCTTTCTCTCTCTTTTTTCCTTATTTTCTTTCCCTTTTCCTTTCCTCACTTTTTACTGGGTTCTTTTAGGAGCTTTTCTGTACCAGTGGCATTCTAAAATTTCACAACGATGTCCCTTGTCACAAGTCGCTTTTTTTCATTAATTGCACCAGTGTTCACTTTGCCTCCTAAATGTGGTGATTCCTGCTTTTCAGTCCTGCGAAATTTTGTTGTATTATCCCCTTACCAATTTATTCAAATCTGTCTTCCACATTCCGTGTGTCAGAAACTCTTACATTGGTTGAACCTACAAGGCTGATCCCCAATGACTCTTTCTTTCCTATTGCCGTACTCTCACCTTTGTGGAGTACAAATATGTATGGAAGATATATATATCTTCCTTTTTATTGCTACTCTCACTTCTCTAAGAACAGCTCCACCCCATATTCCTACCAGCCAATATTCTGGAGTCTGAAGGACAGTGGCCTTCTTCTCTACTTGACAGTGTCTCGCTAGACAGGGGAGACTCTGTGTGGGGGGCTCCATCCCCCAGTTTTCCCTCTGCTTACTCTGGTAGAGGTTCTCCATGAGAGATTTGCCCTTGCAGCAAACTTCTGCCTGGACATCCAGGTATTTCCATACGTCCTCTGAAATCTAAGCAGAGGTTCCCAAACCTCAACTATTGTCTTCTGCCTACCCACAGGCCCAACACCACATGGAAGCTGCCAAGTGGCTTGCATCCTCTGAAGCCATGGTCCTGAATTGTGCCTTGGCCCCTTTTAATATGGCTGGAGCTGGAGCAGCTGGGACACAAGACACCATGTCCAGAGGCTGCACAGAGCAGCTGGGTGCTGGGTCTGGCACAGGAAACTATTTTTTTTCCCTGGGCCTCAAGTCCTGTGATCGGAGGGGCTGCTGTGAAGTTTCTAAAATGCCCTAGAGACATGTACCTCGTTGACTTGACCATTAACATTGGGCTCCTCATTACTTATGCAAATTTCTGCAGTGGCTTGGACTTCAATTTCTCCCCAGAAAATTAGTTTTTCTTTCATGGTCAGGCTGCAAATTTTCCAGATATTTATGTTCTGCTTCCATTTTAAACATAAGTTCCAGCTGCAGATCATCTCTTTGTGAACACATATGACTGAATGCTTTCAGAAAAAGCCAGATCACTTCTTGAATGCTTTGCTGTTTAGAAATTTCTTCTGCCAGATAATCTAAATCAACTCCTCTCAAGTTCAAAGTTCCACAGGTTTCCAGGGCAGGGGCAAAATGCTGCCAGCCTCTTTGCTAAAGCATAACAAGAGTAACTTTTGTTCCAGTTACCAATAAGTTCCTCATCTCCATCTGAGACTCTTATCAGGCTGCATCCCAGGTGTGAGGTGGGCCTATGGTCTTCTCTGAGACCCAATGGGTGAAACAGCCACTTCTCCTCTTTTTGTGATTGTAGGATTCTGACCACTGTTTTCTTGCTGGCTACTAGCCAGCAAGCTTTTTCAGCTCCTAAAGTGTTCCTACAGTTTCCTGCCACTTGGCCTCATTCATATGCCCTTCCTCAACATGACCGCTCACTGCTTCAAAGCCAGCAATGAAGGAGAATCTCTTTCATGCATGGTAGGAACTAGCAAAGAAAGAAAGACAGGATGGATGAATGGATGGATGGATGGATGGATGGATGGATAGATAGATAGATAGATAGATAGATAGATAGATAGATAGATAGACAAACAGATAATTTATATATACAATACATTGAACATATACATAAATAAAATATACTGTATAGATATGAAAACACCATAAATATGCATGTATGGAATATAAATATAGTGTGTGTGTGTGTGTGTTTCACAAAAGTGACATTCTATCACTTTTGCCATACATTAGTGGTTAGAAGCAAGTCACAGGTCCTGCCAGCACTCCAGGGTTGGAGATTATACAACAGTATGACTCACTTGTTGCTATGGTTTGAATGCTTGTTCCCCTTTCAAAACTTACGTTGGAATTTAATTGTCAATCTAATGGCATTGGGATGTTGGGTCCTTAAGAAGTGACAGGCCAGGCCGTAAGAGCTCTACCCTCATAAATGAATTACATAAAGGGCTTTAAGGAGTAAGCTCTTTGTCTTGCCTCTTCTGCCTTCTATCATCTGAGGATCTAATGCTCCTTCCCCAAAAGGATGCAGTGTGCAAGATTTCATCTTGGAAGAATATAATGGCCTCAACAAACAGCAAACCTTGTGGCACCTTAACCTTAGACTTCGCATCCTGTGAGTTAATAGACTTCTGTTCTTTATAAATTAGTCTCAGTGTTCTGTTGTTTAAGGCCTCACAAAATAAACTAAGAATCTTGGGATCACCTAAAAGTGTGTATGTCACATGCCTTAACTTTTTATTTGACACTTCTTCTGAACAAGATATATCTTTATTTTGTTCCATTCACAAAAATAAGTTTTATTGATGGCCATATGATCACATTTTTACATTAACATAATAATTTCTGTTCATAACTAGCATTGAATGTGATATTCTGAGCCAGAAATCTCCCTGTAATCTCATTGGCCATTATGTCATGAAATTTTTGTCCTAAAAGATGAATTAACAAATCAGCATTTGAAAAACTGAAGCATTTCTTTTTGCATTACAGGCATACATCTGAGATATTGTGGGTTTGGTTTTAGACCACTACAATAAAGCAAGGCATACCAATTTTTTGGTTTGTCAATGCATATAAAAGTTACATTTACACTATACTATAATGAATTAAGTGTGTCACACAATGACATACAAAAAAATCAATGTACATGCCTTAATTTAAAAGTATTTCATTGTACCATTTGACTCAGCAATCTCGTTACTGGGTATATACCCAAAGGATTATAAATTGTTCTATTATAAAGACACATGCACATGTATGTTTATCGCAGCACTGTTCACAATAGCAAAGACTTGGATCCAAGACAAAGCACATCAATGATAGAATGGATAAAGAAAATGTGGCACATATACTCCATGGAATACTATGCAGCCATAAAAAAGGATGAGTCATGTCCTTTACAGGGACATGGATGAAGCTGGAAACCATCATTCTCAGCAAACTAACACAAGAACAGAAAACCAAACACCACATGTTCTCACTCATAAGTGGGAGATGAACAATGAGAACACATGGACACAGGGAGGGGAACATCACACACTGGGACCTGGCAGGGGGTGGGGGGCTAGGGGAGGGATAGCATTAGGAGAAATACCTAATGTAGATGACGGGGTGATGGATGCAGCAAACCACCATGGCACGTGTATACCTATGTAACAAACCTGCAGATTTTGCACATGTACCCCAGAACTTAAATTATAATAAAAATTATAATAATAAATAAATAAAGTATGTCATTGACCAAAAATGCTGGCACAAATATACAAAGTGAGCATCTGCTGTTGGAAAAAAAAATGGTGTCAACTGACTTGCTTGATGCAGATTTCCCACAAACCTTCCATTTGTAAAGAATGCAGTATCTGTGAAGCCAAATGAAACAAAGTACAATGAAATCAGGAAAACCTGTATTTCATTGGATAGTGTCAGGAAGCCACATTGCCCATAAGGTGCTTCAGAGAGTAGGACAATCATATGTTATCTTTCTTATTTATTCCCACTGGCTAAGTCATTTATTTTGAAACATAAAAATCAGAGCTGTCATTATTTCAAAAGTTCAGTAAATACATAATGAACACCTACTATGTGCCAGACACCATCCTAAGGTATTGAAAGTGAAAAGGAAAAATGAATAAAATGTACATCCTTTGCCCTTGAGAAGTGTTCATTCTAGTTAGAAGATTTAACATTTATGTAGTAAGTGTAAATTCAGAGGTGAGTATAGGGTGCCAAGGGTCATCAATAAGAGAAACCTAGCTAAATTCTAAAAGAAAGCGGCAGTAGGCTAAATAATGGCCCCCAAAGATATTAGAACCTAACCTGGAACCTATAAAGGTTGCCTTATATAGATAAAGACTATTTGTAAATGTAATTAAGTTAAAAATCTTAAGGTAGGAATGTCATGGGCTGAATGTTCAAGTCCTCCAAAAATTCAAGTGTTGAAGCCCAGACCCCAATGTGATGGAATTTAGAGGTAGGAGCTTTTGAGAGGTAATTAGGATTAGATTAGGTCACAAGGTGGGACCTTCACATTGGAGTTAGTGCCCTTGTAGGTAGAGGAAGACAGAAAGGTCTGTCTCTCTCCACCGTATTGAGTTCTCACTAAGGAAAGGCCATGTGAGCAGACAGCAAGAAGGTGGCTTTCTACAAGCCAGAAACAGCACCCTAACAAGACACTGAGTATGCTGGCATCTTGATATTGGATTTCCCAGTGTCCAGACAGAGAGAAATAAGTGCCTGCTATTTAAGCCATCTAGTTTATGGTATTTTGTTATAATAGCCTGAGCTGAGTAAAGCAGGAAGATTATATCAGATTGCCAGTGTGAGCCCTAAATTCAATGAAAAGTGTCCTTATTAAAAAGAGAAGGAGATTTGACACCGAAGAAGAGAAGGCAATGTGACCACAGAGGCAGAGATTGAATTGACGTGGCCACATGCCAAGTGACACTGGAGCCACCAGAAGCTGGAAAAGGCAAGAAAAAAATGGTCCCCTGGTGTCGCTGAGAGTGAGGCCCCACTGATGCCTTGATTTTAGTTTAGTAAAACTGAGCTCTGATCTCCAAAATTCTAATAAAAAAAATAGATGTATGTGGTTTTAAGCTGCAAAGTTTGCAGTAACTTGTCACATAACATAAAAAACTAATACTGAAGGTATTGCAGACAGTGAGAACAGCTTGAGCAAAATCATAAAGGTAGAAAGCAGTATGGTAAATCCTGGGCACTGAAATGCCTCTGCATTGATTGGGAGCCAAGAATTAGGTAGAAAATGATGGGAACTGGAGCACATTTACAAGACAGGTAATTCATAGTGACCTCATACGGCAAGCTATGGACATTATCCTAAAGGACACAAAAAGATGTCAAGAAATTTTAAGTATGAGAGCAATGGTTTTTGATTATATGTTCTACTGTGAAAGTAACATGGAACGTGGTTTGGAGGTAGAAAGAGAGGAAATAAAAAGAGTATGAAAAAGGAGAAGCAAGGATACCTGTTAGAAGACTGAGTACCCTCAGAAAGGGTCTCAACAAGCATGACAATGAGATAAAGGGAAAATGTTGGAGAAGTAGCCAATAAAAATCTGAATATCAGCAAGATTTGGGGATTGTTTTGTGGCAGGTCAATTCTCCCTAACAGTCACACAGACAGTCCTCCATAGCTCCAGTTATACAGGCAAATTTCCATGGCATCTGCCTTAACATTAGGTTAATAACTAAACATAGGGAAATTTTTTTTTTTTAATTTTTATTGCATTTTAGGTTTTGGGGTACATGTGCAGAATGTGCAAGATAGTTGCATAGGTACACACATGGCAGTGTGTTTTGCTGCCTTCCTCCCCTTCACCCACACTTGGCATTCATCCCCAAGCTATCCCTCCCCAGCCCCCACCGCTGTCCCTCCCCCATTCCCCCCAACAGACCCCAGTGTGTAGTAGACCCCCTCTCTGTGTCCATGTGTTCTCATTTTTCTCACCCACCTATGAGTGAGTATATATGGTATTTCTTTTTCTGTTCTTGTGTCAGTTTGCTGAGAATGATGTTCTCCAGATTCATCCATGTCCTTACAAAGGACACAAACTCATCATTTTTGATTGCTGCATAATATTCCATGGTGTATATGTGCCACATTTTCCCAGTCCAGTCTATCATCGTTGGGCATTTGGGTTGGTTCCAGTTCTTTGCTATTGTAAACAGTGCTGCAATGAACATTTGTGTGCATGTGTCCTTATAGTATGCCCAGACACCAAAGCCAAAAATGAAACATACATTCGGTCAGAGCCTTCCCCAGGCTTCTACTGAAGCCCAGGGCAAGTGGAGATAAGGGAATCTTTCTTAAATTTCTTGTACAAGGACCTGTTTTGGGTCCACAAAACCTGGGATGAATCAAGACAGCCCTACATTCTTCCTTGAATTAAATAAGTTTGTTGGGGGTCTGAAGCAACTCTCTAGACCCAAACTGTAGGTAACATAAGATAGAAGTCATCAGGTTGGTACTAGGAGCCTCATAGATTAAGCAGATTTAGGGGACATTTCTTTATCACCCCAGTACCAGGGACCTCGTGCATTAGTGTATTTGGAGGACATTTCTGGCCTCTGACATTTTAGTTAAAACAAAATTCATCACCTACAGACATAGGCAAATATAATACCGTACATAGGCATATAGTTCAAAACAGGTATAAGCACTGGAACAACTTAGAAATTCTGAATTGGTCTGATGGATTATCTGATCTTCTCCCTGTACCTGGTTACAGAAATAAACTCTTTTTTCCCGGTTCATCCGCATCTCATTATTGGGCTGCAAGAACACGAAACAGGACCCGGTTCTGTCCAGGAACAGTGTGATTAAATTTTGACTTAAACAATTATATTGATAGTGGTGTCATTAACTGCATTAATTTTTGTTATTTTTACTGCAAGAAATAGTTTAAAGGAACATATGTTTCCAGTTTTAGACATGTTAAGTTTAAGATACCACTGGGGCTGTGAACTTAATCTGTCCAGTAGTGAGTGGGCTGTCCAAGTCCACAGCTAAGGGAAGTAAGAGAAGAAACAGAGGTGATGGAGCAGACAGTTTGTCTTAGCAACACTCTCAATGCAGAGTTAAGTTTGCTTTTATAACAGGGGTTACAAATTGATAGTGAAAAAGCTTCTAAAAAACATTTGTTTTGATCTCTGGAAAAAAGAGAATGCTATTTACATAGACTTTTCCACATTTTTAAAGAAACAGTTTCTTTTTGTATGGTTTAGGACAGTTTCAGAAGGAGTGGTACCAGCTCCTCTTTGTATGTCTGGTAGAATTCAGCTGCGAACCCATCTGGACCTGGGCATTTTTTGGTTGGTAGGCTATTAATTGCTGCCTCAACTCCAGCCCTTGTTATTGGTCTATTCAGGGTTTCAACTTCTTCCTGGTTTAGGCTTGGTAGGATGCAAGTGTCCAGGAATTTATCCGTTTCTTCGAGGTTTACTGGTTTATGTGCATAGAGTTGTTTGTAGTAATCTCTGATGATAGTTTGTATTTCTTTGGAATGCTATGCAGCCATAAAAAATGATGAGTTCATATCCTTTGTAGGGACATGGATGAATCTGGAAACCATCATTTGCAGCAAACTGACACAAGAACAGAAAATCAAACAGTGCATGCTCTTACTCATAGGTGGGTGTTGAACAACGAGAACACATAGACACAGGGAGGGGAGCATCACACTGGGGTCTGTTGGGGGGCTAAAGAAGGGACAGTGGGGAGTGGGGAGTTTGGGGAAGGACAACATGGGGAGAAATGCCAGATATAGGTGCTGGAGGGATGGAGGCAGCAAACCACATTGCCATGTGTGTACCTATGCCACAATCCTGCATGATCTGCACATGTACCCCAGAACCTAAAGTACAATTAAAAAAAAGTAAAAAACAAAAACAAAACAAAACAAAAAACCAGTTTCTTAAGTCGAGATATATTTTTTAAAGTTTACAAAATATGTAAACTTTAAAAAATATATCAAATAAAATGTTTTTGCTTATTTTAACAACCCTGTAAATAAGAATTCTAGATTATATTATTCCTAGCTTATTGTCATGCACACTGAGGCTCAGAGAGTATTTTAAATAGATAGCCAAGAGAAATATTTTCAGGAAACAGAAGCTAGAATTTCAGCTACAATTTCTCTGACACCTAACCCTAATGTTCTTTCTACGCCACCATGCTGTCTCTTGACATTGAGGTATCCTTCCTCAAATATAAATGATTCTTGTTCTTAGCATTTTGTTCATACTGATTTTTTTTAAATCAGCTTACAGGATTATATAACAAAACTGAAGATGATGCAGAAATCAAATTACAAACACATTACATTCCTATAATCCATAGCAGAAAACTCAACAGATAGTAGATGTTCCATTTGTCATTTATTGATTGTCGGCTCTTTGAATGCATACAATCAACCTAAGATTAGTTTCTGAATTTTCATTTAGTAGATGTAAATAGTCAAGTTATTATAACTTCTACTACAGAGAAATCATTTGTCTCTGATAGAATTTTGTTATTTATCTAAGCAAAGACTAGTTCTCTGTCACTTCGATAATTAAATTCTTCCCAAAGGAACTCCAGCTGAGAACAGAAACCTTCCCATGAGAATCTGAAACAGAATTTCCTTTTGCAAATCGCTGCAATCTCATGGTCTTTATTCTTAGACTTGTTTTCATTAATTCAGTGATGCCAGAATTTAGCTATGTTCTTCCATACATGTTGCAAATGAAATCGTATTTTGTTATTGGCATCTTTAAGATAATATTCACCCAAAATATATTTGATAAAGGACACTATTGGTAATTTTCTTCCCAAAGAATGAAGGCTTTTATTTTATATTACTACTGCCTTGATTGGTTTTCTTCCCTATATGGAAATATTTTTTAGGTCATTTATGCTAGTAGGCCTGTTCCTAAGCGCTTGGAATTGTTCCCACTATTCCCTGTCCACCAGATTGAAAACTGAAATAATGACCATTTGGGGAATTAAATTTGAGCAGTATTTCTCCACTGGATCCTATGCCTGGAAAGTCCAGCTCCTCTTCAGGGACCCACCTCTATATCCACCTCCATTTCAGCCAAGCAAATCCTTCAGCCTTGGGAGCCCTATTCCTCAGTGATTATCGATACCAAGTCAGCTTTCATACTACCATTAAGTCTTTCTGAGTCAGAACAAAATTAATATTGAGAAACAAATATGTTCAGAGATGTCCAGAAAAACCCTGGATAGAAATAATTCAGTGGGTGATTGGTGGGAACAAAGATGAACCAGCAATTCAGAGAAATGTTTGTGGAAACATGTTTGCAGAAACTGAATGAGTTAGGGATGACAAAAAGTTCTCAGATCTGGAATAGTAGGACATTAACTGCCTCATTAACGGGAGCGGGAAAACTGGGAAGGAAAGATAATTTGGGCTACAATATTATCATGCTTTAGAGCAAAGTGATGGTCAGATATCATTAACACAAAGAAGTCAAGCATACGATGAGAAATACTTAATTATTTCATTAATTGAAATGAAGCAAGCAGAAAGTATATTACATTTATCTATAGTCAGTGAATGGAAAGCATTATATGAGATAGCTATTACAGAAAAAATTATGACCTTTTCATTAAATAAACTACTTTGTACATAAACCTCCTACATAGAACATTTTCGATTTCGTGTCTTTTAAATAGATTATTGATATTTAGGTTGTATTACCATATCCAGAGAAACAGGGAATATATATATTTCCTGTATCCATTTCTGTGGCCCATATAGTGCTCAAAACACCTCACCTCCAAGGTTAATTAGTAAGGATAGCAATCGATAGTAACTGAGGGTTAGAAAGGCATGACGCATGAGGGCTTTGGCTTTTAGGAAATGAAAGAACCTACCTGAAAAGCACTTGAAGCAGGATAGCCTCTATGGAGAGCTGTTTTCAAAAGCCAGGGTGAATTTCCTTTCGTTAGGCAAAAATATATATGTTATGCTGAAAAATTGTGTATATAATGAAAGTCATTAGCTTGAATCTCACTGTTACAACTCTTAGCTTCAGGTTTCTCTTTCCTGATACTTTTTTAAAGAGTGTCTGTCTGTGAATATGAACTAGTCTCTCCCAGATAGTCTCTATAGAGAGATGGACTGTGTTTCATTTTTAGCGGGAAAATGTCTGTAACAGAGATCTATCTATACAGCAGGCTGAAATGAGCAGGGCAAAGATAATTAAACTTATTTTGTAGATGGGAAGCAGATACAGAGAGATTAAATAACTATCTCATCAAAAAAATACACAGCAAAAATTGGCAAATCTATGCTTTAAACAAGTCTTGGTATTAAATTGACTTTGGGTTTCATAGAAAGGTGCAAGCACATTTGGGGAATTTCCAACATTTTGTATCTGGAATACACGTATTTCAGGTACTTGTCATATTGCAAATCACTAATCAATAACTCAGATGCATTCAAGTATCAAGCAAATAACATACATGTGTGAAATGGCCAAAAATAGAACAAAAGCCTGTTCTATATATGGTAGCTAACTGAAGAACTGAAATGGCCAAAAATAGAACAAAAGCCTGTTCTGTACATGATAGCTAACTATCATGTACAGAACAGCTAAGTTCACGAAGAATGAGCTCTCACCTCACTTAAAGGGGTTCAAGTACAAAGTTAGAACAGAAAAAAATAAGCTGAAACTGACTGAACTTGTGCCCTGCAAAAATAATTTTAAAAGCCCTTTACATAAGCAATTACGTTTTAGATTTGGGGGAATTTTGCAATTTTAAGATGATCGAAAACATAATTTAGATACGTTTTCTAAAAAATTTTGAATGCACCCAAACATAAAAAGTCAAGATTCATGTCATCAAACTACTTGTTGGTTCAAATCCAGGACTGAAAAATCTCACAGAGAAAACCAAAAAAAGAAACCAAATACTTTACCAAAAATAAAGTTGAAAATAAATCATAAAATAAACTAAAAATAAAACAAATGGGAAGAAAACAAATATACTTATCCTGAAAGGAACCTGATTTTAAGAGCCAAAACCCTGTAACTCTTTGTTAGGTAAAAGTATGCATGAACAAACTCAATAATGCTGACGGTAAATTATTTTTCTAAATTTTCAAAATCAGACATCATTACTCATTTTCACAGTCGAACTGACTTGTTTTAAATTTGATCTTATAATACAAATGATTACCATTGCCTCTTGCATTTCACATCTTCCATATAGAATAATTTTCTTCTCCTGAAATGATATATTTCATAAATTCCTTATGTGACAATCTATTGGAAGTATACTCTGTGCTTATTGAGTCTAAAACTGTCCTTGTTCTTGATAGATAATGTCTTTGGATATATATTGGTTGGCTCACATTTAATCTTAGTCCTGTGAAATGATTATCCCATTTTAGTCTCCTTTTCACCATTGCTATTCAGAATGAACTATCAGTCTTCAAAGGCAATCTATGGCTTCTCTGTGGCTTTTTCCCCTAGGATCTTTCTTTCAAAATATATACATAATATTTGTACATATTTATGGGATACCTGTGATATTTTGTGTACAGAATGTGTAATGATCAAGTCATGTATTTAGGGGATCCATCACCTCAAGTATTTATCATTTTTATGTGTTGGGAATATTTCAATTCCCCTCTTCTAGCTTTTTTAAAATATATTATACATTGTTGTTTACTGTAGTCAAACAACTTTGATATTGAACAGTAAAACTTATTCCTTATAACCAACTGTATGTTTGTATTCATTAACCAACCTCTCTCCAACCTCCCAACCCGCCCACAAATCCCTAACACTCCCTGTTATCTATCATTCCACTCCCTGTCCCCATAAAACCAACTTTTTCAGCTTCCATATATGAGTGAAACGTACTATTCGTCTTTCACTTCACGTAATGTCCTGGTTTATTTCACTTCACATAATGTCCAGTTCCAGCTGCGTTGTTGCAAATGATAAGATTTCATTCTTTTTATGGCTGAATAGCATTCCGTTGTGTATATGTACCGCCTTTTTTTTTTTTTTTTTTAGTCATTAATCTGCTGGTGTGGATACAAGTTGATCCCAAATCTTGGCTATTGCGAATAGTGCTGAAATAAATGTGGGGATGAAGATATCTCTTCAGTTTACTGATTTCCTTTCTTTAGATATATAGCCATCAGTGGGATTGCTCGATCATATGGTAGTCCTGTTATTATTTTGAGAAACCATCATATTGTTCTCCATAGTGGCTCCAGTAATTCACATTTCCACTGGATCCTCCCCTTGGTCCATATCCTCACCAGCATTTGATATTGCCTGTCTTTTGGATAAAATTCTGATATAGTGTTATGTTTTCACTCACCACTGATGTCAAGAGGTTCATTAAAGAACTGAGCGTAGGCCAGGCTTGGTGGCTCACACCTGTAATCCCAGCACTTTGGGAGGCTGAGACAGGTGGATCACCTGAGGTCAGGAGTTCAAGACCAGCCTGGCCAACATGATGAAAGCCCATCTTTACTAAAAACACAAACCAAAAAAAAAATTAGCCAGGCTTGGTGCAGATGGCTGTAATCCTAGCTACTTAAGAGGTTGAGGCAGGAGAATGGCTTTAACCCAGTAGGCTGAGCTGAGATCACACCATTGAACTCCAGCCTGCAACAAGAGTGAAACTCCATCTCAAAAAAAAAGAACTGACAGTAAAGTAGAAATCATATTTATCCATAAGGGCATTCAGTTTTAGAGTCAATGTGACAATATTTCTTTTGCAAAGAAATAAAATTCTAATAGTCACATGTCATTTTTAGTTTTATTTGTCCATCAAAAACATTACTTTAAAAATCTCTGTATGTGACTTAAAGTTAACCAAAGCGTTTCCACACTTTATTATGCAAAATAACATAGAATAACGGCAGATAAAAATGTAAGATAATTAGTTTTATTCTCTGACTTATTTCTAGTTTGTGGCTACACATTAGTTTAGAAGTGTAATCTTTAAATAGCCTCATTGAAGTTTCATAAAGCTTAAAATCTGGACTCATGAAATTAATAGCTGTTTCCTCCTTCCCTTGCTCATTTTAGCTAAGATCCAAATAAACAATTTAAAGCTCTCTGTGAAAGGATAATTATGCCAATCAGATTCAGTTGATTGTGTTCTTTAAAAATTAGAGCCCAGAAAATTAGTCTTTACATGTTGCAATTCAAATCTTTGTAATTCACAATTACAGTAAAATTTTCACTTAAAATGACCTTCAGAATAATTCAGTTGAATTTAAAATATCCTCGTGTAGAGCAAAAGAAAATTGGGGGTGTAGCAGTAGAAGTGTGTCTTATATGCGTTCCATAATTTTTAGAGTTTGACTTCTGTTTAGTTATCTTGAGTATTTTATCCTCATCTTTATAGGAATAGTGGACTAAAAGTCTGCAGTTTTTATTAGGAGGCTATCTCTTTAATTCCCCAACCCAGTCTGGTGGAAGAGCCAATAAGCATGGATAAATTCCAAAATGCTTGTTTCAAAGACCCATTAAGAGCATTATTCTTAGTCACAACTTACCCCTTCCCTATCCATTTCAGACAAGGACTTCTATCCCTCCTTCCAGTATTATGCTCAGTTTCAAAAATACACTTTTGCTTCTGACCTTGGCTCTGGTAGACGTAACTTCTGACCCAGTTTTCATCTCCTGGCTCATGGATTGTCTGAATCCAAAGTGTGTTACATTTGAACGAAATTCCCAGGTAATTCACTTGTCTGTTTGGCCTTTGGCAAGTAGTTCATGATCTCCCCAATGTGACTTCCGTCAATGCAGACCGCTGTGCTTAGAACTAAATTATCTCTCAGCTTTAATCTTTAACATTATTTTTAACACCTCCATTTCATAGATCAATAAGACTTGGAAACGAAATAAAAAATGTTAATGTCATTTCAAGTCAGCGACTTGCCCATTCTAGGGAAATTATCTGCTCTGTGGGATGAAAATGTTCTGTTAAATGAGTTTACGTGGAATATGATAATAAAGTTGACGTTTTAAATAACATGTACAGTCTCCACAGCGCCGTGCATTTGATAAAATGACCCCTGTGATAATAGAAAACTCAACAATAAATTGTAGTGGTTAACAGATTGAGCTCTTAATTCCCAGCCTCCATCAAGTGTTACTATATAATTTGGAAAATTGGCTTCTCCTTTATGCATTTCAGTTTCGTTATCTATAAAATGGGTATGATAATTGTGACTCTGTCAAGGGGCTTATGGAAAAATTAATAAGTTATTGTATAAAGTAAGCACTTAAGGGCCATCTCACTATTATCTCACAATTGCTTTTGCAATTAGAGAGGATGATCCTCTAGGTCTCCAGTTTCTTAGGATAGGCTGAGATTACTCCTGCTCTCTCATTCTAGCAAAGGGGAAAACAATGTTCTGTCAAAATACACAGTTACAAACAAATATTCACTCTAGGTACTAAAATCTAGAATAGGAGAGCAGGAATAGTCTCTGTGCAATAAAGTTACAATCATGAGCTAACAGTATACCCAGGAGGATAGTTTCCTTTTGTGAGTTCTGATTAGCTGCCTGTAATCCCAGCTACTCAGGAGGCTGACACAGGAGAATCGCATGAACCCACGAGGCGGAGGTTGCAGTGAGCACAGATTGCACCATTGCCCTCCAGCCTGGGCAACAAAAGGAAAACTCTGTCTTGGGAGGAAAAAGTACAAGATAGTACTACTTTAGTCTATAGAAGGTGCAGAAGAGTTAAGCTAAGACGGTACCACCTTTATATATGGAAAATTCGGGCCACTGGCCTGGCCTTCAGTATTTTAGAGCATCTCTTCTCAAAATTTAATAGGTACCTCTGTGCTACTGCTACTAGTATTACCAGAAGGATTCATCACCCTATATAATAAAAGAGGTGAATAGTTAGTTCACTAAGACCAAGAATAATATCTTTTCTCATCTAAGTATTCTCAGTACCTATCCAGGATTTACATGTGAATACCAATGACTAATACTTTGAGAGAGAAGTGAAGGAAGTGAAAGCAAGTCACTAATTTCAAAACAATTTTTCATGCTAGATCTACAGGATGTGTAACTAAGTGGGATCTCGGAGATTGTCTATTTCAGCCCTTTTAGCTAACAGGTATTTTAAAGGATTCCTCCTGGCAGAGCTTTCCCAATGTATTGTTTTGATCTTGTAAACTTATCAAACTTCAATCCGGAATATTCTTTTTTTCTCCTAAATTTTCACTTTGAAATTTTGTCTTAAAAGTCAATATGTTCTGTGGCCATTGTATTATTTTATCTGAACCACTTTGATTATTGCTCTTTAATATTATAGCACAAGATGTACTTTAAAAAACTGTGTGTCTAGGCCGGGCGCGGTGGCTCAAGCCTGTAATCCCAGCACTTTGGGAGGCCGAGGCGGGTGGATCACGAGGTCAAGAGATCGAGACCATCCTGGTCAACATGGTGAAACCCCGTCTCTACTAAAGATACAAAAAATTAGCTGGGCATGGTGGCGCATGCCTGTAATCCCAGCTACTCAGGAGGCTGAGGCAGGAGAATTGCCTGAACCCAGGAGGCGGAGGTTGCGGTGAGCAGAGATCGCGCCATTGCACTCCAGCCTGGGTAACAAGAGCGAAACTCCATCTCAAAAAAAAAAAAAAAAAAAATTGTGTGTCAGTTGGGCACGGTGTCTCACACCTCTAATCCAGGCAAGGAGATCACTTGAGCCCAGGAGTTCACGGCTGCAGTGAGCTATGATCACGCCACTGCACTCCAGCTTGGGTGACAGAGAGAAACCCTGTCTCTAAAAAACATATAAATAAATAAATTATTTGAAAAATTGTGTTCTATTTTAATGTAAAACTATTGTTCTTTAACTAAAAGCTAATCTTTAAGACTAGCTATTACGTGTGTACATACATATGAATAACACATACACACACAGTATAAGGAATAAACATATCAAAATTGTATATGCAATTAGTAAATAGTTATGTAATCAGTTACAGACTAAGTTAAAGAATGGTTATACATTTCATAAAAGTTTTATTTATAAATAAGTGTTGTAGTCACCCCCACAGGCACAGGATGAACCCTACTCAAATTTTGGTTTGGATATTGAAAAGGGTAACCCACACCAAGATGGGATGAAAAGGTTTATTACTTCAATAACGAGGCTTTCTGGGAAAACAGTGCACCCTCCTGAGCGGCCTAAATGCCTCCGAAAAGCAGGGAATTGTCGCTATTTTAGCTTTTAGTGTGATTAGGGGTGGGAGTGAAGCAAGGGGTCCAGTGCACACGTGCCATGGCCTGTGGTGTTGGAACTTCATGCAGGCACCAGAAAGCACTTCTCATCAGCTTGCCCAGATGTGGGGTAGAAGGGAAAGAGGAGAGTACAGCTTCCAAGCTACCAGCTGTGATTTTATCTTAAATATGTAGGTGCATTGGAAAACTTAAGGAAATAGCAATTTGAAGAAAGCTTAAAAATATGCATCACGTATTTCCAGATAACTAAGCTAACTGCAGTAAATGGATCAGGCATTTCAACAAGTTCAATATGGTGGAAAGTATAATCATTTCTTTGTTCGCCAGATTGTTCATCATTCTTTTTAAATGTTGCACACAGCTCAAAATATTTCTTACAGTTAGAAGGTTCATAATATAAAACATTCCAAAGCCATGCAAATGTTTTATATTAGTGTAATTTATATTTGATTATCTTAAATGACTTTATATAATTTCCACCTTTTAAAAAGCTATAGCCTTTCAACTAACCTGCTTACTTATAAATTTAACATTTTTACTAAAGCCAAATAATCATGAATCTACAAAAGACTGTATTCTAAAATCATGAGATTTTATTTTAATTAAGAAATATGTTATGTGATTTGACTTTCCAATATTGACTGATCATCCGATATAAAGAAGCTCTAACTGTATTAGCAGAAGTTTATTCTAAAACATCAGCATTTCTGCCTTAATAAGAGAACAGAGGTTGAAAAGTTCTGAACCTACTCATGACTTTAATGCTTCTACTTTTAGACCAAGACTGACCTTTCTCAGGCATGGGTTTTTTTGAAGGAAACATTCACATGACTTTTGGGACTTTAAAAAATCAGGAACTTTCACCCTCAAGTTTACATGATTGATGGCTATACATTTCTTATTTTATAGCTAGGTTGGGATGAAAATCAATGTTATTTGACACTTTGGTGGCAAAAACTCTAAAGAATGTTCTTTTCTTAAAATAGTATGAAAGATCTATTTTGGGAATATGAGATTTGTTAGTCAAATCCTAGTAACTAGAAATTGTCATTTCTATTATATAGTCATCGTGTGTGTTCTTGCCGGCTAATACTGTTGAAATCTAAAAACACGCTGAAAGAACATTGTGAAGCTGGAGTATACATGTCCTCGTTAGGTAAAGAGCAAGAAGGCTGGGTGTACTGCCTCACACGTGTAATCCCAGCACTTTGGGAGGACAAGGTGGGTGGATCACGAGGCCAGGAATTCGAGACCAGCTTGGCCAACATAATAAAACTCCGTCTTTATTAAAAATACAAAAAATTAGCCGAGCGTGGTGTCAGGTAGCTGTAATTCTAGCTACTCGGGAGGCTGAGGCAGGAGAATTTCTTGAACTCGGGAGATGGATGTTGCAGTGAGCCGAAATTGCACCACTGCACTCCAGCCCAGGCTACAGTATGAGACTCCGTCTTCACAACAACAACAAAAAGAGCAAGAAGATTTCTGCTATTGAAATTCAAGCACTCATCAAGCCCAGTTCAAAATTTACTGTGGCCTTCAAATTTAACCAGATATATCTGATATATTTAATCTCTCATGTATTTGATGATCTTCTTATTGGTTCCTCTTCTGAATTTATGTAACTTTCCTGAAGTTTATCCCACAATGATTCAGTGTTGGATTGATACACCCTTTAAAGCAATATAGGGCCAGGCACAGTGGCTCTCGCTTGTAATCCCAGCACTTTGGGAAGTTGATGCGGGCAGATTACTTGAGGTCAGGAGTTCAAGACCAGTCTTACCAACATGAGGAAACCTTGTCTCTATTAAAAGTACAAAAATTACCCCGGCATGGTGGGAGATGCCTGTAATCTCAGCTACTCGGAAAGCTGAGGCAGGAGAATTGCTTGAACCCGGGAGGCATAGGTTGAAGTGAGCCGAGATCACCACTGCACTCCAGCCTGGGTGACAGAGCTAGACTCCGTCTCAAAAAATAAAACAAGGTAAATAAATAAAAATTAAAGTAATATACATTAAAATGAAATCACAATTTTTACAATATTAAAAGATGGGTGAGAAAGTAATCTCAGGCAGAAGTATGTATCTCTGGAAATAAGCATATTTTTTGATGAAATTTGTGTCCTATAAATGCTGACCAGAAAGGATCCATGAAGAGGGAACTCTTAATGATGAAGTGAGTAAGACAACCCATCCTGGGAGACTCTGTCAGACACCATCATGTGTTTACAGAATCCATGGCGGCAGGAAGAAAGGCTGTGCATAGTTTCAGAATACTGAACATGTCACCAATGCCATTAAGGGCCCAATTGCAAAGACAAATTACAAGCCCCTAATCTGGCACAATTTCCTAACAGTGCCAGCCATGGTGGCAGGTTGTTTCCACTGCCCTCTTGCATTGTTGCAGAAGCAATCATTTATACTCAGAACAGATTCATATCTCAGTTACAGATCTGCTTTTCATGTCTGAAACGCTCTGTCAGCACCACCATTCGTGATTGATCCATCACGTTGACGTTCCACACATTATCAGGGAACTCATTTCACGGCAACGGGATGGTGGGGTAACCTACTGAAAGCTCAGTTATAACATCATTGGGATACAACAGCTATGCACTCAGAACACTCTCATAATACACGATGTATGCCTCAAACCAGAGGCCACATTGCGTGTCATCTACTCTGGAGCCATCTACCCTAATAACAAAGGAAAATAGAAGAAAAACATTGACAACAAGTAAAACACTTACACATATCTGCGAACTCAATAAGTTGGTCAGAAGATTTTAATTCATAAAAGATTAATGTTTCCAGCAGGGAACACGCGATCCTGTTAAATTGAAAGCTGAGACTTCTGGCCATTTTGGGCTCCCCATGCTCCTGCTTCTACACACAAAGTGAGAGATCCCCGTATTGGCTGGTATGACAGATTCTAATTGCTCAGGGGAAAGCAAGCCAGAGTTAATCAATGAAGATAAAGGGAATATACCTGAAGCTGAGAAGTTATCATGAACATACCCCTTAGTGTTCTTCTTCTGAGAGTGCTATTACATTGGAAATTTGAAAATACCCCCTATAAAGTCAGGACCAACAAGGATTCAACCTATGTAAATACACAGGTTTCAGTTCACTCATCAGAAAAGGAAGCTCATCTAGCTGAGACAGTTGTGGATGGCAATTCTCAATCACAAGCACTAACTATAATTATTTTATTTTTACTCAGTACAAACTTTACTGTCAAAAACAGTAATTTATTGTCAATTTTTTAATAATTTTCTTTTATGTATTTTAATAAATATAAAATATTTTACCATCAGATTAAACAGACAATTGCTTATCTAACCATCTAATTATTTTATGATTTTTATCTTCTTCTTAATCCATTTGAACTTTATTGATACATAGTTTGAGGTATTTCTATAAATGTTTGTCAACATAATTAATTAATAACCCTACACTATTATTGAGTGATTTCAATTTTATTTAATTATTATATACAATTAATGCTTTCTCAAAAGGCTTGAAGTATAATCTTTATTATTTACCAACTTTTTGAGTTTTCACATTTTCATTTATTTTATATATTGGGTCTTATTTGTTTTACATTTGATAAATGTACATATATATTATTTCAATTGCTGATGAAAAATTATTTTAATAAAGAACTATGTTTTATGAAAAACATTTTGACAATTGGTAATGATAAAAGATGACTTTTTGAGAGCATGTAGCAGGTGGTGTATGCTCTGAATAAATAAGAAAAAAAAAATTAAGGGCAGAGAATTCCTAAAAAAGAGAGTAGTAGAAAGAAGGGGAGAGAAAAATGTCAAGTAACAGAAGAAGGCTCACATGAAATAGAATAACTTCCTTGGTGGCTGAAGGACATTTACAAATGGAGATTTCTTCCTTTTTTAATTCAACAAACATTTATTGAATGTTTATGGCAAAGATATTATTCTGGTTATTGAGTCATAAATCCCTCAAAAAGCTTATATTTTATCTACATAGCTGTTCAGTTATTGAAAAATAATAAATACAAAATCAAGTAAATCAACAAGAGTTTCGGACACCAATATTTAAAACATGACAAAGAATGATGGATATGATTGATGCAAAAAGTGGGATGGGGTGAGTAATTAAGAAAGACAGTCTAGGCCATTTTCCAGTTACCCACTTTCGTAAATGTCACGTCGATTTTTCACTGGGAAATAGCAAGGCGACACAACTATGCACTTTGCTGTCTCAAGGTGAACTGAGTAACAGAGACTCATCACTGACAGTCTGTCAAAGAAATGATGACTGGGCAGAGATTGTGATGTGCATCTGTTTCTTAGTAATGTGTGGACTATGAAAAAATGGTGAAGTTTGTGCTTTCTGAAATTGCTCACAGGTAAGAGAAAATGGTAAGTAAAATGTGAATTGTGTTGTTGGGGAACTGGTATTTAACTAAACTCCGGTAACTGAAATGAATGTATATCTGAACCATGCAAAGCCAGAACTGCCTGCCTATGAGTGTGTATGTGTGAATGTACTTATTTATTTTTATTTACTTTATAGTTTAAATAATTGACCTTTATTCCCAAAACCAAAATACTGCTTTTTATGCTCCCTTAGTTTCTTCTTCTTTTTGGGAATTTTCCTCAGTCCTTTCTGTTTTATAATGATAATTTTATTTAAAAAATTACATTTTCTAGGCCGGGCGCGGTGGCTCAAGCCTGTAATCCCAGCACTTTGGGAGGCCGAGGCGGGTGGATCATGAGGTCAAGAGATCAAGACCATCCAGGTCAACATGGTGAAACCCCGTCTCTACTAAAAATACAAAAAATTAGCTGGGCATGGTGGCGCATGCCTGTAATCCCAGCTACTCAGGAGGCTGAGGCAGGAGAATTGTTTGAACTCAGGAGGTGGAGGTTGCAGTGAGCTGAGATTGCACCACTGCACTGCAGCCTGGTGACAGAGGGAGACTCCATCTCAGATAAAATAATTAATATTATATGATTAAGTTGTTAAGTATTAGTTTCTAACTGTGGCAAGAAAATTTCGTTTTATTACTGGTTTTTAAATAATACTATAAAATCATATAATACAGTATATCAAATGTAGATAGTTTCATCCTTTGACTCATTAATGTTATATAATCATTTGTATAGATTTTCTAATGTGACTTTCTAAAGATACTGCCTCCCCACTCAGGAGAAAGAGTTGCAAGTTGGCTCAGGATGCTCCTATTCAATAAGCTCTGTCCCATGTCTATTTTTCCATTGGCTATGATCTCTAGAATGATATTTTTATGATCCTAAATTAAATACAAAATTTAATATTTTATGATTAAGTTGTTAAGTGTTAGTTTCTAATTGTGGTAAGAAAATTTTGTTTTATTATTGATTTTTAAATAATACTACAAAATTAGGTAATACAGCATATCAAATGTAGATACTTTTATCCTTTTATTCATTAAGGTTATAAAATTATTTGTACAGATTTTCTAACATGACTTTCTAAGGATACTGCCTCCCCACTCAGAAGAAAGAGTTCAAAGTTGGCTCAGGATGTTTCTATTTAATAAACTCTGTCCTCTGTCTATTACAATAGTTTCAGCATGTAGTTGATAGGATTCCCTAATTTATAACACTCATTCAAGATTTCCTTTTTGTGTTCCAGTAGTAACCAGAATGGAGGAATAGAAGCAAGAAAACTTTTTTTTCCCATAAGAGTTACAACATCAGAGATTGAAAGAAAATAATACTAGAAAAACTAAGTTAAGAAATGGTCAATACAATGCTAAGGTTTGGTTGTGTCCCCACCCAAATCTCATCTTGTAGCTTCCATAATTCCCATGTGTTATATGAGAGACCCAGTGAGAGATGATTGAATCATGGGGCAGTTCTTTCCCATGCCATTCTTGTGATAGTGAATTGGTCTACGAGATCTGATGGTTTTAAAAATGAAAGTTTCTCTACACAAGCTCTCTCTCTTTGCTTGCTGCTATCCATGTAAAATGTGACATGCTTCTCCTTTTTTTTCTGCCATGATTATGATGTTTCATTCTGGAGCTTTAGGATTTGACTGCTCTGCTGGACTTTGTAGTTGCCTGGGGTCAGTAGCCCCTTCATTTTGGTCAATTTCTTCCTTTTGGAACAGCTATATTGACCCGATGCCTGTACTCCCAATGTATCTAGGAAGTAACTAACTTGCATTTGATTTTACAGGTTCACAGTCATAAGGGACTTGCCTTGTCTCAGATCAGACTTTGGCCTACGGAAATTTGAGTTAATGATGAAATGAGTTTAGACTTTGGGGGACGTTGCAAAAGCATGATTGGTTTTGAAATGTGAAGATATGAGATTTGGAAGAGTCCAGGAGCAAAATTATATGGTTTGGCTCTGTGTCCCCACCCAAATCTCATCCTATAGCTCTCATAATTCCCATGTATTGTGATAGGGACCCAGTGGGAGATGACTGAATCATGGGGGTAGGTCTTTCCTGTGCTGTTCTCATGATAGTGGATGTGTCTCACAAGACTTATGGTTTGAAAAAAGGGGAGTTTGTCTGCACATGTTCTCTAGTTGCCAGCTGCCATCCCCATAAGATGTGATTTCTTCTTCCTTGCCTTTTGCCATGATTTTAAGAAACTGTAAGTTCAATAAACCTCTTTTCCTTTGTAATTTACCCAGTCCTGAGTATGTCTTAATCAGCAGTGTAAAATGAACTAATACAACAATTATTCCATATGTATTGAAAAAAGTGAAATATCTAGAAACAAGAAAAACTAGAATCCAGAAAATTTTTGCATTTATCTTCGCTTTAGCACCTTAAAGTCACACTCATGGACATTTTTAAACTGTCTCTATCAGTAAGTTTCACATTACGTTTCACTCCTCAAACCAAAATACTTTTACAATCATCACAGAAGGTACATGGAGTATCCTTTTAGATTTCTTTTCTTACAATTTTGGTCAACTTTTCAACTGTTTTACATGTATATCATTGTCGAATAAAAATATTAAGTAAAAAATAAAAATAAATGCTTGTGTGACTGTGTTTCTGGAGACCAATTACATTTTAAGAACAATAAACAATATTGTACATTCTTATTTTCTGTATACTTCCTCCTATCATTTACAGGTTATTTCTAAGCCAGTTATATGAAATTTTGGTTCCTTTTAAGGAGTTCCATAACCATAACTACACTATTCTACTGAGAATTTCATTTAACTACTGAAAGCACTGAATTAACATGAATTAGGTTATAAGGAAAACATCAATTTTAAAAAGTTGAGTCCGTTTAATTGCCCTTAGTTTCCTAGGTTGGGCTAGTGATTATTCTTACTAATATGTTTGCACATTTACATATATTTTGAAGAAACATTGAAAACAAGTATGCTATGTAATTCATAGGGTCATATGACAGCTTTAAAATGTTCTGTCTTAAATATTGCCATTAAAATTCAATGTAAGTCTTCAAGAGAGTTGACTTAATAAAATGAATTAAACCTAATATGGTTTGCAGATGGCTTCGCATATAGTAAATGCTCAATACGTGGCAGCAATTATAAATAATTTAGAATGGGAAATAATACTGTAATTCCCCTGGATATGTGAATTCCTGTAATCAGGTGCAATTTACAGTTGTGTTCATGTATTCTAAAAATATCTCAGATTATGCAAAATGCAAAATCTCTTAGGAGACTTGATAGATGTTAAAAGTCACCATAGAAAGTTAAAAAGTAAAATAAATCGTATTCTTAATAATACTGAGAAAACTTTGTGGTATTATTGATTTTTTTTTCTCTTTCTTGGCTTTAGACATACTTCTACTCAAGTAAATGTATCCCATCCATCCATTCATTCATCCAACTTTTACTAAGTGGTGACAGTATGATAGCACTGGTCTAAGTGATATGAGCAGGTCTGTCTAAACTTGCCTTTTCTTTGTCAGGAGTGTTCTTCAAAATAATTCAGTTATCTCTTCTTCATCTATGTCTCTTCCTTTATTTCTTTTTTGTTGTAAAAACTTCCCTAGTAAAGAATAAATATTGATAACATTATGTATGCCTTCTTTCCAAATATGATCTATAAACTCTAAATTTACCCAGAGTGGTTAAGCTATAAACTGAGAATATTTATTTCATAAATTAATTAAATGATGTTGAAATCTTTCTGATTAAAAGCTAGTATAGGTGAACAGTTTATTTCAACCCAGTACAAATATTTCTCACTTTCTTTTTCCCTTCCTCCAGCTGTACATGTCCCCTGTAAATGTGCCATTTCTCTTGTTCATTCTATTCATCTTTTATGCTGTTCATTAAAATGTTACATTTTATACCCAGTATTGTTCACACTCTACAAGGTTTTTATCACTTAGATAAAAGCAATCTACTTGATGCACAGCTGGTTTCCAGTGTGGTCTAATTGCTTTTGTGATATGACTAAGACACCTAATGCCACACAGAGCACTGCTGAGCTTTCTCACATATGTAAATCAAATTACTTGTAGATGAACTTGTTTTATAACATGTGTCTGAAAAGAGTTTCAGTTCATTTAGTCAGATGCCTAACATCAAATCCTACTGAAAATGTGCCTGCAATGACTAGATATTTTTCATTTTATATCTCATATTTTTTATTTATTTGAGTTTCTTATCACATATCTATAATTCATAATATTTTAATGAATACACATGTTTTAAATGTTCAGACCAAATTTCATACCTTTATCTTAGTGGTTTCTATTTTCCATTCCAATGTACTAATCAAAAATTGTAATCAAAGGAGTTTAACCGAACTATATTTTTATTCGATTTGCATAGCTATTTTATCATTACTAATATATGACATATCATTTAGTGTCCATGAATGTGTAATTCTGAAAATTAGCTGTTTGGTTTCAATTTCACATCCCTGCACTATGTTCAACACATCACATGCTGTCTTCCTGCTCTACATCATGTCCAGTTTCACTTCTAAATTTACAATTTTCAAGTTATGCATTTTCATTAAATGCCTTCATAGTTTTTTACATAAGTAAAAATGGTTCAGCCTAATTTACAAGTTATGTTGGGGTTAAAAAGAGGCACATGGAGTAGCAATAAAATGAAATAGTGGCTCTACTAAAATGTTCACATAATTTCCTTCATCTTTTATTTTAGAAATTGAGGTTTTAGTGAAAAAAACAAGCATGTTTACTACATCCGTGACTTCATATTATCTTTGTCTAATGATACATCAAGCAGAAGCACAGCTTGGATGGGAACTAGTGGGAAAGAGATGTTTTACAGATGAAACAAAATAAAACTTCTGAAAAAGCACTTATTTCTAACATCTAAAATTCAAAACCTGCCATTTTTAGTGGGAAAAAAATTAATAGAAGTTTATAAAACTTTCTATATAAAACTAACTTATTTTACCCAAATTTAAATGGACATATATTTTACACAATTATTCTATCCAATCAATAAAAACATTTGACATGTTTGCCTGTAATTTACACAAAGGTGGCAAGTATAAGAACTGATTGTTTTATCATGAAATCACTTAATGTAAGGTTTTTAGTTTTGAGAAGTGTACAAATGTCTGAACTATGTGTAACAACAAAATAAATCAGATACTAATGAGTATTGGAAGCAATCAGGTAGTTTAAGCAACTAAAATGGAACTATGATGACAAAGATGGATCAAGAATATTGCTGAGAAAGATGTACAATTATAAAAATAGATAAAAGCAAACTATCATAGAATTAATCAAGTAGAAGTACCCAATAAAAAAAGTTCAATAGAGTGTAAGCACCATGAAAACATAGGATAAATATGTTACATTTATGCATTCTGAATGTGAAGCTATTGGGGAAACGTTTAGAAATACTTACTAAACATGTAAAATGTAGTCAGGATTTAAAGAATTCAGTCAACCCATGTTCTAAAATATTTACTTTATTTTAAAAGTTATTCACAAGAGATACATAGAAAGTAAAAATTATAGAGAGCATACATAAGAATGACCATTTTTACAAGAATTCATATAGATATCAAAATTAAACTATGTTCTAAAAGTAACCCTTTCCGTTTAATAAAACATGAGATTACTAAAGTAGTTTAAATTTGCCAGAGTGACGTAAATTTCACATTGTATATCTAGTGATAATTTATGAACATAGGAAATATGGGCTAAACAAGACAAAAGTAAGTTCATTGTAATCATAAAGCAATTAAATTATTAGTCTATGTAGATACTCTCACTTCTTCTATAAAGGACCGTAAAGGAACTAATGACTATTGTCATCTGTATACAACATTATACGGGTAACATTTCTTTTTAAGTTATACTTGTACATGGTAAATATTTTACAAAATATTTTAATCAGCCAAATGTTTAGTTGTCCCCTAGATTAGTCAAGCATTGATCTTAAAAATAATTGATGATGATTATGACGTGTTATATTTCTCAGTTTTTCTCTTGATGTGGTTTGGCTGTGTCTCCACCCAAATCGCATCTTAAATTGTAATAATCTCCATGTGCCAAGGGTAGGGCCAAGTGGAAATAACTGAATCATGGTGGAGGGTTCTCCCATACTGTTCTTGTGGTAATGAATAAGTCTCATGAGATCTGATGGCTTTATAAATGTGAGTTTCCCTTTCTCTTACCGGCTGCAACGTGACACGCCTTTCTTCTCCTTCGTGTTAAACTGTGATTGTGAGGCCTCCCCAACCTTGTCAAACGTGAGTCCATTAAACCTCTTTTTCTTTATAAATTACACAGTCTTGGGTGTCTTCATTAGCAGTGTGAGAACTGACTAGTACATCTATTTAATTAAAAAAAATAATTTCTGTGTTTAATATACGTAGATATGAGTGGTTTATTTGTCGGTATAAGCAAAGGAATTAAAAAAGATAAGACCAATGACTGAATTATTGTTAGGCAATATTGCTTCGATTCTGATTTTTAAAGGCAAATAGTATTTTGGTTTATGTATAATACAGTTGTAAGTAAATCCAACGAGAACTGAATGATGCACCACTGTAAGCACAGAATCTTCTAATATGTAACCCACTTTCGGAAACATCCTAGAATTTTAGGGTATATAAAATCTAGTTGGAGAAGGAACATATGCTACAAAAGAGACCAGCAACTCCATGGCACAGGATCTATAATTGTAGTGAATACGATGATAGGTATATATGTGTGTGTGTGTGTGTGTGTGTGTGGTGGGGGTGGGGGGAGCATTATAGAGCTGTCAAGAAAGGCTTCCTAGAATTAGTACTCGAAATGAGAAGCTTTTTCAACTGAAGCAGAGAGTGAAAACTGCAGCGTTCTGGAAAATGAGGCAATAAAAGTAAGACATTGGGCTGTGAAGAAACTTGGGTGTCGCTTAAAGAAATTTTGTGCTGTTGAAAAAGAAGAAAATAGAGTAAATCAAAGTGGAGTTGAGAAGACCAGCAGGATCTGACTCTTTTTAAGTGTGGCAGTGTGTGCCGTTTGAGGAGCTTAGAATTTAGGAAATGGGGAGGTACTGACAAGGTTCAAATGGAGGATAAGATGCTGGTTTTTAATTTTTGGCATCACAATTATGGAATGAGCTTAAAAAATGGATTAGACTTCGTTTCCAGTTATCTGGTAGACTAAGAATTATCCAAACAACTTTCTCCATTGATATAACTATAGTGCCAAATAAAATATAATAAAAACATAACATTGTTAACAAACAAGAGCAATAAATTTAAAGGAAAAAGGAGGATACCCTAGAGATAAGAGAATGTTAGTGCCACTTAAGTCCTAAGTAGAGTGTAGTTTCCAAAAAACCAATAGTGTTGAGTTGTTACCTAGGTAATACGAAAGTACAGACAACAGGATATAAGTATTCAGCTTTCATTTTTGAGTATGATGAAGTCGTTTGACTCTAACTGATCTTCAATGTAATAACTACATAAGCAGAGAGGGGACACATAACTACTTGATGCCATTGGGCAGCAATTAGGAAATTGAGTCAGGAAACTGAGTGACTGTAATGCTTGAAACAAGAGAAACACACACCAGGCTCCACATTGATCTAGCTTCATCCTTGAGGCAATCTTCCAGTTTGTTCCATTGTAGTGGCACAAACAGAGATGAGTGGTCTTATCGCTAGGAGGAGAAAAAAGGTTGGAATCCACAGGTGCCAGAAGACATGGAAATTAGAGAGAAAAATCCTGAGGCAACAGGACCAGAAGCTTGAAGTATTTGGAGAATACATTAAATACTTGAATTTAACTTATGCCTGAGAATTAGAGGGAAATTTTCTCTGGACTCAACAGTGATTAAAGGTAGTTTGTGCTGTCCACCATCAGCATGTCGGAGGTATTGTTTCCTGTACACCACACTTGGACTTTATGGGAGATTGTCAAGAGGTCATTTCAGAGGGTTTTCTTCCAGAGGAAGTGTCCTCAGCCTAAAAAAAGAGAATCACTGGGCTATGCATTGCCCTTTAAAACTATAAGAATGTTTCTGATACTAGAGAACCTCCAAATAGCTAAACGTATCTCCACACACACACAAAAAGGCAGCATTAAATACCAATTAAGCCTGGAGAATTCCAATATCCAATCACAAGGCAATTGAGGCACTTTTTGTTCCTCATTTTTCTACTCTCACTACAATTCCTTCTCATTCTGCTTGGACTCTGCCATGTAAGAAGACTCACTATCCTGTGGCCTCCACGCAGGAGAGAACACAGATAAGCTCTCTAGTTAACTGCCTCACCAAATTTTTAGTCAACAGCCAAGATTAATGGCCAGCCAGGCAAGTGAGTCTTCTTGGATATGTATCTAGCACACCGAGCTCTAAAATACTGCAGCCTCAGCAACCATCTGATTACAGCTGAGAGACTGAGGAAAAATTCCCTGTGTTTCAAAGACAGGAATGTCCCAGTGCCATGCCTCCATCCACGCCCCAATCCAGGAACCTAGAATTCTTTGTCCAACTTTCCTTGCCAGGCTGGGTAGAAATTCCAGGTGAGCTTCTTGGTTCAAAAAGCCCAGGAAAAGCTCTGGGAGGACGGGCCTTTGTTGTGGGCAGGACAGCCAATCCAGCATCAAAGTTGAAGATCAATCACTCCAGAGGAAGTCTGAAGGAACTCCTCTCATTGGACGAGAACATGAAAAGGGCGGGAATAACTCCAAGATTAAAGTCCCCTGCCCCTTACCTGTGTGGATTTCACTCTCTGGGGTCCCCTCCCACAACAATGTGGCATCTCTCTCTCTCTCCTCCCCGCTCAAATCACTTTCTGCTAAACTCTTTAGGTCCAATATTTATAAGAACAGTAAGCTCACCACACCTCCAAGGCCTCTTCTCCCATTCCTGGAGTAGGGGAGGCCAAGAACCTTGGGCACATCCAATCGGGGAGGGAGCTGAGCCCCATCCCATCCAGCAAGGCGGGTACAAGCGGTTACTGAGATACCAACACCGGGAACAGTGCAGGCAAGGCTACTCTGAATGTACGACCTGTAAGATCATGCACAAAACAAAAATGTTTTTTAATCACTGATTTTTTGAGGAATTTTTTATATGTCAATAGAAATTAGAACAAGAAATCTCTGATCATTTGGATTATTCAGGAAATATTTGCTCCCCATTGATTATAAATTTAGTTGTATGATTTGCTAAGTCCAAAGAAAAGACATGAAATGAGATTGTACATTGGATTTTGCTCTCTTGTGTCTCTGACTTTGTATTGAGAAAACAGTTGTGCCCCTTTAGATTGGACCACAGATTTAACACACTGGTAGCAGCAAGAAGCCAAGCCCAGGCATAGAGCCTGAAACACAACTACCCATTAGATGCAAGTCTGCAGACATTAATGATTATTCCTTACTGTTTTATTCCAGTGAGATTCTGTGATTGTTAGGCAGGATTTTTGCAACAGTAGTTGACTGGTAAAAAAAACTCAATCTGAAAACAATACGCAAGCGTTATTTGGAATGGAGTTGAAAATCAGATGGGGGGAAAACTACCGGTCAGTTAAGGTGATGAAGCACTGATGGCTCAAAGCTTGTAATTTGAGCAGGTTCATGTAAGAATTGTGGCTACCTTTAAAAACTTACAGTTTCTTCTTTGAAACAAAGGAAAGAAAGCAGTGATTCCAGAAAGTGAGACAGCGATGAAAGAGGGCTGGGTTTCTAGGATAAAGATTACAGAGTGCACATGTTCACAGGAAACTATTATTATACATTTTAAGCTTACCCAGAGAAGATTTGTAAATTTATGGCAAACAAAATATACTGCGGACTATAGCTAGTGACCTCATCTACATTCCTCTAGCTATTACATCTTTCCACTGGAAAGGTACATAATGTTGCAGCTCACAGACATGAAGCCTGATCTCATGTGGACTCTCTAACCTCCTTTTTGTCTTAATTAAGACAAGAAACTCCCCTCTTTCCCTACTTTTATAAGGTCAGAATGTAGGCTCCATAACCATATTCTGTAACAAGTAATTGAACACATTTATGTTATAATTATCCAGCACTAGTTTTAAAACTGACCATTAAACAGTCATAACTGTGTTACACGAGGTCTTTGCTACCATTAACAGATTATAATTTTGTTTCTTGAAAGGGTAACTTGATTTTAAGAATAGTTGTTCTGAGAGAATTAATTTTGTTTTTTACTTCTTAAACAAGTCTTGGGATTGTCTTAAGCTAAGAAATACCAGATCCTCTCTTCCGTTCTTTTTTTTGAGACAGAATCTCCCTCTGTTGCCCAGGCTGGAGTGCAATGGCATGATCTCGGCTCACTACAACCTCTGCCTCCCATGTTCAAGAGATTCTCTTGCCTCAGACTCCTGAGTAGCTGGACGTACAAGTGCCTGCCACCACACCTGGCTTATTTTTGTATTTTTAGTAGAGATGGGGTTTCACAATGTTGACCAGGCTGGTCTTGAACTTCTGATCTCAGGTGATCCACCTGCCTTGGCCTCCCAAAGTGCTGGGATTACAAGCGTGAGCCACTGGCCCAGCCAGATTCTCTCTTAAATATGAAAGATTACTTGAATGACCCATTTGTAAATGTTAGTGTTAAAATACTTTGATCTGCAGGAGCTCAGATAGCTGTCCACTGACTTATCAGAACTTAGCTAATTTTTTATTTTTGCCTGTTAATTTTCATAGTAACATTACATAAATACCATGTTTTTACTTTAGGGCCCTTTACACTAACAGGGACTATCAAAGGGTTAATTTGGTTTTGTTAAAACAAGTAGACCTTGCCTAATAGTACTTACTCCAGTCTAAAATTTTCTATTACCTAATTTCCTTTTAACCTCATTTATGGGCCTAATTATCAGAAAAAATGCACATGTAAAAAATTTAGTGTGGCCTAAATTTGGTGCAGCTGCTTTAAATTATATTTGGATCGATGTGAAAAAGCCACAAGAGAAAAAAAGAAATGGCCCCGTGATGACAGTAAACATGGTCTCAGTGTGTATTCATATTTATTATTTTGAAAACTTGGGATCATTTAATTAAGTCACCTTATCTTTGGCCTTAAATTCTTAAAACGACAGCCATATTAATCCAGCAAAAGAATTACTTGGGAATTTTAAAAGTCTATTGATTTTTTTTTCTTCTAAAATCTCTTCAGTGAAATCTGTCTTTGGAGAATTCTATAAAAAGAGCAAAAGATGTCTTTGCAGCATGCCTTTTCCAGACACTTGGCAACTTAATGACTCATCGTTCTTATAAATGTCTCTGATTAAGCCCTTTATTTTTATTCTGTAATTTAATTTATAACACTACATTTCACACAAAATTTTCTTATTTCTGCTACCTGATTTACTCACCACCAAGTGTCCACTTACACAGCTGATAGTCTCAAAAACACCAGGTATGTTTTCTCTACTGCCATTGATAATCATCTATAATACATCTGTTCTTTCAAATGAATAGTGATGTGATTATTTTGCATATGAGATGTATTTAATACAGTGTGTGAAATCATTTAACTAAAAATCAAACCTCATAAGTATGTATTACTAAAGAATAATACTAAATATTAATTGTAACCCTTAAATGCAGTTGTATTTGGATCCTGTAGAGTGATGTAATGTTAATGTGGCTGTTTGTTTACTGGGGCATTAAAATTTCTAGAAGCATAGTTTGTTATATCAGATCAGAAAATGTTCAAATATGATTTCATATAGTATTCTTTTTACTGAGTGTTTGAATATGACTTCACACTGAAGCACAAGTTGCAACAAATATAAAATTATAACACAAATTGCCAGACCAAAATATAATTTTCCAAAGAGAAGCTATGAGACTTGGCTCTAAGACCAGTCAGTTCACCTATAGGTGAACCCCCTCACCTATTATGAGAAAATAAAATTATCAAAGAAATTTCACAAAGAAGTTTTCTTCGGTGAGGGCTTTTGCCTCACCTTTGAATTGGGTGTTTGACTCCTACCTGGAAAATCTAGAGAACAAGGAATGTTTCAGTGGCAGATCCAAGAAATACCATTGCCATGGGATGGTTTCACACTCTAGGCGTTTTCGGCCATGTTATATAAATGCTTCCCAGGGATGAGAGTCTTGCATACTGAGGACCAGGAAGAAGCTAGACCTGTGACTCATGATACCTGGGGGCTGAAGAATGGGCTACAAATAATTAGCCATCTCAGGAAACTTCAGGGGAGGGAAACCCAGCAGATGTCCCTCTTGAAGGCCTGGAAAGAGTTTTCTTTAACCATTTGCCAGACCTCAGAAGCTAGAAAGGTTCCACAAATGAAGATTATCTCATTACTTTCCCTCTTCTTCCTCCCTCTATGCTGAATGTGATGGAAGACAGAATTGAAGCTGGCTGTGGAGAATCCACCTGAAACAACATGTATAACCAGATGTCCACAATTATCGTATTAGTACAAATTCATTTTAATAAACGTCAGGGCTCTGACTTAACTGGAGCTTCAGGTCAAGTGAATAGTAATTTGCTTTTCACAAGAATTTTGATTCGACAGACACTGACTGTCAGTTTTTGAAAAGGAGTACTGTGTCTTACACGCTGGTTCTTCCCTTCAGCATGGACTAGATCACCTTGAAATGTTTGGTAACTGATCCACTTGTGAAGGCAAAATGTGGTTGAGAATATTTAAACATTCAAAATGGTAAAAGTTCACTTTTATAGTTTATATACAAGCTACAGGAGAGGATATTGATTTCCCCATATCAGAAAAGGAAATCGATGCCGAGAAACTTCAGTTTCCCCAAGTCATATTTCTGGCAGAGCTAGAAGTGAACATTAGTCTGATTGACTTCAAAAGCTACCCCTTTTCCACCACATTGCATCAGCCATAGTGAGCCAAATTAATTAAATTACAAACCTACATATGCACTAATGTGGTGAATTCGAACAAAATCAAGGTGTTCAGATAACATCCAGCTAGATCTCCTTACTATATCTTTGATAAAACATAAACCCAAACACCAGTAGCTCTCAGAGCTTACCAATTTGGTTTAAACAAAACTAAGTTTTAATTTATGTGGTTTGTTACAAAACCAAGATAATTCTGGAACTAATTTGTCTTAAAACATTTGCAACAGATAGAATTTATTCATTCTCATCTGTAATTTACTGATTCATTAAATAATTGTGAGGTCAGTTATGTGCCCAGTACTGTTCTTTTCTCTAGAGTTCAGCTGTGAACAAGAAAAAAGTCCCTCTTTTCATGTAACTTAATTTTTATTGGAGGCAGACAATAAGCATAAATAAATGAACAAGCAAATAAGATTTTTAACTGAAATTCAACTTACTAAATAAAGGACTTCCATTTAATAGATATTTTCAAAAACAGAAAATCATATTTAAATAAGTTTTAAAGTAGTTGTTTATTATATAAGGGTTAAAAGTGTTGATTCACTGGTTATATATGTATATATTTGATCTTGCTGAGAGAAAAGTACTAAAAGATAGTGCCTTCATATTATTCATGGATACTAAAATACTCAATATTCTTAGCAGCAATATCTTGAAAGACCACAAGATGGTGACATTACTCTATACACACAAATCTTTGCTCAAATGGTATAAAATTTCAATTTTTCCAAAACAAACCTAAAGGTTTTACTATTCTAAAAACAAACATGGGATTTCAAAAGCAACAGCTCTAATCATGTTAAATAGTGATCTTCCTATTTATATATATATTTAAATCTATGGGCTATTTTAAAACAGCACTATGACTAGGTGAATGAATCAGAGATTTGGCAAACTTTAAGGTTTCACTCTTAAAATTTGCTACCCAAATTATGGTGCTTTGTCTGTTACATTCGCACACAAAATTTTTTCTCATTCACCATTTTTTTGGACTTGCTTTGGTTGTCCTTGATAACAAATCGTAGAGTGGTTGAGTATATATCAAAATAACAAAATATCTTCACATCAAAAGAGATTATTACATTGATGGTTTCTATTTATATTAAATAAATTACTTGTTTTAGGATAATATTATAATCATCAACAGCTAAGAATTCCACCTAGCAAAACATTCCAAAATAATTAAATATGTCTTCCCATCACATTGGATGTGATCTTTCTGCATCACTCCACATCCTACTTCACTCCTTATCTTCTCCTCTGAATCATAGAAGCCTCCCTTTGTAATATGGTCATAGGTCGAAATCTGACAATGTGAGGCTCTCATTTGAGATCTGAGAAGGAAACGTAGAAGCTCCTATTTTCTGAAGAGAGTTGCAGACAAGGGATATCGATAAGTAACAAATGGGAGGTTTGCAGCAATATCCAAAACAATTTCTGTAAATCTCACATCTCAGTGCTTACAGGCACCTGGGATCTGCAGGTTTTCCCAAGATTGTTCAAGGTAATAGCATTTTGTATGGGGGTTCTGCAAGTTTCGCATTTGAGGGTTGTAGACAGCTGAAATAATTGCCTGAAATGTAATTTCTATAACCTGTAGCAGCAATTTTTTGACCTTTACTCCCCAGTCCAGTTCAATGGATGTGTAACCCTCTCATATCCTGTGTTACAGCCAATACTTCTTGGATACATAAAGTGCATCTGCTTTCTGCATTTAACTCAGACTAATATACTACCATAAATTCCAAAGAAGTAAAATGAGAACAAACCATATGAAACTGTTTCTATGTTTAAACACCAAACTTAAGTGCACAAGATGACATAACAATTTCAGAAGTTTAGTTATAATAATAATCACAACCAACCGTCCTATCAGAAAAAGCAAGGCACAACAGATCCATAGTGACTGTGAATTCTTGCTGGCAATTCTGCAAGAGTGCTTTTCTGAGGAGTGCTCCTTAGACTCATGCTTGTTTCCTGGGAGTAGCCTGTCAGTCCTTATTCTTTTGATTTTACCCTCCACGTACTGTGTTCTTTCTCCTCCTCAGCTGCATCTGAGGAGCAATGCTTCTTGCAAGTAGTCATTCAGGAAACTTAAGGCCGTTGTACATCTTGTAGAGACACTCTCTTAATTCTGGCTGTTTGTACTTTGGCAGTGTCATCCTCTCAAACATTATTGAACTTTTGTGCATTTTATTTATCTAAGTGTTGAAAACGTGCCGAGAGAAACACTCACAATTATTTTCACACAAGGCTCTGTCTACATTTATCAGCTGTCTTGGGTTAACCAAACTCTTAATCAATGGCTTTGAGCCATTTTCAACCCACACGTGTACTGGGATCATGAGGATCCATTTAGAGGTTTGAATAAAGGGCACTATGCACGCACCTTGAATTGAACTTTGCTTGTAGATTAAAATTTAATCAGTCTTCGTTGCTCAGAGTATTTTCAAATGAATCTTTTAGTGGTTAGATAGGCAGAGTTGTATCCTTCAGTATTGAAAGATTTTCTCTAATAAATTGCATCTTCTAATTATTTGATGCTAAAATATGAAAATACAACTGAACTTTTATATTGTCTGGTTTCCATAAACTTTGATATACTGTCTTTTAATTATAATTATCATCTTTAGAGTCTAATAGAAAGGCATATTGTTTTAGTATTGAGTATGTTATTTTGTTTAATACTTGTAACTCTATATGTGAACAGATCAGAAGATTATAACCATAGCAGCACCAACGCTTGCATGATGCGTACCACGTATGTGTCCGCTTTTCATTCTACTTTTGTTAACCAGTTCAAGTCCCACTACGGTCTATGAGGTAAATGTTACTCATGTCCCAGTGTTACAAATGAGGTCATGTAGGTAATAACGGCAGAGCTGTGTATGTAAAGCACTCACTAAAATCCTTGGGAAACATGAATTGGGTAATATGAAATGGTCATATTACCGATGTCATCATTGTTTCTCGTGCCCAAATCATGTTTTCTTTAGGACTGATCTTTTGGTGTTAAGGCCCACTAAGGAAAAGAATAGTCGGGTTGACAGAATTGTAAAGGAAATATATTTTTTCTTCACCATAAATTCCTGATAGCCTATAAAATATGTAATTTAATTCCTTTTTGGTATGTGAAAAGAAAAAGAAATGTGTTCTCTTGATTCTCACTAGTACTTTCCATATATATCAGCTCCTGAACCACGACAGTCCAGCTCTTTTCCAATCCATTCTCCACATTGCCATCAAGTAGCTTTCTATCCTGTAAATCTCATTAACGCTCTTCTTTTTAAAGCTTTTCAATTGCTTACTAGATAAATGTCAAGCACTTTTTCACAGCACACGAAGGTCTCCATGAATTTATCTCAGACTTCCTCTTCAACTTTATCGTTCATGGATACCCTTTGAAAACTTCTACATCTGACATATCAAAGTCAGAAGTACAGTGCTCAAATTTGTAATGCTATTTCATAACTTCCTGCCTTGGCAAATTTTGTTCTCTCTGCCTGGAAATTATAAACACATCTTTCTAAATTTAATTCAAGAGTCTCCCCTGAAAATCTCAAAAAGAGTTAACTTTCTCTATTGTCACATGTTACATTTTTCATCAAAAATATTTATCACTTACAATAGTTTTTCCTCAAAATTTATTGTCTATCTAATACAATAATTCAGTCTCTATGTTATGGGAGACTATGACTATCTTTAGGAAAGAGAAAATTTATGTTCATTGGTTTAAAAAATGAAATATTTGCTTTTCAAGTAAAAAATGTTAACACCTGCCTATATTAGGAGAAGCAAAATGGAATGTTTCAAATTTAAGTATATATATATATTTCTTCACTGACTCAACATGAGTGAGTGCTATGCGCTGGTGATATAAAGATAAATAAGGAAGTTTCTTCCAATATTACATGAAACAGTACATAGAAAGGCATTGAACTGTACTTGCATGTAACTCATGAAAACGCATGCTGTTTTTAAGACTTAACCTCCATGTAAATTATGACTCCACTATGTCTTCAAACAACAATCAAACATTAGGCAGCATGCACTTTCAGTCAAGTTAACGGTATATTATACTCTAAGATGCTACTATATATGTAACAATAACGGACAAATTATAAAATTTAAAAATCATAAAGATACTTTGTAGTCAAAATACAAAGAAGTACAAGACAGGGTGGGAACTGAGTTCATTATTTCAAGCCACATAATTCCTTAAATTATTTCTTATGAAATGAAGCCAGATGAAATTGCCATGTTCTGCTGCTACTGAAAATTATATGGACATGCAAATTTTTCTAGCATCACTATTGGACAGGAAATCTGAATTGTTAATCTTAGACTTCATTCTGCACTAGAATTCCTAAACAATTGAGTGAAGTCAACCAAAATCTAAAAGATATACAGAGTTTGCAGAAAATGAGAAGTCCCACTCAACTGAGCCTGAAATTGAAAATTCCAAAATAATAATCAAACTTAACAATGAGAATAATGATCCAAAATACTAACACGTGGAAGTTGAATTCATGCCAAATAAAATGAAAGTAACTGGCTGGGCTCAGTGGCTCACGCCTGTAATCCCAGCATTTTGGGAGGCTAAGGCGGACAGATCACTTGAGGACAGGAGTTTGAAACCAGCCTGACTAACTCGGTGAAACCCTGTTGCTACTAAAAAATACAAAAAATTAGCCAGGCATGGTGGCACACACCTGTAAGCTCAGCTACTCGAGAGGCTGAGGGAGGAGAATGGCTTGAACCTAGGGCGGGGGAGCGGGGTGGGAGGATGCAGTGAGCCAAGATCAGGCCATTGCAGTCCAGCTTGGGCAAAAAGAGTGAAAAACTTTGTCTCAAAATAAACAAAGAAAGAAAGAAAATAACAAAATTGTTTTAAAAGATTAAAACAGGAACAAGTATGTTCAGTCTTTAGAAAGCTAAATAAAACAATTGCATCATTTAAGAATCAACTCCAAAAGGTAAAAACTGCAATTATAAATGATTTTAAAAATGAATAGAGACTGGGCGCGGTGGCCCATGACTGTAATCCCAGCACTTTGGGAGGCTGAGAAAGGTGGATCACGAGGTCAGAAGATCGAGACCATCCTGGCTAACACGGTGAAACCCCGTCCCGAATAAAAATACAAACAAATTAGCCGGGCGTGGTGGTAGGTGCCTGTAGTCCCAGCTACTCTGGTGGCTGAGGCGGGAGAATTGCTTGAATCAGGGAGGTGGAGGTTGCAGTGAGCTGAGATCGCGCCACTGCACTACAGCCTGGGCAATAGAGCGAGATTCCCTCTTTAAAAAAAAAAAGGAAACAACATTATCTCTAGAAGAAAAACATTCAATAGAAGATAAGTGAAGACGTTCAAATAGAGAATTAATGGGGGACAATGAGGAACTTTCTTGGTGTGCAGTAATGAGAAAATTAAAATTTTAAAATACAAAAGAGCAGCTAAGAGACATGAAGGATAAATTGAGTCTTCAACTCTCATAAGAATCCAAGAAGCACGGTTGAATGGTAGGAAATCATTTAAAGAAATAAAGCTCAGTGAAATACTTGAGTCTTTAGAGAAAACTTGCATTCATTAGAAAATAATCAATTATAAATGCAGATGGAGAAGAAAGACTACCAAAACTAAACTAGAGACAGTTAGAGTCTCAATACACTTATCAGGACTGAAAAATACTGGAAGATAATAGTATGATATTCTTAATGTGCCAGAAAAAATAACTTTCTATTGAAATTTCTATTTTTGGCCATATTATCATTCAAGAAGACTGATAAAGATATTTTCATGTATTGAAAAATGAGGAAATTCATAGTCCACAAATTCACACTGAAAGACTTATTAAAATATATGCTTATACAAGAAGAAAGCAGCCAACAGCAGCCAACATAGAAGGAGTAGTCACATGAATATTATAATGTAAAATGACAAGTTGAATTAGTTACTGATTTAGGAAACATAGCATAGCTAATTGGAAACTGAAAAATGTAAATGATAAAACTAAGATTCTAGTTAGTAATAATGGGAGGGAAATGGTTCGGAGTTAAAAGACTGGTTTCTTGTTTTTTAAAGAAGAGAAAGAATAACATTGCAAGATTTTAAATTGTGTTAAAAATTTTAGTTATGTATGTACATTCCGCACTTTAAGTATTGTAATAGATAAATACTCTATCACTTCTAAAACAACAGGAGCTTGAGAAAGACAGTGAGAATACATATTCTGTCCAACCAAATTTATAAAACAAAAGAAAGTGAGGAATTTAAAAAATAGAACTGGAAAACAGAAAACACAAAATAAGTCCGTGCGTGTGTGTGCATACACACACAAGTATAAACAAATGGTATTTATCTACTTAAATAAGAAAATTAAGATAAAAATTCAGGTCAAATCTGAATCAAGACATATGGTAAATCTACTTAAGACAAATGAAAAATCCACATCTCACTGAAAAAATTGAAAAATAAAAATATTCAGCAAGAAATCCAGAAAAATTATTTTTTAAAAAGTCGATGTAATAGTATATAACACAGATCGATTAAGAAAATTGACATATTAACCTTAAAATGAAGGTAAATTTAAATTTAATGTAAAAATCAGAGAAGTGAATAAACACAGCACATGACATGAAAAGAAAATTCGAACACCGTAGTGGGCCCACCGGGGCTCACAGATAGCTAGCTGGTGGTCCTGTCTTTCTGGACACTGAAGTTTGTACTTCTCCCCTCCTTCGCAGTGAGTCACTCCTATGTGATTAACTTTAAGTAATGGAATGTGAGCAAAAGAGAAGTGTGTTCCTCCTGAGCAGAGGCAGTAGAAAGCCCATGCATGGTTCTTTAATCTGGCTCTTTGCCTGCTCTAATATATATATAAATGTTTCCATGACTCAAAGCTTAAAAAAATAATGAGCCTGGTGAAGTGGCTCATCCCTGTAATTCCAGCACTTTGGGAGGCCAAGGCAGGATTATTTGAACCCAGGGGTTCCAGACCAGCCTGGGTAACAGTGAGACACTGTCTCAACACAAAATATAAAAATTAACCAGGTGTGGTGGCAGGTACCTGTTGTCTTAGCTACTCAGGAGGCTGAGTTGGGAGGATTGCTTTAGCCAGGGAGGTCCAGGCTGCAGTGAACAGTAATAGCACCACTGCAATCCAGCCTGGGTGAAAGAGCAAGGCCCTGTCTCAAAATAAAGAAAGAAAAAAGACAACGTTTCCCCAAAATCTTCAGAACTGAAGACAATAGACGCATTGCATAGCAATAGATGTGAAATGCAGCTAAATGATTTTTGGTGAAAATTGTGTAATTGTAAATACGTTTATTAATAAAACAAGACATCCGGAATAAATTATTAAGTAGTCAATGCAAGAAGTTTGGAAATAGAACAAGAGTAAATCTAAACTTAAAACTGAAAGAAAGGTCAGGCGCAGGGGCTCAGTTCTGTAATTCCAGCACTTTGGGAGGCCGAGACAGGTGGATCATGAGGTCAGGGGTTCAAGACCAACCTGGCCAAGATGCTGAAAACCCCTCTCTACTGAAAAATACAAAAATTAGCTGGGTGTGGTGGCATGTGCCTGTAATTCCAGCTACTCCAGAGGCTGAGGCAGGAGAATTGCTTGAACCCAGGAGGTGGAAGTTGCAGTGAGCTGAAAGGGCCTCCAGCCTCCAGGCTAAGTGTCAGAGCAAGACTCCATCCATCTCAAAGAAGAAAGAAAGAGAGAGAGAGAAAGGAAAGAAAGAAAGAAAGAAAGAAAGAAAGAAAGAAAGAAAGAAAGAAAGAAAGAAAGAAAGAAAGAAAGAAAGAAAGAAAGAGAGGGAGGGAGGGAGGGAAAGAAAGAAGAAAGAGAGAAAGAAAAGGAAGGAAGGAAGGGAGAAAGAAAAGAAAAAGAGAAAGAAAGTCAAATGGTACATACAAAGAATTTTTATTGAAAATATTTGTATACTACTTCCTATATATCTCACAATATTTAAAGCATGGTCAGATACAAAATAGATGTTTACATAAGTGAAAGTTGATTTTGTTCTAAGATGTATCACGGTTACCTTGAAATGAAGATTGAGGGGACACGTGGAAAACCCGTTTTGTCAAAAATTCTATTATGTTAATATTAATTTGCTAAGAGAGGAGTAGGAAAAGTAGAGTCTAAACTTTGAAACATTCATTTCTCAAAGCTAAATTGGTGCTGAATTCAAAACAGTTTAATATACCCTTTCTTTCTGCTAATGTAAAAAATACACTATGTGTATTTTTCTATAAAAACTAAAAAATACACTATGTGTATTTTTCTATAAAAACTCTGTTGGCAAGCTATTATTATATGAAGTTTTTGCTCTGTAGTGTTCTACAAGCACTCTAGTAAACCATAAATGTAAGAAAGTTCCATTTTCATAGCAGATGAGTGCTATGCAAGCCCCGTTGTATGCTATAAGCTGAATTTGCACCACAGAGTTTAAGTAATTTAACAGCTAGGCTAGATATTTAAGACAAACCATGATGCAATGAGAAGTTTCTAGCTTTAGTTGTTCATCTTTTACAAGACTGCTAACAAGATGATTTGTTGACTTAGCCAAGCAAAAGATAGAATGTAGAAAACATTGAACCAAAAGAAGGTCAGGATTTCAAAATATCAGATGTATACATACTTATGAATTAAACAGTATGTTCACACTCAAGAACATAATGTAGAGGGAAAAGGTAGCTATGTAAACATGGGGAGAGTACACCATGATGACAAAGATACATACTATCTTTTAATCGTTATACAAAATGTTACAGTTGTAAATATCTTGGTTATTTTCAACTCAGTTTACCAAACATTTATTAATAAGGAATTCGTTGCAAGCATCGTGAAAGGTACTGGAGACACATAGAAATAGAATTAGAATGAGAGTGGCAGAAAGCTCCTAATCTAGAGAAGAACAAGTAAGTCTAAACAAGTAAACAACAAACAAGTCAGGTAAGCGAACAAATAAAATCTGAGGGCATGCTGATATCACAACTGAAATCTGCGCAGAATTATGCAGAATAAAAACAAGTTTACTTTACTAGGACTCAGGAATACCTCCTAAATGAGATGGCGTCTGATCTGTGTTCTGAAGACAGAGGGAAAAGTCTTTGCAAAGGCACAGGCAGATTACAAAGCATGGCAGAGGTAGTGACCTCGGGGAAGGAGGCCTTCCACCTACTAGGTCACAATTGTTCAAGACTCTGTATTAATATTTTTAATATGACCTTGAGTAAGATATCAACTTATCTGAGTTTGGACATCTTATCTGTTAAGAGAGAATTGCAATGCCTTTAGGATAGTTAAAGGTTTAGAAATCATGTGTGTAAAAGCACATTATAAAACAATAATTAACAATATTAATAACCATAATTCATTGAGTGCTTAATATTTTAAAAACTAAAATTAACACTTTTAAAATCTAATCATATATAATTCCAATTACAACCCTGTGATTCATATTATTATCCCTATTACAGAGGTGTAAACTGAGTGAGACTGGATATAAAACTCTGAAATTTCTTTGCTCTTAAAAGAAAATCCCAACTCATAATCCAGCCTGCAAAGCCCTGCATGAACTGCTCTGCCTATCTTTCCAGCCCCTCTAATTTTTGACACTGCAGCCTTACCTGTGAGTGGCCTTTACACACGAGCCTCTCGATGTACCAAGCTCTTTCATGTCAGATAATCTCACCTACTGTTTCCTCTGCCTGGAGTAGCTGTCTCCTCTGCTTCACTTAGCTACTTTTACCCTCAGTTCCAACTTCATACATACTTTCCTTCTCCTTGCAAACCACAACAGATTCATCTATTAAAATAATCTGGGATAATATCCTATACTTTCACTGCATTGCACTTATCTTAATTCTAAATAAAAACAATTTGGGTAATTAACTGCTACACATTAGTACCACCACATTTACCTCTGTCATAATTCTATTAGGGGTGGAAAATTTCAATCCTATTTTCCACTATATCTGCAGTATCTAGCACTGTCCTTCATTTATAGTAGAAGCTCAACAAATACTTGTTAAATAAATAAAGGTTCAGAATGAACACAGCCATGTCTAACTCCAAAAGTTGCACTCTTAAACCGCAAATAATTGATTGTCTGAGTGCTTATACTTGGAAGTCATTATTATTACAATGTTTAAAGTTTGCTTATTGGAAATTTATTCTCTAGAATCTGATAGATGAAGTTTTTATTGGCAAAAGCACACAAGAGAAGGTAAAAACTGAAGAGAAATAAAGAGAGATCAAGCAATAGAAAAGGTACCTTTATTTAAATCTGATGACAGCAGAAATGGTCATTTAAAAAAGTGCTACCTAGCAGCAGTTGGGGCTTTCAGAAATAGCGATAAGGAAAAATATGGTTCAGCAATAAATAAGCAAAAGGTAGAAACACTGGCAATTAGAATAGGGCAGGAGGCCTTTGAGAGAATCAGGGTTCCACAGTAAACACAACTCAGTAACAAGAGATACCTATGATATTTGGTATGTGGAGTGGGGGAAAAGGAAGAGGAAGAGGTGGCAGAAATAAGTGACTTGGCCTCTCTTGAGGGATAGGATATATTATTAGAAAACGAAACTACATCAGGATCTTTTTCAACAAATTAAGTCACAGAGCCTTCTCTGCCCATTTATCTCTGTACCTAAAGCTTTAAATATAAAAAAAATCTATGATATTATATCTTAGCCGTTCAGAAAATGTACATGGATATGTGAGTATCTGTGTGTATGTATACCTGAATGTTTGAAGCAGATATTAAATTATATTATTATATGTTCGATAGGTCAAGAAGTCTGAGGCACATATTATATGTTTTAGAAAAATCTATATTTAAAATTAAAATAAAAACACACTCAGAAATGTCAGTTGATAAGCCAGAGCTCTTGTCATGTATCCATAAAACCTAGCTCAGCCTACTGTTGAGAGGTGATTGGTAGCTCAGCCTACTGTTTAGAGGTGATTGGTAGCTCATCCTACTGTTGAGAGGTGATTGGTAGCTCAGTCTACTGTTGAGAGGTGATTGGTAGCTCATCCTACTGTTGAGAGGTGATTGGTAGCTCAGCCTACTGTTGAGAGGTGATTGGTAGCTCAGCCTACTGTTGAGAGGTGATTGGTAATGTATGTGTCAACTTGAGTGAGACTTGGACTGAAAAGATAATTGGTGTGTTTGTGAGGGTGTTTCTGGATGAGTTTAACATTTGAATAAGTAGACTGAGTAAAGTAAATTACCCTCCCCAGTGCAGGTAGACCTCATTCAATCCATTGGAAGCCTGAATAGAGCAAAAGCCATGGTAAGGGGGAATTCCCTCTCTCTGCCTGTTTGGTTTTGAACTGGGGCATGTCTTCTACACTTGGACTGGAATTATACCATCAACTCTCCTGGGTCTCCAGCTCACAGACAGCAGATTGTGGGACTTCTTTGCCTTCACGATGGTGTGAGCCAAATCCCTAAAATAAATAAAATAAATCTCTCTGTCTAACTAGCTAGCTAATCCTATTAGCTCTGTTTCTCTGGAGAACCCTGGCAAATAGAGGAGACTCAAACTTAATAGCTGTGACTTTCCTGAATTCCTGGTTATCTAGAGAGGGCGAAACCACTCTGTCTTAAAGATGTCTAGGGATGCTTGAACTTCCAATGCTTACCAACACCTTGGGCCAAGTGAACAAACTTACACTCAGGGTAATTCAAGTTACACTCATCCCGCTTATGACGTCCTCTCCTGGTCAATCTCCAGATCCTTTTTCTCCATTACAGCCAGCATCCTCTAATAAGCTGTGCCATTTTACCAGAGATGGTAGAAAAGCATTGTTTTGGTTTTCCCTCATTAACTATAGAGGCCTGTGTAGTGATCTTTCAAACATTACAAAATTTTTAATGTACTAATTTGTAGATTAAGCTTTTGCACATATTTTAGTTATGAAAGTACTCTCCTGCAAGACAAGGGAAGAAGCAGCCTGGCTAACCATAGACATCTACCTGTCATTCTGGTGAGAAAGTTCACCTTAAATTCAAATCCAAATCCAAAGGTCTTTTATTTAATCCTGAACTTGATATACTAATATTTCATTATAGACTTTTGTCCCTATGTTTTTGAGGAATATTGGCATGTAGCAGTCTTTTCTCATGATGAAATTATCTTTGCAAAAACTGTAACTGAGGAAATTATAACAGTGAAAGAGATCAGACCTAACCAACTCCATCCTGCTTCTAGCCTTTAAGCTGTCCTTGTTCTTTCCTGGGCATAGGCCAAATTAACCTAGAGAAGGAATTTAGTTTATAGTTTGACTCTGAAATAAAATTGATAATAGCCCTTGCCCGAAAAGACCCCCTTCTTCCCTTGGGAACAGTCTGCTTTTTTAAGACTAGCAAATTAGCTACAAAACTAGAAATCATGGTTTAGGGATCACGCAGCCTCTGGCTGCAAGAGTCTGAACCTCCACAGATTGCTCCTGGTGATAATGTCACTATTGTAAAACCTAAGATCAGTGCTTGAGATATTTTGCAGACCCTGAACTCAATTGATCAGTTGACACCACCTAGACCAGTAATCTGGCTCAACTGGTTCTATGATCCCACCCAGGAAGAAAAGCCAGCAAGAAAACCTCACTTCAACTCCCTTATGAGTCTGTCTCTATCCTGACCAATCAGAACTCCACACTTCCCAAATCACTACCTACCAAATTGTCTTTAAAAAACTCCAGTCACCAAAAGCTCAGGGAGACTGATTTGTGTAGTAATAAAACTCTGGCCTCCTGCACAACTAGCTCTATTTGAATTACTCTTTGTCTGTTACAATTTTCTGTCTTGATAAATTGGCTCTGTCTAGGCAGTGAGCAAGGTGAACCCAGTGGATGGTTACAATAGCGTTTTTATCTAGTTTTGGTAATTAGGTATACCTGGCCTTATACAATGAGTTGGAAAGATTCCAATCCTCTTCAGTTAACTTAACTCTTTTAAAGAAGTCATCAGTGAAACTATCCATATGTGTAGTTTCCTTTGTTCAGTTTTAAATTCAAATTCAACTTATTTAATCAGCGTAACTATTCATTTTATGTTTCTTCTTAAATGAGTTTTAATAGTTTGTGTCCTTTCAAGGAATTGATCTACTTTAAGCTTTTGAAATTACTGGTATAAAGTTGTTTATAATATTTTCTTATCAATTTGAATGAATGTAATGATTCCTTGTTTTCACTCCTAACAATGATAATAAAAAATTTCTGTTTTTAATCTCTGTTTCTGTCAATCTGGCTACACATTTACCAATTTTATTAACATTTTAAAATATGTAGCCAGGTGCAGTGGCTCACGCCTGTAATCCCAGCACTTTGGGAGGCCGAGGCAGGAGGATTACCTGAAGTCAGGAGTTTGAGACCAGCCTGGCCAACATGGTGAAACCCCATCTCACTAAAAATACAAAAATTAGCCAGGTGTGGTGGCAAGTGCCTGTAATCCTAGTTACTTTGGAGGCTGAGGCAGGAGAATTGCTTGACCCCAGGAGGTAAAAGTTGCGGTGAGCTGAGATTATGCCACTGCACTCCAGCCTGGGCAGCAGAGTGATACTCCATCTCTAAAAAAAGAAATTCTTACTTCTGCTTGCTTTACCTTTCATTTGCTTTTCTTATTCCAATGTCTTAAGATGAAACTTAGATATCTATTTGAGTCATTTTTTTCTTATCTACTAGAAGTATTTTCAGCTTTAAATTTTCCTCAAATCACTTCTTTAACAGAATACTGTAAATTTGTATATTGTATTATCACTTGTTTCAGTTAAAAAATGTGTAATTTCCCTTGTGACTTTCTAACAAGGGAGAAAGTTTGTTGACTATTTCCTAAATGTTCATGCTTTTTGAGATTATTTTGTTACTGATTTCCACTTTAATTTTATCATCATTCAAGCTCATAATTTGTATAATTTTTATTATTTCAAAATTATTAAGCCTTTTTTAGCTCATTAAATGGTTTCGTTGGAAGTTTCATGTGTATATGATAGGAAAGTATATTCTGCTCTTGTTGCAAGAACTGTCATTTAAATATCAGCTATGCCACAAATCAGTCCCATGAACCAGACCTGTTTTCATTTCAAAGCTACAAGAGAAAATAGGGAAATGAAAGAAAATTCACTTCCGCTTGAATTACTGCTGAAGATGTTAATACTTTTCCATACTCACCCTACTCATTTCCCTGCAGAGTTCTTAAGCAGTAATTTTTCTTTTGCTGGTATTGCAACACTCTTTTTAAACTAGAATAAGTTTGAATACAAGAAAACTCATGGCAGTTTAACAATATTTTGTGAATACTAGTTACAAATCAAGCCCTAATGCAGATTATCTCATTTATTCCACATAAAAAATGTACAGCTATTCATTATTCATTATCCCCATTTGGCAGAAAATAATGGGGGGTTTTATTTTTTATTTATTTATTTATTTTTGAGATGGAGTTTCGCTCTTGTTACCCAGGCTGGAGTGGAATGGCATGATCTTGGCTCACCACAACCTCCACCTCCTGGGTTCAGGCAATTCTCCTTCCTCAGCCTCCTGAGTAGCTGGGATTACAGGCATGCGCCACCATGCCCAGCTAATTTTTTGTATTTTTAGTAGAGACGAGGTTTCACCATGTTGACCAGGATGGTCTCGATCTCTTGACCTCGTGATCCACCCGCCTCGGCCTCCCAAAGTGCTGGGATTACAGGTGTGAGCCACCACGCCCAGCAATGGGGGGGTTTTAAACACTTAAATAGCTTGATCAAACTCCTTCAGTTAACAATAAAAAGAATTCAGGATTGGGCATAGGTTGCTGGCCAAAATTATCTATTTATATTCTTATGGTTAAAGCAAACTAAAATCTGGCCTGAGAAATCCTCTGTATTTCCATCCATGAGTCCCTGTAAAGAAACCATATCAGCCGGGTGCAGTGGCTCAAGCCTGTAATCCCAGCACTTTGGGAGGCCAAGGCGGGTGGATCACGAGGTCAAGATATCGAGACCATCCTGGTCAACATGGTGAAACCGCATCTCTACTAAAGATACAAAAAAAAAATTAGCTGGGCATGGTGTTGCGTGCCTGTAATCCCAGCTACTCAGGAGGCTGAGGCAGGAGAATTGCCTGAACCCAGGAGGCGGAGGTTGCGGTGAGCCGAGATCACGCCATTGCACTCCAGCCTGGGTAACAAGAGCGAAACTCCATCTCAAAAAAAAAAAAAAAAAAAAAAGAAACCATAACACAGCTTAGTAGTAGGCAGACTGAATACCTAATGAAGGAGTATGCTTCGGTACAACTTAGTATCAGCCAATCCTAACAGCCATATTTCAACCACTCATAGGTAGCTGACTGTTTAAATCACACTCAAATAAGGCAAATGCCATGCTGTAACCAATCCAGCAGTTTCTTTACCTTATTGCTGTTTTTTGTACCCTATTATCCTTTTTCTTCCGTGAATTTGCTTCAACCATTCAACGTCCACAGAGTCTCTCTCAATCTGCTGTGATTCTGGGGACTGCCCAATTCACAAATTGTTTTCTTTTTCTGGTTCAATTAAACTCTGTGACATTTGATTTGCCTAAAGTTTTTCTTCTAACAGATCTGGTGTCGTAAGTGGGATCTAAGGCAAATTTCCAGCCACCTCCAGGAATACTAGGTGACCAAAAGAGGTGCCCACAGCACCGGCGGTGTTCACTGCTCCCTTGATTGTAACTGCTGATCCTAGATGAGATTTCTCTAGGATTCTGACCTCTGCTAATTTGTGATATGAGCTCTCTGAATTTATTTGATCAGTATTTAGACTGAACTGGGTACAGAATTAGATTATACTTGATAATTAACTCAAGACTTAGGTAGATATTCTTATTTTTGATAATGAGTTTTTCTCAATCCAATGAGTCTGGGACTCCAACTTCTGGGACTTTAGCTAATTTTATATATAGAAATTATGGGCCCAGATTGTGTGTGCATCATTAGGAAAATGGGTTAACTTTATTAGAGAAAACTTAGAAATAAGACAGCCACAATGGAGAACTTTTACTTGGGATAAAATTGTTTATTTTTGAGACATATGAAGAAAAGGAGATGAAAACCCTTGCAAGGAGTTGTTTCATTGGTATTCAGAGAGTCTAAAAGACTAAAGAATTATAATTATCTCCTTTAAAAATTCTTTGCAAAAAGCAAGTGAACTAACCTCAATTATTCCTTCTCTCTACCTATCTCTGCCTACATACTGTGACACCACTAATCTTTTTGCTAAATTACCCTTTCGTCACTCTGAAGATGATGAAAGAAGAGAAATTAGACAGGTACCAAACAAAGTAAGGCCTTCTGATCAGCCAGGCATGCCTGCTGCAAGCACTTTCACACTGTGGTGTAAAACTCAGCTTAGAGTTGTTGGAAAAGACTTCCCTGATCCAAGAAAAACTTCTCAAAAATGTACTGAGGAACTTAGGATCCTCACAGGAGCTTATGATTCAAGACTCCCTGACCTTTATCAATTTATTCACCTAACAGTGAGGCCTGATAAAGCTTGCAAGTGAATGACAGCCGCAGAATGGGACAACGCTGAGCAGGATATTAAAGATCCCTCCAAAATTTTTCTGTGAGAAGGACCAAAAGGAGCTAGAAAAAAATGCTGAAAACCTCTTAAATTCAATTTCTAAATTTTCCACAGAAAGTCAATCAGTCGGTCATGAAAACAAAGGCAGGATGAACCAGTTTCAGGTTGCAGAACTCTGTAGAAACACTGCTTGTGAAACATCCTGAACTCAAAGTTCAGCAAGGAGTATTTCCTGCTGGAATGGAAATGGCATTAACTGCTCTGTTTATAAATAGATTCCATTTTGAACTTAGCAATTTAATTTAAAAAAACTTAAGCTGGGATGGGGAGTTATAGACATGACTAAATTAGTGGCCTTAACTGAACATTTTGAGAGGATTCTAGAGCCAGAAAAGAAAAACCTCAAAAGGTTAACAAACTTCTATCTCTTCAATGACAGCAAATACAGGGGCCAGAACCAAACAGACCTCCCCATTTTCCTTCTAAATTACAACCAAGAGGACCTAGAACAAGAAATTCTTTACTCCACGATGTCTGCCTTTATTTCCAAACAACTAGGACAAGAGATTGTCCCCTTTAGTAATGATCCACCCATAAGCCTCCCTTTAGGCCAAATTGACCACTAGAGAGAGCCCAAGAGACCTTTGTTCTGATGATAACATTGATGAGGCTCCAATGACTTCTGTAATAAATTGCTCCCCATCATTCCCTTAAATAAACATAGAGAAGCAGAGGTTAAAGTTAATGGGACGCATGGAAAGTCCTGGTGGGTTCTAGAGCTATTCTATTCATTATCCCACTTTCATAAGCCAACACATTCCTTGGAGTAGAAAGGTTGTTTCTGTGGTAGGAGTCTCAAACCAAATTCAAGAGATTCCAATATCTGAACTTGGGACTCTTTTCAGAAAACTATACTTTTTTACGATGTGAAACCACTGCAATAAATTTGCTAGGGCAAGACTTACTTTCGAAGCTAAAAGGGCACATAAAATTTTCCTTAGAAGGTGAAAAAAATCTTAAAGTTTCCTGAGTCTCCTGAACCAGAATTGTTACGTTGTCTACAGGCAGAAATTGATAAGAACAAAACTTAGGCTTGCAATACCCCTGATAATTCAAAAATAACTGAATATTCACAGCCTCTTGTTCAACCGATGTAGGAGGAATTAAAATGTGGAGCCTATAAAAGTCCAAATAGTCCATTCTACACTTTTGCTTAAATAATCACAAAGTCCACTAAAGCCTGAAGCAATTCAAGGGCTCTCACCAATTACAGATTTAATTAAACAAGGACTTCTAATTTCACGCACCAGCCCTAGTAACCCTCCACTCCTACCAGTTAAAAAGCCAAATGAATGAGACTAGAGATTTGCTCAAAATTTATGGGCGAGGAATAAAATTGTAATATCAAGTTTTTCTGTAGTCCAAAATCCTAATACTCTGTTATTAAATGTACCCACTGATTCCAAGTGGCTCATGACAACAGATCTCTGCTAAGTCTTCTCTAGTCTCCTCATTCATAAAGAGCATCAATTCTTGTTTGCCTACTGGAGAACATCAGCAGTAACCCTGGACTATAATGCCACTGGGATTTACCAAAGCCCATTCCTATTTTTCACAGGCATTGTGTCAAGACTCAATTACACTACAGTTTCCTCAAAATCCTACTCTCATTCAGGAGGTAGGTGACTTCTTGTTACACTCTCCCACTAAAGAGAAGAGTGCTCTGAAATTGAGTGTTTGCCTTTCTCAGCAACTCTCATGGAAAACTAACAAGGTTTTGGTTTTTGTTTTTTTTTTAAGAGAAATAAAGATATGAGAGGAAAGGGCTATGAATGGATATGAGTTTGAAATTTCTGCCAGCAGAAGTTATAATATTTTCCTTCCTCCAGTGCTCTAGAGAACTCACTATTCTATTCTAAGTTGCTCAGGGGTTGCCTACTTACTTATTCAATGCCATTTATTAATTGCCTTCTAAAGTCAGTAGTGATGGATACAAAAAATAATTATTCATCTGACTATAAATATCCCAGGGAACCAAAGTGGATGTTTTTTAACTTCCTTTGATATAAATTTCTTTTTTTTCCCTGAAAAATAAGAAAAGAGAGAAGGAAAGAAACAGAAAGAAAAGGAGTGAAGGAGAGGAATAAAGAGGAAGAAAAAAAAGGGAGAGAGAATGGGAATGTTGCTTTATTCTAAAAATGGGTATTGAAAACCTCTTTTTTTTTTTTTTTTGAGACGGAGTTTTGCTCTTGTTACCCAGGCTGGAGTGCAATGGCTCAATCTCAGCTCACCACAACCTCCATCTCCTGGGTTCAGGCAATTCTCCTGCCTCAGCCTCCTGAGTAGCTGGGATTACAGGTACGCACCACCGTGCCAAGGTAATTTTTTGTATTTTTAGTAGAACGGGGTTTCACCATGTTGACCAGGATAGTCTCGATATCTTGACCTCGTAATCCACCCACCTCGGCCTCCCAAAGTGCTGGGGAAAACCTCTTTTATGACAATAATTGTGCTTAATAATGGCCGATCAATATTTCATTCAAACCTATGAGTAGGTGTGATGTGGTACTGACAAGAATGTATATTTTGTGTATTTAAAGTGGAGAGCTCTATAAATGTTTATTAAGTTTACTTGTTCCAGATCTGAGTTCAAGTCCTGGATATCCTTATTAATTTTCTGTCTCGTTGATCTATCTAATATTGATGTTGAAGTCTCCCACAATTATTGTGTGGGAGTCTAGGGAGTCTAAGTCTCTTTATAGGTCTTATGTATCTGGGTGTTAGGATCCTTAGCTCTTATTGTTGCATTGATCCTTTTACCACTATATCTTTGTTGCTTTGAAATCTATTTTATCAGAGGCGAGATTTGCAACTCCTGTTTATTTATTTATTTTTGCTCTCCATTTGGTTGGTAAATCTTTCTCCATCCCTTTGTTTTGAGTCTTTGTGTATCCTCTCATGTGAAATGGATCTGGATATAGCATACCGTTGGGTTTTGTCTGTATCTATTGATTGGGGGACTTAGTTGATTTAAATTTAGGATTACTGCCATTTGATGTTAGCTGGCTGTTTTGTCCATTCGTTGATGTAAATTCTTCATTATGTTGATGCTCTTTACTTTTTGGTATATTTTTAGAAAAGCTAATACTGGTTGTTCCTTTCTATGTGTAATGCTTCTTTCAGAAGCTCTTGTAAAGCAGGCCTGGTGGTAATAAAATCTCTGAGTACTTGCTTGTTCATAAAAGATTTTCTTTTTTGTTCAGTGGTGAAGCTTACTTTGGCTGGATGTGAAATTCTGGGCTGAAAGTTCTTTTCTTTAAAGATGTTGAATGTTGGCCCCCACTCTCTTCTGGCTTGTAGGGTTGCTGCTGAGAGATCTGCTGTGAGTCTGATGGGCTTCCCTTTGTGGGTAACCTAACCTTTCTATCTGGCTGCCCTTAGCATTTTCTCCTTCATTTCAACCTTGGTGAATCTAACGATTATGTGCCTTGGGGTTGCTCTTCTTGAGGAATATCTCTGTGGTGTTCTCCATTTACCTGGAGTTGAATATTGTCCTGCTTTGCTAGGTTTTCCATAAAAACTCATGAGGTTTTTATAGAAAAACTTCCATTTTCAGATACAAAGCCCACTATTTGGGTCATGACTTGAGGGCTAAAGGAATTTCCCTCTCACCCCTGAGAGGATAAAAACTATTCAGGTTTCCTCAGTCTGCATCCAAAAGACAATTGAGAGGTTTCCTTGGACTTGCAGGATGTTACTAATCCTGAGTTCCAAAGTTTTTCTTAATGAAAAAACTCGTCGCTGTATGGATTCACTATAAAGGCTGTACCAGGGACTCTACCTTGGGAAGATAATCATGAACAGGCTTTTAGCCAAGTGAAATTGATAATTTACAAATTGACTGAACGGTCTTCAGTTTTAGAAATTCCAAATTACACTAAGCCTCTTGCCTTGTCATTCATGAACGTAACTGTCAGGCATTAGGAGTTCTTAGTGAAGAACATGGGGGAAAACACAGGCCAACTGCATACTCTATCCCACAATCAGACCCAGTAGTTAAGGCACATCCTAATCGTTTAAAAGTAGTAGCAGCAGCAGCCAAGCTGTAAAAGCTTCGTCTAATCCTGTTTTAGGAAATGAACATAATTTGCAAATCCTACTACATGTTGTGGAAAGTCTACTAAATTCCAACAAAACTCAGCATTTTTCAGTACATAGATGAACATCTTATGAAATACTTCTCCAGTTTCTTTTCTTTTTTTTTTTTTCTTAAGATGGAGTTTCACTCTTGTTACCCAGGCTGGAGTGCAATGGCGCTATCTCAGCTCACTGCAACCTCTGCCTCCTGGGTTCAGGCAATTCTCCTGCCTCAGCCTCCTGAGTAGCTGGGATTACAGGCACGTGCCACCATGCCCAGCATTTTTTTTGCATTTTTAGTAGAGACAGGGTTTTACCATGTTGACCAGGATGGTCTCGATCTCTTGACCTTGTGATCCACCCACCTCGGCCTCCCAAAGTGCTGGGATTACAACTTCTCTAGTTTCTTAATCTTTGTCTAAATTGCTGAGTACACCTAACCCTCCTACTCCATTGCCTCTACTAACAATAATGAAGACTGCAATTGTGTAAGGTAGCGTGAGAAACAGTTACTGGTCATGTTGACTTACGAGATGCGGCATTGGGTAATCCTGAGTTAAAACTTTGTTGATGGGTTCTATGCCAAAACCTCAGAGGGAAAACATCAGGCCGGGTGTGTTGCTGCTGCTTGGAATGAATGAATAGGGAATGGAATTCTTCCTCAGTTTATGTCAGCTCAACCTGAAGAGCTTTTTGTCTCCATCCAAGCTCGTCATATAACCAATGAAAAGTGAGTAAATCTTTGTACGGAGGCAGACATGCTTTTGGAGTAATTCACAATTTTGACACAATATGAAAACCATGAGAGTTTCTCACTAAAAGTGAGACTCCCATGAAAAATGAAATTCAAGTAGATAAACTCATTTTTCTATCTTGTTACCATAATACATCATTGTTACTAACGTTGAAGCTCATATCTTTAGATCTGAACCAAAATAGAAGGGAATGATTTATCACGTATTTATGCTAAATCAGTTAGTGCTTAAGCTGTTTAACTATGCAATCTGAATAAACTCTGTAAGATTAATCCAAGCCAATTCACTTGTGGTGGCCCATTCAATAAGCAGTATAATCTACCTGATTTGAAAAAAAAAATTTTGTATATTAAAAAATGTAAACATAATATTAAGTGCAGGCTCACAGAGGGCTCAGATGTGGATCCTGGTTCTTCCTGAGTTTTTGAAGCTTCTCTTCTTAAAGGCTCTGCACTCCACAGTTTATCATTAAACAGACAAAATAATCTAAATTATAAAATAAGTTCAGTTGAGTTGATTGTTCCAAAATTGCTAAAATGAGCTATAACAATGTTTGACTTGTCAAACTCATAATCCTGGGAAAATAATTAAATGTTTAGGTGGTGTATTTCCACAACCTGATGGAACAAAGCACAGTTTCAGATGGGCTTCATTCAGCTGCCAGTCTTAGTGAGATATCAGTATGTTCTTGTAATAGTTTGCATATTTTCTGATTGGGTAGAGTTATTCCTGGGTAGAAAAGCCAATGCTATTGCAGTAGCTAAGAAACTATTAGAAAATATGTTTCCTTTATGGAGCATCCCCAGAAAAATCTCCAGTGATAGGGAAATTTAATTTAATGGACAAGTTATAAATCAGATAAGATGTTAATCACTTTCATTTGTTCTGGAAAAAGTTGAAAGAAAAAAATGGCATAGTAAACTGAAATCGGCAAAGTTAATGGAATCAGTTGGGTTGCCTTGGTCAAAGTAGATCTTACATAGCAGCAGGCAAGAGTACATGTGCAGGGAAACTTCTCTTTATAAAGCCATCAGATTTTATAGTGAGACTTATTCACTATCACAAGAACGGTGAATAGTGAATAGTGAGGCTTATTCACTATCATGAGAACAGTACGAACAAAGCCCACCTCCATGATTCAATTACCTCTCACCGGGTCCCTTCCATGACACATGGGAATTATGGGAGCTAAAATTCAAGATGAGATTTGGGTGGGGACACAGCCAAACCATATCATTCAGCTACTCAGATCTCCCATGGTTTCAGGTGGGTAGAAGTCACTTTGTGAAAGATAGTAACACATGTGTTCAACAGAAACACTTAATGAAATTTCTTTTTACTCAAGCTAGGGTCCTATGTTTGACCTTGAACAAAACTCAATATTATACTTATGTCTCCCCTGATTTTATTACTACAGAATATTTAATTATAATAAAAAGATAGCTGGTGCTGTTTTTTCCTTAGACACTGCCAACAAATACATTAAAGAAACCTCTCAAGAAGAAAGAACACATGATGTGTTTACAGGAGCAATTAGCATTTGGTTTACAAGCATTCTGAATAATGGATGGCAAGCTTGGGATTTCCGAAGTTTCTAACCACTAGTTAGGTCTCCAGGTTCTTATGACTTGTGTTACCAGGGTAACCATGAAAATGGATTCCTCTTTAAATCAGACCACATTACAACCATGATCCTTAATCTCTGTCACACTCCAGATAATGACTCTGACCAATTAGACACTAATGCTGTTGAACTCCCTACAGTGCCTGAGCTTTGGTTTGTTTAATTTGGTTTGGTCTTTTTTGCTTAAGAAATATACCTTTGTATTTTGATGTTATCTTTTTGATAGTCATGATAATAGTCCTTCTTGTGTTCTATACCCTCTCAATTCTTAAATGTTTTGTGTGCAGCCATCCGTTGAGAGTTAAATGGTCTCATTTTGACTAGGTCACCAAGAACAGAAAGAGTCATTTAGCTGGTATGAAGCTGTGACTTCTGAACTCCATGCTGACACCAAAGAAGACTTGGGAACTTCATACTAAGACTACAGAACACCTGTGATTTCATATTGAGACAAAATAAGTCATTTACAAAAGTGACAGAGAGTAAAGTCAATGCCTAAAATTTGGTCATTCTCTCTAAATTGAGAGGCTGAGCAAAAGGGGCGGATTGTTAAATCAAACTAAAATCTGGCCTGAGGAAGTATTCTTATTTTTGAGTCCTTATGGATGAACTGTAACCTAACTTAGTAGGTAGGCATACTTTCAACTGAGGAGTATGCTTCTATCACAACAGCCAAGCCTCAGTCAATCCCAGCAGCCATACTTTCACCACTCACAGACAGCCAGTTAAACTGTTCAACCCATGTTCAAAGAAGGCAAATGCTGAACTATGACCAATCTGGCCGTTTCTGTACCTCACTCCATGTTCTGTGAAACACTATCATTTTTCTGTCTGCATATTTGCTCTGACCACATGCATCCTTGAAGTCTCTCTGAATCTGCTGTGATTCTAGAAGCTACCCAATTCTCAGATCTTATTAGTAGTAGTAGTAGTAGTTATTTTGTTTAATTAAGCTGTGTTAAATTTGATTTTAAATTAAGTTTAACATTGCCAACATTCAAAGCCTTTGGAAAGTTACAAGAAATCCTTCACATAACTACTCCTTAACGAGTTTCACCTTCATCAGAATATAATCTCAAACAAGCAGATATTCTTGAGCAGATATATTTGAGACCCACTAGAGAGGGTTTTCAAAATAATTTCTAAAAATAGTTTTAAACTTCATAGTTTAGTAACCAGTTTCTTCTTGAAAAATAAGTAGCATATTTCAAATAAAATCCAACCTATCAATAACAGTTTTAATATCATGTTCCCTCGAAGATACCTCGTTAACTTCTTTAATAATTAAATGAGGAAACAGTATGGCAACAGTATAAATTGAATGAGAGACTCATTAATACAGGCATAATATTATCTATCTAAAAGACTGATGTAAACGCCAAATTCATATTAAAAAACCACTATAATCATTAAATATTCTATAAGCATAATATTATAAAGGAGTTCTCTATTTTCCGAATAGATATGTATACCTCTCTTCATGTTCCCTATTCTTTATAGAGCTATTTTAGTGTTATATCTAAAATAATAGTGTGCACTTATATTGAATTCGTAAGGTGCCATATTTTCTTACTGAATAAAATGGCATGTCTATAAAAGCTTTAATATTATTCCTAGTTGATCTTCAGTTAGCATTATTTTTGAAAACCGTTTCTCTATGATAAACACATTATGCCTTAATAGAAGAAATCCACTATCAACATATCTCAACTTCTAAAATATGACTCCCACTATAAAGATGAAACTCATTTTGAAAAGTAAGCAATAACCTTTTTACATATTTGGTTTGAAAGTTTGAATCTTTTGAAAATTTTCCTTATCTCAAGAAAAATATTCTCTTTTTTGGTAGTCAAATTACTACAAAACATAATTTTATTTTAGGCTTCGATTCTTTTTAAAAAAATTTTTTTAAAAAGAAATAGAGACTGGGCTTCACCATCTTGGCCAGGCTGATCTTGAACTCCTGACCTTATGAATGAGTAGCTCACTAGGCAGTTACTTCTGGCATCTGTTTGCTATAAAGCTTAGTATACCCTTAAAACATACCCTTCATAAACATTGAAAATAAAACACACTGTTCAGCCAGGCGCGGTGGCTCACGCCTATAATCCCAGCACTTTGGGATGCCAAGGTGGATGGATTACAAGGTCAGAAGATTGAGACCATCCTGGCCAACATAATGAAACCCTGTCTCTACTCAAAATAACAAAAAATAATAATAATTAGCTCGGTATGGTGGTACATGCCTGTAGTCCAACTTATTGGGGAGGCTGAGGCAGGGGAATCACTTGAACTCGGGAGGCAGAGGTTGCAGTGAGCAGAGATCATGCCACTGCACTCCAGCCTGGTGACAGAACAAGACTCTGTCAATAAATAAATAAATAAATAAATAACACTATTGTTAAATTGGACTGCATGGCCGGGTGCAGTGGCTCAGGCCTGTAATCCCAGCACTTTGGGAGGCCAAGGTGGGAGAATCACCTGAGGTTAAGAGTTCTAGACCACCCTGGCCAACATGGAAAAATCCCATCTCTACTAAAAATACAAAAATTACCTGGGTGTGGTGGCAGACACCTGTAATACCAGCTACTTGGGAGGCTGAGGCAGGAGAAATGGTTGAACCCAGGAGGCAGAGGTTGCAGGGAGCCGAGATTGCACCACTGTACTCCAGCCTGGGCAACAGAGTGAGACTCTGTCTCAAAAAAAAAAAAAAAAAAATAGGACTGCATGAATAATACAGAAGTCATTATTTAAATTATTACTGACATACAGAGAAAACAGGAATATCTCAGGCTTTAAACAAGAACTGCACTCTATTTCCAGAAAAAGAAATTAAGTTGTAAATCAGATCCATGCCAGGGCACCAAGCTATTCATGATCTTCAGAAATACTGTTTTAAGTTGTATCTCCCCTCCAGAGAATCCTAAGTTTAGTTCTGCAAGGCAATGAAAGCCATTCAGATGATGTGTTTGGCATTTTCTTATTTTTATAAACAGGTAGAATAAAATACGTAGCAGGTCCTGAAATATACAGCTGACCTAGAATATGTGAGTGGATGGATTCGTGAACTACCATCAAGCACTATAATTTAACACAGCTTCAGGGCAAAGTATGCTTTTTTAATGATGTTACCTAATTTAAACGATTTTTTTCTCAAACTGCAAATGTTCCTACTATGCTTTTTGCTACTCTGGAACTGGAATACTACCAGATTCTGTAGGCTGCATTTCTGAAAAAAGTCACTGAGGTGTGGAAAATGTGACTGTTATGATCATTTTTTATATCGTTAACCTTTCCCATAACGCTATCTTCCTTTCTATTTCTTTCAAATTGAACTAATTGTTCAACGGTGAGAATATAAAGCGTATAGGTGGTTCTTAGGGTCAGAATAACCTGAGTTTTGATTACCTTTTGTCTCCGTGATTGCAGCAGGGAGATCGCTACTTTTGGCACCTTACTTTGCCTCTCAATGCCTCAGTTTCCTGAGTCGGGGAGTTAAGGCCCTACTCACCCTCGTGAATATGTGTCTAAAGTCTGAAAACTTAAAATCTGATTTGCTCAGACTCACACGACCCAAATGTCTGACTCTACTTTTTCTTTATATTTCCACTATTTACTCATTGATTTGATATAGGAAAGAAGAGGTCCCTTACAACTCCTCAGGGCAGAGCCAATCAAGAGACAAATTTTCATTTGCTTAATCCATGAGTATTTAGGGCCTCTATGGTGCAGCGACTGAAATTAGATTCTTGCCAGTATGCTTATATGTTATATAAAAATTATACAACTTAAACAAACCATAGACGAAGTGAGAGTGAGGCTCACTAAGTCAGGTTCTGGCGTGTGGTCTCCTCTTCCTCTTACCTTTACCTGTTCTTATTCTCTCTTGCTACAACCTGACTTACCTCATATGGCTGGAAATAGTCACAGATGATGCCAGAGTTCCATCCTCAGAGTTTCTTACATTCTCTAAACCTCAGTGGACTTTCTGTTAATTGGAGTTAATAAGAATAAGGCCGGGCGCGGTGGTTCAAGCTTCTAATCCCAGCACTTTGGGAGACCGAGGCGGGTGGATCACGAGGTCAAGAGATCGAGACCATCCTGGTCAACATGGTGAAACCCCGTCTCTACTAAAAATACAAAAATTAGCTGGGCACGGTGGCACGTGCCTGTAATCCCAGCTACTCAGGAGGCTGAGGCAAGAGAATTGCCTGAATCCAGGCGGCGGAGGTTGCGGTGAGCCGAGATCGCGCCATTGCACTCCAGCCTGGGTAACAAGAGTGAAAACCTTCGTCTCAAAAAAAAAAAAAAAAAAAAAGAATAATAATATTTATTTTATGAAAAAAGTAGCAGTATACAGAGTATCTGGTACAGTTCTTGCTTCAACATCCATGACCAAAAAAGTTCCTTTTTTTTTCTTTTTTTGCCTAGAGAAGCTTTTTGTCTAGCAAAACGGTCACATTAAGATAAACTGAAAAATTTACTATTTACAAAAGAATACATTTTGATTCTTTGTCTTATTCTTTCTCAAAAATAAAATCTGAACATTTGCTTTTCTTTGAGATTTTAGTAACATTGACTTAAATAAAAGGCTGATGTTTTAAGATGTTACTTTTATAATGATCATTAATATATCCTACATTAATACATTAATATTCAATTCGACCCTAAAAATTTTCTGTGTTGGAGGAGTGGAAAACTAAAATATCTGCTAATGGAGAGCAGAAAATGCATGGGTTACTGCTGCAGAAATCACAGTGAGATGTGAAAAGGCCTCAACATCTTTGCATATGAAAGCACAGACAACAATATGTGATCATTTTATCACCAAATTATTTGATGTAATATTAAATTATCAATTTTAGTACTATCCTTTTGTTCAGAACTAGAATGTATTCGTAAGCTTCACTTACATTAGAGAGAGATTGAATTGTATATTTGAGAAAAATAAAAAATTTCCTTCTACCTGAGTGCTTCAATCAATCATGGCTCTGTACAGCTCTGAATACCTACTGAGAAAGTTGATCTCAAAAGCCAAAAATTTATTCTAAGTGCTAGTAAACATTCAAGAGAGTCTCCTAAATGACTTAGGTGGAATGGAATAGGAAAATGAGAAACTAAAACAGGCTCTTGAGGCAGCTTTGAATACATTAATTTAGTGGGCAGAGAATTAGACTTATAACATATACATAGAGATATGGATATATATAGATAAGCCACACTCAGAGTTTCTTAAATTAAATTCTCTAAACCTCAGTTTGCTTCCTTTTCCTATAGTTTGGTACAAATAATTGCAGTTTTGGACCGTGAATTTTAAATCATTATATAATAACTAAGCTCAAACACATCTTTATTAATCAAAATAGGAACCATTACAATCCATTTTTGCCAACAAGAAATAAGCTTGTTCATGCCTGTAGCATAAAAAATCCACGCTTAGGGATTCTATGGACTCTTAGAAAGCATTATCTGCATCCTGCTGGTTGTGGAAGTGTTTTCCCTGCAAAAAATTGTTGAGATGCTTGAAGAAGTGGTAGTCGGTTGGCAAGAGTTCAGGCGAACATAATGGATGAGGCAAAACTTTGTAGCCCAACTCGTTCAACTTTTGAAGCATTGGTTGTGCAATGTGTGGTCAGGTATTGTAGAGAATTGGGCCCTTTCTGCAGGGCGTGATGGCTCACGCCTGCAATCCCAGCACTTTGGGAGGCTAAGGAGGGTGGATCATGAGGTCAAGAGATCAAGATCATCTTGGCCCACATGGTGAAAATCCATTTCTCCTAAAAATACAGAAATTAGCTGAGCATGGTGGCATGCACCTGTAGTTCCAGCTACTTGGGAGGCTGAGGCAGGAGAATTGCTTGAACCTGGGAGGCAGAGGTTGCAGTGAGCCAAGACAGCACCCTGCACTCTAGTCTGGGCAATAGAGCAAGACTGTGTCTCAAAAAAAAAAAAAAAAAAAAAAGGGACCTTTTCTATTGACCAATGTCGACTGCAGACATTGGAGTGTTTGATGCATCTCATTGATTTTCTGAGAGCACTTCCCTGATGTAATGGTTTCACAGGGATTCAGAGAGCTGTAGTGGATCAGACAGGCAGCAGACCACCAAACAGTAACCATGACCTTTTTTGGTGCAAGTTTGGCTTTGGGAAGCACTTTGGAACTTCTCAGTGCAACCATTGAGCTGGTTATCATGAGTTGTTGTATAAAATCCACTTTTCATTGCATTTCACAATCCAATCAATAAATGATTCATTATTGTTGCATAGAATAACAGAAGATGACATTTCAAAACCAATTTTTAAAAAATTTTTGCTCAACTCATGAGGCACTCACTCATCGAGCTTTTTCACCTTTCCAATTTGCTTCAAATGCCAAAAGACCACAAAATAGTCGACACTGAGTTCTTCGGCAACTTCTCGGAGTTGTAAGAGGATCAGCTTTGATCATTGCACCTGGTTGGTCATAGTCAACTTCTGACGGCTGGTCGCTGTGCTCCTCATCTTCAAGGCTCTCATCTCCTTTGCAAAACTTCTTGAACCGCCACTGCACTGTACATTTGTTAGCAGTTCCTAGGCCAAATGCATTGTTGATATTTTGAGTTGTCTCCACTGCTTTATGACCCATTTTGAACTCAAATAAGAAAATAGCTCAAATCTGCTTTTTGTCTAACATCATTTCCATAGTTCTAAAATAAATATAAAATCAACAGCAAGTAATAAGTCATTAGCAAAAGAAAAAAATACCATAAAGGGAGAACTCTGCATTAAAATGTTGTACTGAGGGAGGAAAATAGGGTCTGGAGGCAGTAAACATAAAGCTGATTGACCCTTTAGCTAACAGGAAGTATTCTCTCCATAGGGTTACACTGAGTAAATGACCTTGTAACTTTACTTCATCCTCTTCATTTACATAGGGTGTATACCAAGTGATCAATGGAATCTCTAGAGGGAATTTAAACCTCAAAAATTCTGCACTGGGACCCTTGAGCCTCTATCTCAGGCCCACTCCCACACAGTGGAGTGTACTTTCCTTTTTTGTTTTTTTGTGTTTTTATTTTAGATGAAGTCTTGCTCTGTCACCAAGGCTGGAATGCAGTGGTGCAATCATGGCTTACTGCAAACTCCATCTCCCAGATTCAAGCAATTCTCCTGCCTCAGCCTCCTGAGTAGCTGGGACTACAGGTATGCACCACCATGCCTGGCTAATTTTGTATTTTTAGTAGAGACAGGATTTCATCATGTTGGTTAGGCTTGTATCAAACTCCCAACCTCTAGCAATCCACCCACTTTGGCCTCCCAAAGTGCTGGGGTTACAGGCACCAGCTACTGTGTCTGACCAAGTGCACTTTTATTTTCTATAAATTTCTGCTTTTGTTGCTTCATTATTTCATTGTTTTGTTTGTGTATTTTGTCCAATTCTTTGTTCAAGACTCCAAGAACCTGGACACCCTCCCCTGGTAACATATTTTGGTGAGCCAGCCAGGAGAGGTCAGCCCAAAGTTTGGGATTTATTTGTCTCCCTTTCCTTTCTGCTCCATACAAAGGAATCTCTCTCTTTTCTGTTTAAACTTGGGACGCTTGGTGGACAGCACCTGAACATGGAGGTAACCGCAGGTTTTTGGCAGGTTTCTGGCTACGGCTGGTGAAACTAAGGGGCTTCCTTGTGGAGGAGCCTAACCACCACTGCCTTAAGGAAGCTGGATCTTTTTATTTATTTATTTATTCATTCATTCATTCATTTTTTGAGACAGAATTTCGCTGTTGTTACCCAGGCTGGAGTGCAATGGCACGATCTCCACTCACCGCAACCTCCGCCTTCTGGGTTCAAGCAATTCTCCTGCCTCAGCCTCCCAAGTAGCTGGGACTACAGGCGTGTGCCACCATGTCCAGCTAATTTTTGTGTTTTTAGTAGAGACAGGGTTTCATCTTGTTGACCAAGATGGTCTCCATCTCTTGACCTCGTGATCCACCCGCCTCGGCCTCCCAAAGTGCTGGGATTATAGGCGTGAGCCACTGTGCCCGGCCCTTTTTATTTATTTATGTTTCCTTTTTTTCTTTTTCGGTCTTTCAGTGAATGTTTTCTAGGAGCTCCTTGGAAATTGAGGGCAATTGGCTGGAGTCACTCCCCAGTATTGACTGAAAGCCAAGGAGAGAATGGCAATAACTGCCCTGCCCAGAAAGGAGAAGGACTTATTTTTATCTTTTCCAGTTGTGGTGCCTGATCCCTACTATGGTGCAACTCCGAGCAAACTTGCACATGTTTCAGGCAACCTAAACCTTTTCTTTTGCTAAATTCTTCCCTTCCCCAACTCTACTAAGGACAAAAGAAGCCCACCCAATCCCTAATTCCTATCATTACAGTTCACGGCTATGCATATAAAGCTCACAGTAGGCTCTTTGGTGTCTGGGAAGGTTTGGCCTTTAAAAGTCAAACTGTCATGGAAACTGCTTTACCCAAAATTTTGGTAGACAGCCTTCATTGGGTTATCCATTGGGGCAAACAAAGTAAAACCAGCAAGAGTGTGTTGCTGTTTCATGGCTGAGATTCCCAGCTATTGATTCTTCCTGTATGTGAGTATGTACATGTCTAGATGTGTTTATTTGTATGTACACTTATTGTTAATACATTGTGTCTACCAAATCAGCTTATGAGTAAAAGAGTGTCCATAAATTAAGTAAATAAGCCTAACCAGTTTTCAAGTTCACGTGACTTAAGTATAACTTTATTAAACAAGCTAGCTTTAAAATTATTAGTAGAATAAAAATAGAATGTCTTCAGAAACGCCAGCATACATTTGTCTGGATTTTATGTTTGCCTTTGCTAGTATTTTGAGATGTCAGTGTATGGCAAAAAAATGTTATAAAACTATAAATCCAGCCAAAAGAAAATGATCTTGTTTTGCATGCTTTTTTAAAAAAACAAATAACAATAATTTGAGAAAGGAAAATATATTTGGCCCCCCAAATCACTAAGGAAGAGAAAATTCAAGCTGAGAATGCTTAGAGCAAAACTGTCTCCTATTCTATTCAAAGTCATCTCTCTACTTACTGAGAAAAACGCATATCTGATTGCCTCCTCTGGAAGGGCTAATCGGAAGCTCAAAAGAATCCAACCATTTGTCTCCCACCTACCTGTGATCTGGAAGTCCCCAACTGCCCCCCCCCACTTTGAGTTGTCCCACCCTTCCAGACAAAACAAATGTTTACTTTACATATGTAAACTAATGTCTTCTGTCTCCCTTGTAAAATGTAAAAATTAAGTACAGTTAATAAGACAAATGTTTTAGGTAAACTTTTTGTGTAAACTAAAATCTTAAAGTTATTTTTAAAGCTCATTTAATATCTGGGTTATTTCCAATTAAGAAAGGGTTGTGATATGGGGGAATATGTTTCTGAAATTGTGAAATTGTTCTTATCCATAAATGCTCATGTCTGAAAGTTTAGGATTTCTTGCTTTTTAGGGTTTCACTTAAGTTTTAAGTTACTAAGGATGAGAATTTTAGTTAACACATAATTCTGTATACAAAATATGCCAGAAAAGGTAATGTTATTAGTGAAAAGAAAGATAATTCTGTCTAATTCAGAAGTTATCCAAAAGTTAGTTCAAATTATAGACAAAAAGGTTATTTAGGAAAGTATGTAGTAAGAAACCATTAAGTAGGGGAGAAGTCTGTGGAAAAAGTTTAAATAATAAAATATTTTTTAAATCCTGATATAGAATTGGAGACATTTGGCTAATTAACATTTTCATAGTTAAAGCTCTTGGTTTTAATTAAAGTAAAATAAGAAGTACTGTTTAAAAAATGTGTTGGCAGTTAGGTGATTTTTTAGAAAATATAGTTAAGGCTCTTATTTGGTTCTGTGAATAATTATTTTGTTTTCTATGCATTTCTAGCAAGTCATCACTTGTTTAATTTATCTGAAATTCCTGAGCTACCTTTCTGAAGCCCACAGAAATGAATGGAGCACACTAGCCTTTAAACCTTAAACTAACTTTTTGGATTCTAGGGTTCTTGATACTTTAAGTGTGTCCAGTATACTCTTATAAATAGAATTTGAATTATATTTCTCTCTCTCTGCCTAGTTTCTCCAAAATTTGTAAACAATCGTATATACATTGCTTCATAATCAGTCTGATAGAAACAAGAACTTGGTGTTGCAGAGAATAAGAGCACCCAAGCAAAGGATTTCTCAACAAGGCAAATTTACTCCTGCAGAAGAGTGCCACTCCCACATCTGGTCACTGTGAGGACACACTGTACAAAGGAGGGAAGGAGTTGTTATCCCCAATACAATCAGTCAATGCTTCAGTGTTCTGTCCCCATTGGCTGGTGTTGAACTGCACAATCTAAATTGATCCTGATTGGTTATTTCAAATAGAGCAGGCATATAGGTTACAGTGGTGGGAAGGGCAGTTTCAGCAGGAAGAAAAGTTACAGAGCAGGTAGCTAAAGGCAAAGGGGACTCTTTCCAAATAAGGAGCAGATGTAGGCCACAGATTAGGACTGGCAGGAGAAGTTGTTTCCAAGGTAGGTAACTAGGAGAGGGGAGGTACAAGGAAGTTGACCTTAAGAACAAGGATGTTAAACAAGCTGAACCTTTGAAGAGGAACTTACTGTATCTAACAATTCAGAAAGAAAACATTGGTTCATTCCTCTTAACCCACATTATGGGTTAAAGAGAACATTGCCAGGAGGGCTTCACTCTTTAGAAGGGCATCATTCTTATGCCCCTTTTCCATGGTTTTGAGTAAAAAAAGCAATGAATAGAAATGTATCCCTCGTGATAGGCTCTATAGCAAATTCTACTGTAAAAGCTACAGTTACACAACAGACTTTGAATTTTCTTGTGAAAGTTATGATAGAATTGGTTGAACAAAGGAGTATCTGTGCAGCTGCTGGCACTTGCGGCCTATGGAGCAACACATCAAATAAAGATTATAGAGATTCAGTGATGGGGGATTAACAAAGAGACTGCTTATTTAAGTGAGTAAACTCTTTATCTAGCTCATTCTTTGATCTATCTTAGAAGGTTTGGTTTATGGGGGCCTTGGGTAAGGAGCCTACTCTGAACTCTTGGTATGATTCTTCCAATAGTCATAATAATCGTCTCCCTGGTGCTCTATATTCTCTAAAGGTTTTAAATGCTTGCATGCAGCCATATCTAAAATGTCAGATGGTCTCTCTTCAACTGGAATGGCAAGAGCTGAAAGGTATATGCCGTCGTGAGGACACCATAACCTATGAATAACATGCTGAGACTAGAAACCCAAAATAATGGTAGCTGAGAGTGGTGTTAAGGCCCTACGTTTTGGTCACACCCTCGCCTAAGTGAGAACCTGACCAAAAAGGAAAAGTTTTTTAAACAAAATTCTGGGAGCCCATGGTTTTAGACTAAGCTCTTGCACTAGGCCACAACAGACCAAACCAAACCAAAATGGAGTTGCTTGTGCTAAGACTTAAAGAAAACACATAAATTCTAGAACAGACGAGGTTTTGTTTTTTTCTCCGCAAATCTCTATAACAAACATTCCTGAAAACATAGGTATCTAACCCCTGAAGTTTCCATTAAATCATTTAACCAAATTTATTTCCTCTCAACTAGAGACCATCGAGCTTCAGGTGATCATGCAACAAGGGATCCAGCTAGTTCCCAGTGAAAACACCACCTCAGGCCATCAAGAAGCTACCTTGCCTCCACTAAACAGAGCAGGGCAAGAGTTTCATGATCCCCAATAGGTTAGCCAGCATGAAGCAGTTACAGAAGAAGGACTATTGGTCTCATTGCCTCTCATAATGATGTATAGGGATAACATCTCTCAGGGGGGAAATGAGGCAGGAAAATAGCGTCTGGAGGCAGGGAACATAAGGCAGCTTCATACTTCAGCTATGAAAGGAAATATCCTCACCATAGGGTGCACACTGATAAAATAATTTTGTAACTTTACTTCATCCTCTTTATTTATATAGGGTTTACACCAAGTAACCAATGGAAACCTCTAGAGAGTATTACTGTAAGGGGGCCCTTGAGCCCCTATGGTTGGACTCATTTCCACACTGTGGAGTGCATTTTCATTTTTAATAAATTTCTGCATTTGTTGCTTCATTCTTTCTTTGCTTTGTTTCTGCACTTTGTCCAATTCTTTGTTCACGATGCCAAGAACCTGGACACCCTCCGCCAGTAACAGTATAACATAACCACATTTATTTAAGAATTTATTCCAACATCAAACAGCAAATTTCAACAACAAAAAAAGCAATAACTTTTGCACAAAATCCTAACTGGCATTAATAGGAAGATATGTAAGTATCTCTATACACCAAGGAAACACAGAAGCAATTGATTTTATGCCAGATTATCCAACTTACAGTAAAGATAGACAGTAAAATAAGAAAAAATAAGATGGATTATAGCAAAAAAGTTTCTTCAATTTGCATAAGAAGATTTGACTTTTTAAGCACACTAATGACATTCTATAACTGTAACTTTGGTGCAAGACTCTAAATTAATGTCTTTTATCTGAGCTTTTGATTGCACTTGGATTTTCAGCTTCATCTCCGACACAGAAAGAGAATGAAGGTTGTCACTGATGTCCTTTAAAAAGAAGGAGGAGGAGGAGGAGGAGGTGAAGGAGGAGGAAAAAGGGGAGGAGGAAGAGGCCAGACAAGCTGAAATCCATTACTTTGCTTGGATAAAAAGGTAAGTTGAGGTTGCAGGGAAAACTGTTAAACTAAAATCTGGAAGGACAGGTAAATCCAAAGAGACACAGTCAAAATCTATATACATGGAACAAAAGCTACTGGGATCATAAATTGATAAAATACTTCACAGTAATTTTTTTTTTTTTTTTTTTAGACGGAGTTTTGCTCTTGTTACCCAGGCTGGAGTGCAATGGCACGATCTCGGCTCACTGCAACCTCCGCCTCCTGAGTTCAGGCAATTCTCCTGCCTCAGCCTCCCGAGTAGCTGGGATTACAGGCACACGCCACCAGGCCCAGCTAATTTTTCTTATATATTTAGTAGAGACGGGTTTTCACCATGTTGACCTGGATGGTCTTGATCTCTTGACCTTGTGATCCACCCGCCTTGGCCTCTCAAAGTGCTGGGATTACAACTTCACAGTAATTTTTACAAATTGCTAGACACTGAGTGTAGAGAGGAAAAACTGGGAGCTGCAGTCTTATAAAACCTACAAATTTCAGTTTCTCACTGTGAAGCTTAAAGAAATGTTTCTAGGCTGGTTCTGTTGGGTGGTTGGAGTGCGGAGGGTGAGGGGCAGGTGCATGGCATAGGAAGAGAAATTATTGTAAAACATGTCCAGAGCCTTCTTCATATCTAATGCTTACTCTACAGGAAAAACACTTTCCCAAAGCCTTATTGCAGAAGGCAGAAAGCACTCCTCCCACCACTCCTTCCTCTAGCCCTGCTATTTCACCTAAATTACAGAGATGTTGGGGATGGGATGTGATGGGATTAACAGGGGTCAGGGCTTGAAGGGAACACATTGAAAATATTACGCAAAGGGAAGCAAGTAGGAACAAGGGAAAAAAAAATAGTACCCTTGGAGGAAGGTCACAACCCAGATACACAGACTCACCAACACAGATATAACCTGAAGATTATAAAATGCAAAGGGAAAAAAAATAAACAAAACAGAGAACATACAAGAAATGTGGGCTGGGACACAGTTGTTCATGCCTGTCATTCCAGCACTTTGACAGGCTGAGACAGGATGATCAATGAGGCCAGGAGTTCAATAACAGCCTACACAACATAGCAAGGCCACGTCTCTACAAAAAATATAAATAAATAGATAAATAAATAAGCTCGCCTTGGTGGTGCATGCCCGTAGTCTTAGCTACTCTGGAGAGGAAGGAGGGAGGATCCCTTGAGTTCAAGAGTTCAAGGCTGCAGTAGGCTATGATTGTGTCACTGCACTCCAGCCTGGGTGACAGAGTGAGATCCTTTTTCAAGAAAAAATAAACAAACAAAAACACCAACAACAGCAAAAAAAAAAAAAAAAAAAAAAAAAAGAGGCCGGGCGCGGTGGCTCACGCCTGTAATTCCAGCACTTTAGGAGGCCGAGGCGGGTGGATCACGAGGTCAAGAGATCGAGACCATCTGGTCAACATGGTGAAACCCCGTCTCTACTAAAAATACAAAAAAAAACATTAGCTGGGCATGGTGGCGCGTGCCTGTAATCCCAGCTACCCAGGAGGCTGAGGCAGGAGAATTGCCTGAACCCAGGAGGCGGAGGTTGCAGTGAGCCGAGATTGCGCCATTGCACTCCAGCCTGGGTAACAAGAGGGAAACTCCGTCTCAAAAAAAAAAAAGAAAGAAAGAAAGAAAGAAATGTGGAACTATATAAAAAATTATAAAATACATCTAATTTAAATACCAGAGAAGAGAAAAAGAGAAAGGAGTAGAGAAAATACTTAAATGTCAATTAATGAAAGACATTAAACACAAATCCCCAAAGCTCAGAGAACACAAAAAAGAATAAATATCGAGCCTAGCCATATTAGATTCAATTTGTATAAAACCGAAGAAAAGGAAAAATCCTGACAAACACCAGTTGGCAGGGGGAGATGAGATGAGTTTCAGATGAGAACTCTTCTGTTATTGTTATGCTGTTCCTACATAGGCACCTTCTACTGTTCCTCTATAGGCAACTCACATGAAACCAGGTAAGCAAGAAGAAAGTAACATGAAGTATCTAAAATACTGAAAAAAAATTAAAAATCTAGAATTCAATAACCAGTGAAACTGTCTTTTAAAATGGAAGAAAAACAAAGATTTTTTTAAAAACAAATGGAATATTATCACCAACAGATGTGCCTTGCAAGAAGTGTTCACAGGTCCTGGGGAAGAAGAAGATAATATAGGTCTGAAATCTGGATCTTCATAAAGAAAGGAAGAGTGTTGGGCAAGGAACAGATGAAGATGAAATAAACCTTTCATTTTTCTTATTCTTTATTGACCTAAAATATAATTGGCTTAAAGTAATAGTAGTAATGATGACTTTTATGATTATAGTGAATAGATAAGTGAAGTACATGAGAAAATATCACAAGGAGTGGAATGACAGAATTGGTAATACTCAGGTATAAGGTAACCGCATTACACATGAGGCAATATAGTGCTGTTTAAAGGTGGACTTAATTAATTTAAAATGTATATTGTAAACTCTATGGAAACCACAAAAATTGTTTAAGAAAATTGATAGTATTAAAAGAAGAAATAGACAAGTTTATTATAGCTGGAGTCTTCAAAATCCCTTTTTTCAGTAATAAACAGATCAAACAGACAGAAAATCAGTAGACAGATGGAGGCAGAGAAAGAAAGGGGGTGGAGAGAGAGAAAGGATACTATGGTGTAGCTGCTGCAGTACTTACTAGCTTTGCTATAATCGTTATATGATTTTCTATTATCTGAAGTTCAGTCTTGCTTTCATAAAACAGGAATCATAGCAGTACCTAATGATATGTAGGGTCATTTGAGGGTTAAATAAGATATTATGGGGAAACTACTTACCCAAGTGCTTGACACATAGTAAATTCTCAATGAAATTTAACATCAGTATTTATATAAAGGCACTTTATAAATTTTATTATACAAATCAATGTTGTTAATAATTGCTAACCTAAAAATAATTATAACAATTTTCCACCCTTTTTTCAGCTTTATGAATTAGACTATTGAAGTTTCTCTGCTGTATTTTCCTCCAAGAAGAATTAAAACACCTGAGAAGAAAATAAATAAGTGAGACATAACTAGAAATAACTAATACCTAAAATAGCGATTTGCCTTTAAGAACCTAAAAGGAAAATAATTTTGAAATGGATTACTTTGTTTTACAATAATAATGTTAGAACGTTTCCAAACAACCTTAAAATATATATGAATTGTATGTAACCTTCAAAATGCACATTTTTGCATCTTATCAGGATAAATAAATATTATTTGGAATTTAAGGAAAGTATGTTTCACAATAATTTAAAGAGAAATTTCTGTAGGATTTATTCCTTAAACCCAAAATTAAACTGGAGTGTTTTTGAAAAATGTCTTAACAACATAAATTTAAGCCTAATTAAATTTCTCAAGGGGAAATAAAAATAATACTCCAAGGAAAATGATATCTCTTCTTAGCTTGGATACTTACTTCCAGAAGTTTGTTTACAATATGAAAAGGTAAGATGATGTTCTGTGTCGAGCAAATGGACTTATACCTGAACACATTACTTACAGTTAAAACACAGTATGTATTATTTAAGCAGTTGAACCTTGTTTTAGTAAAATTTTAATGAAGTTTTTTTTAAGATGCCAAAAATACTTAAACTGAATGTTTTTTAATTCTCTGCCTGAAAGTCAGACATATCATCAAAACGATATAATAAGAGGAAATAAATATCACATTTGAATATTCACTTTGGATTAGTATCTTTCGTAAGTCTGTATTTAACTCATATAATTAATGAAACTGTCAAAAGAAATTTATTTTTTATTTTTGTACTAAATTGAGTAATGTACTCTCACAACATAATGTTAACAAAGTAAGTATATTTTGATAAAACTATAATAATCAAAAAATCTATTTTAGTAATGCCCACCATGCCTAAAAGGGATGTAAAAAGCATTGGTTATTACTGCATCATTGTAAGAATTGATAAGTTGTATTCATGATCCAACTGTTAGAAATATATTGATTTAGGTCTTTTTCTCATAAATTCCTAGTAAACTTTCTTAAAAGTAACAAATTCCTTTTAGTCTCTCTAAAATTTAACACTTCAAATTATACATTTTCCTCTCATTTGCTGGAACCATTGTGGATACTTTCTTTTTACTTTCATTTAAAATCCTGACAGCTTCACCAGGTTTCTTGTTCAAGATCAGAAATAAAAGGCTTAGAAAATCATTATACTGTCAGAGCCCACACAAAAGGTAGAATAGAGTGAGCTTGTTTTGAATGATGGAAATACCAGTGGGATATTTGTCTATGAACCAGAATTCTCAAAAAGTATCAAATATGATTGTCCTTCAAAACCAGTTTCTTTTTTGAGAGAAAAACAAACCACATAGAGTTAGATAAGTTTGATCTTCTCTAGTAAATTAAAAGAATTTCTATTATCATCTATTTGAAGAACTATAATAATACTATTGAAGAGTTATATTTCTAAATAGACTGAAGGCCATGCTAGAAATATGCGTTTATTTTCCAATGACCAATGCTTTCTTTGCTGGGTGAATGGTCTGATACAAAGTCAAAATAAAATATGCCTTTTAAAATAAATAGAATTTTTAGAGTTCTATATTGGACACACAAAACCATATATATTAACAAGAACATAACAATAACAAAATAGATAGTAAAGTTTGTAGCTTTGAGTGGAATTTTTGAGAAAAAAAGTACATTTTTCTAATTTAGTAGATACTGGCAAATTGTTTTCTTAATTGTACCAGTTATGCTCCCATTGTCATGGTTTTAAAACGTGTGTTTCTCCATAATTCCACCAAAAGCTTAGTGTTGAAAAATATTTTCACTTTTGCCTTCTAATTAGTGCAAAATAGTATCATTGTTTTATTTTGCATTTTCCAAATGGTCTAAATAATAAGATTGAACACTTATTTATATAAAGTCACTCAGATTTTGTTACATATTTTGCTCATTTTTCTATTCTGTTGTTGAACTTCTCGTATTAATTATGAAATGTTATTTACTAGCCCTTTGTCAAATATAGTGTTATAATTATTTTCTCCTTTTCTGTAGCTTTTCTATTAATTTTTATTGCAAATTTCAGAAATAAAATATAGTCAAATTATTACAAATATTATTTTAGGATTTGAGACTTTGAGTCTTAAGGAATGCTTCACTACCATAATTACATATGTTCTTTTAAAAATTTTAAACTCTGTTTTTCTCATATCTCTTTTATTCATCAGAAGTTACTTTCAATATGTTCTGCATGAGGTAGAATTGTAATATTTTTTTCCACATGGAAAAGCATTATTTCCTGTGCCACTGAATAATACATTCTTTGTGCACTGATTTGCAATGCTTCCTAATTCATGGAATTGAAGTTCCATTTGTTCATGAGTCTGTTTCTGTAATTTTCACAAATTGAATTGTTCCAGTTAACCTTTCCCTGTGCCAGTACCAACCTACGTGAATTGATATAGCTTTGTAATAGATCTTGAAATCTAGAAGTAAATTTCTCCTCAAATGTTGCATATATTTTATTTGCCTCATTCAGTACCATGTTCCACCTTTCTCCATCCCGTTCCATGGTTTTTATACAAATGAGTGTTGGAATCTTACTTGGTAGACTTAGTCTTAGAATAGTTTTGAATTTATAGAAAAATTAAGCAGATACTACACAGTTTCCATATACCTTTTTCCCTGCTCACAGTTTCACACATTGTTAACATATTATATTAGTGTGATATGTAAGATTTGTTTTCTTTATTAGTGTGATGCCTTCCTTTTCAATTGGTATATATTTTTTTCTTGTTTTACTGGATTATCTTACAATGTTCACTAAGGTTGTAGAGAGGGGGTGTTTTGCCTTATTCTAAGGGTGGAAATATTGTTTCCCACCTTTAAGTATGATATTAACTGTATTCTTTTGTAATTTCTTCTAAAAATTATGTTAATTATATAGTTAATCTCTATTCCTAGTTTGCTCAGAATTTTTATCATAAATGCATTTTGGAGTTTCAAACTCTTTTTCTGCATCTGTTGACATATTATCATGTGATTTTTCTTCTTTAGCCTGTCGACATGATAAATTTAATTAGTTAATTTTTGAATGTTGAATCTTTTTATACCTGTAATACATACTGCTTTGTCATGTACAACTGTTTTGGTACAATTTGAATTTGATATTCTGTTGTAATATTCTGCTGAAGATGTTTGCACTTATGTTCATAAGAGACGGGTCTGACATTTCACTTTCTTGTGACATCCTTATTCAGTTTAGGTATTAGGAGAATGCTTGCCTCCTAGAATAATTTAAAAACTATTCCATCTGCTTCTACTCTCTGGAGGAGTTGCTGTAAATGGGTATAATTTCTTCTTTAAACGTTTGGTAGAATTCATCAGTGAAAACTTCTGGGCCTGATGGTTTTATTTTTATTGAATTTTATTAAAAGTATTCTGATATTATTTTTGATATGGCTATATAGCTTTTCACATATAGTATCCTATTAACAGATTATCAGGAATTTGCCTATTCTTGAATGCCTAATTAAACTCTATGTGATTATTACATGTCACACTATTTGCTAGTACTTTTTAATCTAAGTAAACTAAAGTTGTTTTATAGTTATTTTCTTTATTAGCTTCCTATCTGGTTCTGATATTAGTATTACAGTTTTATAAAGTTTGTATTCTACCTTTTCAAATTTTTGAAAATTTTGTATAGATTGGATTTTATCAGTGCCTTGAGACATTTCACATGTGAAATTATCTGGTTCTGGTTTCTTGAGGGTTATGATAATATGATTAATAGTTTAAAGTTGGAACCAAAAAAGAGCTTGTATAGCCAAGACAATCCTAAGCAAAAACAACAAAACTGGAGGCATCGCGCTATCTGACTTCTAACTATAATACAAGGCTATAGTAACAAATACAGCATGGTACTGGTAACAAAACAGATATATAGACCAAATGAACAGAACAGATATCTCAGAAATAACACCACACATCTACAACCATCTGACCTTCGACAAAACTGACAAAAACAAGCAACGGGGAAAGGATTCCCTATTTAATAAATGGTGCTGGGAAAAGGCTAGCCATATGGAGTAAACTGAAACTGGACCCCTTCCTTACACCATATACAAAAATTAAATCAAGATGGATTAAACACTTAAATGTAAAACCTAAAACCATAAAATCCCTGAAAGAAAACCTAGGCCATACCATTCAGGACATAGACATAGGCAAAGACTTCATGACTAAAACACAAAAAGCAATTGCAACAAAAGCAAAATTGACAAATGGGATCTAATTAAGAGCTTCTGCACAGCCAAAGAAACTATCATGAGAATCAACAGGCAACCTACAGAATGAGAGAAAATTTTTGCAATCTATCCATCTGACAAAAGTCTAATATCCAGAATCTACAAGGAACTTAGATTTACAAGAAAAAACAAGCCATCAAAAAGTGGGCAAAGGATATGAACAGACACCTCTCAAAAGAAGACATTTATGTGGCCAAAACACATATGAAAAAAAAGCTCATCATCACTGGTCATTAGAGAAATGCAAATCAATACCACAATGAGATACCATCTCATGCCAGTTAGAATGGTGATTATTAAAAAGTCAAGAAAGAGCAGATGCTGCCGAGGCTGTGGAGAAATAGGAACACTTTTACACTGTTGGTGGGAGTATAAATTAGTTCAACCATTGTGGTAGACAGCGTGGCATTTCCTCAAGGATCTAGAACCAGAAATGTCATTTGACTCAGCAACCCCATTACTGGGTATATACCCAAAGGATTATAAATCATTCAGTATAAAGACACATGCACAGGTATGTTTATTGCATCACTATAATAGTGAAGACTTGGAACCAACACAAATGTCCATCAATGATAAACTATATAAAGAAAATGTGGCATATATACACCATTAAATACTATATATCCTTAAGAAAGAATGAGTTCAAGTCCTTTGCAGGGACATGGATGAAGCTGGAAACCATCATTCTCTACAAACTAACACAGGAACAGAAAACCAAATACTGCATGTTCTCACTTATGAATGGGAGATGAACAATGAGAACACATGGACACAGGGAGGGGAACATTACACACCAGGGCCAGTCAGGGGATGGAGAGGAAGGGGAAGAAAAGCAAACCTAGATGGCGGATTGATAGGTGCAGGTAACCACCACAGAACACATATACCTATGTAACAAACCTACAGGTTCTGCACATGTATTCCAGAACTTAACATAAAATAATTTTTAAAAATAGTTAAAAGTTTTAGTGCATTTTGAATTATATATCTATTTTTTGAAATAATTTTTATTATGTATATTACTATATGAAATAATTATTTGCATAAAATTTCTCAAATTTATTGATAAAAAATTTTTTTATTTTATTCTCTCTCTCTCTCTCTCTCTCTCTCTCTCTGTCTCTCTCTCTCTGTCTCTCTCTCTCGTCTCCAATTATTTCTCCTTTTTAATGTTGTTCCACATATTAGTAGATCATCCCATAGTTTATTGGCCTTTTGGCTAAGATCAAGTATAGCATCTCTTCTCATCAGTTTAGTAAATTATTTTTTGTTATTACTTTGTTTTCCTCATCAGCCTTTGCTAAAGATTGTTCTATTATAGTATCCTTTCTAAAGAATTTATTCTTGGTTTTGACGATGCAGGTATACATTGCATATTTGTTTCACCATAGTATATTTTATTTACCTCTGTTCTTTTATTTATTATGCCCATTCTTCTATTTTATTTGGCTACATTTTTTTCTTTTAAGTTTCCTATATTAGATTAGTTCATGAAAATTTAATTTGTTCTTGTTGAAAACACAAATGTAATTATGACTGGAAATGTTTCAAAGTTTTGTGTTTCGTTATGTGAAATTAATGCACTCATTATCATTTAATTCTTTTGTTTGCTTGTTTCTGAGATGGAGTTTTGCTCTTGTTGCCCAGGCTGAAGTGCAATGGTGAAATCTTGGCTCACTGCAACCTCAGCATCCTGGGTTCAAGCGATTCTCCCGCCTCAGCCTTCTGAGTATTTGGGACTACAAGTGCCCACCATCATGGCCGGCTAATTTTTACATTTTTAGTATAGTTGGAGTTTCGCCATGTTGGCCAGGTGATTCACCCTTGTCAGCCTCCCAAAATGCGGGGAGTACAGGCATAAGCCACTGTGCCCAGCCCATTTAGTTCTGTTTTTCAAAGTCTATTGACTTTTTTACCTCAAAAACCTGGGTTCTCTTTTCTAGATTATGTGTAAAGTTTACAACATATAGTGTTTTCTGGCTATATTTCTTATTGGTTCATGCCTCATTTAGCTGCATTATCTCAAACAATGAGGTCTGTAAAACATTTATTTGTTAAATGTCTAGAAACATTATAAAAAGGTAAGTTTTTTATTTATAAATGTTATTTGTATGTAATATATTATCTATATTAGGCTTCAGATATTTACCCATTTCTGTTATTAAGTGTTGCTCAAATATTTATTTGTATTGTTTCATCTCTTAATTTTTATTAAACATGTATTAAAATCTTTCTCATGCCTCTGAAATTAGGCTTATAAATTGAGATTTGACTTACAAATATCAAAAGCATGTAATTAGGTATAGTCACATTAACTAATGTTATGTCTTTTTTGCAGATTCTTCATTTGACTCCTATGTTGTAATCTGTATCATCAATTTTGCTTACATTAATAACGCAACACTGGAATTTTTGGGTAGTGCTTCTCCATCCTCCCACTACACGACTCTTTGGATTTGTTTTTCTTATAATCAATTGTCTTCTTCAACAGTTATTTTCTGTAAGAGTCTGTAAGTCAAAATCCACTTAGTGTTTTATTACTCACAAATGTATCATTGTTGTTTCCACTTGTGGATGGTAACTTAACAATCCTCAAATACTTAGTTGCCTGTTCCCCAAATGTAGACAATATCTGCCATTCGCCATTAATGAGAAGAAAGTTTTCAATCTAATTATCATATTTTCATAGATCATATAATTTCCCTCTGATATATTTTAACATTTTAATTTCACTTTTAGTATTTTACTGTTATACTCTCATTTTTAAGTACAATTTCATATTTACTTGATTGGCTTGGTATACAAAATTTACATTTGATTTGGGAACTTACAATTCCTTCAGTTATACAAGATTCTAAATTATCATCCATTATGTATTCCTGTTTTTCTTTTGCTCCTTTTTCTTCTCTAATTTCTTATGTACAGTGTATTTTTGCTCAAAGTATTTGTTACTCCTTTCTGTGGAAGGATTACTTATGCTTACTACAATATATCGGCTAATCTATCCATATGACTTGCTTTGTTCAATGAAATTTGAGTAAGATTGACAGGTGCCATATTCTAATCAGAACTATTAAAAGTGATGACATGGTTTCATAAGATCAACAGTATCTTATATATGAGTTTGTTTATCAGCTTGGATTGCAGAGCAAGGATAACATGGACAAACTCACTTTCAATGCACATATTCTGTGAAGAAGAAATCAATGTTTATTATTTTTATTATGAATATTTCAGTCAGTTTTACTTGGGTGTAAATTAGTTAAATCTGACTTGTAAACACCAGTGAGACAAATGTTAAAATTTCTCAATCCATCTTCTTTTAAATCTTATCTATGTATTTTTTCTTTAGAAGAGTTCTTCATTAACTACTAATCTAGTTTTTCAGTGAACGTCTATGTAACAAAGTGATGACGTACTCTAAATAGTTTAATCAAAGATTATTTAATGGGTCAGGCACGTATAGAAACAAGAAAATGTCTAAGGAAATTATTAAGGTGAAACACCCAGTGAAAAGTAATAGCAGGGAGCTCTTATCATCTTAGGCCTGAAGAGACAAGGGAAGAAAATGGTTTATTGGAATCAGAAAGTACTAAAGCTGTGAAAGAAAGGGAGGCTCATCGAAATCATAAGCCTAGTCACAGAGGAATGCAGGCATTGCAGACTGTTGTGAGACAGTGGAAGTACAGAAAAAAATGCCCACTCTCTCTGTCCTGATGGTTTCCAATCTACTCCCTAACTTTCCCTGTGTCTGAACCCAAGCCTAATGAAACTAGAACTCCAGATTATACAACGCACAGAGTTAAGCCCTGAAAGCATAGAATATGAAAAAAAATATGGCAGATAATTGATGTAGATTTGGGAGCATAGGGAAATAAATAGCACATCTTCCAATATTTCATATTGATCAAGTCCAATAAAGAAATTATTACATCTATTAACATTTTCATTTAATTTTATTATTTATTAGGTGACATTTTAGGTTATAAGGAACAAAAGCTGAATGTGCAGGATTAGACCATTGTTAAAATGGCAGTGGCTAGATGTCCAATTTAGGTATTAAAAAATAATTCATGCTTAAATAACGTTTCTGCCAGAACAGCTATAAAAGGAATGCAAAATGTGTAAAACACCTGTTCGAATGCATTGTAATCAGCCAACACGGTCATAATATGCTCCATGTTGATTTTTGATTTAACATTAAGAGTATTTGCCAGCTGTAAGTCTAGGGCCACAGAAAATGAACACAGAGCCCCAATCCACCTGTGCTGAGGAAACAGAGATTTGCATGGGCTGGAAATGGAGGGAAGGAAACTGCTGAAAACTGAACCCAATGTTTTGCATGAAATTTTTCTTTGGAAATTTTGAATGCTGAAGATGCTCCTAGGAAGGACATGCCTAAAATACACACACACACACACACACACACACATACACACACACACACACACACACAAACCCAAAACACCAGAAAACAGCAGCTGGGATGCTAAAGAGCTGAGTGGAAGTTTTTTTTTTAATAGATGTAGAGCTCTGAGAAAATAGAAGTTTGTGGTCCTTGAACTCCAGGAGACTCTAATACAAGCCTAGGTTTTCAGCTGAGGTCTTTGAAGGTTTATATGCTAGGAGCAAAGAAAAAATGAAGTAGACCAGCCATAATGTAGACTAACATCTACTCTTAATAGTAACAAAGTCATACTTCAATAAAAATTGCTTGCTCTTAAAATGTTTTCTTATAAATTGTTGCCTGTAAAGAAGAAAAAAGTCAGCAATATTACTGTGGAAAACATCAGACAATACTTTAATAGAATGATCTAAACTAACTTCAGCAGTGAAAGACAGATGGAAATTATGTGACTCCAGATGCGATATGCTGTGAAAGATGTACGCAGTTTTTCAAGAAAGAAGAAAACAAATTAGGAACTTTTATTAATAAAGGTTGAAAGAGCTATATTCTTCAATAATATTGTCACAAGCAGCAAAGTAAAATTGTAGAAATGTTCCAAAATTTTAAAAGTTAAAATGGTATGATCACTAACTGGTTTCTCACCCTAGATTGGTACCTGTACTAGAGAGGAGACATGACTTTATAGAGTGAATTGATAAAAATAGGGTAGAAATAGTAGATTAAATAAAGCATTATAAATGATGATAATGTACTGCATTTGGGAACTGTACTTTTAAAAGGTGACATAATATCTCTTTTCATAGAAAATAGGCACTGGGGTATTTTGGTACAAAGAGCTATAATATACCTCAACTACCTTAAATGGTTCAAAAATTGGTATGTATTATAGACAGTGTGCATGCTTTAAATAATAAAGAAAATAAAACAATATATTAACATTAAGTTATTCCAAATAGAAAACGTGTGTTCTTCAAAACATTTTAATTCCTAAATGCTCTTGTAAGTTTGAAATCACTTCTAAAAGTTTTAAATAATCAAATAATCTGATACATGACAGCAGTAAGAGGAGAGAAACCATAAGATTGATTAGGTGTATAAAGGCTTTAGATAAAACTCAGCACCCATTCAAGATAAAAAGTAGAAAGGATATTGTTTGATCTGACAAACTATTTACCAGTCCCTACAGCTTGCATCATATTCACCAGTGAACACCCCCTTCTCCTCTTAAATTAGGAAAAATACAAGGGTGACTACTGTCTTTCCTTCTATTTAACATTTTACAAGAAGTCCTAGTCAAGAAAAACAAAGAGAAGAATAGAAATTATACATAAACTGGTTTAAAAAAAAACAAACCAAACAACAACAAAAAATGGACCTAGTGCCCAGATCTTGCCTTCAAAGGACAGGGTTCTTGGAATAAATGATTGATTCTAGATGTGTGGAAGGGAAAAGAGAGGCTGGAACATCTTTTTGTCTGAAAAGGAAGTACTTAAAGACTAATCGTGTCATCATACTTGGAAATAGAAACTGGTTTGAAGAAACTTCCACTCACCAAATTGGGGTCAATTTCAGAACTAAAATGAACAATGAAGTCAATGGATAACACACTGAATCAAATACACATGGATCCATAGTGGTACTGAAAAGAAGGAGGAAAAGAAAAAAAATATGAGGTTAGAGGAAGCATATCCTAAGGAATGATACAATTAGAAAGTCATTGTTTTGTGTCTGTAAATACGGTTTAGTGATTCAGACAGGATAATCAATAGAACTTAAAACTGTTGGATATAAAATATCTTTTTATGTTGGATAAAAAGATATTTACAAGATCTCACAGTATCACTCACATGTTACTTATTAACTATCAAGGAGAAAATGTGCCTTTACAATGAAGAGATCTGGGTGTGACTCCTTATCTTGGAATATACATGTTGAAGTAATTAGTAGCAAAACGTTTTGATGTCTGCTGCATTTTATTTAGAGAAAATGGGGAATATAGAGCAGGTGGATAGGATGTTACTGATTGATAAATATCTATTATGAGTATTCAGGTGCTCATTTTCCTATCCATTCAACTTTTCTGGGCATGCAACATTTTTCAAAATAAAAGCCAAATGTTCACAAAGTTAAAAGCAGACCTCTAAAATGATGCATGCTTTTTCTTTGAAAGCTGATTTCTCACTTAAATAAATTTGGCACAGGTCCATACTAACTAGCAAAGTTTGACTCTTTTTAAGGATATTATTAATTGAAATTAAGAGCTGTGATAGTGACTATTGCAAATGACGTGGCTAGATTATGAGTAAGTTTCTTTTTTCACAAGGTCTGATCCATATTATTTCAAGTGTTTTTGCTTTTTTGATTAGAAACATCAAGATTTTATTTAATTGTATAAATTATGCCCCTGGCTTTAGAAACTAACAAAATAAATGGCAAAAAATAATTACAATATTATCGGAATCAACCACTGAACAGCAGGATACAAGCATCATAAAATTAGCATTTTCATCTAATCATTCTAGAAACATCTGCTAATTTCAAATAGATTCTATACACAGATACTTTCAAAGTATTTTTACACAGATTCTTGAATTTATGTTGAGACTCGTAACAACATATAAAATCAGTAAAGATTCTAAGAGAGATCATTCTTACCTCTCAAAAAGAAATGAGGAGAGCTATGGCTTATTTACTCTGAATCCATATTCACAAAGAAGGTGGATACTTTGCAAAACAGATGTTATTTGCCTTATTTCTCATGTCTGGGAATGCTTCCAAAGCCTAAGTTATCTCAATTGCTCTAAAAGAACTCATTTAGTGAAGTCTTGTAAGAATATATTTTTTCTTCTCATTCCATTCTCACAAGCATGAAATAAAAATGATTTTGTTATACTAAGAAATGTGTGCAGTTTTCTAAGTGTATTGTGAGGGTAGGGATTGAATATTCCTGACAATCTCTCAAATATTCCTCTCCCTATTTTGTAACCAACAAAAAGAGATTTATCACTTTTTTGTATTCACAATGTCTGGCATTGTATGAGGTGCTTAGTGAACGTGTGTTATTAAAAATGAATTCTATACATGAAGTATTTTTTTCTAATAGACTGTACCTCATTTCAAGGCTCTTATGAGCAACATTTCTCTCTGATTGAGTCATGATTACTTCAATTTATTCTTCAACAAATATGTATTGAAAATCTATTGCTTTCTTACATTAGCCTGTCAGATACTATATTAGCTTCTGGATTTACAAAAATTATTAAGACATGGTCCCTGCCCTGTAGGGGATCTAAAATCTAAGGAGTAGGGAAACATGAAAGCAGATCTCGGACACAAAATCTAGGTCAATAGAGAAGATATCAGCAAAGAACCATGGAGCCAAAATAATTGGCAAGAATATGTTTGTCCTCATTTCAAATGTTAGGTTTCTTTTCCTTTGTGTAAGAATTTGTTATTAAGATAAGAACAGTCACCTTGAACTGTATATGTCTTAATATTTAGAAATAAATATATATATATTATCAAAGATAAGAAATAGATTCTAGGAGCAAGTATTTTCCTGTGTCCTTGGTGGTTAGGAGGGCAGGGAAGTGGCTCGGTGAGAAAACAAGAGAGAGGCCTGCAGTTTAGAAGGAGAAACTGCAGTGTTAGGTAGAAATTAAAAAAAAAAAAAAAAGAAGTAAAGGCTGAGGAAGGTTAATACAAAAAAAGAATCTAGAAAAATGGTTACTGCAATTCACCATTTAATAATCTATACTTATTTCAATATCCTAAATTTTTTTGTTTCTGTCAAACACCATCTATCCACAGGAATTTCTGTTAAAAAGCATATTTGACACTTCTGAGTTCCTTGAATTCTTGCATTTGCTCGAAACGAAATACTTTTCATTGTATTTTTTTTTTCATGTTATCAAATACTAGTGAGGTCAGGTGTAAAGCAGAGGAGAGATCTCTGATCGGAAATGCTGTTCAGGAACTCTGAAAATATCAAGCATTCTGATCATACAGACCTACCTCTAATAGAAGAGGAAGTGTGAATTTCACTTTGACTTTTTTTTTTTTTTTTTTTTTTTTTTTTGAGACAGAGTCTCGCTCTGTCGCCAGGCTAGAGTGCCGTGGCGCTCTCTTGGCTCCACCTCCTGGGTTCAAGCGATTCTCCAGCCTCAGCTTCCCTAGTAACTGGGACTACAGACGTGTGCCACTACGGCTGGCTAATTTCTGTATTTGTTTTGGTAGAGAACGGGATTTCACCATATTAGCCAGGATGGTCTCGATCTCCTGACCTTGTGAACCTCGCACCTTGGCCTCCCAAAGTGATTAGAGGTGTGAGCCACCCCCGCCCAGTGTCACTTTGACATTAATCAGGTACTCAGAAAAGCACATTTAAATGCTTGGATGAGAAAGAAATTATTTGTGCTGAAATTCAGGGTTGTAAGAGAAAGTCTTGTCATTACAAAACCTCAAGACTTTCAGGAAAGAAAATCAATCGTGCTATTAACAGTTTTATAAAAATGTAGGTGCTTGATTTCTGCCACTGCTTCTAGGTGTGCTTTTTTTTTTCCTTGTCTTAAGGAATGAGGTATCCATAGCTTGCCTGAGGATAGTGCTTCACCTGTGTTTCAGATTCACAACCTGCTACCTCAGGGATTTTATTCTAGTAGTTTTAACTGCCAGCCAAATACCAATCATTGCCAAACCTACATCTCTAGTTCAGAATTTTCTTCTGGATCCAAGAGCCATACGTTCATATGTCCCATTTGACATTTCTAATTCTATATCCTAAAGTCACCTAAATTCAACATATTAGTTTGAGGAAGAATTTTTAGTTGAAAGCAACAGAGCAGACCCTAGACAATTTAAATGTTCAATAAAATTTCTGAAATGGCTGGGGAAACCTAACTGAAACAAAAGAGTTAGGAATAGTTACCAAAACTGTGATGTAAAATGATTGCAGTGAAGGAAGCTCTACCATCAAAACTGAGCAACATCTCTGCAGTAGGAAAACGATTTTGCGGTTTCTACCACTGTGGCTACTACTGCTGGTACAGTTAATATTACCACTTCTGCTGCTGCTATTTCTAGCACTATTAGTAGTAATACTTCTAGTGCTTGAAAGAAGAAAGAAAAAGAAAGAGATCCACACCACTGCTGGTTGCTTGTATCTCCAGCTGTAGAATCAAAGTCTCTTGCCAAACATTACTGGAGCCACGATCACTTCTCTGTTTTCTGGACCATTTGAAATGAGGAAAATGTCAATTCCAACACCCAATGTTGAATTTATTTTCTTCTCTACTCTTTTCACTCCCTTTCTATTTTTCTAAATGCCATCACCTCCCAGACACTCAAGCTACAAACTTGAAACCCATCTTTGACTCTTCACTTTTCAATCAGTACTGGTCTTACATCTTACGTTTTATTTAAAAAAAAAAAACTTCTATCAAATCTAATTTATTTTTTTTAAATGAGAAAACCCTGTTACTATCTGAATTCCGGTCTCAAAATTTTTCATCTGGGTTATTGTCATAATTTATTATCACAATTTATTAGCTTCCTTCCTAAGTCTAGTTATTTTCCAGCAAGCCATTCCTTACATGAATAAAATATCCTTTTAAAAGTAAAAATATTTCCTAGTCTGTGACAGGCTATAATCCTTCTGCATCTCCACAAGCCTTACAGTTAGAGAATAGAATAACTAGGAAGTCTCTATTCAAAGCCGTTGCTGTCTAGCTTCTACTTGTCTCTTCATGCTGTCACCACTCTAGCTCACTCAAATCACCACAACCAACATCACGGTCATTATCATCGTCACCATTAGGGCCTATATTGGTGCAAAGCATATCAGAGTGCATACAGTTCTATTATCAACATGTTCTGTACATGCTCTTCCACTGCTCCTCAATAAGTTTTATTCATCTTAGATTTTATTTTCTCCAGAAGCCACATCTCAAAGCCAGCTTTCAATCACAAAACTGACTGCATTAGATATCCTTTACTTCCAGAGCAGCAAGCACTTATTTTTATTTTTCTTTCTATAAGTTCCATGTACACTACCCTATGCCATGAGACTGTTAGTTTATTGAAAGCTTAAACTGTGTCTTGATCACCAAGACACAACTGTGTCTTGTGACCTAATTCCAACATTATTTCTTAATGCTATTTTTTTCAAATCATGATATTCATAGTTCACAGAATCCTTGATGATGGGCCAGGATGTATACTACCCTATGCCATGAGACTGTGAGCTTCATGGAAGCTTAAACTGTGTCTCGATCACCAAGACTTGTGGCCTAAGTCTAACATTATTTCTTAATGTTATTTTTTTTTCAAAGCATGAAATCTATAGTTCATAGAATGCTTGATAATGGGCCTAGATGTAAGTAAAATAAGGAATGTCTTAGAATGATGTATTTAGGGGAAATATGCCATGTAAATTAGCTGTTATATAATATAAATATATTTTTATTTCTAAACAAATTTGGGCATAGAAGGAAGTAAATTATGAATTTATATCTTTCAAACAATAAATGAGAATTTATTTTAATACTGAAGAGCCTGTGCCTATAGAGTCTTATGGGGATATACTCTCCACTGTTGAGGGTTCTACACTGAAAAACCTAAGATCATCCCCATTTCATCCCAGATTTTCCTCTCACCTTCTATTCGGCCAGTGTATGTTCTTTTCATGTTCTTATTTGTATTATGCTCAGACAAGTGTAGGGGTGATGCAGTCTTCAGAGACTGTTGAAACATGGACTGCTAGAAAATACGTTAAGTCCGGGCCGGCACGGTGGCTCAAGCCTGTAATCCCAGCACTTTGGGAGGCTGAGGCGGTTGGATCACGAGGTCAAGAGATCGAGACCATCCTGGTCAACATGGTGAAACCCTGTCTCTACAGGCGCGTGCCTGTAATCCCAGCTACTCGGGACGCTGAGGCAGGAGAATTGCCTGAACCCAGGAGGAGGAGTTTGCGGTGAGCCGAGAGTGCGTCATTGCACTCCAGCCTCGGTAACAAGAGTGAAACTCCGTCTCAAAAAAAAAAAAGAAAAGAAAATATGTAAGTCCTTAAAACAATTTAATAAACTATAATTATATACTTTACTTAGTCTAATCAGTATTCCTTTGAAATCAAGACATTAGAGGTTTCTGTGATCCTCAGGAACATGATAGAATATAAATCACTGTAAAAGTGATTTGTAAAAGGCTACATATTTTAAGATCATCACTGAATAAATTCATTTATGTCCTACAATTCTTGTAGTTTAAACAGTACAATAATATAATCCTGAATTAAGACCTAAGTACATAGTCTGTATTTAATTTGCAACTAGGATAACAATATATTCCTTGTGAAGCATAGTTAACAGTTCTTGTGATTTCCTTTCTTGTACAACTTAATTTTGTAGAGTTAATAACTGATTCATTTTTCTCTCACTCAATTTTCTATAAACCTATCCCCAAATTCTCTAGCTGCCCTATCATATTCGGCACAGACCTATCAAATTGGTTTCCCCTGAATATTCAAACTCTTTAGATAATTATTACTTTTTCTTTTCTCCTATTTAAATCTGGAAAAATTACTCTCAACATCTGCTGCATGTTTATAATCCTGAGATTTCTCTTTATGATTCTTTAGTATTGGACCACCTGTTCACTATTTTCTATCTTCTTCTTGCTTTGTTGACTTCTTTATTTACATACAGTATCCTTCTAAGCATTTGCGGAGGGAGAGGAAAAGTACATACCGAAGTCATTGAATGTCTACACCTTTATTTTAACCTCACATTTGAGTAATCCCTTGTTTGGATCTAGTTTTCTAGGCTCATAGAAAGAATTTTGAAAACTTTGTCCATTATCTTTTAGTATGTAAATGTTACATTTTAAAAATACACATACCATTTTTTATACTTTCTTAATATAAATATAAATTGCTTATATTTTTCTTTAAGCTTTTACCATGTCCACCATGATCCCTAGTGTTGTAAATATTCATAATTTTCTTCATTAGTACAAGTTTTTCTCTAATTCATATATTTGGTCACATAACCCATTTAAAACCAGAATCTCAAAGAGTGACGTAAGCAAGACGGTGGAATTGGAGATTTTGACCATTATCCTCCCACAGCACAATGATTTTAACAGCCACTCCCAGATAAGAGTACCTTGAGGGAGTCCAAGAGTCTAGTAGAGAAGCTCCACCACACCATGGAAGCAAAAATATCCAAGAAGAGACACTGAGGAAGATAAAAAAAATAATTCACATTACCCATGTCACCTCACCCCAAGGCATCACAGCTCAGTACTGAGAGAACACCTCTGTCCAGCATTTTTCCCAAAAGAGAAAATGAGAACATAGAGAGTGATTGCCCAGATGTTCCAGCTGTGTAAAGAGGCCCACCTCTTTCTAACCACATCCAAAATAGTGAGGGGATCAGCATAGCTGAATGGCTAAGAGAAGCTGGAAGCAAAGAAAAGAGGCAGAGATACAATAAAAATGGCTTAAAACGAAGAGCCATGTAGACTGTTAAATTATCTGTGAACTCCATCAGGAGGCCTTCCCATGAGTTGCCTGGAACACTTCTCCTGCAGACTCTCCACAAACTGGCCCACAGGTTCCCCTCATACTTTGTGTGCTTTGACCTCTCTTTTGAAGCTAAGTTGCAATCACCTCAAAATGGACTGTTATGACTGTAAGATATCTTATGAAAGCCCCATGGTAACAACAAACCAAAAATTATATTAGATATGCAAAAGATAAATGGTAGTGAATCAAGACATATCATAGTAGAAAAATATAAAATCACAAGACAGCAGAAGAGAACAAAAGAAACAAAAGAACAACAAACAACACAGAAAACCGTTTTCAAATGCCAATGTTAAATGCTTACTTATCAATAATTATTTTAAATGTAAATGAACTAAATTCTCTGATCAAAAGACATACAGTGACTGAATGAATGAAGAAAAAAAGATCAACAATATGTTGCTTACAAGAGACTAACCTTAGATTTAAAGACACATATCAGGTTATGTAAGGTGTAAAAAAAAATAGTCCATGTAAATCAAAACCAAAAGAGAGCAAGTTTGGCTCTACTTACATCAAACGAAATTGATAAACATCAAACAAAATAGTGTAAGTTGAACACTATTAAAAAAAAGGACAAGGTTATTATATAGTAATAACAGGATAAATTCATCAAGAACATAAAAATTGTGAATGTATATATGCATCCAACATCCTAACACCTAGATATATCAAACAAATATTAATAAATCAAAAGGGAGAAATAAATAGCAATATAATGATAGCAGAAGAACTTCAATACCCCCACATTCAACAATGAAAATATAACACAAACAGAAAATCAACTAGGAAATATTAAATTTGAAATACATGTTAGACTAAATGAACCTAACAGATATATACAGAAAATTTCATCCAACAGAAGCAGAATACATATTCTTCTCAAACTTACGCAACATTCTTTAGGATAGCTATGTCAGGCCACCAAACAAAATCATAAAAATCAGTATGAATGTATATCAGTTAGCATTTCCGACTACAATGGTATGAAAAAAGAAATTAATAACAGTGAAAACAATTTTTAAAAATCCACAAATATGAGGAAATTAAACAACACACTTCTGAATAACCAACGTGTCAGAGAAGTCAAGAGAGGAATCAGAAAATATTTTGAGACAAATGAAAATTAAAACACAATATACCAAAACTTACGGGATGTAGTAAAAGCTGTTCTAAAGGGAGAGTATGTAATGGTAAATGTCTACATGAAGAAAAATGAAAGATCTCAAATAAACAACCTAACTCTATATCTCAAAGAACTACAAAAAGAAAAGCAAAATAGTGCAGGTTAGCAGAAGAAAGAAAATAACAAACATCAGAGCAGGAATAAATGAAACAGAGGAGACAGAAACACAAGAGAAAATACCAACAAAACAAGTGTTGGATATTTGAAAAGATGAACAAAACTGATAAATCTTTAACTACACTAACTAAGAAAACAGTGAGATAACTCAAATAAAATTCAAAATAAAATAAGAGAAATTACAACTGATATCACAGAAATACAAAGTATCATAAGAGATCACTATTAACAATTACATACAAAAAATTGGATAAGGTAAAAGATATGGGCAAATCCCTAGAAACACACAACCTATCAAGATTGAATCTTGAAGAAATAGAAAATCTGACTAGACCAATAAAAAGTAAAGAGATTTAATCACTAGTCAACAATCTCCTAACGAAGAAAAGCCTAGGACAAGACGGTTTCACTCACAAATTCTACTAAATGTTTTAAAAAAGAATTAAGACCCATCCTTCTCAAACTCTCAAAAATTCGGTAGAAGAGGGAACATTTTGAAAACAATTTTACAAATTCAACATTACCCTTATAGAAAGACCAATAAGGATATTGCAACATAAGAAAATTACAGGCCAATATCCATAATGATCACAGATGCAAAAAATCCTCAACAAAACATTAGGAAATTGAATTCAAAAGCACATCAAAAAAGTTCATACACCATGAACAAGTGAGATTCATCCCTGGGATTCAAGGATAGTTCAACATATGCTAATCAACAAATGTAATATAAAACATTAACAAAATGGATAAAAACTATATAATTCTCTCAAAAGATGAATTAAAAGCATTTGACAAAATTCAACATCATTTCATGACCAAAACTTTTATCAAATTAGAAATTAAAGGTATGTGTGCTTCAATGCAATAAAGGCTATACATGACAAGCTCACAGCCAACATTCTACTCAGCAGTGAAAAGCTAAAATCTTTTCCTCTAAGATACTGAATGTGAAAAGGATGCCTACTTTATCTACTTCCATTCAGCCTAATACTGGAAGTCCTAGATAGAGCAATTAGGCAAAAATAAGAAATGAAATAAAAGACATCCAAATCAGGGATGAGCACAGTGGCTCACGCCTGTAATCCCAGCACTTTGGGAGGCTGAGGCAGATGAATCATGATGTCAGGCATTCAAGACCAGCCTGGCCAACATGGTGAAACCCCATCTCTACTAAAAACTACAACAATTAGCCGGTGCTGTGGCAGGTGACTGTAATCCCAGCTACTCGGGAGACTGAGGCAGGAGAATCACTTGAACCTGGGTGGCAGAGGTAGCCATGAGCTGAGATTGTGCCACTGCACTCCAGCCTGGGCAACAGTGAGACTCCATCTCAAAAAGAAAAAAACAAACAAACAGAAAGTCATCTAAATCAGAAAGAAAGATGGTCCCTGTTTGCAGATATTATTATATTATATATAGAAAACCATACAAACTCTACCACAAAAACTATTAGAACTAATAAAGAAATTTAGTAAAGTTATATTATAGTATACTAAATCAATGTACAAAATTTAGTTGTGTTTCTACATAGTAACAACAAACTCTACAAAAATAAAATTAAGAAAATGTTATTTACAATAGCAGCAACAAGAATAAAGTGTTTATAAATAAGTTTAAATACAGAGGTGAAAGAGCTGTACATTAAAAATTATAAGACATTGATGAAGGAAATTGAAGAAAACACACAAAATTGAAAGATATCCTATGTTCATGAATTGGAAAAATTAATATTGTTAAAATGCTCATATGGTCCAAAGTTATTTACAGATTCAGTGAAATCTGTATTAAAATTTCAATGGCATTTTTCACAGAAATAGAAAAAAAAATCCAACATTTGTATGGAGCCACCAAAGACCCCGAATAGCTAAAGTAATCTTGACAAATAAGAGCAAAGCTGGATCTTCACATTCTCTGATTTCAAATAATATTACAAAGCTATAGTAATCAACAAAGTATGGTACTGGTATAAAAATAGACACATAAACCAATGGAACAGATTATAGTGCTCACAAATAAACTCACACATAAATAGGAAATCATCTTTGATAAAGGCACTAAGAATACAAAATGAGGAATGGATAGTCTCTTCAATAAATAATGTTGGAAAACTGGATGTCCACAAACAGTTTTGGATCCTTATCTTACACTATGCACAAAAAACAACTCAAATGTTGTAGTTAAGTCTTTAAGAAAACCTAAATATATGAATTAATACCATAAAACTCCTAGAAGAAAATGTAGTGGGAAACCCATGGCAATAATTTTTTTGAACATGCCATCAAAAACAAGTCAACAAAAGCAAAAGTGAAAAAGTGACCAACATCAAGTCAATATTTGATGAAAACAGCAAAGAAACAACCAACAAAATAAAAAAGTAGCTTATGGAATGCAAAAATATTACAAGCCATAGTCAGATAAGGGATAATATTTCAAATACGTAAATATTTTATACAACTCAATGTCAAAGAAAACACAATTTAAAAAGGACAACAAACCTGAATAGACATTTTCCAAAGATAAATAAATGTCCAACAGGTATATGAAAATGTGCTCAGCATAACTAATCAGAGAAACGCAAATCAAAACCAAAAGTCCAAAGATAAATGTTGGCAGGTATGTAGAGAAAAGGGATCACGGTACACTGTTGGTAAAAAGTAAAATAATAAAGAAAGTCATTATGGAAAACATTATGGAGGCCTCTAAAAACATTAAAAATACAACTACTTTATGATCCAGCAATCTTACTACTGGGTATATATACAATGGAACTAAAATCAAGATTTTTCAGAGATATTTTAACTCTCCGTGTTTACTGCACCATTATGCACAATAGTCAAGATATGAAAGCAACCTAAATGCCCATTGATATGGAAAGCATAAAGAAAATGTGATGCATGGACACAATGGAATGCCATTCAGCCCTAAAACAGAAGGAAATCAGGTAATTTGCTACAAAATGAATGAAGCTGGAGTGTATCATGTCAGACATATAAAAACAAATATTACATAATCTCATTTATATCTTAAAAAGTCAAAAGAGAATGTAGAGTAGTGATTAACAGGAGATGGGGTTGGGAAAATAGAAAGATATTAGTCACAGGGTACAGATTTTCAGTTATTTGATGAATAAGTTAATCACATATGAACTTATATGTGTATAAGCATAGTTCATCATGAAATACAATGTGTAACATGTTACAATGCTTGAAATCTGCTAAGAGAATAATTTAAATGTTCCCACACAAAATGTGGGAGTTAACTACGTGATGTGACGGATATGGTAATTAGCTTAATTGTGGTAATCATTTCACAATGTATACCAAATCATCAAGTTGTGCATATAAATAAATTCAATTTGTGTTTGTCAATTATGCCCAAATAAAGCTGGAATGATTTTTTTAAATACACATACATACCTACATACATATGTAATAACTGAATAATAATAAATCAGAAATTCATGTTCCTCTTTTTAGGAATTTGTTCATTATTTTAATTCTTGGATAACGTTTTCTTTTCATTGTTTTTGTTATCTTTTTCTAGAGCTGTTAAAACCAGAAGTTGATCCTCTATCTTACATTCCCATCTTTCTCTCTCTCTCCCGTGTGGATGTGTGTGCATGTGCACACACGCATGTATCTGGCTTTCTGTCTCTTTCTGTTTTCTGTCCTACTTTCTTGAGAATTATCACTGACATATTCTTTCAGTTTTCTACTGAACGTTGCATTTCTACTATTTCCAAAGCTTTTTATGATGTTTTCTTTAATCATTTCTTGCCAATATTACTCGGCTCTTCTTTTGTTTTATTCATCTGACAATATCAATTGGAGACCATTTTTCTTTGAAATTCCTCTGTTTTACCTATGTATCTTCAAAATGTTTCCTTTCTGTATTTTTGCATTGCAATCTTATTTTTTTGCTTGTTTTTGTGACATTAATGAATTTCCGTGTGAAACTTAATGTGTTCATACTTAAGAGGGATAGAAAGATTGATTGGCGTGTATAAGGAAGTGACATTCCGGTCATTGGCCTAATTTTGAATTAGCAGATGGTGAGAGGCATTTTGTGGGACCGCTCTTCCAAGGCAGGTTGAGGACAGATTGTTTTTCAGGACTAGCCAGTTTCTTCAGAGAAGGACCCCTCCATTTGCTGTCTGGGAGAGAGCAAATAGAAAGGTGTTGACAGGCATTCAGCTGCCTCCTCTCTGCCAGCAGAAATGTGATTACAGGGTATCTGAATATTTGGTGTCTGAGGGTCCAGGAGTATATTCCATGCAATTTCTCCAAAGAAGAAATTTAGTCTCTCTGCGAATTGGGTGAAAAAGAAGCGAAGGGGAGCAAGAGAATAACTGTTGCACAGGACAAAGGTGCAATTGTCTATATCTGAGAAGTATTCATCAGCTCTGCTCTCGTCTTCTATGCAGAGTTCTAATTCTCTGTAAATCAGCTACTATCACACAGATAACATCTGCTGTTGTAATTATCTCCTCTCTGCTTATACTACATACTTCTCAAAAGAATTTCAGGAAAACAAATATTCTGAATTCTTCTTTCAACATTTTATCTTTTCTTCCTTCACGGACATGCCTTTTCTTTTCGGTTGTCTCGTTTTCTGTACAGGTGCAAATAGATTTCACGACAAATGCCATTTGCAGTGGATTATAACGGCTGCTTGAAGTGCTAGGTAAAGAGGGGTGGTAAGGTCAACTCCAATTTAATAGAAAATAGTTCTGGGGTTGGTTAGTGATGTTCTCAGAGGCTGAGGGAATGACAAGTCTCACACAAATACTTTGTGGTTGCTGATACTGATCTAAACCTTTCACTCCAGACCACAAAATCTTCTCAATTTAATTTTTTGTCATTTTTATAACCCTTTTCTGATGCTGATTTGTTTAACAAACAGCTGTCTTTATTAAAACATGTAAAGACATGACATTGCCTTATCTATAAGACACAATTACATAATCTGTAAAATGGGAGAAAATACCTCCCTACCCATTCCGTAAGTTATTTGTGAAAATCAAATGAGATAATATGTTAAAAAGAGGCAGCGGAATTTCCACCATCAAAGATAATTAATACTTTCTGAAGGCAAAGGAAAATAATCATCTTTACTTTCCACAAGGCAGTATCTAGGACAGATTTTCATAGAATGGATATACAATAAAGGTTTATTGAATTGAATTGTTTTTGATAACTTGCTCTATAAAACCTTCCCTAATATTTTGACCTGAAGTGGGGGAGTGGAGGAAAAGAGACAGAGAGTGTGTGTGTGTTGGAGTGAATATGACTTCACTAGGCTCTAACCAATTAATCATCATTTTGAAAAGTCATACATAATCGATAATGGTTTTTGGAATTTATCTTCTGCATATAATCTCCCATTTCCTTGTTGGAAACGAATTGTGTCTGTCCCTATCTATCAAATTACAGAATAAAATGTGCTACACTGTGGACCTGTGATAAATAATAATTAATATTGATGAATTAACCTGATAAATTATTCCTAAGTAGCATCCCATAGGACTATGAAATATGACTTGTTCTGAAGTCAAAAGAAAGGCTGCCAGTTCATTAACCGCCCCCAACACGCTCACATACAGACACAATTTTTATCCATGTTGGGGTAAAGTGGTTTTCAGAACCATTAACCTATTTGGCAGCTTTCCACTATGCCAATTGCCAGCATATATACCTGATTTGTTTTCAAACTATGGTTATTCTACCAAGTTTGTAGCGTTTCTACCAGAATGCTTACCTTAGGGGCTTAAGATAGAATATTAAACGTGATAAAAACCATTTTCCAACTCAGTGTTTTATTGTAGAGCAGGAAGTCACATGCATATTCAAACTAAAGACGACTGCATTCCCTGATTCTCTCCAGGTCAATTCTTCTCCACTTTCTGCATTTTCAAATCACTCATAATGAATCATGCTTCATTCGTCCATTCATGCAAGAAAGCTCCTAATCATTTTCACATTTTGCTTCTCCTTGACTACCATATTTAGTCATGTACTGAGCATACTCATTTTTACCTCCCATAAGTGTTTGGCACTATTCTCCTCAAAACCCCACTGTTGCTGACTTCCTTCAGGTCACTATGAATTTTTAGGATACAATAGCCATAACTCTCAACTGCTCTTTTTCTCCATTTCTTCTCTTTAAATTATTGTCAATGCTACACCAAATTCGTCTTTCAAAAACATAGGTAAAATAGTGTCATGCTCCCACTTAAAAGCCCCTGACAAATGATCACTGCTCAGAATAAAAAGGACACATACTTCATAATCTGGCTCTAATCTATTTTAACAACACCCATATCTCTTTTCCCCTTTCGTAAAAAAACAATATTCCTGCCATACTAAGTATTTCAGCATCTGTGTCTTTTACACTGTCATTTCTTGGCATGAACAACAGCCTTCTCAATGTTCACTGTGGAACATATTCCATTAATCCCTCAGAAGCTTCCAACTGGTTGCTGTTGAGCAGACAGTCTGCAGATGTGACTTATTTTTTTTTTTTTCAAAAATACAATCAAAACTAAATTTTAATGCCTTTAGACATGGTTTTACTCTTCAGTGTCCTTAAATCTTTACTATTCCTGAGTACTTATTCTGCCCTGATTCTCACATTCATATTCCCTTTCAAGCTTCTACGTGTGTCTGTTTCTTTCAATTATATAAAGAAAATAGTGATAGCTCTTATATTTTCAGGTGACCACATAATTTGCCTTAAAACCATTCCTGGCACACAGTAAGGCCAGAGGACATTAGAAATAATGATGATATTGTTGTTATGATTAAACACTTGCCCCCAAATGTATATTCTTACTGAATAATTTCACATTTCACGTTGAGCAACCTTCTCAGTTTTCTCAGCACTATACTCATTTTAGCACTGAAAGTCCAGCATGCAGAGAAATCCCTCAGTCCCTGGAAAACCAAGAAATTGTTCACTCTACTAATATCCTAAACAAAATCAATTAATTTTAGTTTTGGACTCCTTTGTGCAGTAATTATGCTTATTTTAATAGATTTTTATACATTTGTTGTACTGTTTACCATTTGTCTATTTGTTCCCCAAAAATCTAATTATTGATTGTGTATATGTGTGTATGTGTGCATGTGTCCTTGATTCACAAAGCAACAATTTATTTTTAGAAAAAATATAACTAAATGAATTTTAGAAAAGAATTCAAATGTCAAATCATGTCTCGCCGGTCTGGAAAAACACAGATTTGTTGAAAGAATATTTACTTTTAATGAGAGGGCTTTGGTCAATAATTTGTTGACAGAATGGAGAAAGCAGAAATTTATTTGGTTATATGCTCCTGCTGTTGATGATATGAATGACTAAACCTGGATAGATCTAAAAGCGGTGTAGCTGTTACTTAAAATTTAGATTCTAGTTCCTAATATATTCAATTCTCCCTAGATATATGAGCCATACAGAAATTCTTAATACCTCTGTATTATATATTATTTTTTTACTCTGAAGAAATTGTTCATTTTAACTCTTCAATTGATCTATTCAAATTGTCAGATAATTTTCCATTTCTAGTTACAGAAGTCCATTAGTTGTGTGGTCAGAAATATTACCTGGGAAAACATATATCTATATATAGTTATAGCTTATATCTGTTAAAGATAGTCTTAGTAAATAATAGACTAATCTCTAAAACTCAATCTGCCAATATTTGTAATATTCATGAAATAAAATTATTCTGAAGCTGAGAGACACAACAGTCATCTTTTTCTGCCACACTAGTCACCGAGAAAATTTTTCTATAAGACACAAGCCATAACTTTTTCCTAGGGCAAGAAAATTCAAGTCAATAGAGTCAGTTCTAGAGATTGACAATTGGGACACAAATCTGAATTCAAACTTAGTAGCTATATAAACTTTAAAAATTTACCTATCATCTTGGTAGCTCAGTTTACTAAGCCATGAAATAGGAATAATAATATATACCTATCTAGATTTCTGTGACTCAAATATATATATATATATATATATATATATATAGAGAGAGAGAGAGAGAGAGAGAGAGAGACCAAATCTTGCTCTGTTGCCCAGGCTGGAGGCCAGTGATGCGATCTCAGCTAAATGCAACTTCTGCCTCCCAGGTTCAAGCGATTCCCCTGCCTCAGCCTCCGGAGTAGCTGGGACTACATACAGGCATGCGCCATCATGCCCAGCTAAGTTTTGTATTTTTAATAGAAATGGGGTTTCATCATGTTGGTCAGCCTGGTCTCAAACTCCTGACCTCATGATCCACCCACCTCGGCCTCCCAAAGTGCTGGGATTATAGGAGTGAGCCACCATGCACGACCTAAATAAAATATTTCTAATAAGCATTTAGTACCATAAATATCAGGCAGCACAGTATTGATGAATTATGGTAGTTATTACATTTATTTCTTTTGACTGTATTTCTAATGGCTGCAGAGGTACATACATCCAAGGGGTCACAAACATACAGTGTTTCTTTTCCCCCATCTGTTTCAAGTATCTATCATTAAATTTATGACATATTTTTTCAGATCTAACATAAACAACCACTTTAAATTTTAATTAAAGTCTTAGATTTTCACATTTTATTCAGTAGAATGAATTAGATACTATGGAATAGAGGGGATTGAGGACACTGAGGTGTACAAGCATGTCTCAGAGCATTCAAACTTAGTTTTTGATTTTGGTTTTGAAGTTGTTTCATCCAAAACAAGTTAGATGTTTCAAATTTTATTTATTGAAATGGATAGAATAATCATTGTAATTGTAATAACACCATTCTGCAGATTAAAATTTATATTTTAAAATGTTGTGGCTTTAGGATTTTAATAAGTTCCATCTTTACTTTTTCTCCTACATTTACAACTGATTAGAAGATGTATGCATGAGGGAGACATGGGACCCAAGATACCGCTGTCTAAACTGAAGCACATCATTTCCACATGTAGCTACAATGTGCTTAATAATCTTTCATTCCAGAATTAACTTGCTCTCCCAAGCTGCCAGGCTTCATCCTTATACAGACAAAGCCTACCCAAGACTGGTTACCATATGAGAAGAAAAGCAGATCACATTATTTGTCCAATATCCACAGGGCACTGAGCTAATAATTCACTTCTAGTCCCTCGGCAGGAGACAGTGAGAAAGTGTAGAAATATGAAGGTGTCCCATTCAAGCTTTTCCCTTTAGAAAGCAGCTTGGAAATTCTCTCACTCTTATGCGTATATTAGTGGGGGAAAGCACCTGTCCCTAATTACCTCTGTGGTATTATTTGAATATCAGATGATTCACAAATGATTTGTGCTTTTTTTAGTAATACCAATAATGTATGATGAAAGGAAATTACTAACCCAACCAAATAGCAATATGATCAATTACTAATATTGATTGTTTTACTGTCCTAATCATGAAACAAAATAAGACAAGAGGAAGTTAACATAAATGATTTGGGGTTCCTAGAATATAAATAATGTAAATACTCTTTGCTTACTATAACCTTAAAGTTCACACATCTTTTAGATTGTTCAAAAAATAATAGCAGTTAATAGCCCATAATCATGTCTTACTATCGAACAAAAATAAATAAATTCAAAGCATGCTGTTTGGGGGGATCTGAAAAAGCAGTCTGAAAACTTCTATCATCCTTTCAAAGGGGAAATAGGAAATCGGGGTAATGAGCAAGAAGAGAGGCAGATTGTTCTTAGAAAAGGATCATGAACACCTGCCTTGCATGTAGTGTGGGTTTCTCCTAAGTGCTGACGTAGGAAAACACTCCAGGGATATGGGGAAATTTGTGATCTAGTAAAATATGGTCTTTAGCTAAAGGTCAGATGAAATTGTACTAGAAACCTTGGGGATACTTTAAAGTGGGAGCTAAAGACAGGGGGCTGCTCGTTACAGCTCGTGCTTAAGTACCGGTTTCACTTTATCAGGGAAATTGTTCATTTGTCTGAAAATGTGACCTCTGTCAGTTTGCCAAGCAGGCTAGGCCCGGGGGTGATCTTAGACTCACGTGAGCTTGCAGAAGTTAACACTACCTGGGGACTACTTTCAAAGGACACTGCCAAGGTGAGCAGACTCAAAATCTGACCTTCCTCTTCTTCCTTTCCATTTATATCTGTTTGTAAAGTTCAAACAGTTCTTTTTATTTCCCCAAAAAAGAAAGCACTTCAAATGCAATAAAATGATAAAAAAAAAAAATCCAAATGGATGCAGCTATAAAAAGAGAAGGTGAAATAAAAATGTTTCATCTAGAAAAACTAGTTATTTAGGGAAATATAATTCAGATAGCTAGGTAACAATCACCATATTTTTTAACCTAGATTACATTTAGCCTTAAAATTTTATGGCTCCTACTTTTTAACCAGAAGGAAGGATTATTGATAATGGATTAATGAAGGAGAAGAGAAGCTTTTCAATAGAATGCTTATTATCCAGAGAAGCTAATAGTTAGAAATTCCTTAAATTGCCCAAATATTTGGACCCTCATCACATATCACAATTAAGGTGCAAAAGAAAAAGAAACTATGGACCAGATTAAATGACATGGATACGTAAGTATGAAAAAAAGTTGTATTTAGAAAATCTATATTGAGCACCTATTGCATGCTAAGATTTCTGTTTTTTTATTTGATGTGACTATATAAAATTATGCTTTTGAATCTATCTACTTGCTTATTATCAGTTCTTTCATAGTAGTGCGTATGCTTCCAGAGGGAACAGACTTTGTCTTATTAAATGCTATCTTACTGACATCTAGAACAGGACCTGGAATGATACCTGTTTATACTGTTTCTATATAGTACCCACTTATACTAGTTTACTCTTTCTTTAATGAATAAATGCACATGACTCACATATTCACATATGTTATCTAATTCAATCATGTTAACCATGTGAACTATGTTTGAAAAGTAAAAATGTTGATTTTTATTCTCATAGTTAATAGGTGATAAAAAAAAGTGTTTGACTTCTAATTCTATGGCCTTCTCACTATGAATAGATAACATTTTTATTTGTAATAGAAAAAGCACTTTTATTTACACTGCTAGCATAGAGCCCTCAATAATTTTCTTAGCATAATTAAAATTACTGTGAGTCAAGCACTTTACTGGGAATTTTGCACACATTAGTTTATATATATGTGGGAAAGTCAGATTGAACCATAAGAAATTTTTAGTATTCCACTACTTTAAGCTTGCATAAATAGTAATTTCACATGGTTCCATATAATATTAACTCAATTTTACAGGGAGTTATTGAATGCTAGAGAAATGAGATAAATTACACAAGGTCCAATACTAATAAGCAATAAACTTAAGATCCAAAAAAAGCACTTAATTGCAAATACCGTGTCCTTTCATTTGTTTCTCAAATACTATTTTGGCCATGAAATCCTAGGAGCGCTGCAGTCAGGGCTAAACATGGCACAGTATTTTGGATATTCGTTTTCTATTAAAATGAGCATGAGTTTATGTAAAGTAACATGCAAAATGATATGACTACATGTCTGCTTAAGACAACAGAAGGCTTCAGAGACATTTCACAGTGTACAGGATCACTTTGCTCTCAGTATTCCATGAGGAAACTGTAAGAAGCAGAGTACCCCCACTCCTGGAGCTTCCTTCACTGCCATCATTTTAGAGCAAATACCCATGTGAGTTAGCCGTTAAGCAACATAATTGTATAACCTACTGGGAACAAGAAAAAAAAGGTTATTTTCTTTGGGAAAAGAAGCAACTAATTGTTATAAACATCAAAATGCAATGATTTGCTTCTGATAGGGTAGTTGATGATAAGGTAAACACTAAGATATTTTCTAATTATTGAGAAATGGATACAGATGCATGTGGTACATACTTAGGTAATATGTACTATTTTGGGAAATTAAGAAAGATGTTTTCTCTGTATTTAATTATGTTCTCTATGCATTTTTTCTCTTTCCCTCTCAAACTGTTTTTAATGCCAAAAATTATATTTGCTGGATTTTTATTCTATTACACATCATTAAAATGAACGAGTACGTCTGGAGAATTTTTAGTAATTAAGGGGTAGATTTTAGTATCTGGTTGTTATTTAGGAATTTATGAAATCTCCAAATGCCTTTTGATTTTTCATTTAAACATTAATTTAAAAAGATTCATAGATACAAAGTATTCGAAAGATACCTGAGAAGACTCTCCTACAGAGAAATCGTGCAGTGACCCCAGTGTTATTTATGTAAGTGATTATCTCAACCAATTTTCAATGAAAAGCATTTCTTTTCAATTAGAATTCTGATGACATCATATAAATTATTTAATAAACTGATTTTCAAGATTATAGTCATCACATACAGCTTTCAGAGTAGCTTAATTTTCTTAAAATAATAGATATTCTCTACAGACACACAAAACATCTTTGACTTTTTGGCCTCTGGGGCTTTTTGTGTTGTTTTGCTTTGCTTTTTGTTTGTTGTCTTAAATTCTCATTTAATAAGCAAAGGATTATGCTGAAGAAAATTAAATTAGATGTAATTATATGTTTAACTGATTCCTCTACTACTACTCAAATTTTTATTTGCCTCTTATTAAAGCAATAAGTAAATGTCCATGCAGAAGTAACTATTCACACTAGCAGTTCATTGGAGTTTTATCCAGAAGTAATACGGGGGGCAGCCGTAGTGTTTTATTTTTAAGTGGATTATAATGTGATACAATGTGACTGAGAATCACTTCTATAATTTTCAGTAGGGACAGGCAGGTGAGCTTATTTTTTCCCTTAAGAAGAAAAAAAAGTCAGGATAAGACTAAGATTTGAAAGGAGGTAAACAGTACTAAGAAAGACCCAGTGCCTTTCACTGCGTCTCCATCTGGAGCTAATTGTATTACTTACGGTAATAGTGCCCTCCAGAGGAATTCTGCAGGAATTTGAAAGGCTGAAAAGAAACAGGCATATAGAAGGCTGTGGATGTGATGAATTGAAATATAAGCTTTAAAAAGTAGATTAACATTTTAATTTTATGTGGATATTAATGTATCCTTTTGTTTAAATTTGATGCTAAAAACTGACACTATATCATGACTACAAACATCGATAAACATACACTTTTTAATATTTTAGGCCATCTGTGAATATTTACATATTATATTCTTAATATAATCTAAAATGTGTTATCCATTTAAAAGGATATTCAGCTCCACAAAACACAAAGGACTGAGATTCAAGAATTCAAGACCAGGATCTTCTTACTTTTCCTTCTTGGTACTCGTTTGGCAAGTTCTTCAAAATTTAGTGTAAGTAAAATACAATTTCATGTTAGTATCCCAGAAATCAGGTACAATTATAAATTGCCATCATTAGTTATTGGAAGTAAACTTAAATGAGAAAACCCAAGGCTCTAATTATGGATGGCAAGCCAAAATTAGTATAGCACCACAGAGCATCAACAGGTTAAAGACAGATAATTAATACAGTAAAAGGAAAATATGAGGCCTCCTCATGTTTTTCATTTACGTATTTAAACTTTCTTAATTTTAGAGAATGCATAATGACTGTTTCCCACAATAATTTATTGTTATTATCATCAAAATTGCTTTTGTTATTTTATCGTGTTAGGCACTGAGGCAAATTCTGGGAATAGGGAATTATATTTAATGATTTGGTGGCTTGTTACCTCACATGCCAGCACGATTTTCTGCATTTGAAGTCTTGGAGGATAAAGCAGATTAGCAGAAAGCAGTTGCTCTCAAGAATTTACTAAAATAACTGTGAGGAGTTGGAATTTTTATCTTCAAATATGATACCATATTTAGTTTTCTTAGAGAAAAACCATGTTGGCATGGAAAAATATTTCATTCAGCTGCTTAAACATTAAAACTGATCATATTTAAGAAGAAATACATGAGGAAAGGGGACAGTTTTTCCCTTTTGCTCCTTAGAAAGAGAAGGGAGGCCAGGCGTGGTGGCTCATACCTATAATCCCAGCACTTTGGGAGGGCAAAGCAGGCAGATTGCCTGAGCTCAGGAGTTCAAAACCAGCCTGGGTAAAATGGTGAAACACTGTCTCTACTAAAAATACAAAAAATTAGCAAGGCATGGTGATAGGTGACTATAATCCCAGCTACTCAGGAGGCTGAGGCAGGAGAATTGCTTGAACCCAGGAGGAGGGGAGAGATTGCAGTGAGCCGAGATCATACCACTGCACTCCAGCCTGGGCGACAGAGTGAGGCTCGGTTCCAAAAGAAAAGAAAAAAAGACTAATAACAGGGTCTGAAGTTGAGGCAGCAATTAAGAATCTACCACACAAAAAAGCCCAGGTCCAGGTGGGTTCACAGCCGAATTCTACCAGACACACAAAGAGGAGCTGGTACCATTCCTTCTAAAACTATTCCAAATAATCCAAAAACAGGGAACCCTTCCCAAATCATTTTATGAGACCAACATCATCCTGATACCAATACCCGGAAGAGACTCAACAAGAAAAGAAAACTTCAGGCCAATATCCATGATGAACATAGATGCAAAAATCTTCAATAAAATACTGGCAAGCCGATTGCAACAGCACATCAAAAAGCTTATCCACCATGATCAAGCAGGATTCATCCCGGGGATGCAAGGCTGGTTCAACATACGCAAGTCTATAAACGTAATTCACCACATAAACAGAACCAAAAACAAAAACCACATGATTATCTCAATTGACACAGAGAAGGCCTTTGACAAAATTCAGCAGCCTTTTATGCTAAAAACCCTCAATAAACTCAGTATTGAGGGAATGTATCTCAAAATAATAAAAGCTGTTTACAACAAACCAACAGCCAATATCATACTGAATGGGCAAAAACTGGAAGCATTCCCTTTGAAATCTGGCACTAGACAAGGATGCCCTCTCTCACCACTTCTATTTAATATAGTACTGGAAGTTCTAGCCAGAGCAATCAGGCAAGAAAAAGAAATAAAGGGTATTCAAATAGGAAAGGAGGAAGCCAAATTGTCTCTATTTGCAGATGACATGATAGTATACCTAGAAGACCCCATCACCTCAGCCCAAAAACTCCTGAAACTGATAAGCAACTTCAGTAAAGTCTCAGGATATAAAATCAATGTGCAAAAATCACAAGCATTCCTATACACCAATAACAGACTTAAAGAGAGCCAAATCAAGAACAAACTGCCATTCACAATTGCTACAAAAAGAATAAAATACCTAAGAATACAACTTACAAGGAATGTAAGGGACCTCTTCAAGGAAAACTACAAACCACTGCTCAACGAAATAAGAGAGGACACAAACAGATGGAGAAACATTCCATGTTCATGTTTAGGAAGAATCAATATCATGAAAATGGCCATACTGCCCAAAGTAATTTACAGACTCAACGCTATCCCCATCAAGCTACCATTGACTTTCTTCACAGAACTGGAAAAAACCACCTTGAAATTCGTATGGAACCAAAAGAGAGCCTGCATAGCCAAGTTAATTCTAAGCAAAAAGAACACAGTGGGAGGCATCACACTACCAGACTTCAAACTATACTACAAGGCTACAGTAATCAAAACAGCATGGTACTGGTACCAAAACAGAGATATAGACCAATGGAACAGAACAGAGGCATCGGAGGTGACACAACATATCTACAACCATACAAATTTTGATAAACCTGGCAAAAACAAGCAATGGGGAAAGGATTCCCTGTTTAATAAATGGTGTTGGGAAAACTGGCTAGCCATGTGCAGAAAGCAGAAACTGGACCCCTTCCTGACACCTTACACTAAAATTAACTCCAGATGGATTAAAGACTTAAACGTAAGACCTGGCACCATAAAAACCCTAGAAGAAAATCTAGGCAAAACCAGTCAGGACATAGGAGTAGGCAAGGACTTATTGACCAAAACACCAAAAGCATTGGCAACAAAAGCCAAAATAGACAAATGGGACCTAATCAAACTCCACAGCTTTTGCGCAGCAAAAGAAACAGTCACTAGAGTGAATGAGCAACCAACAGAATGGGAAAAAGTTTTTGCAGTTTACCCATCTGACAAAGGACTGATATCCAGAATCTACAAAGAACTCAAACAGTTTTACAAGAAAAAAACAAACAAGCCCATTCAAAAATGGGCAAAGGATATGAACAGACACTTTACAAAAGAAGACATATATTAGGCCAACAAACATGAAAAAATGCTCATCATCACTGGTCATCAGAGAGATGCAAATCAAAACCACATTGAGATACCATCTCACGCCAGTTAGAATGGCGATCATTAAAAAATCTGGAGACAACAGATGCTGGAGAGGATGTGGAGAAACAGGAACACCTTTACATTGCTGGTGGGAGTGTAAATTAATTCAACCATTGTGGAAGACAGTGTGGCAATTCCTCAAGGACCTAGAAATAGAAATTCTATTTGACCCAGCAATCCCATTACTGGGTATATATCCAAAGGACTATAAATCAGTCTACTATAAAGACACATGCACACGAATGTTCATTGCAGCACTGTTCACAATAAGACCTGGAACCAACCCAAATGCCCATTGATGATAGACTGAACTGGGAAAATGTGGCACATATACACCATGGAATATTATGCAGCCATCAAAAACGATGAGTTTGTGTCCTTTGTAGGGACATGGATGAATCTGAAGAATATCATTCTCAGCAAACTGACACAAGAACAGAAAATGAAATACCGCATATTCTCACTCATAGGTGGGTGATGAACAATGAGAACACATGGCCACAGGGAAGGGAGCACTACACTCTGGGGTCTATTGGGGGGAATAGGGGAGGGACAGCGGTGGTGGGGGGAGCTGGGGAGGGATAGCATGGGGAGAAATGCCAAATGTGGATGAAGGGGAGGAAGGCAGCAAAACACACTGCCACGTGTGTACCTATGCAACTATCTTGCATGTTCTGCACATGTACCCCAAAACCTAAAATGCAACTAAAAAAAAGAAAAGAAAAACAAAAGGGAAGGGGAAGAAGAGATTGGAAACAAAGGAAACAGAAAAGTGGATTGCCACTGTAATCAAATGGGGGAGCCACAGAAATTATCAACACTGAGGAAGTGGCCAAAGAGTCCCAGAGGTTGCAGCAATGTAACTCCTTCTTCTGGCACTAAAATTATTAAGTAGAGAAATTATTTATTTAATATTTCAAGCATACAGATAATAGGTAATTTGTAGAGCAGATGCCAGTGGGCGCGCTACCCAAGAATAACAAACATCACCATATTTGCTGTATTTGTTTTGTATGTCTCTTTTATGTTAAAAAAAATTAAAGATATAGTTAGGTCGGGGCTCTGGGAAGTCAAGATGGGGGGACTACTTGAGCCCAGGATTTCAAGACTAGCCTAGGCAACAAAGCAAGACCCCCTCTCTACAAAACACTTTTAAAATTTAGCTGAATATGGTGGTGCACACATGTTGTCTTAGCTACTCAGGAGGCTGAATAAGAAGGATCAATTCAGCCCGGGAAGTTGAGGATGCAATGAGCTATGATTGTGCCACCACACTCCAGTTTGGGTGACAGAGCAAGACCATATTTCTAAATAAATAAATAAAGTTAAAGAACATTCTCATATCCTTCCCCCATCCTGCTTCCCCAGTGGAAACTGCTATTCTGAAGTCAGTGTGTATATATCCCTGTAAATAATTTTTACACTTTGTATATGATTATATCCATATGTACATATGTGTATGTATATGCGTTGGGAGAAGCAGCAAGGGAAAAAGGACTTACAGAGTGCCTACATAAATTGGTTATGAGTAACACGTAAACTGGAAACAACAAACCACAGCAAACTGCTGGAGGCCTCTGGGGAGGCAAACCTCTCCATGCCTCATGTTCCAGTGAGGGTGACCTGGGTCTGTTACCATAAACATTATGCTCAAGGATGTAAAACCTCTTCATAGCTCTAAGACTTAACCAGGCTTGTAGGCTGCTTGTAAAGCCCACATTCCACCAGCTGCACATAGATAATAGGCTAAAGATAACCACATGTTCTTGTTTTGTGAAACTCCCGTATCACCGCTGTTATCAATCTTTAGAGTGACACACCAGTTCCAGCTCACTGATTCAGTTCTGGCTCACTGATTCACTACACCATCACGTCACCTTCTCCCCACCATCACTCCACCACCTACCCTGTAGATCAAAGGGATTGTAACCAATAAATAGTGTGGGAGAGCAGAGCTGGGGGCCTTCACTGTCTCCTCCAGGAGTAAGTGATGGCCCCGTGGTCCCACTTTCTCTCTTAATCTTTTTCTCATTTCTTTGTCACCACCAAACTCAGGGTACCCATGGGTGTGATGTGGGGCTGGTGCCCTACATATACGTAACTCAGATTATTGGGCTTAATGATCAGAAATCATATACTTGTTATACTATGTGGATATTTTACTTTTTCACTCAATATTTTTTGCTTATTTTATTTGCCATTGCTTTTTAGTGCCCAATCTTATGAGTAAGGATGATATATTTATCCCTTATATCGGTATACTGTTAGCCATTTATTTATTTTTAATGTTACAAATTTCAATAACTCCCTCAATATAGTCTCAAACATCTTTGAGAAAGTTGCCAAAGGAATTGTGTAAAACGTAATAATTTTACTTTTAGATAAATACCTTGGCAACTTTCTTTTCCATATTATCAATCATCAAAGGATATGACAACTATTTTTTCCAATTATTATTATTTATTTTTTTCTTGTCATGTTTTATTGGCTAGTACCTTCAGTCAATGGTGAATAGGAATAGAGTTAGTAGTTTTCTTCTTTAATTCATTATGACTGCAATAGTTTTAAATATCTTTGACCAAGAATTATACTTGTTAGATATTTCTGTTATATTTTATTGATATTTCTGTCTTTCTAGTTCTGTTAGATAATTTTTATTAGGATGAGAATGTTCTCATCCATTTCAAGTTTACTAAGAATTTTTATCTTTAGTATAAAATTTGAACTTTTAAAATGTTGACATATACTGAGATAATCATATGCTTTTTTTCATATGAGTGTTAAAATGTAAATAATCTTAATAAGTTTCCAATGGTTAAACAGTCTTGGGTTAAAATCAACTTGGTTATGAGGCACTACTTGTTTTCTCTTTAAAATACTATATTTAGGATTTTTATCTCCATGTTCAAAAATAAACTTAAATTTACCTTTACTCTAATTAAACTCTGTCTTTGTCTGTTTGTTTGTTTTGGCAAACCAAGTTATATTAACCTCACAAAATAGTTGGTCAGTTTCCACCATTTTCCACTCTGCATAAGGTGATGCATGATAAAGTATTTTTCCATCAATGTTATATATAACTCATAAATGATTTTTTTAATCTTCTACTCTATTTGAAAGCCTTTGATCACATTTGTTTTATAATTGTGTTCAATAAATATTCTATGTCCTAATCTTTGTTTTCTTTAGCAGTTTTTTAAAGGAATGGTTAAAAACCTCTAAATCTCAAAAGGTTATTGCATATTTTAAGTGTATCATTTTAATTACTTTAACTTTTGTTCTGTAAATTTTGAGGTTATATTACCAGGTGCATTCAGATTTGGGATAGTTATGCCTTCCTAAAACATTTGCTGGATTTCTAGAATATCTGTATTTGTTAAATGATGTTCTTTTTGCCTTCAGTTTATTTTTCTGTCATATTAATATAAATATCTCAATTTTCTTTTGATAAGTATTGCCTGACATGTATTTTATATAAATCCTAAAAACTTATCTGTTTTAGATATGTTCATTATTTTATATTGTTTACATATCATATAGTATACTTCTTTACTGTTTATTTCGCCTCCCATTCTTGAAATTGAGTTTCCTGAGGAAAGAAATGTTTGTTTGATTTGGTGAAAGTTTGTTTTGCTAAAAGTATCTAGAACAATGCTTGGCATATAGTAGGTTCTCAAAAGATACCGTGAATCCATTTTTTATATTGTATTTCACAAATTGCATTTAACCAGACACCTTTATATTTTAATTCAAACTGGGTTCATATTCTTTTAATTTGGAAGATTTTTTTTTGCTATGTGTTACAATTATCAAAAATGTAAACTTATTTCTGCATGCTATATGTGCAATATTTCCCATAATTTTTAAAATATTTCTTTATCCATTCTTTTTCTTTCTTTCCCATTTTACCTGACTTTTCTTTATTTCCTTTTCTTTGTTTTTTATTGATATATAACAATTTACATAGTTATGGAGTACATGTGAATGTTTGTTACATTCAAGGAATATGTAATGATCAAGTCAGGGACATAGGTGTATCCATCACCTTGAGTGTTTACCAGTTGTATGTGTTGGTATTATTTCAAGACCTCTCTTCTAGTTACTTTGAAATACGCATAACATTTTGCTAAGGATAGTCAGCCTAGTCTGCGCTCAAATGTTTGTACTCATTTCTTCTATCTACCTATATGTTTCTACCCATAACCAACCTCTCTTCATCCCACATGCCCCACCAAAACTTCACACTTCTGAAGTCTATTTTTCTATACTCTATATTCATGAGATCAAGTTCTTTAGCTCCCACATGTCAGTGAGAATATTCAGTCTTTCTATGCCTTTAACAGAATGACCTCTAGTTCCATACCTATTGCTTCAAGTGACATGATTTTACTTTTTATGGCTGTATAGTATTCCATGGTATATGCATATCACATTTTCTTTATTTGTTGATGGACACAGGATAATGCCCATATATTTGCTATTGTGAATAGTGATGCAATAGAAATGCAAATGTAGGTATCCCTTTAATATGCTTTTTTCTTTTCCTTTAGAAAGATACCCAGTAGTGAATTTCCTGGGTCATATGGTAGTTCTATCTTAAGTTTTTTGAGAAATTTTTAACTATTTCCCATAGTGGTTATACTAATTTACATTCCCACCAACAATTTTAAGGGTTCTCTTTTTCTAAACCCTTGCCAGTATCTGTTGTTTTTGTCTTTTTAATGTAACTGTTCTGAGATGGTGCCTCCTCATTGTGGTTTTGATTTGCATTTCTTTGATGTTAGTGAGGTTAACATTTTTTTAATATACCTGTTGGCCATTGTATGTCTCCTTCTGAGAAATATCTATTCATGTGCTTTGCCACTTAGTTAATGTGATTATTTGTGTTTTTATTGTTGAGATGTTTGAGTTTCTTATATGTTCTAAATATTATTTCCCTGATGGATGAGTAATTTAAAAATATTTTCTCCCATTTTGTAAGTTGTCTCCTCACTCTGCTTATTGTTTCATTTATTGAATAGAAAATGTTTCATTTGAGATCGTCTCATTTGTCTATTTTTGTTATTATTGCCTGTAGTCTTGAGGTATTAGCCAACCTCCTTGGTTGTCTAGACCAATGTCCTAAAGAAATTCATCTGTTTTATTCTAATAGTTTCATAGATTCTGGTCTTACATTTAAATTATTTTATTCCATCTTGAGTTGACATTTTATATAACAAGAGATAGGGGTCAATTTTTATTCTTCTCTGTATATGATTATCCAGTTTTTTCAACAACATTTATTGAAAAGACCGGCCTTTCCCCAATATATGTTCTCAGTGCCTTTGTTGCAGATAAGTTGGTTGTAAATACATGGAATTATTTTTATTCTGTTCCACTGATCTATATGTCTGTTTTTACACCAAGACCATACTGTTTCCATTACTATAGCTTTGTAGTTTATTTTGAAGTCAGATAGTGTGATGTCACAATCTCTGTTCTTTTTGTTCAGAATTGCTTTGGCTATTCAGGCTCTTTTTTAGTTTCATACGAATTTTAGGATATTTTTTTCTGTTTCAGTGAACAATGATAACATTTGAATTTTGATAGAAATTGCATTGAATCTATAGATTCAATGCAGTATAGTCATTTTAACAATATTAATTCTGATCCATGTGCATGAGGTGAATTTTCATTTGTTTGTATCCTCTTTAATTTCTTTTAACAGTGTTTTGTAGTTTTCCTTGTACAGACCTTACACCATCTTGGTTAATTTTATTCCTAGGGTTTTTTGTTTTTTCCTTTTTTGTAGCTATTATAAATGGAATTGCCTTTTTGATTTCTTCTTCTGCTACTTTGTTACTGGCATGTAGAAATGCTACTAATTTTTGTATGTTGATTTTGTATCCTGAAACTTTACTGAATCTGTTTATCAGTTCTAAGAATTTTCAAGTGAAAGTTTCTAATTTTTCTAAATATATGATTATATCTTTTCTCTCTCTCTCTCTCTCTTTTTTTTTTTTTTTTGAGATTGGAGTTTTGCTTTTGTTGCCCAGGCTGGAATGCAGTGGCAGGATCTCATTCTAGTGTTGATTTGCATTTCTCTAATAACCATTGATAATGAGATTTTTTTCATATGGGTGTTGGCTACATAAATGTTGTCTTTTGAGAAGTGTCTGTTCATATCCTTTGCCCACTTTTTGATGGAGTTGTTTGTTTTTTTTCTTTCAAATTTGTTGAAGTTCCTTGTAGATTCTGGATATTAGCACTTTGTCAGATGGATAGATTGCAAGTTTTTTTCCCATTTTGTAGGTTGCCTGTCTAATGATAGTTTCTTTTGCTGTGCAGAAGCTCTTTAATTTAATTAGATCCCATATGGCTATTTTGGATTTTGTTGCCGTTACTTTTGGTGTTTTAGTCAGGTAGTCTTTGATGATGCCTATGTCCTGAATGGTATTGCCTAGGTTTTTTCTAGGATATTTATGACTTTATATCTTGCATTTAAGTCTTTAAGTCATTTGGAGTTAATTTTTGTACAAGGTGTAAGGAAGGGGTCATTTCAAATTTTCTGCATATGGTTAGTCAGTTTTTCCAACATTATTTAGTAAATACGGAATTTTTTCTTCATTGCTTGTTTTTTTGTTTTTGTTTTTGTTTTTGTTTTTTGAGATGGAGTTTTGCTCTTGTTACCCAGGCTGGAGTGCAATGGCGCGATCTCAGCTCACCACAACCTCCACCTCCTGGGTTCAGGCAATTCTCCTGCCTCAACCTCCTGAGTAGCTGGGATTACAGGCACGCACCACCATGCCCAGCTAATTTTTTATATTTTTAGTAGAAACAGGGTTTCACCACGTTGACCAGGATGGTCTGAATCTCTTGACCTCGTGATCCATCCACCTCGGCCTCCCAAAGTGCTGGGATTACAGGCATGAGCCACCACGCCTGGCCCGGGTGGTGTTATTTCTGAGGTCTCTGTTGTGTTCCATTGGCCTATACATCTGTTTTGGTACCAGTACCATGCTGTTTTGGTTACTGTAGCCATGTAGTATAGTTTGAAGTCAGGTAGCATGATGCCTCCAGCATTGTTCTTTTTGCTTAGAATTGTCTTGGCTATACAGGCTCTTTTTTTGGTTCCATATGAAATTTAAAGAAGTTTTTTCTATTCTGTGAAGAAAGTCAATGGTACCTTGATGGGAATAGCATTGAATCTATAAATTACTTTGGGCAGTATGGCCATTGTCACAATATTGATTCTTCCTCTCCATAAACATGAAATGTTTTTCCATTTGCCTGTGTCCTCTCTTATTTCCTTGAGCAGTGATTTGTAGTTCTCTCCTTAAAGAGGTTTTTCACATCCCTTTAACTTGTATTTCTAGGTATTTTATTCTCTTTGTAGCAATTGTGAATGGGAGTTCATTCATAATCTGACTCTGTCTTTTTAGGTGTATATGAATGCTTGTGATTTTTGCACACTGATTTTGTATGCTGAGATTTTGCTGAAGTTGCTTATCAGCTTAAGAAAATTTGGGGCTGAGATGATGGGGTTTTCTAAACATACAATCAATTATTTGCCAACAGAGACAATTTGACTTCCTCTCTTCCTACTTGAATACCTTTTATTTCTTTTTCTTGCCTGATTTCCCTGACCAAACTTCCAATACTATGTTTAATAGGAGTGGCGAGAGAGGGCATCTTTGTCTTCTGCCAGTTTTCAAAGAGAATGCTTCCAGTTTTTGCCCATTTAGTATGACATTGGCTGTGGGTTTGTCATAAATACCTCTTATTATTCTGAGATACGTTCTATTAACATCTAGTTTATTGAGTGTTTTCAGTTTATCGGTATTGAATTTTATTGAAGGCTTTTTCTGCATCTATTGAGGATTCATGTGATTTTTGTCATTGATTCTGTTTATGTGATGGATTATGTTTATTGATTCACATATGTTGAACCAGCCTTGCATCCCAGGGATGAAGCCAACTTGATAGTGGTGGATAAGCTTTTTGATGTGCTGCTGGATCCTGTTTGCAGTATTTTATTGAGGATTTTTGCATCGATGTTCATCAGGAATGTTGGCTTGAAATTTTCTGTTTTTGTTGTGTCTCTGCCAGGTTTTTGTATCAGGATGATGCCGGCCTCATAAAATGAGTTAGGGAGGAGCTCCTCTTTTTCTGAAATTATTTTTTTGAAATAATTCCAGAAGACAAGGTACCAGCTCCTCTTTGTACCTCTGGCAGAATTTGGCAGTGAATCCATCTATTCCTGGATTTTTTTTTTTTGGTTGGGAGGCTATTAATTACTGCCTCAATTTCAGAACTTGTTATTGATCTATTCAGAGATTTGACTTCTTCTTAGTTTAGTCTTGGGAGGGTGTATATGTCCAGGAATGTATTGATTTCTTCAAGATTATCTGGTTTATTTGCATAGAGGTGTTTATTGTATTTTCTGATTGTAGTTTGTATTTCTGTGGGATCAGTGTTAATATCCCTTTGATTATTTTTATTGTGATTATGTGATTCTTCTCTGTTTTCTTCTTTATTAGTCGGCCTAGCAATCTATCTATTTTGTTGATCTTTTCAAAATAACAGCTTCTGGATTTATTGATTTTTTAAAAGGGTTTTTTGTGTCTCTACATCCTTCAGTTCTGCCCTGATCTTAGTTATTTCTTGTCTTCTGCTAGCCGTTGAATTTGTTTGCTCTTGCTTCTCTAGTTCTTTTAATTGTGATGTTAGGGTGTCAATTTTAGATTTTTCCTGATTCCTCATGTGGGAATTTAGGGCTATAAATTTCCCTCTAAACACTGCTTTAGCCATGTGCCAGATTCTGATTATGTCGTGTCTTTGTTCTTATTAGTTTCAAAGAACTTATTTATCTGTGCCTTCATTTCATTATTTACCCAAGAGTCATTCAGGAGCAGTTATTCGGTTTCTGCGTATTTGTGTGGTTTTGAGTGAGTCTCTTAATTCTGAGTTCTAATTTGATTACACTGTGATCTGAGAGACTGTTTGTCATGATTTCCATTGTTTAAGAGGTTAAACATTTTTAAAATTTACCTAGAATTACAAAATAATTCTAGCAAAGCCAAGCTACCTAGTAGGTCTCTTAACTCTAGATAGAAGTTCTTTTTACTAGACCAGTAATTTTCAGTGTCCCTGTAAATCTAGGAATCTCAGACATCCTTTGAGGAGGTCTCTGAAGTCAAAAATACTTTCATAAAAATACAAACTACTATTTGCCTTTTTCAATTTGCTGACATTTGCATGGATAGCACAAATGCCATTGTGAGTAAAGCTGCTATCACCAACAAGGAGGTGGGTCCAAATTTTTCTAGTAGTTACTGTTTTCCTCACTGGCACATAGAAATTTTTTTCTTAAGTCAGTTTCATTAGGAATGAAAGCATTACAAATACTTTTTACATGATGCAGTATAATCATTACCTTTAAAAAAAATCTCAACCTTTGAATACATCTTGTTTTAACACACTGTGTAAATACATGGGACTTATACATACAGTACTTTTGTCGCATATCAAAGGATAATGATTATGTCTAGAAAAAGCTAATGTTCATTTGTTTGAATTAAAACTGAACTAACTCCCTTTCTTGGGAATGCTATTTTCACTTGAAGAAATGACAAGGAGGTACTGTGGCTATTCAGACTTGGGTATGAGGTATTTGGTATTCTCAAAAATGAAAGAAGTAAACTTTGTTACTCAAGGAAAACAATTTACTATAATTATTACCAATAACAAAATCAAATCCTTGAAGTAAAAGTTTGAATTTTTTGAGCCTGTATACACCATTATGAGCTTTATATGTTCCCAATACTTAAAGATTTGGGTCAGTAGTTACATTAACAACTGTGATTTGCTTTTTGATGTTGTATAGTAAAATATGTCAACATTTGGAAACTCGCATAACTTAGTCAATCAGTATTTTCCAAATAAATTATGCTTGATGTGATAAAATTACAAAATGCATGAGTAAAATATTTATTGCAAGACAAATTTTAATGTAATAGCTTAGGAAAAGTTTATTAGTACAGTTAGAGCTTTCATGTCACAACTATCATTTGGAAAACTATCACCTAGTGAATTTTGGTGTAATACCAAATACAATGTCCACAATTATCTAAAAATACTTATAAAATATTCCTCTCTTTTCAACTACATATCTGAGTGATCCTGGATTCAAAACAATATGTTGTAACAGACTGAATTCAGAAGCAGATACTAGAATCCGTTTACCTATTAAGCCAGACACAAACAAGTTTTGCAAGAATGTGAAAAAAACCCATCTCATTATTATTTTTTTAAATAGATATTTTTAAAATTAAATGTGATTTATTTTGCCAAGCAATAGTTTATTATTGTTGTTTTAAAATAAGATGTTAAATACATATTTTAAATTTTTCTGAATTTTAATTCCTAATGTGGCAAATCTTAAGTCTTTTCAGAGCTTTTTATCTTTTAGAGTACAAAAGATGCCTAAGGCCAAGAAGTTTGGGAATGGCTGTATACACTGAGCTCCAGGCCTTAAGAGGAAAATGAAGCCAATACTCCTCAGAAAGACATACACGTGAAAGCAACAGCACACACCTTTCATTCCAACACTGCTGAGTCATCAATGGTACTTTTAGATCTTAGGCAGGTAACAGCAAGCTTCTGAGAAATGTATGAAAGGCCTTTTATAGTATTGATCCCCTTAGTTCTTGGAAATTAATGAAAGAGAAAAGTTTAAACAACTAAATTAGTACTAGTAACAGTTAACTTGTATGAAGTAAGTGTGTCAATAGTAAGTGTTAACAGAAGAGATTGGAAAAACTGATTTTGCCAGTCACTCAAGGTGCTCAAGCCAATCATGGGAACAGGTAGTTTTGTTTGTGTAGCAACTGATAAGATCAAATCAACAGAGACCAAAACTCCTTCCACAATGTTATAGTCAATCATTAAACACGAAATGAGCTTCTGACTTTGCCCTGTTGGCATTTCTAATGGCCAGAGAAATAGAATTTAAAATAAAGAAGACCATATAAGGTAAGTAAGTAATGTAAATGTACACGGTACTTTGAAATGTATTCTGAAATGAAGTTTGTAACAAGATCGTTTGATTTATATAATCAGAAATCCCTGAATAATTATTAAATTATCAATTCATAAAGTTTAAATTCTATAAACAAAATCCTTCTCTTTGTGTGTGTGTGTGTGTGTGTGTATTTAAATTTCAGTGACCGTTTTCATGTATAACAAATTGTCGAGAGAATAAAGCAAGAATAAGTACTGTATCTGCAGGTGTTGGGTAAAATATTTTAAGATAAAAAATTTAAAAAGAATAATTATTACAAAAAATTGTTGGGATGTTGTTGGAAAACTCTTCTCTTAGAGAAGGCACCATCCCAGAAAGTTTGAATCATATGGTGAAAATCAATATCTGACTTCTACCTGGCCCAAAGTACAATTCAAATTCAAAGAAAACAAAGGGGTAAATTAAAAACCTTAAAAACTACAGATAATTATAAATATGTTAATCACAATTAGCACGTGTAGTTGAAAAACTGTGACTAGTGAAAGCAGACACAGCCCTGAAGAAGCACGTGGTAAGAAAATAAAGTGCTCATTATGGAACCATCGATTTAGGTTTTTTCGTATATTAGTTGTTGAAACTGGATTTCATTTTTAAAGTGTACTCCCATTTCCTATAATTCCTCTATTTTCAATTAGAATTTCGAATTCACAAACTCGAAATGTGACACTTGGCTTCACACTGAATTTGCTACTTTAATAATGTAAATTAGGTTTCTAGAAAATACAACAGAAAAAAAACAGAAAACTTAAAATATTTAAAAGGCACCTACAAACTGTAATTTATTGAACATTTTGAGGATGTGCTAGGTATTAAAACAGGCAAAAGAATACCGAAAAATTAAGAGTGAGTTCCTGCCTTCCACAGCTTATGTTCAGTAGGAGAGAAAAAGGGAGAATTATAGCACAAGGTACAATGGGTTAATAACTATGAGAACAGAGGGCATGTTACATGAGTACGGCATAAAATAGTGATAAAAAATTTGTTGTCAAAATGATCTTAGTAAATTGAAAATACCAAATCAAGCAAAATAATTTTACCCACTAAAGAAAACGTCTAGAAGAAAAATATATTTTTCTCCAAATCCTTTTTTTTTTTTTTTTTGAGACAAAGTCTCGTTCTGTCACCCAGGATGGAGAGCAGTGGTATATGATCTTGGCTCACTGCAACCTCTGCCTCCCAGGTTCAGGCAATTCTCTGCCTTAGCCTCCCAATTAGCTGGGATTACAGACGCCTGCCATTGAGCCCAGCGAAATTTTGTATTTTTAGTAGAAATGGGGTTTTACCATGTTGGCCAGGCTGGTCTTGAACCCCTGACCTTGTGATCCACCCGTCTTGACATCCCAAAGTTCTGGGATTGTGGGCCTGAGCCACCATGCCCTGCTTCCCCCAAATTTCATAATCTGTAACAGCATAGAAAACTAACTGCCACTCAGTAGAGGTAATAAAATAACCATCAGCTAATAGCAGAGCCTAAAATGAAAATAAAGGAATACTAAGATATTTCCAGTATAGTGAGCTCTATTCAAACCATTAATAGAAGATAAACTATAGAATCTAATATGTTAGATGGTATAATAAATTGTAATCCTGGGAGTTCTTGATATATTGCTAAAAAAACCAAAAAGGTGTAATAAAACAGGATATTTGGTAAGCATGAAGTTTTTCCTTACTTTTGGGAGCTTACTGTTGGCTTATCTCATGCCTGCTTTCTGGGTCTCAAAACTACATTCATCCAGGAGATCCACAAATCCAATCATTTTCTCTGAATGAAAATGTATTTTACATTCTCTCTAAAAGTGATTTACAAGTAAATTGAAGTGTTAATCAAATCAGGAAAGTATTACAATTTCCAACCACGAATTGATCAGGTACGTGGTAGACACTGCTGCAAAGCTACCAAGTTGCTTCCAACTGTGAAGAGTAACTAAAGGGAAGACCCAGTCTTCTCATCAGGACACTTATAATACCTTTATAAGAATGAACATTAACTGAAGAAATAATTCAGAAATGTTGTATGACAATATGGACTTAGCATGGATGATGCATAATATTGGTGGCATCTTCAAAAGAAGAAGGAATAAGTTTTGAAAACAAGCTCATTATAAAATATTATTTTTGAACTCAAAGATCTAGGTTCGATTTTCAGCTTTATAATTCTTTGGGGTGGCTCCAAGCAAGTTCTTCGTTCCCACTGACTCTCAATTTTTCAACTTTAAGAAAATGTATTTTTATTCACCCAATCTGTTTCACAGAGTTTTTGTGAGGATCAAATGGTAAAGCGTGTGAACTGAAAAGTACTTTAAAAGATTCTGTGGGTGTCTGCATTTCAGAAGCCTCAACTGGGAAATTATTGTGAGTCAGAAAAACAAGGAAATCTCATAATAAAAAAATAAACAAGTCGTAGTCTATTTTATGTAATTCATGTTTGGGAGCATTTCTTACTCAGAAACACGTTTGATTCTTCACGTTTTAGAATCTTTCATTTCAATGAATTCCAATTTTAACTCAGCACTGCATTTACACATTTTGATGTCAGTGTGATATAATTAAACACTGGGAAAAAATCTACTCCATGGTGAAAGATTTACTTGCATTTCAATATTTTATCATAAAGTTGTTAGATTTCCTCTGCACTCTGTTACTTCATTTAAAAATTTTGTATTAAAAAATATCCGAGTGCTTTGAGAGGGAAAAAAGACTACAATATCCCCACAAACAGAAATAATGTCTTCTATGTTTCAATGTTCCCATCTAAATTTTAATTAAAATCATGCATTTTTATTAATTATCATTTAATGTACAATTGGATACACTGCATATTTAACTTACAGTTTTTAAGGTTGCTACATAGTCTTTATACCTTTAAATTTAATGTTAACAGAAGATTCTTTTTGTCTAATACAGCATTATTTGCTTAATCATCTCTTTGTGGTTTGGTAGTAAGATTGCTCAAGAACTTTCACTATTACAAATCACTCTGATACTAAAATACCTATGTAAGTTTTGTTTCATTTCATTACCATATTATTTTTATAAAGCAACTTGAGTTTCTAGAGTTAAGAGTACCTACACATTTTATGGACTGCCTAGAGCAATCTTACCATTGCCACTAGTTTAATATTGCACTTTTTTTTTTTTGCAAAATCTCATTAGTATTGGCTTTCATTATTTAAAAATATTTGGTAGCTTATCAAGAATAAAATATATTGTCCTATTAAAAAATTAAGCTTTTAGCTGAGAAATAAATTTTAATTGTAAAGCTTTAGATGTATTTTTCTTTTAATCTGAGCCCTCAATAAGACTCACTGAGCCTCTAAGAACACTAGTTTGATCATCCTTTCCCTTGCAAAATCAACCCTTAATGGGCAAAACTGAAGGCCAGAGAAAATTCTTAAAAAGACGGTTGGATGCCTCCAAAACATGATAGCTGGCTGCCCTCTAGGTGGCTTCAGAATGAATCATAACTGGTTAAATATACCAAAGTTCAGGGTAAACACTTAACCACATTGCAGACTTTGAAAGCTGATATTTTCACCTTATCACAAGTGGATCCATTTCTCATCAGAAAACACACATTACTTCTGGCTGTAAGTCTGATGTATTATACTGAGTCCAATTTATGTGTTATAGATTATAATATTGATGGTGTTTTAAAAGGTAGAAAGCACAATTTTCAAAAACAAGCTTATCGTAAAATATTATTTTGCAGTCAAAAACCTGGGTTAGATTCCCAGGTTTATAATTCTTTCTTGGTGGCTCCAAGCAAGTTCCTATGTTCCCTCTGACTCAATTTTTCAGCTATAAAAAAAGTTGCATTTTCATTTACCCAATCTGTTTCACAGAATTTTTGTGAGGATTCAATGGTAAAGCATGTGAACTGAAAAGCATTTTAATTGATGTTGTGGGCATCTGTATATTAGAAGCCTCAAATGGGGAAGTATTGTAATTTACCATTAGCAATGTGGCAGTCATTCAGACTGGAGTTGTCTTGAGGACAGGTCTAGGACAACTTCTCCTCACCAGCAGGCTTTTCCGAGACTCATATTATAGCGAAATGTTTGCTTGGAAGATTCTGGTGTATAAGAAGAGAAATGTCATCTTTTAAACATTTAATGGTAAGAGGCTATTATAACAAGAATAATTTATGTTTATATTTGAGATAGTCGATCCTATAATTTCCCAAACTATAGCTCAATGGTCTGATGAAGGAAAATAATATTATATAAAACATAATGTGTACTCAATACATACTATAAATCTCAATGCAGGACTTCTCCCAGATTTTAATATGCCAATGTTCATTATTGATATCTAAGAGAAAAATCTCCTAAATCCCATTTCCTAAGTATAATTTTTGGAGAAGTAGGTAGAACATCTATTAATATCTCTCAGAAATAGGAAACCCAGGTTTGGAATATGGAACTATAAAACTTGAAAGACTCCAGTTTTTTCTCCCAGATAGATGTGTGCACATCTCTATTTTGACAAGCCCAAAATCTATAGGAAGAGAAAAACAGAACAATTAGAGTCAGTGATGAAGCAGCTGCATTGTCTGGGCTACATACGCTGGAGTTCATCGTGGTTTTATGGGAAAATTTAGGACATGGACACACACCAGGAGTTTCGGGGTGGAGGCTGAATAGGCAGAAGAGAAGAGAAAGAGAAACAGCTCTCTCTACAGAGAGAGGGGGCTCCTAGTGGAAAGAACCAGCTGGTGGCAAATGTGTCGGATTTTATTGTCTGAGGTTTGAGGGGGCAATGTCTGATTTACACAGGGCTCACAGGTTGATTCCATCAGATATGACGTTTATATAATGCAGGCAAGGGGCAGGCTGGACATTCCATCCTAATCTTATAATGCAAATGGACTTTCCAGTTGATCAGCACCATCCTGTCTGCTTCTTACCATACACATGACCGACGAAGAGAAGGAAAGATGGCCTCGCCATCTTGAATAGGTCTAGTCCTTAGTTCCTGCCAACATTCACAAGTGCAAGCTCCCAGCTTGCTTGTCTGCGTCTACAGCTCCTCTGTGTCTACAGCTCAACTTTACAGGCTGCTCTTTGTTACAAAGTGATTGACGCTGCTTTTCATTAAAAAGGAAAGCCTTAAACAAGGACTCCCATACCCTTACTACCTGCTTAAGTAATTTCTTCTTAACTAATATACAAGTGAGACTCAAATTATTGAGAATTGATGAGAAGCAGAAACTAACTACCTGAACTGGAAGCTAAGGAAATGGTACCTGAGAACTGCGGAGGGTACCTGAGAATGGAGCAGACACGGAGAAAAGCACAGGTGAGACAGGAAGAAAGAAAAACCAATTTCTGGTGATATTAAATTCTTAGCTCAAGGAGTGTCTCAAGTCAACTGTACCCTTGAATTTTTAATTTCTGTAAACCTAGAAATATCTAATTTATCTTCCTCTCTCTCTTCGCCTTAAACCAATTTGGAACTAAAATAAGTTTTACCTATTAACATGGGCAATATTTGGATAGAATTCTTCAACTTTGCATCTGTGGCTGATTTTTATATGTTTCTATTACTAACCAATGCTCCTTAAGAGCATCATATTTCTTATGTTTGTAAAGGTCATTTAACATATATATGAACAAGGCTTTTGAGAATGTCATGCTCCTGTGGTATATCTTTTACCGGCGATTTATTTTCTCTCTGCTCTGACCTATTATACATTTCTTAAAAGTGTATTATTCAACATAAATGTGTTTTATTGGCAAGTTCTCAATTTTTACCCTCTGTACTTCTTCCAGGCATGATAATGAATTAAATGCAAAGGTTCCTAACACCTCCATTTATACATATTTCTCTGACCCAGTAAGGTGCTTTTTGTTGTTGGATTCTAGCACATGTTCTGTGTATCCCAAGCAGACAGAACAGTATCTGGCGCCTAATCGATTTGAAAGTTGTTGGATTTCTTCTTACACAATGTCATCAATGTTATTCTCTCCTCCTATGTCATTTGCTCTTTTTGGACTGTACGCTGCACTACAAGATCTGTTACATTTCATTCCCTGCCACCACCCTTACTCGAGAAAAGATGTTTCTAAGATGACTGATATTTTTATGTTTTTGACCTTTCAAAGGTATTTACTGTTGAATAAGAAGTATTACTTTCAGAAGAATGAGTATCTAATGTTGGAATTTAATTGAAGATAGTTTGAGACTACAAACTCGATTTCCAACATAAATGACATTGATAAAGTAACTACATTTTCACTTTTTCCTTAAAATTGATATTACTTGCTTCTGTTTCTCCCTGACTTCCACTACAAATATTTTCCTTTTCATCCTACTCGTGGTCCTTCTAGGCACTGGTTAATCCATAAATCATATCTCATAAATTAAATAGAATAGCATTTTAAAGGAAAGTATTGTTTAAACAGCTTCCTGGCTTAGTGAGAAATAGAGCCAGGATCAATTAGTAAAATCTATCATGGGCAAGAGTGACTGTTCGCTACTAAATAAATCTGTTCCTCCAAATTTAGCCAAACATTTGTATGATACCATTAATATTATTTGACCAGGATATATCTGCATAGTCATTTAGCAACCAGAATGATAAATTAAATAGAAATTAGAAATTGAATACCTTCTGCTAACTTTTTCATTAAAAAAGTGAAAACTCAAAAACATCTTACATTTCACAAAGCTAAAATTTCAGAAATAAAACTGTTCTTTTTAAACTTTTTTTACAAATCCATGTTAACTCAAATAAGCTTTCCACTAATAAAAAATGCTAATGGTTACTTTTTTTAAAAAATGCCTTTTGATAATATCACAGTGTAAATCATGTTTTCTAGAAGGAGGTAAATGTGGAATGCCCTGTACACAAATCTTAACTCTAACTAATTGTAAGTTTAGTTCACTCAATTTAACTAGAATTAGTCAGAAAAGTCTGATTTTTTCATGTCTCAAGCAAACAAAATGTAAGTTCACTGGTTTAGGAAATATTGGCTGGAACTACTAAGGAACGGCTTGTTCTTATTATGGTGAAAATAGATTTACACATTTTTATGTACTATTTCTACAGAATATAAAATGGCACATATTATGGAAGCAGAACAATTTTATTATTGTACCAAGAGAAAAAAAGTGAAATTGGCAGAAATGTATTCCCAGTATAGCAGTCAAAAAACATTTCGTTATTATGAGTTTGCCATACATTACTGTCATTTTCATACTCCCAAAGGGGAAAAACATATTTGATTGAGAAGAATATGTAGTTCTCATGAGCCTTGATTTTTCTCATGCACTAGCTCTGCTAGCCACAATCATGAGGAGCAGCTTCTTGGCATTCAGAGAAACATTTCATTTCCAGAAGGTGGTGCTGTAGAATAGTTAAAAACGCAGGTTTGCTTTCCATCAGAAACAAAGCAGATGTTCCTTCATTAACATTCAAGTTAATTGCATTTCTGAAAACAGAGTATTCAAATTAAATAAATGCCCTACTGCTCTTTCCTTGCTAGCATTTTAAACTCAGGATTTTCCTATGTCTGTGAACTAATTGTCTAGGCAAACCAGCAGTACAACAATTTAGAAAGTGCAATATCAAAAACAAAACAGGCAAAAATATTAAGAGTTGTGTTAGAAGAGTAGGCCAGGCTTACATGAGAAATACCAGCTTCTGCTTTGACTTTTAATAAAATTCATCTATAAATTTATCTGAATAACACTTCATGCCATACAATTGTATTATACTCATATGTAAAAGCATAGAATTCACATGCAAAATCAGATAATTAACTGTTGAAATTCATGATCTTCTAGTGATTATTTAAAATATTTCTGGCATTATTAAAACTTTAGACTTTAATAAGCATATGGGGAAACTGAAGAAAGAGCAAAAACATCAGAATTCTTCAGGAAAGAAACTAGAATTTCTTAATTCTTGAATTTTCTAGAGTTCTTAGAAATCTTTGCCTCTCTCCCTCTTTCTCTTCCTCTTTCTTTCTCTCTTTCATTCTTTTTTCTTTCTCTCTCTTTTTTCTTTCTTTTTCTCCCTTTCTTTCCTTTTTCTCTTAAAAAAAAAAGAAATTTTTGCCTAATAAAACATGTAGCATTATGTATGTAATAAATTTTGACTACAATAAATTGATCTGTTTCCTATGCAAAGACATGAAGAACATTTGTGACATTGCCTGAGACTGTATTTATAGCACATTTATTTATTTATGTAAGCAACAAGAACCTATTCAGTAGTCATGTGAAAACTATTATATTTAGAAGGGAAAAGAAAAAAATCTACTTAAAACTGTCGACTCATAGTTTACTGGAAGAATTGGAAATTTTAGTCATAATCATTTATTACCAGTTGTTATATCACACAAACTACAAATGTATCTCGAATAAAATTCTAAGCATGTGATAACAGTAGATAATGAATAGAAATATACTTGAAATGTGTCATGCACAATGTACTTAGCGCAGCTTATATTATCACAAATACACATGAGTCCCACTTTTACTTTTATGATTTTATCGTTAAAATGCACCACGGTTTCAAGTATCTGTTGAAATGGAGGGCACAGATCCATCACTTAATCTGTTTTTCTTCAAATACGTAACACAAATATTTGAATTAGTAAAAACTAACAATTAGAGCTTGATTTTCCTTAAATTAAGCCTTTTCTATAGTCTCAATTTGCAATGTGTTATAGAAATATGCATACCACAGCCAATTTTAGGATTTGGGAGGATGTCTAAGCCGGTATCTTAAGAGAAGAGGAATGACGATACTAAAATCACATGTGACACATGTAATATTCATATTTCTACGAATACATCATCTCTGAATGCAATAAACTCTACTCAAGTATTTTTAAATGTGTAAATGATATTTATTCTTTAAATTCTTCTTAAATTATTTTTTTCCTGAAAATACATATTTTCAGAAAAGGAACGTTCAGTTAAAAAACTACCGAATATAACTTTTTCAAATATTAATGTTAGGAATTAAGCAGATCAAATATTCAGAGTCAAATCAATATTTTTACTTCACAGGCAAATATAAAAATAAGTTATTACAATTCTCTGAGTATAACAACTTATGTACAGGATATAACTGAAACTATAGAACTAATATAGTGCAAATTCTAGACACAAATTTGCTCAGTGGGTAGGGTTATTCTATCACCCTACTGTAATCAAGCCCAGTATTATCAAACTGACACAACCGTATATTCTCTGTCAGACAAATTAAATACTCTTCACCCAAGACAGGATAATCCAACAAATCTGTAAAGATGAAAGTAATATACGACAATAAGTGAAGGAGAAAAACTACTATCTTTTCCTCACCTATCACAAGGCTCATAGCGAAGTCACCTATAATGAAAGATTAACAAAAATGCATATAAATGTATTGGATAAAAGTTTTCTGTGGTGTTGGAGCCTTCAGAAATGAAAACTCAAAGAAATAGACACTTGTGTATTTTTATGCTAAATTCAATGAAGAAGTTGCTAGTCGTACACGAATGTGGTTGAAAGACAAAAGGAGATGTATAAGCTAATGGTAATAAACTTGGGGGAACTTAGCAAGTCCTGTTTGTTTAAATTCGATTCTGTGTCCCTCTGTCTTCAGAAACATACATTTCTTTTCTATGTGTATGAGGGGAGTACCTCTCCAAAGAAAAGTCTTATGACCTACTTTGGAAGAAAGGCAGAGAATTCTTTTACAACCTGCTTTAGGGGATAAGGGCAGGAGAAGGTCAGAGAGTAAATTTCCTGTTTCTGCTCTTACCTTAAATGCCAAAATGCCATGTTTTGGGGTAGCATGTACTAAAATCCATTGATATAAATTTGGACAGTGATTGCCTCTGGGAGGAAAGGTAGCAGTTGTTTTGGAAGACATATTGGGAAACGTTCCCTGGAATGATAGAAATGTTCCATATCGTGACAAGCTTGGACAGGTCTACGCACTTTTCAAAATGTATCAAGCTGTGCACTTAAGATCTTAGCATCTCTTTTTGATGAGGTTGGTTGTTTTTTTCTTGTAAATTTGTTTAAGATCTTTGTAGATTCTAGATATTAGCCCTTTGTCAGATGATAGATTACAAACATATTTTCCCACTGTGTTGGTTCCTGGTTCACTCTAATGATAGTTTCTTTTGCTGTGTGTGCAGAAGCTCTTTAGTTTAATTAGATCCCATTTGTCTATTTTGGCTTTTGCTGCCATTGCTTTTGGTGTTCTAGTCATGAAGTCTTTGCCCATGCCTATGTCCTGAATGGTATTGCCTAGGTTTCCTTGTAGGGTTTTTATGATGTTAGGTCTTATGTTTAAATCTTTGATCCATCTGGAGTTAATTTTTGTATAAGGTGTAAGGAAGAGATCCAGTTTCAGCTTTCTGCATACGGCTAGCCAGTTTTCCCAAAATCATTTATTAAATAGGGAATCCTTTCCCCATTGCTTGTTTTTGTCTGGTTTGTCAAAGATCAGATGGTTACAGATGTGTGGCAAAAAGTGGATGAAAGATATGAACAGACAATTCTCAAAAGAAAACTTTTATGCAGCCAACAAACAAATGAAGAAAAGCTCATCACTGCTCATTAGAGAAATGCAAGTCAAAACTACATTGAGATACCATCTCACACCAGTTAGAATGGCAAGCGTTAAAAAATCAGGAGACAACAGATACTGGACAGGAGGTGGAGAAATAGGAACGCTTTTACACTGTTGGTGGGAGTGTAAATTAGTTCAACCATTGTGGAAGACAGTATGGTGCTTCCTCAAGGATCTAGAACTGAAATACCATTTGACCCAGCAATCCCATTACTGGGTATATACCCAAAGGATTATAAGTCATTCTATTATAAAGACACATGCACATGTACGTTTATTGTGGCAATGTTCACAATAGCAAAGACTTGGAACCAACCCAAATGCCCATCAATGATAGACTGGATAAAGAAAATGTGGCACATATACACCATGGAATACTATGCAGCTGTAAAAAGGATGAGTTCATGTCCTTTGCAGGGACATGGATAAAGCTGAAAACCATCATTCTTAGCAAACTGACACAAGAAGAGAAAACCAAACACAGCATATTATCACTCATAAGTGGGTGTTGAACAATGAGAACACATGGACACAGGGAGGGGAGTACCACACACTGGGGCCTGTTGGGAAAGGGGCTAGAGGAGAAATAGCAGGGTGTGGAGGATAGGGAGGGATAACACTAGGAGAAATACTGAATGTAGATGACAGTGTGATGGATGCAGCAAACGACCATGGTACGTGTATACCTATGTAACAAACCCTGCATGTTCTGCACATGTACCCCAGAACTTAAAGTATACTAATAATAAAAAAATTTTATAAGACAACTAAAAAAAAGCATGCATCTCATTGTGTATAAACTATATCTCAAGAAAAATGATCATAGTCAAAACATAGATTTTTTAAAGGAACATTTTTAAAAGCTGTGCTAAAAAAAAATTTATGGGAAAGAAGAAACATTTATCTGCTTACTGCATCAGCTTTGTCTCCAGTGGGGAAGAAAATGAACAAAGAAATAAATGTCAATAAATTAAAAAAAAAAAAAACTATTTGTAACACATATAGTCAAGTTAGAAGGAATACAAAACACATGGAAATACAAAAAGCACAGAAGCAGGATCAAAACCTACTGACAATTGTTTAAAAAATTGGTGCTTGTGATCAAGAAGCAAAGATGTGTGAATAAAGCAGGTTCTATATTACACTAGGAGAGTAAAACGTGTGTGTGTATACACATATTATCATACAAGTCAGAAAGATATAAATACCTCAAGATTTGTTTAGATAAAGACCAGTGCAATTTCAGAAGTACTGGAGAAGCTATGAAGAAGGTCTTATCTAAATATCTTTAACATTAAGAAGTAAAAATAGACATAAAGGAAACTAGCACAGTGACCGTCATGCTCTGGAGCTGCACCACAATGAAATTCTTGAAGGACTACAATATTTATGTATTTTCCAAATGTCCACAAGGTGTTTCCAGCTCGATCATCCCTGTCTCTTATGTTCTATATTCTGATTATCTGGCTGGTATGGTAACACATCATGATTAGCGATAAAACTAGCCAATAACCAATCTGGCAGCTTCAACTAAATTTTTATTTTCATTTTTAAGACAGCAATTAGCCAAACCTCCTCATCTGCACCTCTTTCCTCAGATTGCATGTTTCAGTGTTTTTCTCACTGGAGCAACCCTGTAAGCCATAACGCAGTGAGCGGTTTCTGAGGCTGCTCCGAAGAGACAATCATAAGGGGGAAAAAATGCATCCGAAGAGCCTAGTACTTAACGTGGAGAAACATGAGCGGTTTACTTTAGTTAACAGATTTCAGCATGGAAGAATATACGTTTTTAAAATTTAATTTAATTTAATTTAATTATTTATTTTAATTGAGACGGAGTTTCGCTCTCGTTACCCAGGCTGGAGTGCAATGGCGCGATCTCGGCTCACCGCAACCTCCGCCTCCTGGGTTCAGGCAATTCTCCTGCCTCAGCCTCCTGAGTAGCTGGGATTACAGGCACGCGCCACCATGCCCAGCTAATTTTTTGTATTTTTAGTAGAGACGGGGTTTCAGCATGTTGACCAGGATGGTCTCGATCTCTTGACCTCGTGATCCACCCGCCTCGGCCTCCCAAAGTGCTGGGATTACAGGCGTAAGCCACCGCGCCCGGCTTTAATTTTATTATTTAAAGAGTTAGAGGCATATAAGAACCGATCCTTTGTGTGTACTTTCTGTTAGTTGTTAAACATTAATTTTACAAGCACTTAGTGATCTAAGGTAGATTGTTTTCTATGGCTGCCGTTTTGTTTTTCTTTCCGGAATGGAATCCTAGACTTCATGAAATCATGTTTCCAGTGTCCATCTGTGACCATTGTTTCTTGAATCCTTAACGACCCATGGGGAGAGCTGTAGGAATCTCTAAGATGAGAACCTGTGAAAGAATGTTTATTACAATTACCGTAATAATTAGTAACTGGGGATATTTAAAAAATTATAGTAAAATATATATGTTTATAAATAACTGGGGGTAGTTATTATTATATATATTTATAAACATATATAAACTGCCCCCAGTTATTTATAAACATACATATTTTAATATATTTAATATTAGATAATTTAATAACTGCCCCAGTTATTTATAAACATATATATTTTAATGTTTATACTAAATTAGTATAAACCTATTAATATATTTTATTATATGTTAAAAATTAATGTTAAAAATATTAACATGTTTTAATATAATTTTTTAAATATGTAATTTAATAGCTGCCCCCAGTTATTTATAAACATATATATTTTATTATAATTTTTAAATATTACATAATCTTTCTTTTGTAATATTTTTGGACTTGCCCCTAGAAATAGTTTGGCCTGGGCATGGTGTTTTTGTACTATTTGTAAGATTTGTAATATTCTCATTTTTGACTTTTACCTAGAAATAGTCACTTTGGGCTGGGCACTGTGGCTCACATCTGTAATCCCAGCACTTTGTGAGGCTGAGGTAGGTGGATCACAAGGTCAAGAGATTGAGACCATTCTGGCCAACATGGTGAAACCCCGTCTCTACTAAAAATACAAAATAGCAGGGCCTGGTGGCACACTCCTATAATTCCCGTTACTCAAGAGTCTGAGGCAGGAGGATCACAGGAGGTGGACGTTGCAGGGAGCTGAGATCACACCATTGCACTCCAGTCTGAACAACAGAGTGAGATTCTATCCAAAAAAAAAAAACAAAAACTAAAACAAATTTAAATTTTTATTTTTAAATGTTTTTAATTTTTATTTAAAAATTAGAAAAGAAATAGTTTCAGTCTATTCTGATTCTATTTTCTCTAAGTAAATTTTTAAGAACAATAATTACTTGAACTTATGTCTACTGTAGGAGTTAATACAGTTTTTATCTAAATTTCTTAACAAAAATACTCAAAATGGAGCAGTGTAAACAAGACAAAAGTTCTCTCACTCCTGTTTTCACTTTCTTTCTTTAATATCTAAGATGACGGTAAGAACCTGTAATAATACAGCTTTGCCATGTTCAGTGCAAGCTTTCCTCACTATCTCCCAGTTGACTGATCACCATCAACTGTGCGTTGAGGGCAGGGGAGCGGACAGGAGAGTGCACAGATAACTCTTTTAAGAGCACAACTAGAATAATCAGGCATCATTCCTCTCCATATTTCATTGACTACAACTGGTAACTTGCCCACATCTAATTGAAAGAAAGGCTTGAAAAGATGGCCTTTGGCTGGTTAGCCATCATTAGGGTAAAGAATACTGGGGAACAACTTCCAGTCTACCGCCCAAATATCAGGTGTACAAGAGGAAAGGCACAGCTGTCATTTGTCAAGGCAATGATCAAATACCACTGGATAAGAATTTCGAACTTTTCTGCTATGGCAGTGAAATAATCTCCTTGATTATTGAGGAAGAATTATGTTATCTTGCTGGAATTTATTTGTCCCTTATTACTTATGGTTTCTGTTTTCGTTTCTGTATGAGATTATTTGTCCGTTACTGCTATAGTGACCGTAATAACTGATTTGCCTGTGATCATCCTGACTTATATTGATTATTTTAGTGTAATGTAAATATTCAGGAGGAGGCGGTGGGCAGATCACCTGAAGTTGGGAGTTCGAGATCAGCCTGACCAACATGGAGGGACACTGCCTCTACTAAAAGTACAAAATTAGCTGGGTGTGGTGGCACATGCCTGTAATCCCAGCTACTCGGGAGGCTGAGGCAGGAGAATCATTTCAACCTGGGAGGTGGAGGTTTTGGTGCACTGAGATCATGCCATTGCACTCCAGCCTAGGCAATAAGAGTGAAACTCCATTTCGATATATATATTCAATAAATGAATTATTTATTCTAAATATGCATCCATTTTATTCTCAGATGTATTTAGTTACCCTATATTTATTATTTGAAGAAAGAATTAGAAAATATTCTCTCCTCGGAGCTGCACATATTCTGTGATGTATATGCTGCCAAACTAGTAGGGGGCATGGGAAATACTTTAAAGGTCAAACACAGGGGCTGGGCGCTGTGGCTCACGCCTGTAATCCCAGCACTTTGGGAGGCCGAGGCGGGTGGATCACGAGGTCAAGAGATCGAGACCATCCTGGTCGATATGGTGAAACCCCGTCTATACTAAAAATACAAAAAATTAGCTGGGCATGGTGGTGTGTGCCTGTAATCCCAGCTACTCAGGAGGCTGAGGCAGGAGAATTGCCTGAACCCAGGAGGTGGAGGTTGTGGTGAGCCAAGATCGCGCCATTGCACTCCAGCCTGGGTAAGAAGAGCGAAACTCCGTCTCAAAAAAAAAAAAAGGTCAAACACAGATTGGCTTTTGCAGATCAATGCAACTCTCTCAAAACCTTAGTATGCTTTTGGTCTAGTTGCGTCCAGTCAGAACCATGGGCAAATAATCATAACCAGAGACCTAACCCAGACAATGTTGCTATGCATGCAGACTGTCTTTTTTTTTTTTAATTGACTGGTTTCTTTGCTTAGCACAATTTGCTCTCCTCCAATTTAAGGGTGTCTACTTCGAAGCTATCTGAAAATATTAGTTTAGGCAGGAAAGCATCGCTTTTAGCCTAACCTTTGAAACTATAATGAACCTCAATTAGCTGAGAGGTTTTAATGTGGGCACTTGAAAATGTCAGAGGACTATTTACTGCAAAGCCTGCTTTTTTAGAATCACCTATTATGACTAGCTCAAGTACATATTGTCACAGAACATTGCACAAGTAACAGCCAACATAGATAAACGTTATATGTTTTTTCAGTGTTTTGAATCTTCCTCAGCAGTTCACAGAGGTTACATGTTCTTTTGGCAAGTAACCTCCTCTTTTAAGGATTGCAAATGACAGTTTTATTAAATGGTTTATCATAAAGAATTACTAACTTTCTAGCTTGCAATATCTGTGTTCTCACCTGCTTTCAAACCTTAGACCAAAGCTTCATTTTTTTTTTATTATGCTGGAGTCTACTTCTAGTAACCAAGTCATGTTTCATTTCAGATGAGATGCCATTAAAACATAGAAAGAGAGCCTAAAACCCAGCATTTTATACAAGATAAAAATTTATGTCTCACTAAATATCAAGTGGTAGGTTGCTCATGACTGGCAGGACAGGACAACTCTTCTATTCTTATAGAAGATGTAACTTCTATCTCCGGATTCCAGGAAACAGCCTTTGCCATGATACAACTATCAGAAAGAGGGAAAGATTCCAGAATATTGCGTGCTCTATTCTTTAAGGACAAAGCCAGAAGTACCGAATATATTCTGTTTAAATTTCATTGTCTAGAGTTTAGACACATGATCCTACCTCTCAAAAGGAAGACTGAAAAGGCAATCTTAAATTGGGTGGGCACGTGAGCAGGTGAAACTCCATTGTGGAACCAGGTTAAGAAAAGATAAGGGGTGACAACTCTTGCATTGATGTACTACTGTGATTCAGAAACAAATCTAAATATTTAAAGCAGGAAAAAATCATTAATACAGAGAATAGACTACTTTTTGCAATAATGATACGAAGAGCCACAGTTGTGGGCTCTGGGCTGGACCACAGCGCAGTAGAACTGACCTACCCAGGGACTGAGATCACCACTAGAACTGTCACTAATGAACAATCCACTTAAAAAGCAATCTCGAAATTAGAAAGCTGGGAATTAGCTGTCACCCCCTACTTTTGCCACAGTGACCTCTCAACACCAAGGGAAGTGAAGGATAGACACAGTATTTCTGTAAAACACAAGATCTTCCTTGCCAGTAGAAGAGAAAGAAAGAAAGAAAGAAAGAAAGAAAGAAAGAAAGAAAGAAAGAAAGAAAGAAAGAAAGAAAGAAAGAAAGAAAGAAAGAAAGAAAGAAAGAAAGAGAAAGGAAGGAAGGAAGGAGAAAGGGGGGGGGAGAGAGAAATAAAAGAAAGAAAGGAACAAAAGGAAGGAAGGAAAGAAGGAAGGGAGGGAGGGAGGGAGGAAGGGAGGAAGAAAGAGAGAAAGAAAGAAAAAGAAGAAAGAAACTCCTTGCTTGTACCTTTTAAACCTTATACACATACAACTTCTTGGTAGAACCCAACTCTCATCCTGACTCTCAGCTGCAAAGGCTTATGGGAAATGTCATTTTTAGCTTTTCAGAAACCAGAGGCAGTCATGTCCAGTAAGGAGAGGGTTGGAACATCTACATCTGCTCCTGCTGAATAATGGGCACCACAGAAGAGCAAACAGTATTAAAGCATTATTTTTTTTTCCAAATGAATAATGAAAACAGCAGATGACTGTTCAATCTATTTCTTTATATTGTATATATTTATGGTGTACAACATGATATTTTGACATATATGTTGTGGAGTAGCTAAATAAAGCTAATTAATACATACATTACTTCCCATACTTATCTTTTTTTTGTAGTGAGAATACTTAAAATCTATTGTCTTACAAATTTTCAAGTATACAGTGTATTGTATTAACCATAGTGGCTATGCTGTGCATTACCTCTTGGTCTTTGATCTCCGGTCTAACTGAAATTTTGTATCCTTTGACCAACGACTCCCCAATCTCCCTACCCACCTACCCACAGCTCTGGTGACCACCATTTTACTCTCTGCTTCTGTGAATTTGACCTTTTTTTAGATTTCACACATAAGTAAGGTTATGCAGTATTTATTTTTCTATGTCTGGCTCATTTTACTCAAGATGATGCCCTCTGGATCAGCCATGTTGTAGCAAATGTCAGGATTTCCTTCTTTTTTAAGGCTGAAGAGGATTCCATCATGTATATGTACTCATTCTACTCTATAATGAACCTTTCATCTATGTTGATTCGTTAATTATGAATATCCTTTAAAATAAAATGATTGGATCAAGTTTAGTTAAAAATGTAGAGGCTCAGGTTACATAAGGATTAGAAATACCAATATCAATATTTTGTTTATTTATGCTAGACTTTAAACAAATAGTATTTTGGAATGTCTAAAAGCTCTATCTTTATAAATAATTTTATATTCTATTGATTCGTTTTTTCCCTCTTCTCAGGCTAAAGTGATTGAATGAGCAATTTACTTTTTAATAGAGCAGCTATGCAGCTGGCACTTAATTTCTAAATAACTTGATCAAGTTTAGGTGAGGTGGCTTACGCCTGTAATCCCAGCACTTTGGGAGGCCTAGGTGGGCAAATTACCTGAGGTCAGGAGTTTGAGACCAACCTGGCCAAAAAGAAAAAATATAGCTAGGTATGGTGGTGCATGCCTGTAATTCCAGCTACACTCAAGGCTGAGGAAGGAGAATTGCTTGAACCCAGGAAACAGAGGTTGCAGTGAGCTGAGATCCTGCCACTGCACTCCAGCCTGGGCAACAGAGTGAAGACTCTGTCTAAAAAAAAAAATAGTAATAATAACTTGATCAAAACATTTTCCTTTCTTTGTCAGTTTCCTATATTTAAAACAGAAAGCTTCAAGTAGCTGCGTTATTATGCAGCTGCCTTTTTTTTGTTTTTCATCCAGGTACTAACTAGGTTGAGGTCAGTCTAGTAAGCAACAGAGTGGGAAGCTGTTCTTGAAGCTTCATGGTAGCAGAAGCTTTGTTGGTCTTTTTCACCACATTATAACCAGTGCTTGGCGGCTGCCAAGTACCCGGTAGAAACCCTATCAGAACATTTGACTTAAAAAGTGAGATCCTGCTTTAAAATGGGTATATGCAAATAACATTAAAAAGAGAATGAGATGGAAAATGCTGAGCATACGTGAAATCTGCAGGTAGCCAGCTTCGATCTGAATCACAAGTCTTTATATTAAATTTTAAAGACAACTTTGCTAAGCTCTACCTACTGGCTGAGCGAGGGCTGAAAAATCTTTCCCAGGTTTTGAGCAAGATTACAGGCTGATGAGTAAGAAATTTGCAGATCTGATCTTGTCATGTGTGTTCTGAAAATTGAGACATTTTGAACAAAGAAATTAAATTTGCTTTAGAGTGGAGGAAAATAAGCCTATTTAGAAAAAATAGGTTATATATAATTTGACATTGATTTCTTAATGTAACAAGCAGGAAAGTTTTAGAAGGTTGTTCACCGTGACACTTAAAATTTTGCATTTTATGATAAAATGCATAAACAAAATAACCTAAGTCGTATTAATACAACACATAGAAAATCAAATAAACTTACACTGTAAAGACTGCTTTTTAAATAAAATTTGTGTTACATTGTAGAAGGTTGATAATGATGTCTTAAATGCTTTACCTAAAATATGGAATAGACTACTACTGGGTAATACAGAAGGCTTTGCAAGTTTAAATTTTAGGCATAGGACATAACCATGAAAAAGTAAATTTTAGAAAAACATAATTGTTCTCTGGATTTTCCTTTCAATCAAAAGTTCTACTAAAAATAGGCAATCATACATGTTAAGCAAGGAAAGATAAAATATTGAAGGACATATTTTCAAAGGAAGCAAAGTACAAGGTACATTTTTGTACCCTTTCTTGTTAATGAATAATGACTATCAAACTGTTCTAACCTTAATCTTTCAGTTTTATCAAGATTAGCTCGTTCCTTTTCAATCCAGTCCAGCTCTCATATGTCCTCCTGCAAAATGTATGAGCCTCCTTTAATGTATGAGCCTGCTTTAATGTGTGATAAGAGATTGTTGATCCAAAATGTTTCCACTTTGGAAGGGATGATTTTTCTTAAATAGTGGCTCATTTTAGGTATTAATTTAAAGAGATTTTAAGGATGTAGCATATAAATGTATTTGGATTAAAAAAAATCACTACATGTAATGTTATTTTTAAAGTCACCTCTCTCTCCAAAGTTCCAAAGCTAAGAAGTGCAGTCCAGGTAATTATTAAAATATAAAGGTGTAATCATTTTCCTGTGTGGCATCAGCCTCCATTTCTAGGTCAAGCTCCCATTTTTCTATAACCTCTCACAACTTTGTAGCTTTAGAACAGAAAGGGTAAAAGGTTGGGGGGTGGTGCTCTACAATTTTGAACGTTCAATACTATAAGTATCTTTCCATTAGTAGTCCTGAAAGTGATATAAAGCCGGGCACGGTGGCTCACGCCTATACCAGCACTTTGGGAGGCCGAGGCGGGTGGATCACGAGGTCAAGAGATCGAGACCATCCTGGTCAACATGGTGAAACCCCGTCTCTACTAAAAATACAAAAAATTAGCTGGGCGTGGAGGCGCATGCCTGTAATCCCAGCTACTCAGGAGGCTGAGGCAGGAGAATTGCCTGAACCCAGGAGGCAGAGGTTGTGGTGAGCCAAGATCGCGCCATTGCACTCCAGCCTGGGCAACAAGAGCGAAACTCCATCTCAAAAAAAAAAAAAAAGAAAAAAGAAAACGATATAATTCTCAACTTTCTATTCTCTACACTTCTATGTAAGAAATCATTCTTCAAGGAAACTAATATAAATGTAAAAAGAAGGAAAACAAGAGAAAAAAAACAACAACAAAGAGATACTACGACATATTTTGGAAACAAAAGAGTAATCCAGTTTATTTTTGTTTCCTAAATCTTTCTCCGAGTAAAGCAGCCCTACTTATGGCTGAACCTACTTTACCTGGATTCAATTATATAATTTCTTGTGTTGTCTCAAAATCTCCATACACTATTCAGTTTCAAGAGCAGTACACCGAAACAAGAAACTACTCACATCTACTCGCTCATCTTATAAATATTGTTTTATTTGGCTATTTCTTTTAAAATGTTATTAGATTAAAAATAATATTTAAATTGAAATTTACTATGGGTCCTAAGGTTAAACAAAAAATTAATATTTTTCTAAATTAGAAAAAATTGAACTTATTAAATTCCAATTAAAAAAAAAAATCTCAATAGTTGAAACTCACAGAATGGCTAGAGTACCTTTTTCAAGGGCTCACCTCTGCTCCTGCAAATTGAGACCACTGGTTCCACCATACCCAACCACCTCCATGTTCAAATGCATATTAACCTTAGCTGTAATTTGAGGGAAAATATGCTCACCTTACACATTTTTCAAAAATATGTTTTCATTTGTATATTGCTGATCAGTATCTTTGGCCTGAATTCTATTTACCACAGAGAAGCTAATTTATTGTTAGATTTTTGGCTTAAATCCTCTATTCATTATGTCAGCGCAAACTTTTTTTTTCATATAACCCTTCAGGGTTCCATGAAAAATAGATTTCCAAACATGCCCAACCTGCCAAACCGGAATAAAAGCTTCCAGTGGAAGCATCACGTTCCCCTGAAATAAAAGTGTTCTAGCTTGTGTGAGTGTATTTGACTCTTGAGAAGAAATGAGATCGTGTTTCATTTCAGGAAGATATATGCGTCAGGTAAGAAACTAAAACAAATAAACTTCCTATATTTAACTAAATACACAGCATGATATTTCAATTCAAATGTTATCATTGAGACAAAGTAGCTCTTTAATTATGCTGTGATATGAAAATAGTAGATGAATTTAATATCTGAGTGAGTTTGTGCCATATTTTGAAACAGAGATATCGAGCTTGTAAATATTCCCTAAAATCTACAACCGGAAGATAGATCTTCCCTGAAAAAAAAAAAAATATTCTTTCTTTCTTTTCCCCTTTCCCTCTGCCTCTTTCTTTCTCTCTCTCTCCAGCTAGCTGACACCACAGGTTGCATTTAATATCATACCATTTCATGAAAGCCTTGAGCTGATTATTTCATTCACGTCTGCTGATAGATTTTTCTTAGTGTACACTTTTAGTGTCTGGAAGCTCGTGCCACTAGCCTGTAGATGGCATCTCCATGATGGCCCACAGAGGAAATTATTGTTAAATGGAAGGTGGAGTTTCTTACCATGTGGGATCCAGACTAGCAGCGACTCCTGCTGGAGAGAAGCTCTGTTCTATTTCCGTTTTCTCCCTCTGTGCTTCCGTGAGCTTCTCTTTATTGGCAGCTCGCTGTGGCCAGTGTGAACCTATTTTGTGTCCCAGTTGCCCCTTATGTTCTTGCCTGATGGACAATTCTATTTCTGATGTTTGGAATTAAAGTTAGAGATAAGATATACCCCATTCTTTCAAACTAATCATAATATATAACTTTTACATAGTGATCACCTTTTTAAATGCATGAGCTAATGTAACTATTGCATGGTAGGAAACAGACTCAGAGAGCGAGGTTAAAGAACATATACCACGCATGTTATTAAGAGCTTGGATTTTAATCAAGGTTTTCTTATTCCAACTCAAGGGCTCTTTCCATGACATGTTATTTGTTCTTTACGCATGCCTAACTGCCATCTGAACCAGGTGGAAAGCAAGTTTGTGAATTAAACATAAGAAAATAGCTCACCATAAGTGAGCTGGCAAAAAAAAGAAAAGACAACAGTTACCTCCTATAGAAAGGGTTCACAGTAAGTAGGGTGAGTCTTCACTGATTCACTGAAATAAACAAGATCGTGTGACGCCATTGTGAACCCCAAGGCTATGATTTCACTTTTTCTTCTGCCAGAGCTGGGATCATTTTGGTCGTGAGGAAGCCCTCTTCAAGTAAGCCAAACATGGTACAGTTCTCTTACAGCTTAGGAAGAAAATGGGATGAAGTAATCATTTTCAATCTGGAAAAGCAATGCATTGTATTTCTAACTAAATTATTGCTGTTTTCCAAATGTATGATCTGATGAAAATGGTATACAGATAATCACAGCAAAAAAGAATGATTAAATTATTTAGGCATAAAACCATTTTAACTGTTATCAGATCTTAGCAATAGACCTTTTGTGACAAAATTTGTGCATTTTAAATTATTATGATTTCGTTTTCTGTTCTCTGAAGTATTTTCAAGTTTTTCAGCTATAAAATAAGAGTGATGTGTATCTTTGAATTTCTTATGCAAAAATATGTATTTTTCTTAGCAACCTTATTTTTTATCTCAAAGTTTTTCTAATTTTATTGTGGTTTTTCCTCTGTGTGAGTTATTTAAAAATGTTTCTTAAGTTTGAAAACATGAGTTCTTCTGTTAGTTATTTTTACTGATTTTGACTGCACTGGGGACAGAGAAAATAGTTTGTATGATACTGACTTTGAATTATGTTAGAATTAGCCAAATATATGATCAATTTTCATAAGCCATCCTTGTCCTTAAAAAGAAAGTGTAAATTCCAATTATTGGATACAGTAGCATATATGTTCATTGAATTAAGCTTATTAATTGTATATTTTTGACTGCTCTCTACAAATTATGTGAGATTACTATTACTTCTGTTATAAATGTGGTTATATTAGTTTCTACTTGTAGCAGTATCAACTGTTGCCATTTAAATTTCAAATGAATGATTTTTAAGTGTGTATCTGTGATATGCACCTGGTGAATTGAATTTTTACCTTGTATTCTTCTTTACCTCCTGAATTATTTTTTCCAATAGTTTTGTTTTGTCTTTTTAATATAATGACACAAGTTTTATGCTGTTGTTGATATTATTAGAAATTGCCTGTGATACCTTTTCTGTCTTTTTAATTTTAAGCAATATTTATCCTTTTATTTCTGGTATATCTGTAACAAATCTCATTTAGCCTTTTTCAATAAAATGTAACAATGTATAGATTTTATATTATATAACCAGACATTTGCATTTATGTGTTTCTGATGTATAGCTTTGCATTTCTTCGTGTTAGAGAACATTTACATTCGTGCTTCAGCTGAAGATAGGACAAGGCAATTGTCTGTCTTCAGCTGGTTGAAACCAGTGCCCCTTTTTTCTCATCCTCTCTCCTCACTTATGGAACTTCCTCCAACTTGATTGATGTTGGTTGTTTTCATTCTTCTTCTTTTTGTACCGGTAGAAAATATGTCCTCTAGTATCTGAATATACATTTATTATCTAAAAATTTAACATGCATTCTTCAAAAATCAAAATTTATCTATATCAGTACTTTCTCAGTATAAGAATTTTTAAAAGTTGGATTACTCAATCCCAATTTACATGGCATTATAGTCTAGTATTTAACTATATCTTACTCATTTTGCTTTCCAGATTAGAAAATATTATTATTGTTTATATAAACGCCAGTTCAGAATTATCCACATATTAACTATAATCGTCACTCATCTCTCCTTCCTGTTTTCTCAGACCTTCCTGGGATAATTTCCCCTCCACTCTTAAGCACATTCTTTAAAAATTTCCACTACTGGTAATGTTCTAGAGATAAACAGGTAATGAGAACACAATGGCTTACGGTTCTTCATCTAATTTTTTTCCCCAAGATTCCGTTGGCTTCCTCCCTTGTGATAGTTTTTGCTTAGGTTCCATTATGATCCCTTTTTTGTTAAAATGCATCTTTGAATAGGAGTCATTTCTTTTTTTCCTGAGACAGCTACTTTTTTTGGGTACTGTATGTGATAACAAAAGAAGAAAATCAGCTGTGTGAGCAGGCAGGCTGAATTCAGATCTATTGTTTCTGAACACTTTCTCATTCACAGTCTACCTTTTGAGAAAATCTCTCTGGACATGGGGAGAAAAACCATCTCCCTGGCTCTCAGTGCACAGTGTCTTCTGCAGATCGAGATCAGCGTCATCACTCTTTTCTCCTCTGTCTTGCTAGACTAATAGCCTGCTGAAAAGCCTGCATGGGGCATCTGAACGCTTGCTCACTCAGCAAGCCTTTTCCTCCATGATTTTGAGAATTCTCTCTCTTAGGGTCTTCATGATAACATTCTCCTCTCATAGTACGGAAATAATTTGATAAGCACCAGCTTGATTATTGCATGGTTGCGTGTGTTTTTCTATTTTTGTATATACACATACATGGCTATTTATTCAAACTCCAAGGAGAAAAGGCTTCTCTAGAATAATCAGTGGCAATTTTTTCTTTAATCTGTACTTCAGTCACTTGGGCTCTGGTTAAATCCGCTTCTCAAATATGTCCTCGATATTTGGTTTCTGATGTGAGAAAATTATTTTTTACATTTTAAGTATGTTCATTTATGCTTCATCATTTTAAGAAATTATGAATGAATACAAAATTAAATGAAAAACAAGTGTTTTTATATGATTTATTGATAAACTACTTATTAAAGGATTCAATATTTAGCAGATGGAAAAAGTAAACATACAGAGTATAAAGTTAATATTAGTTAATAAATTGAGCTGAGCTGCTTATAAAATTCCAAAAGTTTCTATTAATTCATCCTAAAACAAACAAATGCTTTTATCTGATTCATAAATGCCCATATCTATTATAACTTATGTAAAAACTTTGATAAAATGGTCGTGATGCTTTTAGCCTACAGTTTTCTATTACTAATATTGCCTCTGTTGCTTTATTTTTTGTCTGTGTGTGTGTGTCTGTGTAGGTGTGTATGTTTGAGTTATATATTTGGCAATACTTTTAACTTTGCTTTCATATTTTATGGATTTCTGTCACAAAAACTATACAATAGAAAATTTATATTTGCATAATGTTTTTCATCTTATTAACTGCTTATACTTTTCATCATTAGAGATGTAACTGATCGCACAGGGCTCATTCTGTTTGCTATTCTTAAAACATACTTTTAATTTCCTATATTCCTGCTGAATATAATGTAAATGTTATCACATTTTGATTCGTCTAGTGTTTTGGAAAATATGCGCAATATTTTTCTCCAACGAATAGGTCTGTAATACTTAACAACTATAAATATACAAACAAATATATATAAACTAAAATACCATTGGTGGAAAGAAAACAGCATATTTTATCCCCTTTTCTCTTGTAAGACAGAAAATTTGACATGCCGTTCAGTTTTAGTTGAAATATAATCTAGGATTCTTCATCTAGCTTATTAATATGGAGTAATTGTTTAAATCACTAACCTGTATTTCCAATCATGATTTACGCCTAGTCAATCTTAACTGATTTTTAAATAGTTACTATTAGTTCCTGTTTTTGAGTTCTTATTTTGATTAAAATTCTGTGGCCTGATTCACATTACTCATTAGAAATGCACGAAGGTTTGTGAGCACTTACGTATGTTCAAATACGTTTTAGTGGCTCTCACATACAAAAGAAAAATTGAATGCTTGTTATAGAACATATTTACCTTTAGAACTAGGTAGACATAGTTCCACTATCTTAAGGCAGTTTGTCTTTAAAGGTCAAGTGTATGTCCAGATAGTTTTTTCTTTCTCTTCCTTTTTCTTCCTCCTATCTTCCTTTCTCCCTCCCTCCCTTCTTCCTCCTCCTGCTCCTTCTTCTCTTCCTTTCCTTCTTGTTGAGTAAATGCTTTATTATTAAAATTTCACAATAGACATATATTTTCTAGTTATGTATATATGTGCCATATACATATGCAGATATCATATGCATATTCCGAGTTTTGTTGCCGTCTTCAATGTTGGTTGTTTCTAGTTTTACTGATTATTTTCAGGATTTCCATAATATAGTGATAGCTCTCCTTTCTATAAATGTTACAATTGTAGAATCACTTCTTATTCATTTCTATCACTTGTTCTTCTTATTCTGTATTCATAGTGTTTCTCAATTTAATTTCAAAATTTAGTTTTCTGATATATCAGTTCTGCTTTAAGGAATATTTTAAATGTGACTAAATTTTCAACTTCTTCACATCTCAGTGTCTCATTAAGGTCTATTTCATTGACAGCTCCCTCGTTTTCAATTTATTCTCTTTTTTTAATTTTGTGTTACTAATTTTTAATTTTATACGTTATTTAATAGAATACATGATTTCTCAATATTATAAATCACATACAGCTACTGATTTTGTAATAATTACTTATACATAGCATATATTTTCCAAGTAATATCTTCTTTACTGTCTTGATAACCATTTGACAGAATATTTCCACATGTATATTAACATATTTTTCCTAATTACTCATCCTTTGGGTTCTCTCCATTGATGACTCATAAATAATGTCTGCAGCTCATCCTGTCTGGGTCCTCTCATTATTTACCTGTTAGAGCACGTTTCTCAGATTTTCAGCTAAAGGGATGGTAAATATGAACAGACTTCATCCGATTTCTAGTCACTAGCAGTCACTTAACTTCTCTAATATCTGAACTTCATCTATATTGCTTTCATTGTGTGTTTGACTATTTTGAAAAAGTATAGATAATACTTTATTTATTACCATAATAATTTCTAGGCAATTCTAACCAATATATAGTCCCTCTTTTGCCAGAAGTGGTCTTTTTTTTTTTTTACCTTCTCATGGTATTTTTTTGTATCTCAAATATTTATTCCCTGTTCCTACATGAGGCAAAACAAATGCACAGTCACCATTGACTTAGCATTGTGCATTAATGCAAATTTTAGTCTTAGAAAGCATGTAGAAAGCTAAGTGGCCATGTGGCTCTCATTGCTACTGAAGGGTGTTGCTGTGGAGTGGAACAACGTTTTCAGGGTGGTGGAGGGAACTGATCAGACCTTACATCTCCCAATCCGACAGTAGCAGAAAAATGAGTCATCCCTTGACCATTTTCTCAGGCTGGCATATTTATTCTCCTTCAGATACCAAGCAAGTGCCAGCCAGTACATGTGGATTCGTTCCTTCCATTTCTGTTTAATCTGTTTTGACTTACATGTGATAAAAGTTTAATTGGCTGAATGGACGTTAGTCTTTGTGGCTGGTATTGCTATACTACGAATGTTTTGTTTGCTTTCCCAATTTATATTTGCTTAACTTTTTGAGTCATGTCACCAGCCAGATACCATTCTACAGCAAGTCAACTGTATTGATGTCAAGTACCTTGACTGTTATTGTTATTATTATTATTCTAAGATTAGAGATATCACTAGGGATATCGTTTCCTAAAACCACAGTCTATTTGACCAGCTTTTAATTTTATCATTTGTAACCTTTTTCAACTTGTTACAAAGTTTTCAGAATTTGTTTACCTATAGGCTCTTTCATTCAGCCTTCCTATACTAATTCATTTAACTCTTACGCTACACTGATTTTTAGATAAATTCTCACTGTTGTATTTCCTATGCTGTGAATCATATGACATAATTCAGATACTTGTTTTAAATAGTGAAAATAAAATGTGGCTATTCAAACAGTGCATATTAGCCATATTTTAAAAAGCAATTTTCTGTGATATATATCATTGTGTGTGTGCTGTCTTCTCAGAAGCATTAAAATTGCCAATATGTTCACCTTATTATTGATTTTACCTATATTTTCCTTTTAAAAAATTTTTAGATCTTTCTCTAAATCATATTTAAATCGTATATATCATTCACCATAGCAATAACTTAGTCAAAGATTTAGTCAAAACTTAGATTTCTTTCTTTCCTTCCTTCCTTCCTCTTTCTTTTCCTTTTTTCTTTCTCTTTCTTCTTTGTTTCTCTTTCTTTCTTTCCTTCCTTCCTTCTTTTTCTTTTCTTTCTTTCTTTTTTTTTGAAACAGAATCTCATTCTGTCACCCAGGCTGGAGTACAGTGGTGCATATCAATACACCAACCTCCGCCTCCTGGGTTCAAATAATTCTCATGCCTCAGCTTCCCGAATAGCTGGGATAACAGGTGTGTGCCACCATGCCTGGCTAATTTTTTTATTTTTAGTAGAGATGGGGTTTTGCCACATTGGCCAGGCAGAACTCAAACTCCTGGCCTTGTCTACTCACTTGCTTTGGCCTCCCAAAGTGCTGATATAACAGACGTGGGCCACCACACCTGGCTGAAACCTAGATTTCTTAGGAAATCTAAATCTTAGGAACCTATTTCCTCATGCTAATAATTACATTAATATTAAACACCATTGTAGGTATTTGTTCATATTTTTGATATTTTGAATAATTAATTCACCTATAAATTTTATTTTTTTGGTGAAGAACATACAGATATTTCTAGCCACTAGAACAGCAATAGATACACTGGGGCATGTGTATTTCTCTCCCCTCTCCTGTATCTGGGCAGAGGGCAATAACGGAGCATTACCTCCCCTAAGTTTTGCTCATCCGTACAAGTCTTTTACAGATGAAATGATCTTTTCCTAGTCTTTTACTGGGAAATGATGTTTCAGTAACACAATGTGAATGTGAGGAATGCTCATTGTGCTGAAAGGAACAGTACTTCTAGACCTTCCAAGGAACAAAATTATAAGACACACACACACACACACACACACACACACACACACACACACACAGAGAGAGAGAGAGAGAGAGAGAGAGAGAGATTTTTAAACATCATGAGTTCATGCTGATACTTTCAATTCTAATGTGTACTACAGAGAATAGTGGTTCTCCAGGGTACTGGGGATGCTAGAATTACTCATTTTTGAAATCCAGCATTCCATACAAAATATTATGAAGATAAAAATTCTAGGACAGTCACTTATATGATTAATAAAGTTTTATTTAAAATGCATACATTATTTTCATGTTCACCTTTTATTAAAATTGAATTGTGTCTATGTTGTCAGTGCAAATAGTCATATAAAACTGTCTTCAATATGTCACTCATCTGTCTGAGGTCTCTAAGCTAATAGAGTGAAACTACATCTCTACTAAAAATACAAAAAATTAGCCAGGTGTGGTGGCACGCACCTGTAATCCCAGCTACTCAGGAGGCTGAGGCAGGAGAATCGCTTGAACCAGGGAGGTGGAGGATGCAGTGAGCCAAGATCACGCCACTGTACTCCAACCTGGGCGACAGAGCAAGACACTCCATCTCAACAAAACAAAAAACACGTTAGATATTTAATTATCAACAACAGTCTTCGTGTTGATATATCTCTGTCATTTTAATTGTCTGAAGCTTGTTCCCTAGCATTTATTAATAAAAGTCCATAAGAACAATATTTCCTGAGTTCTTGCATGTTTCTTGAGTTCCTGAGTGATGTCAGTTTGAGAAGTTTTAATTTTGAAGTCAGTCAGTTTATGTCCTTGGTTCAATTTTCTTTTCTTGAATACCTAAAATATATCACAGTATTTTCTTCTGGCATGAGATTTTGCTGCAGAAAAGTCTGGTGACAATTTTCTTTCCCATAAAGTTTTAAGACCATGTTGGTCTTGTTCACTGCTGTGACTCATGACATAGTACTTTGTTTATAACAAAATGCCTTTCATGTCTTCACCTTTCTTCTTCATCTTTGTCCTTTTATATCCCACATCTTCTGTTTTTCTTATTCCTATTTTTCTTCCTTCCTATTTTTGGCCTCGACTTTGCCAAACTGATATCCTCTGTATGGAAACCAATTTAAGGACCTCCTCTTCCTCTTTTCAGACCTGACAGAAAAACTGTCACTTCCTTCAAGTTAGCTTAGGGCTCTTCTTTGCTTTAAATCTTACCCAACCCACTTTGACATATTGAAATCTTCTTTTCCTAATGACTTTGCCTACAGTTTTAATGTAAAAAAAATTTCCTGAGAAACAAATAATTTTTGAAAATAATTTTCTAGTTCTGTCATTCATTACTAAGAGAACACTCAGTAAAACAAGACTTAAACAGAGGAAGGGGATCTATGTATTTGTTGCAGTAGACAGAGAAAACAGTAGCCACAACATCTGATCAGTAAAAGTTCTCATTGTCCTGGAATTCTCTTCAGGATAGATTTCTCTGACAATAATCGAATTATTATTATTTATTCCTCAAAAGCCACTAGGTTGTGCTTATGCGGTTCCCAGTAAGTGTCGTATTTCAAGGACTATCAGGATTCAGTCTGTGGGTTTCCTTCACTCCCCATGACTTTCTCTGATGCAGGTTTCATTCCCCCAAGTCATTTACCCCAAGGTTGTTATGTGAAAGCAGGAGGCTTTTTATTGTCTTTCTTACTCCTGAGACACACTCAGGTGCATTGCATGAATTACTGATTCAACTGCTGTATTATATTTAAATTTGGAAATTTAACAGCGCTTAGGAATCAAAACATTCTCGAAACCAGGTCTCAATGTTCTGCACAAAATTATCTTCGACATACAGCATATTCTGAACAAAAACATGCCCAACATATAGATCTCAGATATTTTCTTCATAAATTTTACCTTTACTTTTTCTAAGGGAAAATAAGCTTATCAATATTCTACATGAAATTCTACAAATAAAATAGAGCCTGTGTCTATTAAAGTTATCTCTGTATTGTACTGTAATATAAATTTGTATCTATGAACTACTTGAGGGCCAGAGCTGTATTTTATATTTTTTGTATCTTTTTTATTCTAAGTGCTCTGTACAGTGCTTGACATACATACTTACAAACAGCTACTGAATAAACAAATGTGCAAATGAGTAACAGGTTGTGAGTAAATGTATTTGTTCAAGTCAATATCTCTCAAAAATGAGAATAAATGATAGCTTTGAATTTTCCATATGCAAGAAACTTTAGGCTGTTTAATGAGAAGTGAAACTTCTATAAGATTATATATGAATAAGAAAACATCAGTTGTTCACATGAAAGGGCAGCTGATGGAGACTGTTTAAAGATTAATATTTCCCCCAGCACCTCGTCTTCACTTAAATAAAAATAATATCAGAGCTTATGTAAATAATAAAATGTTTATCTTATCACTCAATTCCAAATTAGAAATGAAAAAGTGAGGTAATGTAAAGAATAAAAGATCTATCTATCTATCTATCTATCTATCTATCTATCTATCTATCTATCTATCTATCTATATGTTTGGTTCTTGTCTTTGTATTTCTACACCAAGTCAAACTGAGGAGGGTCCGATTTATGTTTTGCTAAAGTATGATTTTCTGTCTGTGTGTCTGTGTAATATATACACTTGGCTTAGCATGTGAGAAGAGACTTGGGAATTGGTTGAGAAGCTGAAAAGAGACTTGGGAATTTCCAAATATCCTTCCAGGTTAGAGTCCTCTCATTAACCAGGTCCGCAGCCATAGTTACAGACTTCCCTTCCACCTCACTAAAACTGCAGATGGTTTCCCTCAATTGGCATTGATTCACTCTGTCTTGGCACAATCCCTATCTCCTACGACATTTATATAAATTAAAATACTGGTGAATGTTATACTCCTAAAATTTGTTATCTGAAATAAAGATCATTTTTATTTAGTTCCATAATTTATTTCTTCCACACTCTTCCCATCTTTCTCCTGTAGATATACTTAGTAATGTGGCCAGAACTTTTTGGACCAAGAACAAATGTTTTCAGAAAGGTTCCTTTTCTTCTTTGTTCTGTTGTAAGTAAATATTTTTGTTGCTGTTCTGAACATTGGAGCTGTTTGAATGATATTTACACCTTTGTAGATTTAAAAACTAGAAGCAGCTGGTAGGGGCTGTCCTTTTTCTGAGAGGTGCCGAAATTTTGTCTGTACTTTCTCTTTGAAGCCAGATAAGTAATTAATCCTCAACAGAAACTGATCTCTTGCAAGTTGAACGGAATAGAGGGTTAGAAGTGTGGTACACTAAGGAGTTGTCATTAATAACGCCACCTTTCAAATACCACTGTTTGAACTGAGCTGAACTTTCCAACCAAAAACAGAGAGCTGTTCTTTATGTGTCTTCTATACTTATTCCAGTGTCTGATTTTCCAGTTAATTTAGGAAATACCCCTTTCAGTTTATATATTGTGTTTATCTTCTATTGCTGCTGTAATAAATTATCACAAACTTTGTGGCTTAAAGCAACACATTTATTATGTTTCAGTTCTGTCAGTCAGAAGTCCAACATAGGTCCCATTGTGCTGAGATTAAGATTTCATCAGGGCTGTATTCCTTTCTGGAGACTCAAAGGGAGAGCTCCCTTGACCTTTCCAGCTTCTAGAGACTTATTTTCTTAACTGTGTGGCACCTTTCTTCATCTTCAAAGACAGCAAAAGTGGATTCAATCCTCACATCACGGCAGCATGATGTGTTCTCCCATTTTAAGGATCCTTGTGATTATACTGGGTCCAGTAAGATAATCTTTCTATTTTAAGGTCAGCTAATTAGGAAACTTAATTTCATCTGCACCCTTAAGTCCTCTTTGCCAGGTAACTTACCATGGTCACAGGTTCCAGGGATTAAAACATGGGAATATTTAAGGGAACACAGTTTTGCCTACCAAATACATTTTCCATAGTTCTGAAGTCGAGTCTTACTTAAATCAGGGACTCATAGACATGCCTTCTCAAATATGTCACAATTGCTGTTAAACTACATGTGTAGTTGTTTCAGACTCAAAGTGTATGACTCTTAATTATTTTATACATTACTTCATAATGCAAAATGCAAACATTTACTGGCTGGAACTCAATAACATTTTATTTGTTTGTTTATAAACTAAGAAATACTGTAGCTTCTAGAATATGATGGCAAAAAGAAGATTGAAAATTATTAGAAATTTCTTAACATAACCAAATTTAATATTGAGAAATGGATCTGGAAGAGGTTTGTTTTTATTACATTTTCAATATAAAAAGGTGTTTCTCATTCTCCTTTATCTCATGATAATGAAATTTTTTCAAACAGGCTTCTAACCCATGTCAAGCTTGCTGTGAGAAGTACTTGAAAAAATTGTTGTTATTAATAAAAATTTAAAAGTTTTTAACCCTTTTTAGTGGAGATAGTTGAGTTGAGTTAATGCTCTGTCTCAGGGCCAAAATCCAGATGTGCTCCAGATGTCGTCCTCCAGATGTCATCCTCCAGATGTCGTCCTCCAGATGTTCACCCATGTGCTTCCTTTAATCCCTGTTTATAATAAATCTGTGAACATAAACTCAAGCCTTAGATAAATTAATACACTTTTCTGTTCCTCAGTTTCCTCACTTGCTCAGTGGTAGTTATAATATTATATATCTGACAGCATGAAGCAAGAAATCAATGTGTCAAAACATGTAAATATCTACATATATATAAAGCATTAGCACAGAGTAGGTGCTCAAAGAATGTTAAGTATCATTATTATTAACAACATGATGGTCCAGCCTAAAGGAATCTTTAATTTCAGCATCAGACCATTGACACCTTATTTAAAGACCTTCCTGTGGATCCATAAAATTGAAAAAACTCAAGGTTTTGGAAACACCAAATATTGTAAAAGTCGCTTTAATATAGCTACATTTACCATAATAAACTAAAAGGACAAGTCAAGCTAAGAAAGAGTGGGACAGAATATTAAGTCTTGTCAAAATTAAAGTCACACCTGCTGAAAACTTCTGAGTCCATGACAGATGGTTGAAGGAGTACAATTTGCTGTAATGAAACATAGCTCACACTACGAACATAAAGAGAAAAACTGCCATTCCTAAAAAGGGGGTTTCAGATAATAATGTAGCTATGTGACTCATGAATTCTTATAAAAGCTTTTTGTTTGCTGCATTGATTTTTATTTATTAAGCATTTAAAAAATTACAGTTTTGCTTCATGAGATACATACAAGGGAAGTAAAATTTTAACTTTATGTTTTCAGGATTTTTTTTTAATTGTACTTTAGGTTCTTGGGTACATGTGCAGATCACGTAGGGCTGTTGCACAGGTGCATACATGGCAAGGTGGTTTGCTGCCTCCATTCCCCCATCATCTATATCTGGCATTTCTCCCAATGTTATCCCTCCCACCCTCCCCAACCCCCTGTCACTCCCGTAGACACCCCTCAACTGACCCCAGTGTGTGATGCTCCCCTCCCTGTGTCCACGTGTTCCCATTGTTCAACACCCACCTATGAGTGAGAACATACAGTGTTTGATTTTCTGTTCTTGTATTGGTTTGAAGAGAATTATAGTTTCCAGATTTATCCATGTCCCTACAAAGGACACAAACTTATCACTTTTTATGACTATGTAGTATTCCATGGTGTAAATGTGCCATATTTTCTTTGTCCAGTCTATCATTGATTGGCATTTGGGTTGGTTCCAGGACTTTGCTATTGTGAACAGGGCTGCAATGAACATACATGTGCATGTGTCTTTCTAATAGAACAATTTATAATCCTTTGGGTATATACCCAGTAATAGGATTGCTGGGACAAATAGAATTTCTATTTCTACATCCTTGAGGAATCGCCACACTGTCTTCCACAATGTTTGAACTAATTTATACTCCCACCAGTGTAAAAGTGTTCCTAGTTCTCCACATCCTCTCCAGCATCTGTTGTCTCCAGATTTTTTAATGATTGCCATTCTGACTGGCGTGAGATGGTATCTCAATGTGATTTTGATTCGCACTTCTCTAATGACCAGTGATGATGAGCATTTTTTCATGTTTGTTGGCCTCATGTATGTCTTCTTTTGAAAAGTGTCTGTTCATATCCTTCACCCACTTTCAAATGGGTTTGTTTGATTGTTTTCTTGTAAATCTGTTTTAGTTCTTTGTAGATTCTGGATATTAGCTCTTTGTCAGATGGGTAGATTGCAAACATTTTTTTCCATTCTGTTGGTTGATGTTTGACTCTAATGATTGTCTCTTTTGCTGTGCAGAAACTCAAGTTTAATTAGATTCCATTTGTCTATTTTGGCTCTTGTTGTTATTGCTTTTGGTGTTTTAGTCATGAAGTCCTTGCCTATGCCTATGTCCTGAATGGTTTTGCCTAGGTTTTCCTCTTGGGTTTTTATGGTGTCAGGTCTTATGTTTAAGTCTTTAATCCATCTGGAGTTAAATTCATTGTAAGGTGTCAGGAAGGGGTCCAGTTTCTGCTTTCTGCACATGGCTAGCCAGTTTTCCCAACACCATTTATTAAACAGGGAATCCTTTATACATTGCTTGTTTTCGTCAGGTTTGTCAAAGATCAGATGGTTGTAGATGTTTGGTGTTGCTTCCGAGGCCTCGGTTCTGTTCCGTTGGTCTATATCTCTGTTTTGGTATCAGTAGCATGCTGTTTTGATTACTCTTGCCTTGTAGTATAGCTTGAAGTCAGGTAGTGTGATGGCTCCTTCTTTGTTCTTTTTGCTTAGATTGTCTTGGCTATGCAGGTGCTCTTTCCGTTTCATATGAGGTTTAAGGTGTTTTTCTCCAGTTCTGTGAGGAAGGTTATTGGTAGTCTGATGGGGATAGCATTGAACCTATATGTTACTTTGGGCAGTGTGGCCATTTTCATGATATTGATTCTTTCTAACCATGAGCATGGAATGTTTTTCCATCTGTTTGTGTCCTCTCTTATTTTGTTGAGCAGTGGTTTGTAGTTCTCCTTGAAGAGGTCCTTTATATCCTTTTTTAATTTTATTCCTAGGTATTGTATTCTCTTCGTAGCAATTGTAAATATGAGTTTGCTCTTCATTTGGCTCTGTGTTTGTCTGTTATTGGTGTATAGGAATGCTTGTGATTTCTGCACATTGATTTTGCATCCTGAGACTTTGCTGAAGTTGCTTTGCAGCTTAAGGAGATTTTGGGCAGAGACTATGGGGTCTTCTAAATATACAATCAAGTCATCTGCAAATAGAGACAATTTGACTTCCTCCTAACTCAATACCCTTTATTTCTTTTTCTTGCCTGATTGCTCTGGCTAGAACTTTCCATACTATATTGAATAGAAGTGATGTGTGAGGGCATCTTTGTGTAGTGCCCGATTTCAAAGGGAATGCCTCCAGGTTTTGCCCATTGAGTATAATATTGGCTGTGGGTTTGTCATAGCTTTTATTATTTTGAGATACGTTCCATCCATACCTAGTTTATTGAGGGATTTTAGCATAAAGAGCTGTTGAATTTTGTCAAAGGCCTTCTCTGCATCTATTGAAATAATCATGTGTTTTTTGTCTTTGGTTCTGTTTATGGGATGGATTACACTTATAGACTCGAATATGTCGAACCAGATTTGCATCCCCAGAGTGAAGCCTACTTGATCATGATTAATAAGCTTTTTGATGTGCTGTTGCATTTGGTTTGCAGGATTTTATTGAAGATTTTTGCATTGATGTTTATCATGGATATTGGCCTGAAGTTTTCATGTTTAATTGAGTCTCTGCCATGTTTTAGTCTCAGGATGATGCTGGTCTCATAAAATGAGTTAGGGCAGATTCCCTCTTTTTGTATTGTTTGGAATAGTTTCAGAAGGAATGGTACCAGCTCCTCTTTATACATCTGGTAGAATTTGGCTATAAACCCATCTGGACCTGGACTTTTTTTGCTTGGTAGACTATTAATTGCTGCCTCAACTTCAGTCCTTGTTATTGGTCTATTCAGGCTTTCAACTTCCTCCTGGTGTAGTCTTGGGAGAATGCAAGTGTCCAGGAATTTATCCATTTCTTCCGGGTTTACTAGTTTATGTGCATAGAGTTGTCTGTAGCAATCTCTGACAGTAGTTTGCATTTCCGTGGAATCAGTGGCAATATCCCCTTTATCGTTTTTTACTGCATCTATTTGATTCTTCTCTCTTTTCTTTTTTATTACTCTGGCTAGTGGTCTATTTTGTTCATCTTTTAAAAAAAAACAGCTCCTGGATTTATTGATTTTTTTGAAGGTATTTTTTGTGTCTCTATCCCCTTCAGTTCTGCTCTGATCTTAGTTATTTCTTGTCTGTTGCTAGCTTTCAAGTTTTTTTTTTTTATCTTGCTCCTCTATCTCTTTCAATTCTGATGATAGGGTGTCGATTTTAGATCTTTCCTTGCTTCTCATGTGGGTATTTATTGCTATAAAATTTCCTCTAGACACTGCTTTAAACATGTCCCAGAGATTCTGGTACACTGTGTCTTCATTCTCATTGGTTTCAAAAAACATCTTTATTTCTGCCTTCATTTCATTGTTTATCCAGTTGATATTCAGGAGCCCGTTGTTCAGTTTCCATGAAGTTGTGTGGTTTTGAGTTAGTTTCTTAATCCTGAGTTCTAATTTGATTGCACTGTGGTGTGAGAGACTGTTTGTTATGATTTTCGTTCTTTTGCATTGCTGACAAGTAATTTACTTCCAATTATGTATTCTATTTTAGAGTAAGTGCTGAGAAGAATGTATATTCTGTGGTTTTGGGTGGAGAGTTCTGTAGATGTCTATCAGGTTTGCTTGGTCCAGATCTGCATTGAAGTCCTGGATATCATTGTTGATTTTCTGTCTCATTGATCTGTCTAATATTGACAGTGGAGTGTTGAAGTCTCCCACTATTATTGTGTGGGAGTCTAAGTCTCTTTGTAGGTCATTAAGAACTTGCTTTATGTAACTGGGTGCTTCTGTATTGGGTGTGTATATATTTAGGACAGTTAGCTCTTCTTGTTGTATTGATCCATTTACCATTATGTAATGCCCTTCATTGCCTCTTTTGATCTTTGTTGGTTTAAAGTCTGTTTTACCAGAAACTAGGATTGGAACCCTTGCTTTTTTTTTTGTCTCCATTTGCTTGGTAAATCTTCTTCCATCCCTTTATTGTGAGTCTATGTGTGTCTTTGCATGTGAGATAGGTCTCCTGAATGCAGTACTGATGGTCCTTGACTTTTTATCCAGTTTGCCACTCTGTGTCTTTTGATTGGGGTGTTAGTCCATTTACATTTAACATTAATATTATTATGTGTGAATTTGATCCTGCCATTTTGTTACTGGTTAGATGTTCTGCCCTTTGGTTGGCACAGTTTCTTCATTGCACCATTGGTCTTTACCATTTGGTTCTTTTTTGCAGTGGCTGGTACTGGTTTTTCCTTTCTGTGTTTAGTGTTTCCCTCAGGAGCTCTTGTAGGGTAGGTCTGGTAGTGACAAAATCTCTCTAAGCAATCTAAGCTTGTTATTCTTGTTAGCATTTCATCGAAACTTTTTTCAAGGTTTTCAGTTTCTTTGCATTGGGTTAGAACATGTTCCTTTAGCTCAGAGAAGTTTCTTACTACCCACCTTCTGAAGACTGCTTCTGTAAATTCATCAAATTTGTTCTCCATCCTGTTTTGTTCCCTTGCTGGTGAGGAGTTGTGTTCCCTTGGTGGAGATGAGGTGTTCTGGTTGATGGTTTCATCCTTTTTGAGCCGGTTTCTTCCCATCTTCTTGGATTTATCTAGCTTTGATTTCAGGTAGCTGCTTGGGGAGGTGGCCTTTCCTTTGTCTGCCTGCAGAGGTGCTAGGCTGCCAACAATTCAGTGGAGCTGCTGCAGAGATTTACTGTGTCTTTTGTTTACCCAGGAAGATTAGGCCCACCTCTGCAATGGCAGCTGCTGTTCCCCCTGCCAAGCTTGATCATTCCTGGTCACTCTCTTACTGATGTACTGGCTGCAACACTCTCAAGTGAAAGGGCTTCAGACTGTTGGGCTTTGTAGGGGAGGGATCCTGCCAGCCATATTGCCTGATTCCCTGCTTTAAGATCCCTTTCTTTCTATGGGGCAGGTATCTCTGTCCCGCAGGCTTTCTCAGCGTCAGCCAGTGCTTTTCCACCTAGATCTGTCCTGACAGCTCTGGCACTGCCAGAGTTGCTGCTCAGCCTCTTCAGGCAGTTCGTGGTGACATTTCAGCCCAGCAAAGATCTCCTGTTCTGTGGGTGGTGGAGGGCTTGGGTGAAGTGCAGCATCTGAACTGAAGTCACAGAGAGGGAGAGCCCCCATTCCTCCTGTCAGCTGTATGCACCTCCTGGGTGGAGCAGCGCAACTGCCTCAACTTGTCCTCTTTGTTTTATACCCCCCGGCCAACCATACTACAAAATGAACCTGGTACCTTGTTTGGAACTGTGGAGACCACTCAGCTTCTGCATCTCTCTCGTTGGGAACTGCATTCCAGAGCTGCCTCTATTTGGCCATCCTGGAAACCCTCTATAATAGCTTTAAATAACATTTTGAGATTCATTTTCTGGTTAACACTTTATTCTATACACCATTTACATACATCTCTTGAAAATCCCAAATTTATCAGTTAGTTTAATTACTTTACTGAATACGTAAAGTATAATACATTGAATTCATTTATTCTTCAGGTGATTGTGATTTTCAAAAAAATTAAAATGCCAATGTAATAAAAATCTAATTGCATTGCAAAAAAGATGGATAGAGAATTATTTGATAGTCATTACCAGAATTATCTTTTAAAAATTGTTTTTGTCAGAATAAAAAAAGAAAAAATATTGTTTTTTAGGGCCGGGTGTGGTGGCTCAAGCCTGTAATCCCAGCACTTTGGGAGGCCAAGGCGGGTGGATCATGAAGTCAAGCGATTGAGACCATCCTGGGTCAACATGGTGAAACCCCATCTCTACTAAAAATACAAAAATTAGCTGGGCATGGTGGCGCGTGCCTGTAATTCCAGCTACTCAGGAAGCTGAGGCAGGAGAATTGCCGGAACCCAGGAGGTGGAGGTTGCGGTGAGCCAAGGTCGCACCATTGCACTCCAGCCTGGGTAACAGCAGCGAAACTCCATTTCAAAAAAAAAAAAGAAAAAATATTGTTTTTGTCTTTAACACATGCACACACATAACTGTTAAGAGAATTAAAAATCCTTCAAAGTGAAGCAAATACTTCACAATTTCATTTTTCTCCTAACTGTGGTTTTATAAAATTTATTAAATAATATGGTCAACAAATGAGCATCTACTCTGAGTGAAGCAGTGGACTAGGCACTGAGTTATAAGTAAGAAAAATTAATAACAAATATGATCTGATGATCTAATGGAAAAATGAAATAGTACATATGTAATTACAAGTATAATTATTAGTCACAAGGAGAAGTGTAAACTGTAGAAAACAAGTAGTTTTACTTTCCCTGGGGGCTCAGAAGTTTTCTTTGAAGGAGTAATATTTTAATTAAATCCTGAATAATGAAAAAGAATTTGCAAGGCAAGAAGTAGGATGAGTTTCCAGGATAACACCCTGGGCAAATGTCAGTTATCAAAAATCAAGTCCTTTTGAGGATCCAGAAAGCCAGGATGATGAAAAGAAGAGAATTAAACTGAGTAGTGAGAGGTGCAACTAGAGAGTGTTTGGTGTCAGGTGTCATTAAGTAACTTCCAAGTCAGCCGAGGAATTACAGATGTTATCCTGAGATGGCAGGAAACCACTGAAAAACTGTAACCGGTGAAGACATTTGGTTAGTGTCTTAAATAAAATACATACGTCATTGGATTACTGTATAGGGCACAAGAATGGAATGCAGAAAATGTAAAAGCAGCCCAGGGGCAATACAATGTTTCAAGTGAGAATACGAAAGCTTTAAACAAGGACTATGGCAGTGATAGACAGGGAGGGAAAGATAGATTTATGTAGTACATCCTACAAGGACTGGTGGATTACTGCATATAGAAGAAGAAAGTTGAGGAAGGATTCAAAGATGAAACTGGTTTCTGGTTTGAGCAACTGAGTAAATAATTGGGTCTTTTTGCCCTACAGAACATTAAAATAAGAGCAGGTTCTTGGGTGAATTGTGATTAGTTTTGGACTTTCACTTGGAGACTTAAAAAAAATCCAAATGGAGATATTGATTAAGTAATAAGAAGAGTGGCCAAGGTTAAAGTCATTGACAAATGGATGGGATGGTAATCTAAACCACAGGAGACATGAAATAATTTACAATAAAAGAATAATAGGGAAGAAAATAAGGTCTGACAAGAATGAGATGGAAAATGCATAACAGGCAAAAAAAAAAAAAAAAAAAAAAAAAACCAGTGTTTGAGGAAGAGCACAGAAAAACTCAGAAAGTACAGTGTCACAGAGAGCCACAGTAAGAAAGCCAGAAATTGTAAGTGAAGAGATAAATTCACAAAGGACTAAAAAATGTCATTTGAATTTACTAACATTAAGTCCATTGATGAATTCAATGTTAGTAATTTTAGAGAAGTATAAAAGGCTTTGTAATTATTTAGAGTTTGGGGGGTAAAGGAAACGGTCTAGCTAACCATTTTAAGATGAATTGTGGTGGGTAGAAAAGAGTTAAAACTATGTCCATGAATGGGGTAACTGCTGGTCAAGAAGAGACTGTTGAGCTAATAAGAAAGAGACTTTATTTAGCATGCCAACATGCTAACAGATTTCCCTCTATACTCAAATAATAAGTGGATATTCTGTAGGAAAAGGAGAATATAGACTTTGAATAGATTCATGAACCTTTCATTGTAATTAAGGTAGACTTATTATTCTATCAAGGAGTTTCATCAATCTATCCAAAGTCAATACTTTCCTTTCAGATTCATAATGTTGTAAGCCCTGATAGAGTTTTACAGTACTTAAGGAATTATTTCACTTGCTAAGAAAAGTCCACAAAACACTTGTTTATAGTTATTTATCATCTATCTGTCTTATAAGCGCTTTTCTTTCAAATTAAATATTTTTTCTTTCCTTTTATCCTTTTTCTAGGACAATTTCTGTCTTCTTTTGTATTATCAAGGAAATATTTGGAGCAGAGTCAACCCTCTCAGTTACATAAAATAAAAAATGGCATATTCTTGGCAAACAGATCCAAATCCCAATGAATCACATGAAAAGCAGTATGAACACCAAGAATTTCTCTCTATAAATCAACCGCATTCTTCTGGCCAAGTCAGTCTGGGTTTTGATCAGATAGTAGATGAGATCAGTGACAAAATTCCACACTACAAGAATGAAATTGATGAAAACACCTTTTCTGTGCCCAGTGTACCAGAATGGGACTCAAAAGGGCATTCACACCAAATATCTTTGAATGAATTCACTTCTAAAAGCCCTGAAGTCTCCTGGCATCAACTTAGAAAAGCACCAGTAATTGGTTTTAGTCCTTCTGTGTTACCAAACCCCCAAAATATGAATAAAGAATGCCCCTGGGGAAACCCCATAGGAAAACATCATGGTGCTGATGATTCCAGATTCAATGTTTTAGCTCCGTCATTCACAAGTTTGGATAAAATTAATCTACAGAAAGAATTAGGAAATGAAAATCATAACTACCATATAGGATTTGAAAGTAGCATTTCTCCCACAAATGCAACCTTCTTAACTGACTTCATGTGGAAAGAAGAGAACAAAAGGAGTGGACATATGAACATTGTAGAACCCTCTTTGATGCTTTCAAAAGGCTCTCTTCAACCCAGGATGTGGGAAAGTACATGGCAGGAGAACACAGAGGTATGTATAATACATGTCAGTCTAAACATATGAATCTGAAAGACTCATTCAATAACATATTGGGTTAATTTGGTAATGAAGGTAACCAACCACAAAAAGGGAAATCTATTCATATTACTTTTGAAAAAAATTATTTTCATAAATAATGTGTTTTTGTATGAACGATTTTTTTCTGAGAAAAAGGGAAATACATTTTTTAAAATATCATCTGTAAAGTTCCAGTTCCGGGTTCATCAAAACTATTATAAAATTTTATTTAGTTTTAGTTATGATACTTATATTTCATTGATAAAAATAGAGTTGAAGGTTTCATGGATAATATTTTCTAATTTTTAATGCACATACACAAACACACATATCTTTCATTACATTGATATATTGAGTCACATTGTAATGACTTGGAACTTTATATCATTATTGGTAGAAAAAATGCCCCTCTACCCAGAGACTTTTAATTAATACTATTGGCAGGCAACTTCTATTGAGATCATTCCAAGGGCAGAAAATTGTTCATTGTGTGACTCATCTTAATGCTTTTATTACTAGCTTCCAATCATTTTAGTAACCAGAGTTTTTTTCTGCATTTGAAAAATTTCTCTACTTACTTCTCTGCTTGAGTCTAGATACAAGTAAAACCAGAAGTAAATATTATTGCAGAAGAAACATTATTGCAGGTGCGGTGTGCTGGGTGAGGCAGACAGGTTCTTTATTTATTCAACAACGATTTATCAAAGCCTCAGAGTATATTGCGATATGCTATCCAGAATGAATGTAAAGAAGAAAATATGGTACCTGAATTCAGGAATAGATACTGCTCATATTAACTTGCAAAGGAATAATGGCAACATTGTAAAATAACAGATGGAGTAAGTGCTAGGAAAAGAAACATCTAATTCTACTTCATTCAAATTCACTTGCAAAAGAGGTACCACCTCAAATGATCTAAACTAAAATTCAGGAAATCTTAGGGCTGTCTAGTTCTGATCACAACAGTGTAATAATTACTAAACTTTCCCTACTAAAAGTGAATATGCAGGGTAGATGAAATAAATGAAGTAGCTGATTGCAGCTGTTGAATAGGCAGTATAGAACATAAATCCTTGAGAAAAGTGAGCCCTGTGATCAATCTGTGCTTGAGGGCAATTTCATGCTGCTATGCAGGCTGGTAGAGCCCAATTTGAGAAGCAGCATCACTGACTGAGAAAGCAGAGCCTGCAGTTCCAAGTTGCAGAAGCAGCTATGATTTGACAAGCAGAGTGCTAAAGAAGAGGCAGCTTTGAAATGGGTATGGGTCAGAACTCTAGAGAGGACTTACTGCTTGGCCAAGGATTGGGATGTGCTTGCAAGGCTTAGTAGATAATGTCAGCTTTTGACTGAGAATTGGATGGGATTGTGTTAATTACACAGAATTGAAGTTACAATGCGGAAATCTGGGCCAAATTAGAGAAGAGACTGGGCTGAGTACTTCAAGCATGCAAATGAAGCTACAAAGCCATGTCTTAAGAGTAAAACTTGGCTCTAAAATGAATGCTACATCATCAACCAAAATAGATGTGGCCTAATCAACAAAAATAATAGTAATAAGGCAAATAAGACAAGAAGGATTTTAACTGCCTGCCAAAGGAAAAAAATTTTAATTATGATTTATAAAGTGCCATCTACAATATTCAACATAAAATAAAAATACACAGATATATAAAGAAGCAGGGAATTTTGTCTCAGACTCAAGAAAATAACTCTATCAGTCAAAAGAGCCTCTGAGATAATCCAGATGTTGGAATTAACATGGGGACTTTAAGTTGGTTATTAAAAGTATGTTCAAGTAGATAAATATGTTTATAATGGCTAGCTCAGTGATGATCCTGGCTCAATGATGATCTCAGCCGGAAAACAGAAACAACAAGAAAACAAACAATCAAAAACAAAGACCAAGTCCAGTGCTGAAAACAAAATATTTGCAATAAAATATTACTCTATGTGCTTAACCACAGATAGGAAAGAACAGAAGAAAAATAATAATTGGAAAGCAAAGCAGTAGAAGTTATCCAAATTGAAGTAGAGAAAACACAGGGATCATATAAAAATGAGCAGGGATTCAGAGACTTAAGAGACAAGAAACGTAATATGTGGACATTTGGAATGCTAACAGGAGGAAAGAAAAATAGAGAGCAAAATTAATTTGAATAAATAATGGCCAAGAAATTACTCAAATTCGATAGAAAATATCAAATTATAGATTTGAGAAGCTCATCACAACCCAAATGGAATAAATACAAAGTCAGCTACATGTAGACATTTTATACTCAAACATCTAAAAACCAAAAGAGAAAATTATGGAAGGGGGCAAAAAGGGAAGAAAAGATTTCACACAATGGAACAAGAATCTGAATGAAAGCAAACTTCTCACTGGAAACAATGGAAGCCAGAGTCAATAGAATGACATTTTAAAATTCTTTAAAAGAAAATGAAACATACTTCTGTGTCCATTGAGAATAAGTTTCAAAACCAAAAACAAAATAAGTACATTACTATAAACAAATGTTGAAAGAAATTAATCAGCTAGCAGACACATGAGAAATGCCAAATTAACCACTTCAGGTACAAAGAAAATGACACCAGATGGAATCTAGGAAAGGTGAAGAATGATAGAAATAGTAAATATGTTGAATAATACAAATGACTACTTTAAATTTTTTGAAAAACAATGGACTAAAGCGATATAATAGCATGTTATTGTAGGATTTATTGTGTATGCAGATACAAACTATTTAACAATAATGACAATGGGTGGAAGGGGGTTAAATGTTATTTTGCTATCGTCAATTCTTACATGTTAAATGCAATGGTACAATAGTAAGTAAACTGAGATATATTAAGGATGTACATTGTAATTCCTAGAGCTAGTGCCATGAATTATACATTTAAAAAAATACAAAGAATAAAATCTAAAAATACAGCAGAGGAATAACATAAAATTAAAATGTTGGGAGAAATAAAAGAACAGAATAAAATAGAAAAGACAAATAGAAATATAAATAAGACAGTCTTAACTCTAACAATTTCTGTAAATATACTAAATGCTAATAGAATAAACATTCCAAACAAAAGGCAGAAACTGACAAATGAGATAAAAAAGAAATGACTCAGTTACTGTCTGTAAAAGATAATATTAGGGAACAAAGGCAGAGATAGGTTGAAAGTAAAAGAAACAGAAAGATTTGATATTCAACCAGAACAAAAAAAAGAGCTTGTATGATTATTAATATCAGAAAAAGCATATTTCATGGCTGAGTACTGTGAGAGAAACAAGGGATCATTTGTAATGCTAAAATGGTCAATCAGGAAGAGATAATAAATCGAAATATGTATGTACCTAATAACAGAGTTTTAAAATGCAGAAGGCAAAAATGGTTTCTTCAATCCTACATGCACTCTCTAACCAAGCTATTCATTTGTTTATTCCCAAGCCTTTCATGCATGCATTCCCAAACTATTCATGCATATATTCCCAATAAATGAAGCATACATTCACATAATTACTTGTATATGAGCATTAATAATTTTATTTAAAATAACAAAAAGCTAAAAACAATCCAGATGTTCATTAACAGGAAGATGACTAAACAAATTAAACAAATTGTGGAACAGTTACACAGTGGAAAACTGCTAGTCAGCAGTAACAGTGATAAGCTATTGATACGTGTGATAGCAAGAATAATTTTAAAATATGTGTATCATTATGTGAAAGAAGCCAGAAACAAAAGAACACATATACCTTGTTTGTGGTGATAGAACTCTGAATAACAGTAGTTATCAAATAGATATGCTGATTTAATAAATGGGGACATTTTCTAAAATGAAAGAAATATTCTATATTGTCATTGGGGTATTGATAGCACAGTTTTATGCCTTCCACAAAACTCAAATTATATACTTAAGAGCTACGCATTTTTCTATGTGTAAATATTACTTAAATTTTTAAAAAATCTAAAAAAATTTAAAATGAAATATGAATTAAACTTCAAAACAGAATAAAATTGTAGAATGATATAAATATTAATATTTTCTCTTCACCAAATTAGATTAATTTAGTAGTTTTTATTTTAAGTCAATAGGTTGTTCCATTCAGCTAGTGGAAGTACCTCAAGGCAGTAATATGAGTCTGGCCTCTTTCTGCAACAAAGTAAAAAAGTGAGTATTGTTATTTCATTAAACTTTGAAATTTTTGTGCCTAAATAAATTTGTGTATTTTGACATCACTGAACTGATTAATTTTGCATATAAAATTCATGTAATTTCAGAATACACTAAAAAACAAAACTTTTTCACAAATTAGTTCATTAATCAACTTCTGTTAATGTTTTTGTTGTTGACAAATAGATGATTTTCTCTTGAAAAGTTGGTTAAAGTTAAATGTTTCCATAAATTCAGACCTGTACTTGTTGTTTGTTCGTGGTTTGGTTTGAAGTGAATTATTATTTTTCTTTAATGACATAAGTGACTAACTCCTCTTGCTAAGCCCCAAATTAACATAAATTTATTCTCCCTACCTGGGATAGTCTATTTAGAATTATTATAGTTCACTCTTATCTTGAGTGGATTGGCAAAATATTAAATAAATGAGTGTGTGTTAATTCATTGAAAAATGAATTTGATCACTAGTGGATATTCCAAAATAAAAGCACTGATATTTTGCTAATCTAAAAATACTACATACGAGATATATATATATATATACATATATATATGTACATATATATACATATCTCGTATGTAGTATTTTTATATATAAAATAAAAATATATATTTTATTTTATATCTAAAATAAAATTATATATAATTTTATTTTATATATAAAATAAAATATATATTTTATATAAATATAAAAATAAAAAATATATTAAATATTAAAATATATTAAAATAAAAATATGTGGCACATATACACCATGGAATATTATGCAGCAATCAAAAATGATGAGTTTGTGTCCTTTGTAGGGACATGGATGAATCTGGAGAACATCATTCTCAGCAAACTGACACAAGAACAGAAAAAGAAATACCGCATATACTCGCTCATAGGTGGGTGAGAAAAATGAGAACATGTGGACACAGAGAGGCAGTCTACTATACACTGGGGACTGTTGGGGGGAATGGGGGAGGGACAGCAGGGGGGGGCTGGGGGGGATAGCCTGGGGATGAATACCAAGTGTGGGTGAAGGGGAGGAAAGCAGCAAAGCACACTGCCATGTGTGTACCTATGCAACTATCTTGCTCGTTCTGCACATGTACCCCCAAACCTATAATGCAATAAAAATAAATAAATAAATAAATAAATAAATAAAAAAAAAAAAAAAAAAGAAAAAAAAAAAAATAAAATAAAATATATATTTTATATAAATATAAAAATAAAAAATATATTAAATATTAAAATATATTAAAATAAAAATATATTAAATATATAAAAAATATATTTTATATTATATATAAAATAAAAATATATATCTCATATGTAGTATTTTTAGTAGAGAGAAGGTCTCCCCACTTACATATATATATATATGTATACATGCCAGGTGTGGTGGTGTGCACCTGTCACCCCAGATACTTGGGAGGCTGAGGCAGAACTGCTTGAACCTGGGATGTGGAGCTTGTAATGAGCTAAAATCACACCACTGCACTCCAGCCCAGGCAACAGAATGAGACCCTGTCCCAAAAAAGAAGAAAAAAAGGCCAAGTGCGGTGAACTGCATCTCAAAAAATAAAAAAAGGAAAAAAAGAAAAACTCATGCATTCATATTCTAATTCCTTAGTTTTAATTCAGTTTTAACTGCTGTTTGAAATATAATAACTGTACATTTTTATAAGCTTTCACTTTCTACCAAAAGATTATATGAAATTAAATGTTGGAATCATTTATTTAATAATTAAAGTGTATTTTATTGTCTAATAACTAGCTCGTGCATGAGAGATATTCAAATTTAAAATAAACAAACAAATAAGCAAGGTCCCTGCCTCATAAAACCTATAACCATAAGAAGGATTGAAAGGCTTACATACAAAGATACAAAACAAATCACTTCAAGTTCATGAAAATGTTCAATCTTTAATTAGTTTCTTGCTCTAGTTTATGGAAAAAAAATTTAAATAATACTTAGGATTCCTAAATTAGGATCTTTAATGTTGTCAATATTTGCTCTTTCAGGAATAAGCTACTCACCGTAAAAAAAATGATAAGCAAAGCTAGAAACTTGCTACTTTAAGTCTAAAATGTGGTTAAGTTTTAGACTTAAATAACTTTCTTAATTCTTTAAGATAACACTCTTCTGTATAACTTTACTCACAGAGCACATTATTAGCTCCTCCAGCAACCTTTTTTTTTTTTTTTGAGACGGAGTTTCGCTCTTGTTACCCAGGCTGGAGTGCAATGGCGCGATCTCGGCTCACCGCAACCTCCACCTCCTGGATTCAGGCAATTCTCCTTCCTCAGCCTCTTAAGTAGCTGGGATTACAGTCATGCGTGACCATGCCCAGCTAATTTTTTGTATTTTTAGTAGAGACGGGGTTTCACCATGTTGACCAGGATGGTCTCGATCTCTTGACCTCATGATCCACCCCTCTCGGCCTCCCAAAGTGCAACCTTCTTTTTAAAAACACAATTTCATATTCTTAGGTAAAATATTCTTGTGGATGCAGTAGTGACATCAGAATACTTTATGTGATGATTTTTCCAGTAGCTTATAGTACATTTTTCAAGCTCTTTAATATAATTTTTCTAAATAGTTTATTTTATAATAGTCATGAAAGCTAAAACATACACCAAACAATAACGTTACATAGTGAAAAGAAGTCGTAAGTTATATTCACACACTCTTTCCTTGTTTTCAACAATTTTTTTGTTGGCAAATATTCACAAAATGACTAAATGTATGCACGTATAATTATTTTGTATTCAACAGGATATTTACAAAACAGTAAGTATGTTTGAGGATCTACTATGTGGTAAGCACTCTTAATTCAAAAGAAGGTCAAATAGAATTTGAGAGCTGTTTCAAAAGAGGTTCCCAAAAACTTTGATTACTCATTGTAACATACTTTAAAGCCACATCTTTCAAAACTATGCCATATTCTTGTAACAAATATGATAACATCATAGCATATGACAGCAGTTTCTGGCATATGGTAGATGCTCAGCAAAGGTTTAGGAGAAAATGAATCATGAATTTGTATTTTAATTTATTGAAACGGTAGAAGATGAAATCACAGATGCATTGAGAAGTGTCTTATTACATGGTAACTTCTAATTCATAAAGCTCCTCAGTATAAAGCTCCTCACTCCGGACTCTAGACCTTTGTGTTAGAGTGTAACAATGAGGAGTGGCCCATGTCCTTATTCTGAGCAGTGGTTCTCAAACCGCAGTTCCAGAGCAGCACCACTAGCAGCTTACTTGAGAAATCGTTAGTAAGACCAGTTTGGGGGACCCTCCACAGATCTAGTGAATCACAAACTAAGGAGATGGGAGCCAGAACACAAGTGGATACAGATGCATGCCAGGCCATTGGGTGAATGTGTTTTTACTTACCCATTTGCCAGGCTTCTCATGGAGGAGATGTTTCCATGGAATAAAGCTTTAGTGTTATACAAATAGCTAGTAGGTTGGTGCAAAACTGCATTTTCTGCAGTTTAAGAAGAGAACCATTAAGTTTACATGTCAGCATAGTTAACATTAAAAAAAAAAGACCCCAAGATTTCATATCTGCCCTCAGAAGCATTTTAAATATCTACTTGAAAATATCTTCATGTTATATTCTACTTTATATGTGTACATTGCTTTACAATCTGTAAATCTTTTACACGTCTTTTCTATTGTAATTATGGTAAAACTTTGAGGTAGATATTAATATCTTCAGTTGTGCAAAGAAACCAGTCAAATAACTTGACTCTGGCCATAACGTTACTAAATGAGACTTCCAGGATTCAAAGTCAAGGCTTCTGGCTCCAAGGATAAGCTGTTTTGCAATTCTTTGAGGCATTTATGTGTGAGTCATTGTTCAGAACATAAGAATTACTTTTAGGCTCCAATATTTGTGTAAAATTCAGGCAGTTGTGTAGTATCCAAAAATTTTAAAGAAAACGTAGAGGCAAGAATAGTGTTAACAAACTTGACATGAACAAGCGAATGTATTTACCAAAATTTCTGAATCGAAATGAGCGACTTGCAGCTTGACAAAATTAGGCATGAAAGAACTCTGAAAGGAAGAACTCTGATATCAAAAGTGATGTAAATGAAGCAAGTAATACTATTCAGAGTGAATCCTCACGTTTTATATTATGACAATGAATTCTTAATTATTTCAAATGAGATGCTCCTGGGAAAACCTAAGGAACAGTCCTTTACACTTTTTTTTTTTTTTTTTTTTTGGTATAGTTGCAATCTCTACCAATCTGGCCTAGCTAAATACACTGCACCACAAATCAATTATTGATTGCTCTGAGGTTTTAAATCTTTCATAGCACAACACTCCATGAAGTTTTTTATAATTATATGTTTTAAACTGTATCTTGCAGATCTTGTCCTAAGTATTTGTCTTCACATATATTTTTCAGAATCAGAGAAAGATATCATGCAGCTGATATTAATTTCAACTCTGGGAAGATTTGGAGCACTACTACAGCATTTCCGTATCAGCTCTTTTCTAAAACCAAGTTTAATATACGTATTTTTACTGATAACTCAACACAACCACTTCATTTTATGCCATATGGTAAGTAATCCGGCAAATAAGTAGACAAATCTTCACAAAGCTGGTATTGGCTATGTAGCCTTGAATTCAAAGTCTCAAATTATTCAAAAATAATATTAGCTACTGCTTTTCTCTGAAGTGAATTAAGAAGAAAACATCAGAAAGCCTTTTGGTAATATTTAAGAGAGGAAAGCAGAACTATTTTCTTAAAGAATTATCTTCAGATAACTCATCCCACAATATTTTATGTTCCTACTATAAAATGCTTAATAGCAAGTATAGCAAGTTTTTAATATATTAAACAACTGAATTTCAAAAAGCTTCTAGATAAAGATGGTATTTAAGTAAAAATGGCTATTTCTATCTATTAGGAAGAAGTATTTCATTACACTATAAATAAATTGTGAGGTAGAATAGACATGGTTACACAGAATCTCTATTTCCACAATGTGATACAGTATAATTTACCTGTATCAGAATTAGCAAACCTGTTGACTCAGTCTCTGTGGGTGAAACCCAGGACTTTATACGCTGTCAGATTCTCCTGATGATTTTTACTTTTCTAAAGTTTTAGAATATATGTAAATTTATTTAGTGTCTTACTTTATTGTTATAGTCCACTGTTTTGCAAAACAGTATTTGTTCTTTAAACACTTAGGTTGCTAGTAAGTGAGTGTCTACCTATCCACACGGAACTATTTCCTGACACACAATGATCCTTTAAATATTTTCTTTTATTTATTAATTACTGTTGTTATTGTGCTTTTTTCTCATTCTATTCAAGGCTCTACACTAATGCAGATGACCACAGACATAGCAGGGTTATATTGGTATATTAGTTAAGACCCTCTTGGTTTGAAATAAAAAGAAATCAATTCCTGAGAGCTTAAGCAGAAGAAAATGTTTTTAAAGAATGTAGGGATTTATTATAGAATTTAAGTATAAGAAGTTTGGCAAACAATTAGGAATATATGAAAAACAGCAATAATCAAGCAGCCCAAAATTCCTGTGTGCATCTTGTTTCATTTCTTCATATAATTACTTCCTATATCCCTCTCGTTCTCTAGTCACTCATTTCTTTTGCTTATCCAAAACAAGTGGGAAGCCAGGCTATCCCGCTAGCTATCAACAGACAGTTCATTATCTCTATGGGATCCAACTCCCAGTTCCTAAGAGCAAGATTCTTATTATTCAGCCAAGGTCAATGGTGCTGCACCTAGATCCAATCAGAAAGAGGGCAGGTGGGCCGGGCGCGGTGGCTCACGCCTGTAATCCCAGCACTTTGGGAGGCCGAGGCGGGTGGATCACGAGGTCAAGAGATCGAGACCATCCTGGTCAACATGGTGAAACCCCGTCTCTACTAAAAATACAAAAAATTAGCTGGGCATGGTGGCGCATGCCTGTAATCCCAGCTACTCAGGAGGCTGAGGCAGGAGAATTGCCTGAACCCAGGAGGCGGAGGTTGCGGTGAGCCGAGATCGCGCCATTGCACTCCAGCCTGGGTAACAAGAGCGAAACTCTGTCTCAAAAAAAAAAAAGAAAGAAAGAAAGAAAAAGAAAAAAGACGGCAGATTGGATCATGTTGTCTTCAGTTGCTGGCCACTGTTAATATAGCATGTTCATGTGAGAGTTTAAGAGAGGAGATTATGGTATGTGAACATGAGAAGACAAATGACTTCACTGTATAGCATTTCTACATTTTGAGTTCCAAAGGAAAAGTGGAGAAAGAATGTAGATATTCATTAACGTTTCTGTAATATAGCTGTCCAAGATAAAACCTTGAGTAATTACTACATGGAAAAGAAAGAAGAACCAACAGTGACTTTGGAGTCTGACAGATTTTTGTTTAGAGTCTAGAGAACAACCAACTGTGGAGACTTAGAGTCATTAAGGGCACAGGCTTTGGAGTGAACAGATACTGTTTAAGTGTGGCACTTAACACTAACTGTGTAGTCTCTACAAAATTGCACAGCGTCCCTGAAAATCAGTCAATTCATCTTTGAACCTTGGGATATAATACCTGTATAATAAATAGGTGCAATAATCAAGAAATTACATGTAAAGCATTTAATAATTGCTCAGTAAAATGTAGCTATTATTAATATTAATACTAGCATTATATCCTAGAGTGAATATAACCTGCATAACATTTTTAAATTTACCGATCACATTTGTCTTTTTTTTTTTCATGATAGCCTCGTACCAGATTCTTGAAGGAAATAAATCACGCTATTATAAACCCTATTTCACAGATGAAGAAACTAGGTCAAAAAAGTGAAATAACTTGTTAACATGAATCAACTAAAAAATGGAAAATCTACATTATTTTCATGTCTTAGTGACAGAACATTGATAAGAACATCTCAGTCATCGCAAAATTATATGTGGCATGAATATAAATATTAACTAGTATAAATAAACTTAATATCATGGCATGAATATAAATCTTAACTAGTATAAATGCTCTGAAAATATTTATTCCAGTTAATTCAGAATCCTTTTATCATGCTGATACCCTTAGAAGGAGCAATATGTCTCACTTAAGTTAAAAATGGAAAGAATAAAACACCCCCTGGAACCTTTGCCTGGCTATATCCAAGTCCCTGGGTGTATTTCCCAAGTCCCTGACGGAAACTGCAGTAGATTATCCTTTATGTAGAACTACAGTTTATCAAGGGCTTTAACATGAGAAACACTATACCTAGCTTTGTTATATTATATGAAAACAAAACTGATCAAAGAAATCACAAATATTTCCAAAATATCTTTAAATCTAAACAGACTAATAAATGAGATGAATCTCACTTTAATTCCCCTTGATGAAGCTAGACAGTTACAATCCTTCATAATGTGTTGGTCATATTTTGTGCTCAAAAACTTTTTGTAGTATGTGATACACTTTTATTGACTTTTATTATCCCTCTTTGTCTTTAGCTAATTATCTTGTCAAAGACCTAATTACAGAAATTCTGCATTTTTGCACAAATGATCAGCTACTTCCCAAAGATCATGTTTTAAATATATGTGGCTCTGAAGAATTTTTACAAAAGTAAGTATTTTTTTAAATTTTGATTATTGTGACAATCTGTAAATATTAAGTTACCACTTGTTTTTGGTTTTGTTTTAAACAGACTTTACACAAACATTATAGTCATAATCAGCTTAATTAAAACAATTTTACCCCCTTTGCAGTAAATTTGAAATTTTCTAAATCATTAACAATTTTATTCCTGATTTTATTTTATATTGTGACTATTTATGAAAACAAATATTTAAATGATCTGTGACTAGGGTGAGCAACCACGTCAGTTTGCTTAGGATCGAGGTAGTTCTCGGGATGTGGGACTTTCAGCTCTGAGACCAGTAAAACCCCAAACTAGGACAGGCAGCTCATCCTACCTGTAAGAAAGCTCGTTAGAACTAATCACCGTTCAGTAAATACATTCTTTGGTGATATGTAATTTTCTGTTTAGAATAATACTTGCATGTTGATTAAATACGGATTTTTAAAAAAATCACAGGGACCTTAAATGTAAGCATTATAACTTTCTTTTATAGAAGAGTTAAGCTCTAAAACACCATTTCGTTATTAAGGCAGTTTGTTAAAAAAACACTTGGAAAAACATGTTCTCATGTATATCAACTTCAAATACTTACTTGGTAAAAAAAAAACCATCTTTTAGTTTACCTAAACAACCATTTGCCTGAAATTCTCAGAGACTAACCTTGAACAAGTAATACAGCTTTAAAAAAGAAATACTTATTTGCTGGTATTGGATAGTTATTCTGAACAGTAAAGTATTACAGACTGCAATGTTTAACACAGTGGATTCCCATTTATGTAGCCTCTTTGCATCTCTACAAGTACCTAAGATTGAAAACCATCTAATTGGAAGTAAAAATGTATTTCCTTTGAAATTCCCATTGTCACTGTCATTATTATTCCATCATGAACGCGTTTGAAATTATCTCTTGGGTTGTTCAGTAAATTTGATGATATTTTAGTAGTAAATCCAGTTGTTTATTGTGCAATGTTAACTGTCAATGGCTTTTAAGACTAATTATTTTCTGTTATGTGGGAAAAATATTTTACTATTATTTTAATAACAATATATCATATTAAAATGTTTCAATAACATTGTTATAATTATTTGACATTAAATAATCATAAATATAATTATTATTTTATATTAAATAATCAAAATAAATATTTATATGAACTTACGTTTTGTTGCACTAAGCTCACAGATATTCCCCTTTTTCTTTATTTGAACTTATTAACACACTCAATTACTAGTCTGCTACCCTCTCCCAACATAAGATACTGACAGTAAATCCTATGAGCAAAGGAAAATATTTTAATAAATTTAACCTTATATTGATTACTCATTGAAACTCATCTTTTAAATGTGCAGTTTTCAAAATGTACATCTGGACTTTTCTTGATGCCAAAACATTAGATCCAAAGAACAAAACATTGTCAAATATTTGCATTAAGTTTCAGCAGTAGGAAACATCATCCATAAAGCAATTGTATTAAAGAGATAGAAATTTGGAAAAGTACAATGTGGAGAAAATTTACACACCTTAATTTAATTACTGCTTTAAATAGGTAAATTATTCATAAACAGATGACTCAGTATTTCATATTTTAGTTTTTTCAGTCATTTAATCATGTTAAAATTTCTTTAATTGGGTTTTATTAAGATAGGAAAGTTGCCAAATATTAATATAGGTTAAATATAGTCATTTATTCCCTAATGGACATTGAAATATTTGTGTATATCAAGGATTTGCATATTATTTAAGTGTAAGAGCCTACGTGTATTGATACAACTCATTTTAATGTGCAGAATATTTATTACTGTTTTTCCTAGTGTCTAAAGAAATATATATTCATTCAAATATTATTTTTAGTGTATTCCTATGTAATTCGTCTAAAAATATGTCCTTAAAGACTTGGAAATTTGTTCAAAAAGTTCTTCTTTATACAGAGAACACAGGTAGTGTGTAATAAGTTAACAGTGAAATGAGTAAAAATTTAGACTCTAAAACTTACATCGCTACACTTCATTTGGAGCATTTGGCTGGGGAAAATACTGATTTTCTGATAATATTACAAAATAATGGTCAAATAGATCATGAAACATATGACTACCAACATAGCTGTGTTATACTGGTATATTCGTTAAGACCCTATGTTTCTCAGGGTTAGTGAAGTAATACATAAAATCTTGAAAAGGGGGCAATGTAAATAATACAACTATGAACCCATATAATGCATATATAAATTCCACATATATTTACAATTATTCTGATATTAACCCAGTGTTCTCGAACTTTAAATTGTTACCTGAGGATCTTATTTAAGTGTAAGAGCCTACTTGTATTGATACAACTCATTTTAATGTCCAGAATATTTATTACTGTTTTTCCTAGTGTCTAAAGAAATATATATTCCTTCAAATATTATTTTTAGTGTATTCCTATGTAATTCGTCTAAAAATATGTCTGATATTTTTAAAAGAATTCTGATTTCAGTTGGTCTGGGTGGGGCTTGAGGCTCTCCATTTCTAACAAGCATCTGGTGATAGCTAGGCTGCTGGTGTACAGTCTACATTTCAAGTAGTGAGATATTAGAAGCCAAGGATTGTAATGAGTCAAGAACTTAGACTCTCAAAAAATTTAAAAAAAAAATTATCCTCTTTTCCAGAACAGTACACAGTATAAAAACTAGATCTAATCAACAGAGTAATAAAGATGTTTATACTTTGTAATATTGCAACATTCGGAAAGATAATTATCCTAGCAAATCAAAATTTCTTTTTCATACACCAACTGTACTATTTTTGAAACTTATTTAACATTCATTTCAATGTAGTATCACAAAAGTTTTCTCTCAAAATATCCCATGACTCACTCATGCTCATTCTCCCTTTCATTTTCTCTCTCACTTTCTTACTCTCACTTTCCCTGTCTGATTTTAAATAATATGATATATAATGAACACAGAGCAAATTAAAGAATCAGAACAGAAGCTATCAATTTTGTGAGGGGCTCATGAAAACTTAGTGCAAAATTATCAGCAATTTGAGAAATAATAGAAGAAAAGAAATCATCTGTTTCATTCAAAAACTATTTGAATTTGTCATCAAGTTCCTGTTCTTCGGCTCCTATTTAATCAACATGGGGCAGAGTCCTTGCTAATCCCATTTTCCATGCTCTTTTCCAATAGCTTGATCCCCGTCAGCTTTTCCAGTGAGCTCAAGGACAGGAACTATATCTTTTCTTTCCCATTGAATGTAGCACAGATATGAAGTCCTGGAAAATGAAACTACTATTTCCTAGACTGTCCCTGCCTCTCTCTTTTTTAAAGGGAGTAACAATTGCACCTCCATCTATACTTGTAACCATCTTACATGAGTATTTTTCTTCATAAATGTGTTGATAATATATGAAGTATGATGCTTCTTCATAATTTTATCTCTTTTTGTTGTTGTTGTTGTTGAAATAGAGTCTTGCTCTGTCACCCAGGCTAGAGTGCAGTGGTGGGATCTTGGCTCACTGCAACCTCTGCCTCTGGGTTCAAATGATTCTCCTGCCTCAACCTCCCACGTAGCTGGGATTATAGGGACCTGAGCCAGGCTAATTTTTGTATTTTTAGTAGAGACGGGGTTTCACCACCTTGGCCAGGCTGGTCTCAAACTCCTGACCTTGTGATCCACCCACCTAGGCCTCCCAAAGTGCTGGGATTACAGGCGTGAGCCACCGCACCCAGCCTTTATCTCTCATTACTCTAAAGTGAAATATCTACTAGGAGAGGAGGTTTTTCTGTTTCTCAGTCCCAACCAAAAAAATCACAGGAGTGATTTTTTTTTCTCTACAGTTGTGAGTTTTTTATTATTTATTTTCTTATTGATACATGGTAAATATTCATGAGGAACATGTGATATTTGAATATCTACACAGAATGTATAATGATCAAGCCAGGATATTTAGACTACCCACCACCTTGAACATTTATCATCTCTTTGTAGTAGGAATATTTTAAATCTTCATTGTATTTTTTGAATATACAATGAATTGTTAACTGTAGTCAAACTACTGTGCTCCAAAATATTAGAACTGATTCATTCTATAACTATATGTTTATATATATTAACCGACCTCTCTTCATCCTATCCCCATCCCACACCATTCATAGCCTCTTATAACTATCATTCTACACTCTTAACTCCATGAGATAACCATTTTTAGCTCCCACATATGAGTAAGAAATAGAATATTTTGGCTTGTTTTATTTAACATAATTGTCTCTAGTTCCATCCTTCTTGCTGCAAATGACAGCATTTCATTCTTTTTAAATAACTGAACAGTGTTCCATTGTGTATATAGATCACATTTTCTTTATTTATTCATTCCTTGATAATACTTAGGTTGATTCCATATCTTGGCAAATGCGAATAGTATTACAATAAACATGGAGGTGCAGATATCCCTAATTTACTTTCTTTTGGATAAATACCCATTAGTAGGATTCCCAAATTGCATGGCAGTTCTGATTTCAGTCTTTTGCAAAATCTACTGTTTTCCATAGTGGTTACAGTAATTTACATTCCCACCAACAGGGTATAAGAGCTCCCTTTCTCTGCATCCTTGCCAGCATTGGTTATTAATTTATTTTTATAACACCTATTCTAATAGGGGTAAAACAGTATCTCATTGTTGTTTTGATTTGCACTGCTCTGATGACTGCTGGTGCTGAACATTTTTTACATACTTCTTGGCCATTTGTATGTCTGCATGTCTTCTGTTGAGAAAGGTCTATTCAGATTGCTTGCCCACTTTTTAATAGAATTAGTTTGTTCATTTTTTGTTTGTTTGCTGTTGAGTTGTTTGAGTTTCTTTTATATTCTATATAATAGTCCTTGTTAGATTAACAGTTTGCAAATATTTTCTCCCATTAAACAAACTGTCTCTTTACTCTCTCAATTGTTTTGTTTGCTACGCAGGAGGTTTTTAGTTTAATATAGTCCTATTTGTGTATTTTTGTTTTTGTTGCCTGTGCTTTTGAGGGCTTAGCCATACAAAACTTGCCTACACCAATGTTTTGGAGTACTTATCGTATGCTTTCTTCTAAAGTTCTATAATTATAGGATTTAAGTTTAAGTCTTTAATGCATTTTGAGTTGATTTTTGCATACAATGAAAGATAGGAATCTAGTTTTATTCTTCTGCATATAAATACTTGGATTTCTCAGCACTATTTATCAGAGAGGGTATCTCTTTCCCAAGGTTTGTTCTCAGCATCTTTGTTAAAAACCAGCAGGCTATAAATAAATAAATTCATTTTAGAGATTTTTATGCTGTTCCATTAGTCTCTGTGTTTGTTTTCATACCAATACAATTTTGCTTTGGTTACTATAACTTTGTAATATGTTTTGAAGTCAGGTAGTGTGATGCCTGCAGCTCTGTTCTTTTTGCTCAAGATTGCATGTAGGAAACCGTCCTACATCACCTGTGGGTACCCCGTGTTTAGTGGCAATGAAGGAATGAGAAAAAGACAGATTAAGAGAATTAGTGGGACCAGAGGGCCATCACTCATTACTCTGGAGGGGAAAGTTAAGGCCCCGAGCTACGATCATCCACTCTGTGTATTGGTTACAATCACTCTGACCTATAGGGTAGGAGTGGAAAGATGGTGGGGAGAGGGTGATGTGATGGTGGAGTGAATCAGTGAGCCAGAAGTGCCTCAGTGAACTGGAACTGGTGTGTCATTCCAAGGATTGGTAACAGTGGCGGTTTGGGAGTTTCACAAAACAAGAACATGTGGTCATCTTTAGCTTATTATCTATGTGCAGCTGGTGGAAATGTGGGCCTTACAAGGAGCCTACAAGTCTGGCTACATCATGGTGCTATGAAGGGGTTTTATGTCCTTGAGCACAATGTTTATGGTGACAGAGCCAAGGTCACCCTGCACTGGAACATGAGGCATGGAGAGGCCTTCCTCCTCAGAGGCCTCCTGCGGCCTTCTGCAGTTTGTTGTTCCTTGTTTATGTGTTACTCATAACCAATTTATGTAGGCACTCTCTAAGTCCTTTCTCCTTTGCTGCTTTTCCCAACAACTGCATTCACTATTCTGGTTCTTTTTTAATACCATAGGCATTTTTGGATTTTTTGTTTATATTTCTGTGAAGAATGTTATTGGTAATTTTATTAGAATTGCTTCGATTCTGTAGATTGGGTAGTATGGTTAAAACAGTTAATTCTTCTGATACATGAGCATGGGATGTCTTTCCATTTATTGGTGTCCTATTCTATTTCTTTCATCAGAAATGTGTAGTTTTCCTTGCAGAGGTATTTTACCCCTTTGGTTAAGTTTACTCCTATGTTTTCTTGTGTGTGGGGGTGGCAGCTGTTGTAAATGGAATTTCCTTCTTATTTTTTCCCCTGCTATTTGTTATTGGCTCACAAAAATGTTATTAATTTGTGTGTATTGATTTGATATCCTGCAACTTTATTTGTTTATCACTTGACAGTTTTTTTGGTGGAATCTTTAGGGTTTTCTAAGATCCTGTCATCTGCAAAGAGGGACAACTTGACTTTCTCTTTCCCAGTTTGGATGCCTTTTATTACTTTTGCCTAATTGTTGTGTGTAGGACTTCCATTATAACGCTGAATAAAAAATGCAAAAGGTAGGCAACTTTGCCTTGTTCTAATTCTTAAAGGAAAGAATTTCAGCTTTTCTCCATTCCGTTTGATGTTAATGGTGGATCTGTCATATTATTATGTTGAGGTATGTTATATTTATACATAGTTTGTTGAGAGCTTTAATTATCAAGAATGTTCAGTTTCATCAGATACTTTTTATCTGCCTATTGAGATGAGCATTTGGTTTTTACTCTTCATTTTGTAGCTGTGATTATCATGTATACTGATTTGCATATGTTCATCAGAGTGTATTATCTTTTTAATGTGTAGTTGGATTCAGCTGCCTAATATTTTCTTTAGGATGTTTGTGTTGATATTCCTTATCAGAAAATTAACCTGTACTTTTTTGTTGTTGTTTGTTTTTGTCGTGGCTTTTTCTGATTTTGGTATCAGGGTAATGCTGGTTTTGTAGAATGAGTTAGAAAAATAATCCCCCTCTTTAATTTTTTTGACAGTTTGAAAAGAGTTTGTGTTAGTTCTTCCTTATAAGTTGGATAAAATTCATCAGTAAAGCCATCTAACCCTGAGAATTTCCTTGCTGAGAGACTTTTTATTACTGATTCAACCTTATTACGTGTTATTGGTCTGTTCGGGTTTTCTGTTACAACCTGAATCCATCTTGGTAAACTGTATGTGCTTATTGGGTACATATAAATATGTATGTACACTTTTACATATTAAGAGAATTGTTATATTATCTTGCTGAATTGACCCAACCATTACCGGAGACAAACCTTAGTTGTCTCTTTTTTGTTTTTGTTTTTTTCACTTAAATCGATTTTATCTGATATAAGTTTGCAACTTCTGCTCACTTTTGCTTTCTGTTTATGTGGAATATCTTTCTATCCCTTCACTTCCAGTCTTTATGTGTCTTTATAGGTGAAGTTTTTTGTAGTCAACATATAATTAAGTCATTTTTAAAAATTCATCAACCACTCTGTATCTTTAAAGTGGGTAATTTAATTTCTTTATACTCAAGGTTATAATTGATAGGACTTATTCCTGTCATTTTCTTGTTTTCTAGTTATGTATGTCTTTTGTTCCTTTCTTTTTCTCATTGTTTATCACTGACATTGGTAGTTTTCTGCAGTGGTAATATTTTAGTTCTTTTTCTTTCTCATTTTCGTGACTTTTTAACAGTAAGTTTTGTATTTTCATGATGATAGTTATTGTTCGTTCACTTCCAGATGTAGGCTTTCCTTAAGCATTTCCTGTATGTCTGGTCTAGTAATGCATTATCTCAGCTTTTGCTTTTCTAGTAACAGTTTTATATCTCCGTTATTTCTCAAGTTTAACTTCACTGGGTAGAGTATTCTTAGCTGACAGTGGTTTCTTTTATCCTTTCTTTTAGAATTTGAATATATCAATCTCATTCTTACATGGCCTGTAAAGTTTCTGCTGATAAATTTGCTGTTAAACTGATGGGAATTTCCCTCCATGTGACTCAGTGCTTTTCCCTGGCTTTTTTTTTTAAAGTTTCTCTTCGTCTTCAACTTTTGACAGTTATAATGTACCATGGAAAAGACCTTTTTAGTTTGAATCTATCTGGGTATTTTGGGGCTTCCTATATATAGATTTCTAAATCCATAGCAAAACTTGGTAAGTTTTCAGCTATTATGTTATTGTATATGTTTTCTATGCCTTTGCCCATCTCCTCTGTTTATGGAACACCCAATTTTTGAATATTTGGTCGCTTTATATCCCATATGTTACATAGGTTTTCATCAATTAAAAAAAATTATTTTTCTTTCTTTTTTTTGGTCTGAGTAATTTCAAAAGACCTATTATGAAGCTCTGAAATTGCCTCTGCTTGGTCTAATCTATTGTTAAAGCTCTTTGTTGTATTTCTTATTTCATTCATTGAATTTCTTTGTTCCAGAATTTTTGTTTCTTTTTTATGATTTCTATCTCTTTATTTAATCTCTTATTTAGATCCTGAATTGTTTTTTGATTTTTTTGTGCTGTTTGTCTGTGTTCTATTGTATCTCAATGAGTTTCTTTAATATCATTATTTAAAAAAGTTATCTCACATACTTTCTTTTCTTTGGAATTGGTGGCTGGAGATTTACTGTGTTGCCTTGAAGATGTCATGTTTCTTTGCTTTTTATATTTTCTCGTGTCTTTACATGATATATATATGCTATTGGTGTAATTGTCACTTTTTCCAATTTTTTGAATTGGCTTTCATAGAGGAAGACTTTTTCCTATAGATATATCTATAGTGTGTGTGGATACAGAATTTTAGTTTTCATTCTAGGTGAATATAATAGTGATTTCTTGTGATTCCTTCAGCTGTAATCAGCATCAATGGTTTCTATAATTTCCTCAGTGGCTTAGGCTACAGTTGTTAGTTCAGGCTGTAGTGAGGCTTTGCTAGGGGAAAGGATACTGGATGAGTTAAATCTCAGTCTCCAGTGTTGTAGTGGTGGGCCAACCATCTTGGGCTGTCTTTGGGCTTTCCTGGGTAGCCCATATGGGCACTGGATTTAGCAGGTTCACGTGGACTGATGCTTGGGCTCCCAGTTGACTTCCTCAGGTGCCAGCAGTGGCAGCAGAGGGCCAAATGGATAGGCAGGTTCTCAGACCCTTGGCAGTGTGCCTGCAATCAGCAATGAAAGTAGCTGAGAAGAGGCAACAATCTGGCTCCCAGGAGCCTCACACTGGTGCTAGTGGTGGCAGTGTCATGGAGGACAAGCCAATCCCTAAGGCCCCCAGTGGCTTGTGTGAATAAGTTTCAGCAGTGGTGGTGGTACCATGCAATTTAGGCTTGTCCTCAGGTTCCGTAATGGTGTGCACAGGTGCAGAATGTTATGGGTGGGCAGGGCGATCCCCAGAGCTCTGGATAGAGTGCTTGGGCATTGATGACAGGCACTTTAGGTCTGTTTTGCAGCTTCCTGATGGTGTTCATGTGCACCAGAGGCAGTAGGCCCAGCAGCTCAATCCCCAGGTCCCCAGCTGGCATGCTTGAATCCTGATGGGTCTTTTGACAGGCATCCTGATGTTTTGTTCGTGTGGCTTAGGCATAGACAAAGTGGCATAATTCTCAGGGTCCTAGGCAGTGTAGTTGGGCATGAGAGGTATAGCAATAGATAGGGGAGAACTGTCCTCAGGGTCCCCAGTGGTACATAGGAGAAAAGGGTGTGATGGACAGGATATATTTTTTCCCAGGCCCATGGTTATATTTGGGTGCCGTGTGGCAGGCAGGCTAGGTCTTTTGTCAGGCCTCCTGTTGGTGCGCATGCATGGCTGGGTCACAAATGAGGCATGGTAATTCCCAGGCTCCCAGGCATTAGGCTTGGGCACTGGGTGAAGGGGCACTGCTGACCAGAGGAGGCCTGTCCTTAGACCCCCACCAAGTGGTGCACATAGATGAAGTAGGCTCTGGTGGGTGATTTAAGTAATTTCTTTTATTTTATTCCTTTTTTTTTTTCTTTTTGAGACAGAGTCTTGCTCTGTCACCCAGGCTGTAGTGCAGTGGTGCAATCTTGGATCACTGCAACCTCTGCCTCCTGGGCTCAAAGCTATTCTCCTGCCTTAGCCTCCTGAGTAGCTAGGATTACAGGCAAGCACCACTGTACCCGAGTAATTTTGTATTTTTAGTAGAGACGGGGTTTCACCATATTGGCCAGGCTGGTCTCGAACTCCTGACTTCAGGTGATCCACTCTTGCCTCCGTCTCCCAAAGTGTTGGGATTACAGATGTGAGCCACCAGGCCCAGCCTAATTACTTATCTCAAAAATCTTACTGTAAATCTTACTGTCTAGTTTAACTTAAAAATAATTCTTATTAGCTTCTGTGTAAAACAACAAAATTTACTGTACTTAAAAGCTTTTACTAAATAAATCATGATCGCAAGGTCAGTAGTAAACCACAAGTGCCCCTGAGGAAATACTAGACATTCTTTCTTAAAAATTCTACTTGGGCCAGTTGCTTGCAGAATGGTCAAATTTTATATACATGTGGTTTGAACAAAACAGTTATTTTATTACTTAATTGACAGTTGTCAAGAAATATTAGAATTGAGTGCTGAAAATAGATTTTTATAAAGAAAAAATAAATTCTACAATAATTTAAAATTTTACTTGGAAATAGTTATATATTTTAAAATTAAATTAAGAAGGTATTATTTACCTCTTTATCCATCACTGACATTGATTAGAACGATCTTCCTATCCACTTGAGAGTCTTGTTTTTCTCTCTGGGACTCTCCTGGTAGAGATGATGCATTCCTTTCATTAGAGTACAAAAATCCTTTTACAAAGTAAATCCTTTTAATTAAAATTCTAAAATAATATTTAAAAAAAACATTTTTTTAAACACTCTAATCTCATGACAATTTATATTATTATTATTTTTTTTTTAGGTGGAGTCGTCACTCTGCTGCCCAGGCTAGAGTGCAGTGACACAATCTTGGCTCACAGCAACCTCTGCCTGCTGGGTTCAAGCGATTCTCCTGCCTCAGCCTCCTAAGGAGCTGGCACTACAGGTGCATGCCACCATGCCTGGCTAATTTTTGTATTTTTAGTAGAGATGAGGTTTCACCATGTTAGCCAGACTGGTCTCGAATGCCTGACCTCAAGTGATCCACCTGCCTAGCCTCCCAAAGTGCTGGGATTATAGGCATGAGCCACCACGCTTGGTCTGATTTATATTAAATTTGTTCATTAAACAAACTATTATAAATTGGAATTGTCTTGTACTCAGGGTAAAAAGAAAACTGTTAATTACCAGTGACGAAAAGACTAAGTCATAATATATACAGTTTTAAGTAACAGATTACACTCATTAGCAGTAAAACTACATTGTATATATTGCTGGGAAAGAAAAGTCTTTTTTTTTTCTCAGTGAAATTAAGGAAACTTAGCAAACTTGAACTTCACTTAGCAAACTTGAACGAATTGATTAGTTCCAGCAAATTTGTTACAGCCTAGGGCTTCAAATATTAAAATTAATTCCAACTTTTAAGACCTACTTTGAGGAAAGAAATAGATAAAGTGCATTTCTCTTTTACATAACTCTGCTCCTCCACTTGTAAAATCACAGAACCAAGTGGGCAGATAGAAGGGAACATATCATAACTTTGAGCTATCTCACACACAATTAAAAAATGTGTTCTGCTAATAAATCATTCAATAAGAGTTTCTTGGATGACTTTCTTTCTTAATCTCCTTCATAGTGCTTTACCTAATATTCTGTAATTAACTGTGGTTTACATCTTTAGTAAATAGCTAATGACCACAAAAATAACATACCATACCAACTTGCATTTGATTTTAATTCAACAACTCTGTACTAGAACAAATGTCCCCATATGTAGATAGTCTGTATATACCTTCAGTTGGGAGGAAACATCAAGGAAAGACCTTATGCTAAATAAAGTGTGTTTATTATTATTAAAAGCTATTTGTAAAAATGATAGCATATTTCAGCCTCAAGGTTTTTAAAGAGCTGAATTGCAGAAGCATCATTCACGAGTAAACTTGGCCAAAGGACTCTCAAAGCTGTTGCATGAGTTTTCCAAGAACACATGGCCAATTATATGTGAAAGTAGGTACATAATTTAACATTATTATTTCTAGATGTAGAATACCAAAATGCAGCTGTCATATTATTTTGTTACTCAAAAGCATTGTCTATTTTTAGAAGCTGAGAATTATTAAATCTTCCCAAGTTTGAATTAATGAAAGTTTAAATAACCCAGTGCTCTGCTTCTCCTAAATAAAGTGATTAGTTTGAAAATTTTTGAATTACATATTACTTCAAATAAGTAATTACTTCAAATAACCATTAAATAATTAATAATTATTAATCATCTTAATAAGACAAAATATATCTCCTTTATTGTTTTGTATTTGTAAAGTCTGTAGTAGGGTGTTTCTCCTCTGGAGATTTTGTGGCAAAAAAAGTAAAATCCTAGGATAGAATGAAATCAGCATTATTTCCAGGTCTAATTACTATATTACAAATTTTGCATACTATATGCCCTACCAAAAGGGCTCCCTGGGGCTCAGTATATAAACTTGTCGTGAAGGATACAAAGTTCCAGTTTCACCATTGTGTTGTTGTTGCTTTTTTCACTGACTTTTTTAGTAACATCATTTATATAGTCATGTTACTATTTGTCTTTTTAACTGCATAACTTAGTAGAGACAGCATTGAAGAATTGAGAATTGTTATAAAACTTAATTCCAGATTTAAAAAAACTTCTTTGCAGAATGTTCAATTTTTTGCATTTTAAAAAAGCATATGTACTATATGTATGAAAAAAATAACCATATTTGAGTGAGAAGGCATTAGGGATAGTTGCCATTTTATAGGTTGAAGGGAAGTCTTAAAAACAGGGCATTTGAATAGAAAGTTTCAGATCTCCTTCAGTTCCAATTTCCTCTTGAGTATTATCTGTTGGTATCCATTTATGTCCATACAGGATTTTTGCTCAAAAGCTTGACCCTCCTCTACTAACTACCACATGCCGAAAAGCCCTAGTTTTAGAATTTAACCATTTTTGTCTCTCCAAGTCATAAAGTTTAACTTTTCCTATTCAGAGTTCCCCTGAAAGCATAATAATAATAAACTTGAGGAGCGCTGGTTTACTGAAACAACGTGTCATCGATCTCTATGTGTGCTGAGTCAGCTCCAGAAACCACTTTGAGCACAAAATCCAGGGCTATTTTATTGGTTGCAAAGACCAGTTTACTCAGATTAAGGATATGGCAGATTTAACATTGTAGAAATTTTCAAGGGGTAAATCGAAATGTGTGTACATGTGCCACATTGTGGACAGACACATAACTATCCGGGAAACACTCTGCGCAGTACTATAGTACTGTTATTATTTTAACATTTTGTTATATTTGCCTTACATTTCAGACTTAGTTATCCCACGAATTTTAAGTCCAGCTTAGTTCCTGAGTTTTCTTAAAGAAATACCTTATAGAGACTGAATTATTTAAAAAAAAAAGAAAAGAAAGAAAAAAAAAATACCTTCAGAAGCTGTCAGCAATCGTAGCTTTCAGTATTTACAAAATCAAATTAAAATAGTTTATTTTCTATACGTGAGCTTAATATTACACAATACACCTCTGTGACTACTTCTTATACGTAGAGTAACATTTTAACTTAATTCAAATCCTATGAAACAAGGGTGTGTATTTATTCCAATGAAAGAGCACTACTCTTAAATGTGGGTTTACAAGGAGCAGCCAGGGCAATGAGAATCCGTATTCACAGTTTGAACGTTATTTAGGATGCTTTCTTGCTCAAAAGACAAATTTGAGTACTTAGCATTTTTTTGGTGTTAAGCTTAGTAGGAATAGGAAATAAGGGTAATTATGTGCAAGAATTCAGCCTCGTAGCATTCATCTTAAATGACAAGTGTACACATAATAGTCCTAAGATGGTAACTAGCAGATAGATTGGATCAAGTATAGAGATAATAAATAAATAAATGTGCAGAATAAATAAATAAATGTGCAGAAAGTTTGATTTTCTTGTATATGAGAAGAAAAAGCCTAAACTTTCTATTGTATTATAGACATTCAGTTCATAACAGCTGAAGCTTTATAGATGATTAGTAAATAAAGCATATGTAGTGCTCATATTTGGAATGTTGCCAAACTGAGAAAAACACGTGGTGTGTACTATCTTAAATGGATAATTCCTGTGCACATGTTATAAGCACTGTAATTCCCAGTGTGGCCTGTTCATAGAGCCCAGTCCTTCTCTCCACACTGCCCATCTTACCACACCTTTCATTTCTCTTTCTCTTGGTATGGTAACCTTTTTTTCTTACCCTTTCTGATATCTAGAATCCTCAAAATTTATTTTTGATTGCACTTACTTATTAAATTTTCACCCTTCTTTCTATTATTTAATGCTTTTCCTCTCTTTTCTTTTTTGTTTTCTCTAGATAGCACCGTTCAACAAAATTATCATGTGGGCCACGTAAGAGTTTTAAATTTTCTACTAGCCACAAAAAGAAAATATAGAAAGAAACAGGTGGAAATAAATTTTAATACTACAATTTCTTTAACTCAATATACCTCAAATATTTCCATTTTAACATGTAATGAAAACAAAGAAAATCATTGAGATGTTTCACATTATTTAATATGACACATCTTGAAAATCTAGTGGGTATGTTATACTTACAGCATATCTTAATTAAAAGTAGCCTCATTACACGTGATTAGTAGCTGCTTGTATTCACTAACCACTATACTAGACAGCACAGCTTTAGATCATTAAAGATTAACTATTCAAAATTGTGGTCTTGCCACATATAGTAATAAAAGGAGTAGTTCACAGTTCTTAAAAAGTGTGATGGGGCCGGGCGTGGTGGCTCAAGCCTGTAATCCCAGCACTTTGGGAGGCCGAGGCGGGTGGATCACGAGGTCAAGAGATCGAGACCATCCTGGTCAACATGGTGAAACCCCATCTCTACTAAAAATACAAAAAATTAGCTGGGCATGGTGGCACTTGTCTGTAATCCCAGCTACTCAGGAGGCTGAGGCAGGAGAATTGCCTGAACCCAGGAGGCGGAGGTTGCGGTGAGCCGAGATCGCGCCATTGCACTTCAGCCTGGGTAACAAGAGCGAAACTCCGTCTCAAAAAAATAAAAAAGAAAAGAAAGAAAATTAAAGACATTGCATTTAAGAGTTGAGATTTAACAAAATTAATAATTTTACTACTGCATCAAGGATTTTTTAAGTGATACTGATTTTTTTTTTCCTCCAAGTACATGCACACCCGGGAAGTGTCTCTTGTAGCTCCAGGGTTTTGTAGAACACATTTGAGAACTGCTGCTCTAGAAAAATAGTTTACTATAAAGTAAATTATGCCCATGCACTTTTGCTTCTGTAAATTGAGTTGTAAATGTACCTAGAGTCAATGGTGTTTATTGCTGAATCTTTTTATGCCAGTTCTATTGTTATTTGGGTAAGTTAATAAAGTATTCACAGAGTGATGAAATATGAGTGAACAAAGAAAGTCAGTGTTTCTATGAAAATTAAGTTAAATTTGTAAAGGAGAATTAATAAAGGAGAACCATTAAAATCTATTATTGCTGAATGATATGCAGAGGAAACAACTTCAACAAGAAAAATAATTATAAAAATCCAAAATAATTTTCTATTCAAGTTGTTCTTTGACTCTAAGTAAGTGCTCCACATTAAGAAAGTAGAATATGAAATTAAAGATAATTACCTATAGATTTATTTTATACCAGGAAGATGGCACGAAATTGTTATCAACTGACCCTTCATCCAATAGCAAAGACTTTATTCTAATATCAAAACTTTGGCTAGTGAGAGGCTACTTAGTTATGTTTAGTTTAAAAATAAATGAGTTTTAAGATATCTGTCTTATTTGTAACCCCCAAATCTAACTTTTTTTTTTTTTATCAACAAAGCTATTACCTTCTGTATTTTATCAAGTGATAAAAGAACCTGGAACAGGCCGGCCGGGCACGGTGGCTCAAGCTTATAATCCCAGCACTTTGGGAGGACGAGGCGGGTAGATCACGAGGTCAAGAGATCGAGACCATCCTGGTCAACATGGTGAAAGCCCGTCTCTACTAAAAATACAAAAAATTAGCTGGGCATGGTGGTGCGTGCCTGTAATCCCAGCTACTTAGGAGGCTGACGCAGGAGAATTGCCTGAACCCTGGAGGCGGAGGTTGCAGTAAGCCGAGATTGCACCATTGCACTCCAGCCTGGGTAACAAGAGCGAAACTCCGTCTCAAAAAAAAAAGAAAAAGAAAAAAGAATCTGGACTAATATTTGAAAAGGTCTCTACTTGAGCAGTTGTAAGGTGCTAAGAGAAAACTGAATTGAAGTCATATTAAGTTCTAAATTTTATTTCAGAATGTGTCATATAGTAATTAAATTGAGATTGCAGTGGAAAAGCTTTAGGATATGTTTCATTTTCATTAAAAAAGAAAACCACCAAAAAGTAAAAATATGTTTATGCATCTCAAGCCTCTAAAGATAAAGAGAGAAAGAAGAGACTCAAAAATGGCTCAAATGCTTCCAATAAATAAAGGGAAATAATTCTAAAAGAAAAAAATATAGTTAATGTAAACCTAAAATAACATAGGAGAAGGCATTACTATAACTTGGATAGTTCAAATTTTTCTGATTAAAAGGCAAAGTCTCAAAAATGAATTAAAATAAATATATAAGCTAGAGACATGACTAAAATAAAATTACCTCATTTATAACAGAAATATGTGTGTTACCAATTTATTTCAGCCTACAAAGAAAGTGTAATAAGCTCCTGGTAATTGTTTTTTCAGAACAAGGGAAAGGGAAAAACTTTTCTTATCTGTTTTATTTTGTAGAGTTTTGTACAATTTGTATACATCCCATGAGAATATATTCCTACAATGTAATTTGAAAAAAAAAAATTATATGGGAAAAAGACTCTTTCAACATCTGTTATTACCCCAAATCTGATAATTATGGTGCCAGACTCCACTATACACACACACACACACACACAAGGCCATACACAATGAAGCAAAGATAAGGAAACCTAAGAACTAGTTTTTGAAAGCAGTAAAATTGTAAAAGATGTAGCAAATAAAAATATAGGATATCCAGTTGTATTTCAAAGTCATAAATATTTTCAGTATATGTTTTATGTGGTATTTTATACATGGTTATATTAAATGTGTGTATACACACACACACACACACACACACACACACCCCTAAACAGTATTAAGGTATTTTGTGTATATATATATATATATATACCTTACATAGATAGATATATGGATATATAAAGAGACATATATACATCCATATGGTATAAAGGGGTGTATGTATGTGTACAAAAATATACAAAGAAACAGGTGAAAATAAATTTTAATACTACTGTATATGTGTACATACATGTATACACACATCTTTAGTATAAATATGTATAAAAAATAATGAAATATATGCTAAAACATTCATAGTTTCTCTGTAATTTATATATGCTAGATGTATTAGTCAGGGTTCTCTAGAGGGACAGAACTAATAGGATATATGTATATATAAAGGGGAGTTTATTAAGGAGTACTGACTCACACAATCACAAGCTGAGATCTCACAATAGGTCATCTGCAAGCTAAGGAGCAAGAAAGCCACTATGAGTCTCAAAACCTCAAAAGTAGAGAAGCTGAGGATGCAGCCTTCAGTCTGTGGATAAAAGTTCAAGAGTCCCGAAGCTGAAGAACTTGGAATCCGACGTCTGAGAGCTGGAAGCATCCAACATAAGAGAGAAGTGTGGCTGGAATACTAAGGCAGTCTAGTCCTTCCATGTTTCTCTGCCTGCGTTTATCCCAGCCACTGGCAGCTGTTTAGATGGTGCCCACCCAGATTGAGGATGAGTCTGCCTTTCCCAGTCCAATGACTCAAACGTTAATCTCCTTTGGCAACACCCTGACAAACACACCCAGGAACAATACTTTGCATCCTTCGATCCAATCAAGTTGACACTCAATATTAAGCATCACACTAGACATCCAGTGTATTATCTGGCAATCCTAGGAGGGAGTATGCGCACAGATGGATGAAATAAAGTCAGTTCAAGTAAGCAGGCATTAGCCATACATGAGATGAGGCTGAAGTCATTGCACTGGTGTCCAGAGTCCAGTATCAAGACTTCAACATACAGAGAAAAGGAACCTTTGAAAGCAAGATGGGTCACTATTCTTAAATCCCTTCCCATAGCAGGAACAGGAAAACAAAGCTGTTAGCATGGAGAAAAGAGCTGAGTAGAGGGAGACGAAAGGACAGGAACTTGAGTGGATATGATACATTGTGAGGATGGCCCTTGAAGCAGAACTTTGGAAAGGAGGAAGGAGAAATCAGTAGCTCCAAGAACAAGTGAAGAAAAGCAGTGGCCATGCCTTTTGTCTAGACTGACCGTGAAAACAACTCAGGGAACAGTATAAGGGCCCTGTAGGTGTCCCTGGGACAAGAATCTAGGTTAGACTAACAGTTGGGATAGAAATAGGCATTGAACACATGTCATGAACACTAACATTCACCATTTTGGCTAGCAGATAGGTACTGGATTTTTTTAAGTATTAAAAACAACATGTTAAAATAGAAACACTTACAAAGAATTTACAATATATTATAGTAAATTCTATATGATTATTCTACATAATTCTATATATTTTTTAAATTCATTTTACAGATTAGTGGTCTTTTTGTCTGGTATTGTTGCAAACAAGTAATCCCAAATATTTACTGAATTTTCCATATAAGTAAAATTACCATCTTAAGGACTACAAGTACCTAATATACATTTTTTTTCTCCTGAAATAGTTAATATGTTTAAGGTCCTTTAAACAATGTGCATTAACATAATTCATCATTTTCTCAATGACTAAAAGTCACCAAAGGTAACAAAATTTAAAGCTGTAAAGGAATTTAGGTAGTAGAAGCCCTTCACTTTACAGAAGAATCAGATTGCATTTATAAGAAATACGTTGCCAAATATTCATTGTGCTCTTAGTTAATTGGTGCTTGGTAGATCTTTATAGGAGAAAAAAGAGAAAAAGAGAAAGAGAAAAAAAAGAAAGAGAAAGAAATGTAATAACTCCAGTGGAAATTTCTGAAATAGGTATAATTTTTTTGTTTCTTCTGCTTGTCAACTCTTTGATATAGACATTAATATTCCAACTCTGAAAGAGAAAATATGGGGTTTCAGATCGTTTTAGTTTAATTGGCCTTCCTAAGGTCGAGCTAGTAAATCTGTCTCTGAAGCTCGTGATATTTTCACCACATCTCAATGCTTTCTTGATGCAGGGTCCCCCACACAGACATAATGGTGTCAGTTAGACCACCCAGAAGCATGCTGTCATCAGCTTTGCACTCTGAGATGGCTGGGTAAAACTCACTTTGAAAATGCAAAATATTATTTGTTAAACTTTCTTATGACAATTCTAAAGGTGTCTAATCATTTAATCTTTTTCTAACTTATTAGTGCCTTAAAAATAACTTCACTATTTGTAATCTATATCTATATATCTGTATTTCCTCTCATATTATTCATTTATACACACAAATATATGACACATACATATTTACACACACACAGTCTCTCTCTCTCTCTCTCTCTCAGCTTACTTTTACTAAACTAAGTTCCAAAAATAAAAGAAAATGAAGTCAGGGAGGAAAACACATACTTTGGGGTACTATGGGAGGATATGATTGTGTTCATTTTTTCTCCTTCAGTGATCACTGTTTGGGGAGCCACAAGTTGTTTCAGAAAGATATATCTGTTATTCCACTCCATCTCCAGAAAAGTAGGGAAGCTCCAGGAAAGTTATCTCGAAAGGTAAGACTTCTTTAACACTGTTTTCAGTTACCAAACTGACAGTTTTAAGGACAATATTGCTAATTTTTGAATTATTGAATTATTGCCAACTTGAAATTATGCAGCTTAATTAATTCATGTTTATTGAAATATATTTATTGAAAAATAATGAAATATCTTATCTAAATGCCTGATAATAATTTGGACTGACACAATAACATGAATGCATTACTGCAACCTTAGTGTTATGGACTGAATGTCTGTGTCCCCCTAAAATTCATAAGTTGAGGTCCCATGTGATAGTATTAGGAAGTGGGGTCTTTCGGACGTATTTAGGTTTAGATGAAGTCATGAAAGCATAGTCCTTATGATGAGGTGGTAAGTGCCCCTGTAAGAAGAGTTTAGAAAACCGCGCTCTGTCTTTCTCTTTCTCCCTCCCTCTCCCTCTCTTTTTCCCACTCTCTCTTTCTTCCCACTACGTTAGGATACAGCAAGAAGGAAGCTGTCTGCACAGAGGAAAAGGGCTCGCTCTGACCCTGATTATAAGTTTCTTATAGAACTATCGAACTAAGAGCTATTGAACTATTGAACACAGCCTATAGAACTAAGAGAAATAAATGTACGTTGTTTAAGTCACCCAGTCTCTAGAATTTTGTTATCGCAGCCCAGGCTGACTAATACATTGAGTGTAATGACAAATCAGTTGGTTTCTTTCAAAATCATTTGTAAGAAACTTATTATCATATGTATACCTTTCACATATTTTCTTAGAAGTGAATATAGAAAATGCAAAGGGGAATCGTTGAAAGAAAAAATAACTTGTTTTTTCTGAAGACTGTTTATGCAAGCATAGCTTAAATTAGGACAGATAATCTTTCATCGCATATATAATAAAGCCTCATAGAAAAGGATGACTGTGCTTTAATGATACAGTTTCATGCTGTTAGATGAGAATTTTATTCCCTATGTGATGTTGTGAGTTACTTCCAATTCAAATCGCACAGTATGCAGTGAACTTTGATATTTTGGCAGTTTTTATCTGTAGAATCTTCAAATTACTTGCTTTAAGCAAAAATTCTCTCACCCTGTCATTTATATTAGGTAAGAGATTTCCAGTGAATGCTTTCTTTTTTTTTTCTAGTGTGAAGTGTTTCATCATAAGAAAATTTCAGGTGGTACATTAGGTTGCAATATATCAATGTGGAATATAACATAATGAGGCCAGAAGACAGTTGTTTGGAAAAATCTTTTGGATCTTGTGTCCAGCTTAGCTACTGTTGACAGCTCCAAGGCTATACACCTGAAATCTCCAAAAAAAAAAAAAAAGTTATAAAGGGCAACGGACCCCGTCAATATTAAAATCCATGTAACTATTATTCTGATACAGGTGTTGGGCATACATTTAATGTCTGAGACTTTAACATTACTATCACATTTAATCTTTTCATCATCCTATAAGGTAAACACTATTAAAGATAAGGAAACGGAATCATAGGGAGAGATGAAGACTTTTCCAAGATTAAAATCATGAAGCTGAGGAGCCAAGAAGTGTAGATTTCAGCACAGTCCTTGACTCTTCAGAGCTCATGCAGTGCTACCAACTCATATGGGAAATATGCTCAGAATTTTCAGGAGATTCTCAAAGGTTTTAGATGTGTGTTTCAGGGTAATAGGTCAAAATTCTAGTCTTATGCACATATACGTGTGTGTGTGTGTGTGTGTGTGTGTGAGAGAGAGATTTGTTTTGTTTTTCACAGCTAATATCCATGTAGCTCAAAGTCTGGGGCATAATAGATGATTAATAACTAAGTATATTATGTATATATTAGGTGCCAAGTGATGTTTTTTTGTGCTTTAAATGAATTAATTGACAGTAACCCAAGAGCAAAGTAATAAATAGAACCATTTTTCTATCTTATGTAAATAAAAGTACTGAAAAGTTAAAAGATTATTTAAATCGTTCAAAGTCACACAGCTAGTAAATAAGGGTGATGGGATCAGACAGAGCAGAACGAATCTGGCTGCAGTTCACCCCATAGGATAATGTCAGCCAGCACGGTTATAAAGTGCAGATGAGGCCTGGTGCGGTGGCTCACGCCTATAATCCTAGCACTTTGGGAGGCTGAGGCGGGTGGATCACGAGGTCAACAGATCGAAACCATCCTGGTCAACGTGGTGAAACCCCGTCTCTACTAAAAATACAAAAAATTAGCTGGGCATGGTGATGCGTGCCTGTAATCCCAGCTACTCAGGAGGCTGAGGCAGGAGAATTGCCTGAACCCAGGAGGTGGAGGTTGCGGTGAGCCGAGATCGCGCCATTGCACTCCAGTCTGGGTAACAAGAGTGAAACTCCGTCTCAAAAAATAAATAAATAAATAAAGTGCAGATGACCCTGTCAATATTAAACTTAAGATTCTTCAAATTGCCCTCCATGTTGAGAAAAAAAGCGGAAATCATCATATTGCTGTCATCACCATTATCATGTCCGGTATTGTTATCTCTGGGCGTATAATATGTAGTTCTCATCAGAAATGCCTGCTTTTCAATATGCCTTTCAGATCACAGTGGGAATTAAGTTATGTGGTTCTTTTTGATGCTTCCCGGTTCAACTTACAAACGTGTACATCCTACAATAAATATCACCAATTCTTGGTTAATTCAACAACTAATAGGGAGAGTATAAATGCCTTTTCTCATCTGCAACTTTTGCTGATATTTATGCTATTGTTTAAAAATGGATAATACACTTGATGGCAAAGGTATTTGTATATCCTCCATTCATACCTAAGTATTTGCTATGTAACCACTGTGTATTAGGCCCTATACTAATATGTATTTAGAGTAGTGAACAATATCAATTAGATCTCAGCCCTCAGGGGTTCAGGGAATGCAACTGGCACCGATTTCCAATTAAAATCCAATGATAACTTCCATGCAGAATATGAAAAAGACATTCTGAATCTCCATCTCTCCAACTCTCGATTCTTTCAGGATTTTGCTTTTCGCGTTACATTTCAAAGGGGAAGATACTACATTTTATGAAAAATTTAAGAATTTACTTCCAGGAACTGGGATAAGTACTTTATACAGTAAATACAATCTAATAACAATTGATTAATTTAGCAAATAAAACTGTTTACATGCCATTTATGGTACTTGCCTTTTGTAGAATGTACAGTTCACATTCTAGTTGAGAGACAAGACAATAAACAAATGTATGAACAAATTTCTTCATCTAAAATGCAAATAGTAACAGTTCTTACTTAATGTGGTTATTATGAGAACTCAGTTAAGGAATATAAATGAAGATCTTAAGTGCCTGCATCTAGTATAACTACCTACATATTAGCTACCGACGTCACAGAATTGGATGTTACACTGTGTGCAATTTTGATCCTTTACAATTAAAAATTTAAAACATTATTAACATTAATTTACATTTAGAAATTTACTCATGATGTTGGATATATTGAGAGGGATGGATATTTGCGTGTTATATCAAAATAGTATATATGCAGTGTCATGACTTTTGTTGATATATCAACAATTTTAATATATCACAAATTTTCTTGTAAGCTTCCAATATCTATAGAGCAGGATAAACTTTAGTCTCAATGGAAAATTCTATATGCAACAACAGAATAAAAATAAACTGATAATTGCTTCAGTTTTGAAGTTTTAAAAATTTTCTTTCTAAAATATATATGATTTATTAAGTTAATATAACTCTAACAGTTTATCAACTTGTGTCTCATTTTCATAGTCTAAATTGCCAAATTTAAGATAAGTAACCCTTAATTTGTGTTTTTAATTTTATATATACATCATAAGGAGATAGCAAATGTTCTCTCAGTTTTATTTTTCTAGTGGTTTCATAATTCTCTGTGATTTTCAGGATTTCAGCTATAAGTAAAACATTTATGAACAATTATAATCTTTCTAATAAAACTATGAAATTGTCTTGATAATATTCTTTTTCACATGAATATGACTATCATCATTATATTAAACTTATTGATACCGTTGCCTTTCAGTAAATACTTTGGAGTTTTCTAATTGTGCAAAGCATTGCAAAGCTCAATTCATCTTAGATAATATTTTAATTTTAAATTTGAGAATTGTATACTTAAATCGTATAATTTAACCCTCATTTCAAGAGAATAAGAAAGTTGTTTTAAGAAGAAAAAAAAAGCAGGCCAGGAGCAGTAACTCAGGCCACTAATCCAAGCACTTTGGGAGGCCAAGGCAGGCAGATGACCTGAGGTCAGGAGTTGGAGACCAGCCTGGCCAACACAGTGAAACCCCATCGCTACAAAAACTACAAAAAAGTAGACTGGCGTGGTGGCACACACCTGTTATGCCAGCTACTCGGGAGGCTGAGGCATGAGAATCACTTGAAACCGGGAGGCAGTGGCTACATCCTGGGCAACAGAGCAAGACTCTGTCTCATAAATAAATAAATAAATAAATAAATAATAAAGCAGGTTGATAATCTTTGGAAATCATCCAAGTTTTCAAAATTTAAAACTCCTACCTTGATTAGCTATGAATAATTTAATATTTTAAAATTTGTTTCTTTTTTACCTATCTAAAATTTGATCGAAAGTATTGCTAACATTGTAGATATTCATCATAAAATTGAGATTTTCTCATAACTCAGAGGAAGATACACAGAACATTACAGCAATAGATTTTTGTATGAGGAAAAAAGATTTTAACTTTTTCCTTTTTCCTTAAAGCCAAAGTGTGGCCTCAGCTTTAGGGAAAAGTACACTATCTTTCATGGACAATTATGAGAATTTTCCTCCAGCTTTTGTTTTTTTTCAAGATCTGTTAATAATTTTGTCAAAAAATTTTCTAATACATGTGCATTACAAAGTTATTTTTCCTAAATTGAAAAACTTTCTAGTAAATGGTACTATAAAAAATACCAAAAGTATCTCTGGAAACCAAATAAATTATTTTTTAAATAAACATAATTATGCTTCATAGAAAGAGTAAATAAGTATATTATTTATATTCTTGCTTTGTTTTTAACTTCTGACAGAAGGCAAGTGCCAAATATTATAGTTCAAATTTTACTCTTTATTTATACTCTGTTTTTCATTTTTCATTTCCCCCTTCTTTTACTGTCCTTTTCATGACTACAGTTTAGCTTTCTCTGTTGCAGGAAAAAGTTGTCTTGTCACTATCACACTTTTTATTTTAGCTGTCCCAGTGACTCTATATGTAAATTTCTAGAGAGTAAGACTCACATCTTCGTTTCTCAGCCATTCTGCATAGTGTTTTTTTTTCACAGCATGTAGTCAAATTATTGTTTCATAACAATGACCTTACTCTTTCCATCTAACTTAGCTTCCTTCTTCCTCTTCACAAAACAAATCAATATAAAAATTAATTTACATTAGACATTGGGCCATATAAAGGTTTTCCCTCTGATCTTTTCTGTCCAAATCTCTAATAGTTTTTAAAACAGATCATGTGTGTATTGACATACAAGATTACATACACCCCAGGCATTAAGGGACTCACTCACATCTGAACCTTAATGCCACCGTGTGGTGAAATCGTGCAATTATGATGAGACATACTGCATTCTCTGCACACTTGCAAAGGGTTTTCATGAATGCACTGTTGCAGGAGAGGTAGTCAAGAAGTTAAGGTATGATTGTGTGTGTGTGTGTGTGTGTGTGTGTGTGCGCACATACAGGTGATAGGAATGATATTTTAAGATGAGGAAGAAAACAAAATGCCAACTAACTCCTAGAATTTATACCTACCAGTAATTGTCATTAATTAGCATAATTTAGTACCCACAAAATCGAAAACTCCCTTACACTGACATTTTGGTGGCAAAATGTGGTGAAGCTGAAAAATGAAGGAGTTGATTATATGTCTGCCCACCCATCTGGCAAAATGTCAGGCTTTACACTGCTATGGCACGCATGGCATAAATGTGAACAAAAAATGTGCACATATGTGGGGAACTGGTGCCTAAAAATCTGCCTTCCTACTTAGTAGGAGAAATTAATGTTAGACCTTGGTGATGCCACGATGTTTTTCAACTGTGTTAGGTTTATTCTCAGCCAAAGCTAAGCTTTCTGCTTTACTATTGAAAAGGCTGATATAGTTAAGGAGGGTCTTGTAAGGTCTTTAAGACAAAGTATAAAAGTAATGAATGAAGGTTATCAAAATAAGTGAATAAAATGACAGCAGGAAGTTACAGACCTATTTTTATCTGGTACTCATTCCTATTCACTCTGTAAATATTAATATATTCTGCTGTCTACAGCATGAAGATGACCACAGCCAGTTTTATCTGAACCAACTTCTAGAATTTATGCATATTTGGAAAGTATCCAGGTAAGACATTTTATATTTGCTCCAAGGCTACTTCCTGATTGAGTTCTCAAATATCAAATCCCAATATTTTTCAGTTGATTGTAAAAACTGTCCTTTCACTGGAACTGTGGAAGCTATTGTACTTTTATAGGCATCTCTCTTTGGCAAATTCTGTTAATAATTATCAATTCCTAACAGTCATTCAGATTTATCTGAAGAGCTGCTAACACTTTCCAGAGCATTTAACATTCATTTTTTTAAAAAATCTCTGCTTCTGGTTATTACATTTTCAAGGACATGTTTTCCTGATTCTTTTTGTGAATTTGGGTTTGCATATATCACTTAAGCTCCTTGTAAAACAATTTTAATACTTTGAAGGTAACCATCTCTTGCTTAATTTGTTTCTGAAACTCCCTGAAAATAAAAGGTGTATCATAAATGGAGTGTAAATTCAAATTGGAAAACTCAAGTGACAATAAATGAACATTTCATACTTCATTCTTATATCTAAATGTATGCTTGTGTTATTTGGAATAATAGACTTATCAGATAGTTAAACTGGGAGTTTGAGTATATCTGCAATTAAGGTTGTTGTGAGCTGAACCAGTAGAAAATGTAATGTGGGAGGTACAGACCATAAATCTCTAAAGTAAAGCCTAATAGCAGATGAGCTAAATTTACAACAGCAAAAACATGGAATCAACCCATGTGCCCAGCAGTGATTGACTGAATAAAGAAATGGTACATATACACTACAGAACACTATGCAGCCATGAAAAGGAATGAGATCATGTCCCTTGCAGTGACATACATGGACCTAGAAGCCATTATCCTCAGCAAACGGACACAGAAACAGAAAACAAAACAAGACAGACATATTCTCACTCGTAAGTGGGAGCTGAACAATGAGAACACGTGGACACAGGAGCAAAACAACACACACTGGGGCCCATCAGAGATGTGGAGGAGGGAGAGCATCAAGATAAATAGCTAATGCATGTGGGGCTTAATAGCTAGATGATGGTTTGATAGGCACAGCAAACCACCACTACACGTTTGTCTATGTAACAAACCTGCACATCCCGCACACGTTTCCTGTAACTCAAAATAAAATTAAGTTTAAAAAATAAATAAAAATATGAACTAAAAATTTTTTTAGTGACTATGTTGGCTAATGATTTTGTGAAGTTATTATACATTTACATACATTATCTCATCTAATTTTTTCTAAAATTCTGTGATAATCCATACTATCCTGCTTCAAAATCAAAGAAACTGACCCTCTGAGAGGCTAAATAATTCACCTAAGACCATTCTGGTCATTAGTGGCAGGACTAAAATCAGATTTGCCTGAAATTTACAGAGGACATTTTCTTTCATTAAACTATTGTGTTTTTCCATGTGCACTTCTCTGCCACCCTTGCCCCTAAAGGTATCCATTTTACTCCATAAAATCATAGAATGGCTAGGACTAGAAAGGACTTTAAACATAGTCCAACACAAATTCTGATTTTATAGTTAGTTATATGATTCTGGTAAAGATTTCTGTCGTATAACATATAAACAAGGTCTGTAGTTTCCTTTTTCCAAAATAAATCTTTCCAGGGGTGGGGAGAACAGAGAGAAAGAGAGAGAAACAAGCATATACCTAAAATATGAGAAGTTTTTGAAAAAGCAGGAAGTCCTTGGGACACCAAGGACTATTTTGAAAGACTTGATGGAGGGCTGTTGTACCTTTTAAGTCATTTCTACCTGGAGGACAGAGAGGCAAGCCAAGGCTGTGACAAGAGAGTGAGAAGGAGGCTTTCGTTCTGTTCTTGTCTTACCCCGTCATTGCCTGCCCCCTAGCAGACATTTGATGGTCTCGACCAGTGTGTAGTTGCAGGTGTCCAGCTAATTCAGGGCAAAGCAAAGAGTAAAGGAAACATGTCTGGGACAGCCTAGCTTCCGACTTTACTCCTCCACCGCTCCTTCCTATCCCTGCGCAATGGATTACAGTCCGAGAGGATGCCATCTCCCAGTGCTATTTCTTCTGTGTTAAGGAAACTAGAAACAAAAGCTCAAAAACTTGGCAACTGTCACACAAATATTAATCCCATAGCCATGACTAAAACCAAGTATCTAACTCTCAATTAGTGCTTATTCCATTATGTTCTGATCCTTCCCTTCTTATCTTTCTCAAAGGGTATCTAACACGGAGACATTCTCAGTCTCACGAAGGACACTGTAGAACTTTACGTTCTGGGATACAATGCTTCCCCGCCTGCCCTCCTCAGAACACCTTAATGGGTCATCAAAAAAAATCAAGCGCTTTGATTTCAGCCTTTCTCTTTTATGACTCAACTACCTCTTAGAAGTTGAGCACATCACTTAAAAACCTTCACTAGTTCCTAGTAGATTTTTTCTGTAAAATAGACTCAATATCCAAAAACAAAATGCTGAAGTGGGTGCATTCCTGGTGGTACTAATAGTTTTAGGTTGCATATAAAAACACTGCCATTCCCCAAATCTTTAGTTATGATTTACCTCCTCTTTCATTGACTTTTACATATTTCTATGCATTTTGCCTTTGAGCTAAAGTAATAATGTAGAAAAATGAGAATACAGCTACTATTAAAAAAATGGTGTTTTTTTAATGTTGCATTTTGGACTTGTGTGACTCATGATTCAATTTAATTCAGGAGGTTTCAAGACAAATAAAAAGGTAAAGTCAAAAATGTTTGGGAAAATTGTTTTTGACCAGCGAGGCTCAGAAGAATTTCTGCTCGAATTGCATGTTCTCTCCCTAAGCATAGATAAAGCTGGAGCAATAAGAGAAGCTTAGGAAAGAAAAATGCAGAGGTTTGGTGTCAAAGACAACCCCATCTATTATAAATATAAGCCATTAATTCCAAATGCGATTCTCTACAAGATTTTGCATACTTAATATTTCTTGATGTTAATATATGCCATTATCTGCTTATGAATCCCTTTGCAACTTACAGTTTGAATTGAGTAGTTTTACATGATGATCAGCCTTTGAGAGGTTTGGTTAATTTATCTTAAATTCTTTGGAGTTCTAAGATTTTCAAATATGTTTGTAGTCTATCAAGTTACAGAAACTTTATAAGGCACTCTTCTGAGATGTTTTCAAAATTATGTCAAGAATAATCATTTTTATACCATGCCAATGACAGTATCACGGGCAAAACAAAATTTGTGATAAATGTTTGTGCTAAAGATAATATAAATTTCCCCACCCAATTTTAAACAAAGTTTCTATTTTTTATTTTCCAGACAATGTCTCTTAACTCTCATCAGAAAATATGACTTCCACCTGAAAAACCTATTGAAAACCCAGGTATTGACTCTTGTTGCTTTATCCCTCAATTCAGTAAGCATTTTTAAAGCATCTACTATTTTTCTAAAACTTTGCAAATTTTGAAGATGACAGAAATGAATACAGCAGAGGATCTACATTTAAAGGCTCTCATTTCAGCATGGAAAAATAGACGAGTAGAAAGACATATACAGTAAAGTTCTACAGCTGCTGAGAAAGACCTGCATGAATACAAGATGCATAAGAAAGGATGATCAGTTTTATACACTTGAGCCGACTGTTGACAAATGAGTACTGCATGTGTCTCCCATCCGGAGAGGGGCACTGTGAAGGAAGGTGGGGAGTAGGGATAACTTTCGGCAAAGAAGAACGTGAACAGAAAAAAGAGTCAGGATGACCAGCCTGGTCTGATTAGGTAACTATGACATTTGAAATGGTTGAAGTTAGTGTTCAGAATTAGAGGCTAGAACAAAATCAGATAAAAGGAGCAGACAGGGGCCAAATTAAGTAGGATTTTATGGACCTTGTATGGCAATTTTATGATTTTCTACTTTGTTAGCTGATGACATGAAGCCATTAGGCAGGGTAGTAGAATGACTGATGGATAATTAGAGGGACATTTCATTAGCCCAAAGAGATGACGAGGGCATGGACAAACACTCTACTATATGGATAATATGAGGGGACAGATTCATAAGAGGTGAAAATGTGCAATTTACATGATTTGGTGAAATTCGGTGTGCCTAGAATAACTCAAAATTCCTGTCTGCTGACTGACTGTGGAAACATCAATTCACTATAATAGTGAAGAGAGAAGGCAGCATGGCAGGGGAAATGATGGATTCGGTACGAGGCTAATACAATTTGGTTACCTGTTGGGCATTGAAGTTGTGATCTCCATTAGGCAGATTATTTCTTATAGCTTCTTCTTCCATGGAAAGTTTAGCATTCCACAGATAAGACATCATATTATTACAGAATATTGTGAGTCAGGAAAAATTTATTTGTTTTTTAAACAAATAACTTCTTTCTTTCTGTGAAAGAAAGAAGTTCTGTGAACTGATTCCTGATATACATAAAAAGATATGTATCTCAGATAGTAACTATTTGTAATATCAATAAACATGGAATATATCTAAAAATAATAAATTCTATTTATTGATGTAGATACTAAAATCATATGTGAATTCTACATAAATATCTAAAGACATGGAAATTACACATACAAGACTTATGTTTCTCTCTAAAGTGCAATCTTCTCACCCTAATTCTATTTTTTCTGCTTCAGCCTGGTCTGAGTCTGGAAGTTTAAAATGTGGAATGTGAAAAGAATCCACAATTAGCTTGTTTTAAATCTCACAAAAGTGTTATGGTTAGTACCTCTAATTCAGCCTTGTGCTGGTCATTCTTTCTCATGTTGAATGTGAAACTTACCAGGTTACTAGGATATATTAAGACTTAACTCCTAGAGTATTTTTGTCTCTTTACTATGTGTAGAAATACTTTAAGGTTTTGGTAACCTACTTATGAATGAATTTTAGTTATCTATATGTCTCAGCACTTTCACATATCATAGACTTTTTTTTCCATACACAAATTATTGATAATTCATAACAGTTCTTAATTTCTAAATTCAGAAGTTTGATCTATTACTTACATATGAAGCCTCCCATATTTCTAGTTTGAAAGAAACGATTGACTATTGTAAATTTTTCTAACATGACTTAAAAGTTGGCAAAATACCAAAGAAATACTGTCTTTCTATTATCATTGGCAAATTGCAATCATCACTCACAAGTAAATTATTTTATAAATAGGTCATGGTATATGTGATTTTCCAGATGAACTCATTCAAAAATAATGAGCTCTTTTAATGAGATTTTTCCCTATGAAGCATCAATAGTAAATATCTTAGAAATGAGGACAGACTATGATATTATCAGTTCACAATTTTATACTTTCTATTCATTTGACAAGTACATTAAGTAGCATTTCATCATGTCCAGAACAGTATCGAGTGGAAAAATAATGGTTTTTTAATATCTCCCAAATTTGGATTATTACACGTGATTTGAAAAAATAAGCATGCAGCTGAGTAAGTCAGACATGAATATTATTGAATAATATGACTTTTTTAAAGTACCAACTAGTTTCTTTCCTCACAATTATTATTTCAACATATTTTAGATGATACCCCTTTTAGGCCAGGCATTCTGGCTATTACCTTAAATGGCTAGTTTTGTATGTAATTTACAAAGAGCTTTTTCACTGGACATTTTTTCCTCACTTCTGTTTCATTTATAACCTGAATTATAGGGAATATTTTTGAATTCATTCTGTATTCTTAATTTCATAGAAATTGAATAATATGAATTCAATATGAATTTCAGATAAATTAAGAATGGAAAAAAGAGTATCTTCCCTCCAGGATATTACTGAATGCTTACTTCATGCAGATTATGAAACTATTTGCTCACTGAAACCAGGAGAAATGGTAGTTCAAACCATACTCTGAAGTTGCCAAGGATGTAGTTGGAGAGACAGCATATCCACATAAATAATACACATGGTGGTGTCCATAGAAAGCAAAGCAACATAAAACCAAATCATAGCCTAGGAGAAAGAATCAACTTCCGATTTAAAATTACTTCTTCCCAGCAACCTCTAACACGTTGTCTCCAAAATTCTTTATTAAAATGCAGTCCGAATCATGGTAGGAAATCCCTACCATGGATAACAAATTTACATTAGAGTCTAGTAACTGTTGAATTTATTGTAAACTAGATGGACCACGGTTGAGGAAAATCAATTCAAACATGCTTCAAAACATGGGGTTAAGCTTCATGAAACATCTATGTGGTCAGAAAATAACTGGGAACCCCTAAGTCCTTCTACCATCTAGCCCATGACTCAGAGGCTATACCAAGGAGATAACCAGGAGAATACGACATCTCTGGTATTCAGGTTTAAGTAACTCCATGAGAAAGGCAAAATAATACTTATTTCACACTTGCTCAAGACCAAAGTCTAACTGTATTCATCTGGAGAGGAAAGAAAATTCCATATATGAGTAGAAAGAAAGAGGACAGATAGGGATTTTATATTTAGCTTCTTTAAACGGAAGCTCTCTTGGTTACAAGCAAATCTATTGTTAGATTTTCAGAAGTTCCAACTTCAAACATTATTTAAGCCTAATGGCAGTCTAGGACAAAATTTAAGAGCAGAGATTCCAAAGTCAGATAAATGTGTAAGTCAACCCTCCACCACTGTAGAGCTTCTGTATTCAACCTTCCTCGAGTTTATATAATTCATCACTAGAGTGAGGATAATAAATATGAAATAATGACATTTTAAATAATTAATGAAACAGTGGATGTAGTGTGCTTAGTATAATATAGTGACTGGGAGATAAAACATTTTTAAGAAAATGTAAGTACCTGTGTTACTTTATTGCTATTACTGCTATTGTTTCTATCACTATCACTCAAATAGAGGATTGTATAGGGTCCAGAAGAAAACTTTCACAAAACTGATTTGCATTTAGAATATAAAATAAGAAAAGGTGGAAAATGAGCAAAAAGGCGTAAGAAAGTTGGATAAAATGAATAGCTAACAAGGGGCCGTTGAAAGGTTGCAAAAGAAGCCAAATAAATAAAGTCAAATCCCGGGAAAATGAAGCACAATTGCAGAACTGAAACCCACCTTAGAAGAAATAAAGGGCAGACAGAAACTTCTAAAAGTCAAACCTATCATGTATAGAGCACTCAGACTTGAAGAAGTATAAAAAATTAAAAGTAAAAAGTAGATTCTCAAAATAGAAGATAATCACTAGACAACATAATTTGGGTTGCTAGTAAGATGGAGAAAACGAGAGATTTTTGTGCAAAGGAATAACATGATCTGACGTTCTACTGGTGATTTATGTAGTGAATTATATAATACACCAAGAACACACAGTTAAAGAGAATAATAGAAAAGAGATTCTTATTAAACAATAAGTTGAAGAATAAAATATTTTGGTATCATATATCTGTTTGCCACTTCATGTCTCCTCTCCTCCCTGTAAAAGGTCTTATTTGATGAAAAGTATTTTGTAGCTTTTCTTTTTTTAATTTTTTTGAGAGGGAGTTTCGCTCTTGTTACCCAGGCTGGAGTGCAATGGTGCGACCTCGGCTCACTGCAACCTCCGCCTCCTGGGTTCAGACAATTCTCCTGCCTCAGCCTCCTGAGTAGCTGGGACTACAGGCACGCGCCACCATGCCCAGCTAATTTTTTATATTTTTAGTAGAGACGGGGTTTCACCATGTTGACCAGGATGGTCTCGATCTCTTGACCTAGTGATCCACCTGCCTCGGCCTCCCAAAGTGCTGGGATTACAGGCGTGAGCCACCGCGCCCAGCCTTTTCTTTATCATTTCATCATCGAATTTTGCATCACATGGTATATTTAAGTAGAAAAATAAAAAAAGATAGTAAGCTTTTAAGTAGAAAAAAGATGGTATGCTTTTCTCCATTGCGTAATCTAGCAACTTTGTCAAAAACAATTATCCGCACATGTGCAGATCTAGTTCCAGACTCTATTCTGTTTCACAAATCACGATGCTAATGTCAGTCCACATTGTCTTAATTACCACGTGTTCAAGGAGAGTCTTGAGATCAGCCAATATAAGTTCTCCAAAATCATTCCTGTTAAAAAAAAGAATTTGGCTATTCTAGGTACTTGGCTACAATTGCATTGAATATATAGATCAATGTAAGGAGAATTGATATTTTAAAAGATTGCATTTTTTAATCCATGAGAGTCCAGTTTAATCTGATCTATTCATCTACACAGGTTTCTTAAATCATTCAGCAATGTTTTATAATTCAGCGTAGAGACTAAGCATAGTTTATTAAATTTATTATTTCATGTTTTTGTCTGATTTTGTAAATGGTATTTTTATATTATTTTCCAGTTGTTTAATATGTGGAACCAGAACTTACTTTCGTTTGTTGACTTTATATACTGTCTTCTCAAAATCACTTTTCATATCTAATCATTATTTTTTGCATTGCTTAGGACTTCTACATATACAATCACATCATCTGTGAAATAATTTTGTTTTTTTCTCTTCAGTCTATAGTCCTATTACTTTTTTACTTGCCTTATTATTTAATTCTTGCTGAAAGTCTCCAGTAGGATTTTACTAGAAGTGGTAAGAATAGAATCCCTGACTTGCATTCTCTGAGGGAGAATGTTATAGTCTATTATCATTAATTATAAAGTTATTTAGAGGTTATGTTGTAATATAAAAAGTTATCTTTTACCAGGTTGAAAAAGTTTTCTTCTCTATCGAGCTTAATAAGAGCTCATGTATTGAATGGATTATGAGTTTTGTCAAATGTCTTTTGTGCATATATACAAATGCACATATGGTTTTCCTCTTATTCTTTTCAAATTTTAAAAATCTTTTTATTACTGGTATAACTATACTTACTAAGAATTTATAATCTTTTTCATATGTTTCTGGTTTCAATTAACTAATATTTTGTTAAATATATTTGCATCTATATTTATGAGGGACATCATTTTGTGTTTTTATTTTCTGATAATATTTATAAATTTTGGTATAAGAGTAATGCTGGCCTCATAAAATATTAGATAATCTGTGTTTACAGTGGAACCTGTGGTATCATGACGTCTTCTTCCATGTAGAATCCTGCTTCATCCTCAGCTTTTGACAGCTCCTGACTGTCTGTGCCAAAGAGAGGGTCTCTCTAAACACTGTTGTCACTCTCCCAGCTGTACCCTATCCTTGCTTATTTATTACTCAACGCTAGACCTATTCTGGCACTGGGGACAAGGGGGTTCTGTGTTGTAAAGAACCAATCACAGCCTCAGGCAGACTCTGTGTACTTGACTCTTGGAGCATTCCTGCCCCTCCTCCACACTGCAGCCAAACTCTGTCTTATAGCTGCAGTTAGTTGTGTGCAGCAGAGAGTCTACTGCTACTCATCCCTGACCTCTAGTTAGTGTCCAGGTAAGATCTTGGACCCAGGACAAGTTTCTTGGCCTTTCCCCTGAAGCAAAGATCTTTTGCTTCCAACCTTCCTTCAACAGCAAAGGAGCTTCTCATCTATGACCTACTTCTTTCCCAGAGACAAGACTGTTTTGTTTGTTACCTCTCCAGAAGCAAGGGGTTTGTGCCTGGTGTCAGGGTAATGCAGGGTTTGCTGCTCCTCCCCCTGCAGCTTTAAAGTTTTGCTTCTTATGTCAGAAGGATCCACAGAAGTGGACAGAGCCCCATAACTATCCCCCAGAAACAGGTGATTACCTACACACCTGCACCACAGAATATGACTTCTGTTTACTGCACAACCATCAGTATTTTCCCTGAAAAACTGGTAGGCGTCCATGGAAAACAGCTTGCAGGAGATTGTAAACTCCCAGTGTGTCTTGGGCTTCCTGGTATTCCAAACTGGAATGACATGCTAGCTCATATCTAGCCTTTAAAAATATGTTAAGATTTTAGCGAATTTTGTCTTACCCATGTGTATGGTGACCACCTCTTTCTCCTGTGCTCTGCCAAAGGTTGAAAATTTCGTGTGCCCCATCTCTCTTTGGAGCAGTTTTCATTCTTTGTAATTTGGTTTACTTGGTCACTTTGTGACCTCAGATCTCTGCTAGGTTCAGAAAAAGTTATAATTTTGTATAGTATCTGGCTTTTTCCATAGTTACAGATATATCAATCTATGTTTTTTGTTTGTTTTTATTATACTTTAAGTTCCGGGATACATGTGCAGAATGTGCAGGTTTATTACATAGGTATACATGTGCCATGGTGGTTTGCTGTACCCATCAACCCGTCATCTACATTAGGTATTTCTCCTAATGCTCTTCTTCCCCTAGCCCTCACCCCTGGCAGGCCTCAATGTCTGATGTTCCCCTCTTTGTGTCCATGTGTTGTCATTGTTCAACTCCCACTTATGAGTGAGAACATGCAGTGTTTGGTTTTCTGTTCCTGTGTTAGTTTACTGAGAGTGATGGTCTCCAGCTTCATCCATGTCCTTGCAAAGGACATGAACTCATCCTTTTTTTATATTTTAAGACAAGCTGCATTTCAAAGCTATTTTTAATCTTTAAGGAAAAAATAATTCACATTGGCACTAACTACTAAACCTGGAATGAAAAGCATTCTAAATTCTCAATTTGTCTCCAAACTCATTAATTGAATTTGATAATTTTCAGTGTGTCTAATATAAATAGAAACTCATTAAAGTTTATATAGAATCTGGAAGATGGTAAGTTGTTACACGGCTGTTTAAATGCATACTGCTTTGTTCTCCATCACAGCTAAATAAGAGACGGGAATAATAAACCACTTACGCCATTTTGTTTGGTTTTCCAGAAAGATGCCAGGGAGAAAAGGTTGTTACCAATCTTTTCAAATGTTCAAAATATTTTTCAAGTATGCTTAATTAATTCTAAAATATTAGCATATGTTTCCTTCAAAGTCCAGGACACATCAAATATTTCCTAAGATAAGCTTGGAATGTGCTATGTAAAGTAACATCACGACATTATTTTCAGTCACTAACCCAAAGAAGTTAGAAAGAATTTAGAAGCAGTCTCGTCTAAACTCCTAAGCAATGCAAAAATCTTTCTCTAAATATCCCTGATGGCTCATATACCTGAATCAGGAGTGCCATTTTATTCTAAAGGCAGCCTACACAGTTTTTGGACAAATAATTTTAAAAAAAATTTTTCTTATATTGAATCAAAAGAACCTCTCTAGATTTTCCACCATTTGTTCTCATTTATCATTTTAGAGCTACTTACAATAAATCTAATCCTCTTTTTACCTGAAAAAACATCAAATACTTGAAATGGTTATAATGTTTCATTTGTTTTCTTTTTTGCCAAACTAAAATTTCTTCTTTTTTTGCGAAGCTAAAACTACCTTCACGTTGATGTCCGTTAAGCTGTAGACTTCCGGCTTATGTCTCCACAATGTGTGCACCATCTGTGACCCAAACTTTCTCCTCCATCATTAAAATATTAAATGTTATGAAATGTTATTATGCTCCCAATGTTCAGCTTTTTTTTTCTCTATCTAGATTCTCTCTTGGAACAACCTTATTCAAATTTTAGTCTATGTATCACATCTATAAAAACATTGCCCAAGTCTACCTTTCTTATTTCTTGAAATTGGGTGCTCACCCTACTGCATTTTGTGTCTGTAGGGTTTCTCAAAATGTGAATCAGCTATCATAGGATTTATAAATTTTGGACTGATATTCCCGTTACTCTGGCATGTGTGTGTGTATATGTGTGCACATGTGCATGTGTGTGCATGTATATGTATATGTATATGTATTTGGTGAGAAACTCTGTAGGTCAGCATAGAAAAGTGTTCCTATACAACAATTGTGCATTTACTTCCCCTGGGTCCAAAAATGTCACAATAGCCTGGTATAATTTTTTTTAAGACGGAGTCTCGCTCTGTCACCAGGCTGAAGTGTAGTGGTGCAATCTCAGCTCACTCCAACATCCGCCTCCCGAGTTCAAGCGATTATCCTGCCTCAGCCTCATGAGGGATTACAGGCACCTGCTACCGTGCCCAGCTAATTTTTGTGTTTTTAATAGAGACAGGGTTTCACCATGTTGGCCAGATGGTCTCAGTCTATTGACCTTGTGATCTGCCCTCCTCGGCCTCCCAAAGGGCTGGGATTACAGGAGTGAGCCACTGTGCCCAGCTGCCTAGTAAAATTTTTAACATAAATTCCCACTATGTGTAGTATAAATTAAATACTCCAGAGACACACAGAGCACAGACTAGGGTTCAGCTTCTCAGATAATCATTTTCCTTACTCAAAGACTGAGTAGAGAGAGGCTTCCTCAAAAGTGTTTCTGGTCAGTAGGCATGATTTTCTTCTTGCACCTTTTACCAGTGGTGGCTGCTATCTAATGTCTGAGGACTGCTTGAGGATCTTGGCTCCAGTTCTGCCCATTCCCCTACCTTCACCAAGAGGTTTAGTCCTAAGATTTCAACACTTGTCCCAGTGTTAGTCATAAACTAACCTATCCTCCAGCTGAGCATCTGCATCTAGTCTGATATTTCCTCCAGGCCAATGCAGCATCACTGTTGGAGCTGCTTCTTAGACATGCAGTTCCTTCCAAATGTCTGCAACCCTGAAATTTATCCTACCTTTCTTATCATTTGTTTAACGTTTATATGAACATGTTGAGTGTGTGTGTGCAGGGGCTGTAGTGTGTCTACGTTTTCTCAGTCTAACAGTTGCTAGAGATGGAACTCCACTGCATTTCCTCTGGGAAGCTCAAATTCCGTGTATCAAAGAATACACATATTATGATTCTACCAAAAATCTTGATTTTGTCCGTGTTTCTGCCAGAGTTAATAGCACCCTACTGTATTTTTGGTTTCCAAAATTTGGAAATAAAATTTCGGAATCATCTTAAATCCAACCTTTCTGTTGGCTCTCATATTCAAATAATCACCAACTCAATTTCACAATTTCAATATATCATTCCACATATTCTAGCAATCTCAGTTATGCATGAATATAATGATTATTTATCTTTAGAATGTGAAGATTAAATGAGATTAGTAGATCACATTAAAAAGTACTGCAAGACTGAAGTAATAGATTGAATAAATCAGCTACCAGCTACCTAGTTACCCAAGTCAACCCAGTATTAGAATTTCAATTAGTATTGTTTATGAATTTTTACAAACTCATGTATCTCACATATTTACTTAGAACAGAAGAATGAAAAAAATAAACAGACCCTCATATGACTTTTCAGTTTTTTATGATTTTCTAATTTCTATTCTGTTAGTCATCTCTTCATGTACAGTGTCTCATTTCTCTTATAAACTGAAAGATTGGTGTGAATAAAATTAATTAGTTAAACATTAAAATTTAGCCCTCATTATCTGCCAGGCACTGTATTTTATATATTATCTAATTTAATCTTTACAGAAACTTAATTATCTTTCTCACTTGATAGAAGGAGCCTAGGGATATGAAAGTTAAATACTCTGATGATGGCCCCAGGTAGAAAGGGGTAGAACCAGGATGTAAACAAACAGAGCCTGACTTCAGAGCTGACCATGTTGTCTATGATGCTCTTCTAAATATATACTGCATTAACAGTACACTAACAGTGAGGTAGTCGTCATTTGGTAAATTCCAATTTGTCAAGTACGTTCTCAAATCTAGTACCCGAACTAAACTTCAGTTTGGATAATATACATGGAAAATGTGGTGGAACTACTTTCTAGTTATGAAGAGCAGGTGTCTTTTGATTAAATTTAATAATGAATGGGATCTGGTAGCCACATCACAATGTTGACTTATATTGAGTTCACATCATAAGTGAAATAAATGACTTTTTTCAATATGGATGAATCATAATATTTTCTTCTCCATGTTATTATTGAGTAGACTTCTTTTTAATCCATGAAAGACTTAAAATAGATCTCAAATAAACTGCATTTACTTTTAGTTCATTAGTAAAATCTGAGGACAATTTTTGGAATCCTCCTTTTGTCTTTTATAGTATTAGTTATTCTTCATATTTTTGTCATTGGTTTCAGCATTTGTAAAATGACATGTAAGAGATACTGGCAACAAATTAAAAAGTACATATTATTTTTCCACAAAAGAAGCAAAGTATGATCCTATTAATATAAAACCGGCATTGTGTCCTTATCCTGACACTTTGTTAATAAAATGCCCTAGAATAAGGAGGATTAAAATCTTTTAATGCTGTAAACCCATATCTTTCTGTGAAAATAAAAAGAAGAACCCTGTTCCATGTCTTCCTGAAATAAACTGTTGCGATTCATTGGAATGAAGGTGGTGCTGGTGACAAATCTAATGTGTTTTGAAAAGCCACAATTGTTATGATAAAGACAAAGGATATAAAAACATCGTAAAGTGAAACAAGATTCACACAGAATCAAAGAAAAAGAAGAGACTTCTCATTATAGTTAGTGGCAAAACATGAAAAAGAATAAGGTCAAAACAGAGAAGATTTTAAAAAAAATAAATCCTTATTTAAGAACACATACAGTCAGGCATGATGGCTCACTCCTGTAATCCCAGCAGTCTGGGAGGCTGAGGCGGTCAAATCAAGAGGTCAGGAGTTTGAGACCAGCCTGACCACATGGTGAAACCCTGTCTCTACTAAAAGTACAAAAAAGTAGCCAGGTGTGGTGGTGTGTGCCTATAATCCCAGCTACTCAGGAGGCAGAGGCAGGAGAATCACTTGAACCTGGGAGGTGGAAATTGCAATGAGCTGAGATCGCACCACTGCACTTCAGCCTGGGTGACCGGGTGAAAATCTGTCTCAAAAAAAAAAAAAGTGCAAATCTGAGATATAGAAAGGCTAATGAAAAGTTCTTAGAATGGTGACCATAAAATCTCTCTCTATCTCAAGGCCAGTCTGCAGTGCTGGTTTTAAGAATTTGTCATTGCTGTTGGTGTATCCGGCCATTTTTGTGTTGCTATAAAGAAACACCTGAGTCTGGGTAATTTATAAAGAAAAGAGGTTGAATTGTCTCATGGTTCTGCAGACAATACAAGAAGTGTGGTGAGGGATTCAGGAAGCCTGAAATCATAGCAGAAGGTGAAAAGGAATCAGGCACCTCACATGGCGAGAGCTGGAGCAGAGGGAAGGGAGATGTACTGCACACGTATAAACAACCAGATTTTGTGAGAACTCACTCACTATTCCAAGGACAGCATCAAGACATTCAAGAGGAATCCGCCCCCGTGACCCAACACCTCCCACCACCCCTCACTTCCAGCATTGGGGATTATATTTCTTTCTTTCTTTTTTAATTTTTTTGAGACGGAGTTTCGCTCTTGTTACCCTGGCTAGAGTGCAATGGCGCGATCTCGGCTCACCGCAACCTCCGCCTCCTGGGTTCAGGCAATTCTCCTGCCTCAGCCTCCTGAGTAGCTGGGATTACAGGCACGCGCCACCATGCCCAGCTAATTTTTTGTATTTTTAGTAGAGACGGGGTTTCACCATGTTGACCAGGATGGTCTCGATCTCTTGACCTTGTGATCCACCCGCCTCGGCCTCCCAAAGTGCTGGGATTACAGGCGTGAGCCACCGCGCCCGGCTGGAGATTATATTTCAACATGAGATTTGGAGGGGACAAACATCCAAACTGTATTGGTAGACTATATTTGTCGTCAGCAATTCTTTTTGAAACATCAGTGGCTTCGAGGATACTGCAGTCAGATGATTATCACACACTTCAACACCACAACTGGTTGTCCTGAGTTTGTTCTCAATCCCGTGAATCTGATTTTTTCCTAAGTTTGGAATACACCGATTCCAAAAACAGGTGTGTTTTGAAACTCCTTGAGTCATCCAACATTACTTTGTTTTCATAGTGTTTTACAGAAACCGCAGACTTTGTCTAAGACTGTTTCCCTGCTTTCCCCACACTTCTCCCTCCCCCTCTCTATCTCTTTTCCTCTCCCTCTTTCTTACCCTTCCTCTCTTTCTACCTCTCTCTCATTTTGTTTCAAGTAATGTTAAGTTAGAGCTAAGTTAGTAAGTTAGTGTTAAGTCAGTTGTAATATTGAGCATTCACTCAATGAAAAGTACAGCCCCAGTCACAGGATAACCAGTCTTGAGGACTTTCTTTTTATGTGAAAGCAAACAACCGTATTTTATTCCACTTGCTCCTCATGGAAAGAGAAGAAGTTTGAGGATAATGTCCCCTCATTTATTTCAATAGATTGTAAGATGTGAATCTTGTTATCTACAGGAAAACGTGGATATTATTGAAGAAGTTAAAAAAATATGCAGTGTTCTAGGGTGTGTGGAAACCAAACAAATTACAGATGCAGTAAATGAACTAAGTCTGATTCTTCAGAGAAAAGCAGAGGTAAATCTCTTCATTTATTACACAGTAGTTTTAAACCTGAGTTCAATACTTAATTAAGAAGGTGAAAGACTTTGATTAACAACTGTATTTCTGTGTGCATGCTTGCGTGTGTGTGATTTTGTGTGTAGCTGTGTGTGTGTGGGCATGTAGCCACATAGCATATTTCAATTATTTGGGGGTATTGGCAGCTTGATTCTATTATGCCAAATAGATTTAATTAAACTAAAAGGACATTTATTGCATCTTTGAAGTTTGTAACCACCTTATAACTTTAGGTGACACTGAAATCAATCCCACAGTCCCACCTAAATGAACGTAATTATATATTTACATGGAAGTGTCTGTATAGGTTGTTAATGGTTCTCATGTATACCAGTGTATACAGGCATAAGTGTCACGTTTGTATGGATAAGCACATTTATAAAAAGAAAAATGATCCATTTTTGTGGTATCTTTTGTGAATTTTGCAGCTTCCATGATTTCTGTGTGACTTTCTCTGTATCCCACATCATGTGACAATTTCCTGGTTTGGTGGGATTCAAAATGGGCATTATGTGATATTCTTTTTAAATCTCAGAAATCTGATGTAGACCCGTAAGTGATTATTTCCAAGAAAAATATTAGGAAATCTGGTTACAATTAATTCATTTATCTTATTAAATTAGCAGATGATAAAACAGAAAGATATGATAATAACTAATATTTGCTAGTGCATTCTAATGTATAAAATAGTTTGACATATGCATTACTTCATTGAATTTAATTATTTTATCTGTTTATTCTCACAGCAATGTTGTAAAGTTGGGTGTTTTAATGTTCATGTCACTGGTAAAACTCAATGCTTACAATGTTTATGTACAGAGATTTAATAGTGGCAAAATACAGATTTGAACCTAGGCCTCTATGCACATTACACTGTATGTGAAACTTTCTAAGATAGAGTGAGTACATGCATTCTCTATCTGCATGGTAGAGAACAAGAGAGATTCTACTACCTTTGAATACGACGGTCTTGAAACTTTCAAAAGATTGATTTACAATACAGAGAATCATATTACTACATTGAAATCATCATACTTACTACTTATTGTTTCAAATAGATAGGCGGGTATAAAAATTCAGTAGTTTCTTAATGTTGGGCTTTCTAGATCTTATTTAATTCAAACTTTTGTGTGATTAGACAGTAAAAAATGAATATAGAAATTTAAATATGTTCTTGACATTATATGAACAATGATGACAATAATTTTGATGAGTCATGGACATACACCACCAAAATATTTTAAAAACAAACATTGATGAAAAGCTAAAAATGCAAACCATTAAAGAATTCAAAATTTAAATAATGAAATCAATAAATCCCCAGATTCAATATCTAAGACAGAAATACCCAAAATTCACTAAATTTTTCTTAATAAGGAAACACCTACTCTTTTACTTTCCAATTATAGAAGGAAATGGAATAACTATGTAGTCTCCAAAATCATTGTTGCAGTAGCTATTAAGACCAATAGCCTTTACAAATAACAACAAGGTAAAACAATCTGAATTGATCATATATAATATGATCATAGTTCTCTATTCTGTGTCAGTGTGAAAAAATGTATACTAGAGCAGGGATGTTCAGTCTTCTGGCTTCCCTGAGCCACACTGGAAGAAGAATTGTCTTGGGCCACACATAAAATACACTAACACTAACAGTAGCTGTTAGGCTAAAACAAAAAATCGTATAATGTTTTAAGGAAGTTTACATATTTGTGTTGGGCCACATTCAGAGTCATCCTGGGCTGCATATGGCCCACAGGCCGTGGGTTGGACAAGCTTGTACTAGCGTCTTAAAAAGCATTTCACCAACATGTTTTGAAAATGACTATTTTGATGAGCTTAAGAACTTGGGAATTATATGATGCTGCAAAAGGACTTTCTTACTGATGACGTTAAGTCAGTATAACAAGGTAGTGAGAATTAACGTTGAACAAGCAATGATTTCTCTAAATTATCACATTTTAGAAATGTTACAAACTCCCAGAGCTGACAATAAATATATTATATAACATAATGCAAATATGAATTGGAGTTAAGATCTACCAGTTTCTATCTAAACATCCTGTGGAAAATTAATTCATTCGTTGGAATTTTAAATTTCCTCATGTGAGTATGAGACATAATGTTAATAAAGGGGCCTGATGACAGTGTAGCTTAAATGAGATCATTGCCGTTACTGGAGGTAGTGAGGACGGTGCTGGTGCCATTTCTGGAGAATCTTTCCAATAAGGCCAATAGGAAGGCTTTAATTCACACAAGCCCCAGTAAGGTTGGCCTTTGTCATCTCATGGCCATCAGTTACAGCCAGCCTCCCACAAATATAAACCACTGCCAGAGGAGGAGACCAGATGTGTGGGCGTGGACACATCTTCCTGTCTGTTGAGACTATTTGGTTATTCTTCAACTTTTATGTCCAGTTCTTGGCGAACTGGCAGACAAACAACTGAGCAAAGAACGAGGAAAACATAATTTTAGGATGAAGCACTTCGAATGATGTCAAAATAGTGCTGGTTATACAAAATTTTATCTTCAAAACATTCATTGTCTGAAACTCCCTAAAAGAACAGAAATGACAATTTTTCATAAATATCAAACTTACAATATTTGTACTTGATCTTAGCCAAAAGGCTGAGAAGTGATCAAACTTACAATATCTGAAGCTAAAAGAATTCTTCCCAAAGGAATTGGGTATTTCATAGGAAAGCCATGAACAATTATAAACTCAAGAAAAACTCACCTTCACATTTCACTTTTCTTATATCCTAGTATAAACACAAAATCTTGTGTGAGTTTTATTTGAAACTTTTAAACTCATAATATCTAAATATTTATCTTATATTTTGATAAGACTAAAATGATTTTCATACAAAGAAACTAAGAAAAGAGTTGACAACTAGTTTTATTTAATCTATGTCAGTGGAAGATAGTTCAATATTCTGTAAAAATTGGCCCCTACTTATTTTGAGTAGACTATCGAAAGCTCATTTATTCTACATTACTTGTTCCGTACTTTTGTGCATCTCTTTTTCAATCCCATTTTAACTGTGAACCTACCTATATAAGAATGTTGGCACACATAGTAAGTACATTTTACAGAATTTGTGCACTAACCAGTTAACAATGCCAAAGAAGTCTATCCACCCACCATGAACTTAAGATTGAAGAAATACTGACAAATACGGGTTTTCTGCCAACAAACTGTGAAATTTGAGAAGCTTTTCTTTTTCTTGGCTGTATTTTTGGTTGACATGCAAAGAACTATTTCCTGCCATACAGGGAAGTCATTAGGTGTTTATTAAATGTCAGTTTTGTCAAGTCGAAGAATTATATGACAAACATACTTGTACTCTATTTTATTCTCTGACCCAGCACTGGAAACAATTTACATCCTTCAAATTATATTCCAGAACTCATATAATTTAATTTCCATTAAATGCTTACATAATAGGCAAACCGCAAAGTGAAAATATGGTCTTTCACATCATGGTGTAGGCGGATGTCATGGTGATTTTCTATTACAAGTCTATATTTCTGAATAAATTGAATTCTAGTTAAATCAGGATAACATTTTTAATTGTCTCACCTACGTGGATAGGGTGAAGATCTTATGTGTAGTTGTTAAGACCAGCAGCTGATACTATACTCAGATAAAATATTTTACCTAATAGAAATACTTCAAAGGTTCTTGAGAAAGATCCTTTAAATGGAGAAGTTGCATATAAATGTAATGACATTTTAAATATGATTGAAATGTTCTCTCTCTAAAGGAATACTGTAACAAATTTTTTGTTATGAAAAACAATTGTTCTCTAATTTATTTGTTTGAGAAATCTGGCTTTTGACTTTATTTCCTTAAATGCAAGACTTGAAATTTTATTTTTTATTTTTAAAATTTTGAGTTTATACATTTAAAATATTTTAATGTCAATTAAAATGAATCTTATTAAAATCTGTATTTCCTTTTGGGATGAAACCTTTTTTCAGGATGTCTATAAATAACCTTATACAGTTTTCAGGATAGTTTAGTTATAACCAAAAACTCCTAAGCCACCAAAGTAAGTCTAGGCATCTAACAAGGACAAAAATAAATAAATAAGAAAGGCCATAACACACTAATGGACATGAACTTGAAGAATAATGAAAATGAAAACAAAAAAATAGGATTTCAGATTGTATTTTTAATTTAGGATATGACTCAAGATATTTTATTTTTTCAAGCATTTGGCTATCAGTTATTTTTAATTCCCTAAAAAGAAAAAAAGAAAGAAAACTATTTAGTGAATCTATAGTGATTTTGTCTACTTCAATTCAGTTTTCTTTTTGGTGCTGTCCAACGCTTGCTGAATGATTGCTAAGAATAACAGCTGGACACAGAATAAAGAGAGAATTAGAATGCACTTTTATCAAAAGATTAGTCACTTTTGTGAAAGGGGGGGTTGAACTTAGACAACCTATTGTAGTAATTTCTTTTTTTTTTTTTTTTTTGCCAATCAATGAGAGCTTGTAAGGTTGCTGAGGTTGGTTGGCCTTGAACTCTTGGCCTCGCCTTCGCAAGCGCCACGACATCCGGCCGGAGCCACTTTGGGCCCAGTAATTTCTTTTTTTAAAAAAATTAAACAACCTACATTGCTTATTACAATATTTAGAAAGTTTTTATTTCGTCATATAATTTAAATTTATTCTGTTTAATAAGCAAATTGATATACGATGCCAAGAAATATTTTGCCATTTTATCATGACAAATAAAGTATAATGTTTAGATTTTGGATCTTAGCATTTGATTATTTTGTGAATTTGTTGTGTGAATAACAAGTATATTTTTACATTTTTTTCAGAATTCTTATCAAAGTTCAGAGACTTCAGTAAAAGGTAAAACACACATCTACTCGAGTATTTTGAAATAAATAAAGAAAAAAGTAAGTTATAGAATCCAAAATAATTTTTTCCATTCTTTATTCAAATAACTGCGGTAACACAACACACACACACACACACACACACACACACACACACACACACACACACACACAGAGCTTTTCAAGGAGAAAGATGCTTTTCTAATACTCATTTTATTAGTGGAAGTGATTATTCTGCAAAGGAATAATATTTTTAAAATAATGAGAAAAGTCAGGAGATCCATAAAAATTAAAATACAGAAAATATAACCATTCCAAAACATTGAAAATTTTATCATTTACCTAGTTGTATTTTGATGTAAGAAAAATCAGAAAAGTAGTATATGTCTATATGCAAGGTCACCCACTTCAAATTTAAATTCCAGCTCTATTTGAAAGACCAAGCTAATATAACAGGTAGTAGGAGGCTTCAGTTCCTGAATAATTAGTGTTCACAGAGGCTCTGAATCTATAAAATTGCAAGACACAGGAGGACTTTGCCTCTATAGAAAACGGTAGGTGTGAGATTGCGTGGGATAGAGCAAAGTCTTAACTTTGCAATCAGACAGAACTGGCTTTGAATTTCAACTCTACCACTTTCAGAGTCTGTGATTCTAGATTAAACTCTTTGATCTTGTTATTCTGATATACATAAGCAATATATTAGGATTTAAAACGCAGGGTCTGGTCAGGATCATTCTTGGTTGTATTTGGTAATGGTATTTGGCATAGGAATACTCTGAGTATCTGCAAGAAAACTGTCTGCCCCTCAGATGTTCAACTAACACCCTTGGATTCAGAAAAATCCATTGGAATGCAGATGAAAACCTAACCTGCCCTCCACATCCTTAACTGTTTAAGTAAAGAGTCATGTACAAAAGTGTATCCTCTCAACTCTAATTCCCACCACTCAAAAGAAGACATTCAATTATGTTTGAGGAACTCTCCCACCTCAAATTAAAAAGGAAAATAGGGTGGCAGGGAGTATAAAGAAATTTGTGCTAGTACAAAAAACTCTATTCTAGATGTTCATAAAACTCCAGAACACCACAGAGGGAAGGAAGGAATGGACATTCCCTGACAGTATTACTAACAGAATCTAAGTGGTAGAACGTGGAGTGAACAAGCTGGAGGTGTTTCTGTATGGAACTGATTCTCCCTTTCTATCAGGAATGTTGTAATGAGGTCTCCTCCCTGATATTACTCAGGGAACTGGAGTATGAAATCCAACAAAACTGTACAGAAAATTTCCTGGAGACTTACATTCTATCATAAATCATGACAGATTGTAATCGAGTCTAAACTACACATAGATTATCCTTGCCTCTTTATTTCATGGCACTGTAACTCTTTTACAGAGTAAAATTAGGTGTGATAAAAACTTTTTCCACCATATTTCACCACTAAGCCCAGTGTCTTGGGTGCTTAATACATTTTGATGATGTTATTTGAAATGTATTCTTCATCCAGAGTTCTGGAAGTAAATCATAATTCATAAGCATACATCTCTGTACAAACTTAAGGTAGCAAAATTATCCAAGAACCATGTTTCTGCACGAAAAGCAAAAAGTAGAGTTGGGGTAATTAACCAAATGACTAAAGTTCCCCCAAAATATATGCTACAACTTAAATTAATAAATCAAACTTATTATTTATTTTAGATGTGTATTTATTTGCACAACGTTGAAAATTCTTGAAAAGAAGTTTGTGCTTCCTGCTCCAGCATACCAAAAGTACAATTTGGGGAGTGAGAAACAAGATATTTCCATAAATTTATAATTCTCTGCCTCCTGCTGTTCAGGAGAATCTCGGTTGGTTGGCCTCTGGAGTTTGATGAGGCCTCTTTTAAGACTATTTTTACACTGCTTTACTCTGCTTCAGTAATTGCTACTGCTGATTTCTCAGCGAATTTTAATTAGAGAGTTCTTTTTTCCCCTCTGCATGTCCCCCCAGGCTATTTCAACAGAGGGCACAACTTAAAAAATATAACAAATAAGTAAAATTAATCTATCTTATACATTTTGTACAAATGTATGAATAACTAAATGAATAATAGCATGTGTTAGGCAACAGCAGAAATGTATACAGAGCTACCGAGGCACAGACAGGGTGTGGGAGGAAGCTCCATGTCAAGCTGGCTCCTTTCCTGATGCATCCAACTGCCTGTGTGCTGGAATATCGTATAATATCTAGCTCTTTGTACTATTTTCTTTTCTAAACAACCAGAAACAAAAACCAATCTGTAATTTTTCTTAACTTACAAATTGTTTATTTCTGGAATTTTCATCTATTTTTTTTTACTTAAGTTGACTGTAGGTAACTGAAACTGTGGAAAGCGAAAGTGCTATTAAAACTGAACTACTATATAGGGAATTGCATGTTTGAAAAACAACTTATAAAGTATTGCATGTGTTTGAATAAACAACTATGTTAACTGACAAAACATGGAATCATATCACAGCAGATCTTAAGAGCACAATTTCTGATGATGTGCTTACTTGTTCTCTCAATATCTACTTAGTTGCCAGAGGAAAACTATTAGCCCCTATACCTAGTCATTTTTCATTTTTCTTCTTTCATGACAAGTCACTTTAAGGAATAACAAGTAGACTCCTTTTAAATAACTAATGGCAAAACTCAAGAAAGGCTTTGATTTTGAAGAGATAAAGTAAACATCAAAAATCTTTATTTCAAGCTGGTTGTAAATGCTAGCCATGTACTACTATCATTCTCTCTTTATATCAGTGCATTGTATATGATTAGTGTTCAGTTAATGGTAAATGTGATAGCATCATCAAATTTATTATGATTAATTCTTTGGATGGAATGTTTGATATACTTATAAGCCATGTAGAAAAGATATTCCTTGTCCGAAAATTAATTTTAATCACAAATCAGAAGAAAAAATATTACAAATTAAAGTTGATCAGAATGTCAAATTAATAATTGTAAAAATTCCAAATTGTGATCAAAAGGCTATGCTTTCAAGATTTCTGCAGCTGAAGATCGGAAAGCTTATCGACATCTAATCTACTATTAACTAAACCAGGTTGCATTCATTCAGAAGTACTGATGGCTAATTTTCTTCAGTTGGTAAAGGGCTACTTTAATTAAATTTTATTTAAATTGTATTATAAAAAATTTCAAAGCTATAATTGATGGCCTATGGTAAATATAGCCCTTCTTAGTGACTTTGTCTCTATCTCTTCCTTTCTAGGCTTGATAGAGAAGGCAACAACTGAACTATCCACGTCTATCTACCAGCTAATCAGTGTCTATTGTAACAGCTGTTATGCAGATTTTCAGCCTGCAAATGTATCTGGATGCATATCCTATCTAAATCCCGGGCTTCCGTCCCACCTCAGCTTTACAGTATATGCCGCACACAACATTCCAGAAACCTGGGTGCACAGGTGAGTAGTAGTGAGTTTTTCACAAAGGAGTTCACTCTTACATAGCTTTTAAGTAGAATGCAAAAATGTCATAAATTTTTGGAATTAGTATAGGTTTATCCTTACTCTTAAAATCACATTTTAAAAGTTTAGATTCAAAACAGATATTTAATTTTCTTTCTTCTTCCATTTTCCATATTAAAATAGTTGCCATTGCCAATATATCTTTATGGAAATAAAACATACTCATTCTATTTAGTGGCTACCCTAAAATTTGCTTTTTCATGTTTTGGTTTAAATGACTAAGATAATGGCTAAGAAAACGAAGTGAGACAAAAACACATACACATGCAGAGATAGAGAGTCTAAAAATAGAAACAAAAAAATCCCTCTGATCCCCATGAGGTTTCAGTGACTTTTTGCGAGAACACTACCGTGATAAAATGAGAATTAACTAAGAATTATTTGAGTTTCAACACAAATGAATGACAATTAGGCATGGAATATCACCAGATTTTAAGTTGACTCTACTATGTAGCATTTTATTCAATAACATAATTACAGTAATATAGAGATAATTAAAGTTGATAAGATAGTAATTTAGTAATGGACTTATTGTACTTACTGCATTTAGCATCGCAAAGAAAAACTGAAAGAAATCATTTCAGTAAAGATTCAATTTTTGGCCAGGTACAGTGCCTCACGTCTGTAATCCTATCACTTTGGGAGGCTGAAGTGGGCAGATCAGTTGGCCAACATGGGGAAACCCCATCTCTACTAAAAATACAAAAAATTAGTGGGGCGTGGTGGCGCAGGCCTGTAATTCCAGCTACTCAGGAAACTGAGGCAGGAGAATCACTTGAAATTGGGAAGCAGAGGTTGCAGTGTGCAGTGAGCCGAAATCACACCACTGCATTCCAACCTGGGCAACAGAAAGAAACTTATCTCAAAAAAAAAAATTCAATTTTTACCTTGATCTGTATTTTTTACAAATAAATCAAATAACTATTTGTAAATAAAAAAGGAAATTTTAACTGTGTATATAAAAAGCACTACGTACATATTTGTTTAGAATCCATGAAATAATATTTTTATTCCTTTTTAAAATTTTTATGAAAAATTTTAAAGGGCTGATGTATAATAAACTAAGTTATTACTCTAATAAATATTTTCTTTTAATTTTCTAACCATCAATAAATACTCTTTGATTTGAATTCCCATGGAAAATTCCTATAGCCAGATAAATACAGATAAAGCTATACGTATAGGGCATGCATTTATATATATGTCTATATGTAGATAGATAAGGATAAATATATATAATATATAAATGTGTGTAAATGTGAAATGCATGTGTGCGTATTAAAAAGTGTGCACTTATGCATGTGTGTGTGTATGAATGATCTAACCAACTCTCCTTTTTCTGTCTCTACATAGCACCTATATGCAGAGTAAAAATAGAGCACGTTTTAATATTGTTACATACAGGTAGATGTGTACATATGTACATATAATTATAAATATAAAATAATGCTTTTCTGCAGAAGTTCCTATAATCAATAAATAAATTAGGGCTTTGATGAAGGAAACAAAATCATCCCAGCCATTCATTACTGTAATAAACTATAAAGGGCTGTACAGAGGGAAAAAGAAGCTATTCCTCTCCTAAGAAATCCATGGACCAGCCAAAATTCTTTGGGAAGAGGCCCCAGTAAGATGTCTTAGCTCATGACAAATTGCATCTTTATTGCAGATTTTCCTAGGGACCTAGTATATGAATTATCCATTAATACATAACAAATTACCCCAAAACTCAGCAGTTTAGCACAACAAACTTTGATAGGTTAACCTTCTGAAGCTCAAGAATGTGAGAAGCAGGTTTGCTGGGCTGACCTGGCTTAGGTTTCCCATCAGTTGCAGTCAAACTTTTGGCTAAGACCACAGTCATCTCAAGCTCAATGGGGCTGAAGAATCTACTTCTAAGGCGGTATTAATGTGGTTATTGGAAGACCTCAATTCCCCATGGCTTATAGGTGGGGGGAGCCTCAATTCCTTGCCACAGAGTTTTCTACAAATGTCCTTAGGTCATTTGTAGGCTTTCCCCAGAGCAGATGATCCAAGAATGAGAGAGAGTCCAAGATCAAGGGAACACCAGAGAGAGAAGAGGCAAACTCTGTAATCTAATCTTGGAGGTGGTATCCACTCCTTCTGCTGTATCATACTCTGTGGGAAAGCATGATACAAGGGTTCACATACCAGGAGGCAGAATCATTCAGGGCTATCTTGGAGGCAAGCTACCACACCTGGGAAGAAACCAGGCCAGAGATAGCTCCAGAAGCATAAGTACTGACAAACTGAGGGGGTAAAATAACAAAGTGGCAACTTTCTAGATGGCTTTTGTCAAAAGTACCATAATTAATGTCAGCAACTGAAACTAATTTGTTAAAATACAAACTTAAGGTACAGGACTCTACAATAAAAAATAGTGAAGCTTTCATCATCAAATCTCAGGATTCGAAAGTGAATTATCATCTACTCCATAGATGCCTTCAGGGAACACCCCCCTCAAGCTAATATAGACAAATGAGAATCCATCTTACTTAGAATAATTTGACTAAACAAATTATTTCCTTGATTCATTACACTGATTAAGAACTCATTCATATTTATCCTAAATGTCTCATTATATAGGATAGAAATTTCATTATTTAACTTTTTCCTCTCTACAGATTGAAAGTGCCTTTATCTCACTCAAAGATGAGATAAATTGATCATTTTATGTATATATTTTATTATGCTCATTATCTTAATAATAGTATATTATCAATTATCCCCAAATCACCTTTTACAATGTCTATGTGACCATGCACATTTGTTTGTAGGACTATATGTTTTAAAAACCCCTAGTACCCAAAACATTTCCTGGCATACAATAGAGGATCGATAAAGATTTGTTCAGAGTGTTTGAATAAAATTCCTTCAATAGAGAAACGAGTCATACTTGGTTTGTGAAATTGTTACATGTGTCTCCAGAGCAGGAATAGTCGATGTCGTGATTATTACTGACGGCAAAAATAAATGCTGAGCTGAAAAGTGTGAAGAAGCAATGACCTTAAAGGGGGGTAGACCAGGAGATATTCCAAGGAAGCCAAGAAATATTACATTAGACGTACAAAGCTAAGTGCTTGAAGTCAAGAGGGCCAGCAACAGTGAAAGTGAGTCCAGAGCAATTAGTAGCAATTAGTGGCGGTGTCAGATTGACTAGACAATTGCTAAAATTATTGTCAGTAATAATTAATAAGAGTACGGAAGAATCATATTATCACACGAGAAGGTTTTATTAAAAAGTCAGTAAATGTTATTTTTAAAAATCCCTTAAGTCACTCATAAAGCATACTATCATGGTTTGATAAATAGAATGCAAAAATAATTATGCAAAAATGCATAATTTGCACAGTAATCTATATTATGTAATAAAGCATATCTATGCAAAAATGATTTGAGAGTATTTTCAATAATGGGAGACTGTGTGCATAGGGGCAAGCTGAAATTCTCTCTCATCAAGAGGATGGCCTTTCTATGGGGAAGATTTGAATGGCATATAGAGGTTCCTTGTCCCATAACCTTTGCCATTAAAAGGTACCTGTGTGTAGTATGTGTCTTCCATTCATGTCACTGAAGTCTAATTTATAAACTTGTCTCATCGTATTAGCACATTAAGGAATGTGTCAGAAATAGGCACAATCTCTCAGTATAAATACTAACGCATATACCAAACAAATGTTGGTATGTAGACCAACATAACGGACTCTGAATCAAGAGCATCATTAAATTTAAAGTCCTGAAATGGTATTGAAATATTCAATTCCCTGGAAAGAGGTAACAAAGTAATAACATTGACAGAAATCCAAAGAGAGTTTGATGGGACTAATATAATAGTGGGGGATACCAATATTCCTCTCTCAAGAATACATTAATAAGAAATTAGGAAGATTATAGGAATGAGCAAATATAATTTAGAAGTTTGATCCAATAAATAAATATTGTACCTTGGAAATACAAATTCTTCTTAAGCACATATAGAATATTTATTTTAAGTGACCAAAAATTAAATAAATAAATTTGAAATAACCTATGTAATAAAGATCTCATCCACTCTGTGATGCAATTTAGAAAACAGTAACAAAAAAATATATATTCATAAATTTAAATGTGTACTTTTAGGTTTATTAATCAAAGAATTTAGAGAATACTATAAAGGTAATAAGATATAATAACACATATGGAATATGGCCAAAGTTATTCCTAAAGGGAAAAATATAGCCTCACATGTATAAATTAGAAATAAAAGACTAAAAATTAATGTGGCAAGCATGTCACCATTTCTTCTATGCCATTTTATTTTGTCCAACTTATGAAAATCAAGGATAGCAAGAGGTAGAAAAATCAATCGCATTCTGGTAGAACAACAAAAAGTTCTAGGTCCTCTGATTTGTCCTTGTCACAGTAGTTACTGTTCACTGAGCACATCCTATGAGTTTTGCACTGGGAAAAATACTTAACTGCATTACAGTTGTCCATTGTTATCTGCAAGGGATTGGTTCCAGGACCCCCGGAGATGACAAATGTCACAGATGCTGAAGCTCCTTGCATTAAACGGCATGGTATTTGTATACAGCATATGCACATCATCCTTAAATCATCTACAGATCACTTACAATAGTGCAATGTAAACTATGTAAATGCAGTCATGAATAGCTTAATGACTGGGGGAAATATGTTCGGAGAAATGCGTTGTGAGGCAATATCACGTTACCAACTACAGTAACATGGTGTACAGGTTTGCAGCCTTTGAGCAATAGGCTATCCCCTATAGCCTAAACGTGTCGTAGGCTCTGCCATCTGTCTGTGTAAGTACACTCCAGGACAATCGCATAACAACAAAATCACCTAATGCTGCATTTCTCACGATATGTCCCTTTGTTGGTTTTTTTATTGTGTTTTCAAAAATATTTAGATCTGTGGTTAGTTGAGTCTGTGGATGCGTAACCTAGGGATACAGAGGACCAACTATTTTGTTTAATCCTCACACCAGTGACACAAGAGCTCTATCATACCCATTTTGCAGACATAGGAATTACAGTTCGAGAATGAATCTACGAGAACTTCAGATGTAGTCTTTCTAAAGTCCCTTCTGTTCACAACAGAAGTGAGTATACTTCAGCATACTTCATCCTTAAATGGTTACTGGAGTTGATACTGAAGTAGGATAGTTCCCATGACCCTTTTGCAGGACTCATGAGGGGTTGGCTTGTTTAGTCAGCCCACAGCTCTCATCCCCTCATGGGAGCGGGGGACATGCAGGTGAGTGGGTGCAGGGGCCAGGACAAGTGCTTCTGGGAGTGTCGGCAGGAGTAGAACTCAGTGTAGCCCCGCGGAAGTGTCTGGGGGTTACTCATGTAATACTGGGGTTCAGGGTGCCCTCACCTTCCCTGAGAGGACGTTTCTCCAGTTTTTTTGTCTCCTGCCCTCTGAAGAATGACAGGGGGGACCACGGCGGAGTGCGCAGTAAACGCCAGACTTAAAAGTGTTTGTAGAAAGTTATGTATTGAGAGAGAGAGGGGGGAGAGGGGGGAGAGGGGGGAGAGGGGGGAGAGGGAGGGAAAGGGGGGAGAGGGGGGAGAGGGAGGGAGAGGGGGGAGAGGGGGGAGAGGGGGGAGAGGGAGGGAGAAGGGGGAGAGGGAGGGAGAGGGAGGGAGGGGGGAGAGAGAGAGAGAGAGAGAGAGAGAGAGAGAGAGGGAGGGAGGGGGAGGGGGGGAGAGAGAGAGAGAGAGAGAGAGAGAGAGAGAGAGAGAAAGAGAAGCAGCGAACTCTCACACTGAGTGAGAGAATCCACAGTACCGCGTCATTTTAAAAGCCGCGTTGGCAGCTGCTGCTGGGCCGCTGTGAGTTCCGCCAACCCGGAGCTTTTGGTCGCCATGTTGACCCCGCCAAAACCACAAGCGTGGTTGGGCCACTCCCCAAGATGCCGCCCACACTGGGACCCGCGGCCAGCAGGCAAAAGCCCTGGGGAAGCCTTTCTTACACTGCTGCCTGGGACCTGGGAGCGCTGGAGAGGCCACCCAAAACCAAGCGCCGGGCCGCCGCCCCCCAGGTCCCCTGCAGGCTCAGGCTGCACCGCGCCCCGCCCCGCCGTTTCCTCCCGCCCGGACTGACGCGGTTGCGCAGCCGCTGCAGGAGGTCCCAGTTCCGTTTCTCGGGCCTGGGCTGGTCCCCGCCGGCTAGAAGCGAACGGCCCTGGGGGCAGTGCTCGCCTTCTCGGTCCCACAGGCTGCCGCAGGATAGAGAAGGAGACGGAAAGCAGAGAGAGAGCTTGGAGGTAAAACAAAACAAAACAAAAAAACAGCGCCTTGAATTCTGGCGGAACACAGGCGGGGTCCTGCCTCCAGGTGCCCCCGTTCAGGTTCCCCACACAGGACAAGATGGGGCCAGTTTTACTCACGATTTTGAAATCTTCCTTGGCTATACTCCTTCCTGGCTGTACTACTCTTCTGGCTGTACCCCTTTTTCTGGTGTACCCCCCTCCTGGCTGTCTCGCCAGAATGTAATATTGGGGTTCGGGGTGCCCTCAGCTCCCCTGAGAGGACGTTTTTCCAGGTTCTTGGTCTCCTGTCCTCTCAAGAGTGCGCAGTAAATGCCAGACTCAGAAGTGTTTGTAGAAAGCGATTCATTTAGAGAGAGAGAGAGAGAGGGAAACAGCGGACTCTCACTGAGTGAGAGAATCCAGAAAGATGGAATCCAGGAGGGGGAAGCAGCTTCCATGAGAGTGTTAGGGAACAGCGAGAGATGGAGTTTAGGAGGGAAGACGGGCTTCCATGAGAGTGTGAAGGGGACTCCAGAGGGAAATCCAGGAGAGAGAAACGTGGTTCCTCGAAGGGAGCGTCTGTGGAGGGGACCCAAACATGGAGTCCGAGGGGGTGTGGAAGAAGGAGACTTTTAACCTGGGAGGAACCCCACCTTCTCCAAGTCCCCGGGCCAATGAAAGGAGTTCCTTAGAACTTCCGCTGGGGTGATTGACTCAGTTTCTTCCTGCCTGCGAATAAATCTCCCGGTTAGAGAGATGGGAGGGGGGCTTGGTGCTGGGAAATTCTTGCCCTTAAAACTGTGCCCCCTCGTGTACCCGGAAAGAGAACACATTCCCTCACTCAAAATCCTTGGAACCCCAGAAGGCATGTGTTACAGTGCGCTTTTGGCTTTGCTATTGTTGTACTGGAGCGAGCATAGAAAGTCAACACCAAGACAAAAGTATGCCAAATTGCAGGGTCTTTATTGCCGGCGGCCACGGAGGACTCGCGTCTCTCCAATCCGTGGCCCCGAAAGGAGGGTGTCAAGACCTTTTATACCTGTAAACCACCTCCTGGATGGGGGTAGGGGCGAGGGGCTTTGGACATTCTATAAACTACCTCCTGGGCAGGAGTGAAGGTGAGGGGCTTTGGACATTTCAATGGCTGGTGGACTTTGGACATTCTGTAAACTACCTCCTGGGCGGGGTGAGGGTGAGGGGCTTCGGACATTCCAATTCTTACTTAAGTGGTTTACAGAAGTCAAGTAGATAGAAGGGGACCTGGGCCTTACTGGGGCCAAATTCACCAGGCATCTGTTGGAGGGGCAAGAGTGAGACTGGGGCTTGTCTGGGATATTTCTAGGAGGGGGCAAGTGGGATAGAGGATGGGGAAAACCCAGAGGAGCAGGACTAGAGGGAGGTGGCTCCCCTGCTGAAGGTGCCTCTGGGGTTTGTTTCTTTAGTTCCTTGAGATTGCCCTTTGCAGCCTCTCCTGAGATGGTCAGTAGGAGGGATGGATCAATTCTACACATTCAGCAAAGGTCTGGATTGCCCCTCAAGGTAAAGAAAGTTTGTGCATATGGCATCTCTGACAATTTATCCCTGTATTTACAGAAAAGGTCCAACTGCTAGATGATAACGAAATGAATGGTTCCTTTCTAAGACCAAGACAGTCCTTCATAATTTGGCCAAACCTTTGTGCAAAGAGCTAATAGGCATTTTTCCTCCAGATTATGAGGGTCAAAGCAGTACCGGTGATTCAAGATGCACTCCGGAAGAGTATAAAGTGGTTGTGGTGGAGATGGTTGCCCATTCAGAAAGACAAGAAAATAGATATCTCTCATTTCCCTTCATTCTGTCAGCAAAAACTCAGGGTGTGAGGAAGGGAAAGCAGGCATCCTCCCTTTCTTTTCTGCCTCCTTATCCTAAGTCATGGTGACCTTAAACAGATGCCAACCGCAGGTGCCATTGCAGCCTGCACCCATGAAGCAGGGAGGGCCAAGAGAATAGGAATTATTCACATTCATGTGCGCCTCCATCCCCTACTGCCAGCAACCTTTCGGTTTCCTGGCCGTATCTGTGCCATGAATCATGGATTCCTTCCATGACATGGAGGCTCAATTGGCAGGAATTGGTCCTGCCCATTTACACTGTGCCTGTTTTCTTGCTTGGATCCCTCAGATCTGGCTTTCCTTCCTAGGTCCTCAACCTGAAGCTTGGAATCAAGATTGGGACAAAAAAGTATTTCAGGGTCCTTTTAGATTAAGTCCCAGATGGGGCCTGCCAGATTTGCAGTTACCAGCCAGCAGGGCTCACTCCTCTGTTGTCTCCCTAGCATAAGCAGAGTGCAGAGGTAGGAAAAGAAACCTTTCACTTAGAAAAGGAAAAATGAAAACAGCTTAAAGGGCAAAAGGGGGTGGTCCAGGGAAAGACCCTCTTGCTCTCTACAAATGGGTTCCTTTAATCACTATCCCTCCCATAGTTCCAACCAGGCTAAACTCCTTGACCAGGGGAGGAAAGACTATGGGCTGATGACAGGAAGGAACAGCAAACAGGCAGCACTGGCCAGCCAGCTGCATGGGGTCCCTGGTGCAGAAGACTGTGCTGGGGCCTGGGCAGTGTGCACAGAGAACTCCCATTCTACTTGCCTGTTGGGCACAGCACATGCATGCTATGGATATGCCCATATGCCCGAGCCTGAAAAGGAGGGGGTGAGAAGGAAAACCACCATTTACCTGCCCATCCCATTCACACACCTGTGGCCATTGGGGTTTGGGGTCACACCTCTAAGACCATATGGAAATAGTATTATTCTGAGTTGCATATCTGATGGCCAGGCCTAACATACATTCTGCCTAGTGTCATTGCTGCAGTTTGTAGTAGAACCCTTAACATTATAAAAGAACAGCTAGGACCCATTTCAAACCATGAAAGAAGGAAGAAAAGATATCATAGAAAAAGTCTGGGGATCTTGGCTGATGCCTTGACAGGTGCTTGGGGAGCAGGTTCAGTCTTGTGGCCTTCCGGCAACCCTGAGGAGTGGCCCCGGCAAGAGGCCTTCAGTTTCCCCAGGACTTTATTCTAGTCCCACATGACAACTAGACCTCCATGAAGGAAAACAGAGCCAACATTCCTTTTACCCCAAAAAAGAGAGAGAGATTGTAGGATTTCATCCTATCCCCTGCAATGGCATAACTCAGAGGAAAGTCTGAGGACAAAGAGAGACAAATCCACATTTTGCTTACCCTTCTGAAATATCCCGGGCAAGCCCCCAGATGAAACATCATAGTTCCCTTGACCCGTTCACAGGATTCACGAAGGGATTGGCTCATTTACTGAGTCCAAGCTGTCAACCCCTCACAGGAGGGAGAGCATGCAGATGAGTGGTTGTAGGGGCCAGGACAAGTGCTTCTAGGTGCTGACAGGAACATGTGGCCCCATGGCAGCATCTTGGGGATACTTGCAATCCCTGGTGCCCCAGAGGGCATACATTACAGTGCCTGTTAGCTTTGTCATCCACAAATGGCCTAAGTGTTTTAACAGCTCTCTGTATCCTGAGCTCTTGTTTGAGATCAGGAAGAATCAGGTCACGTGAACAAATCAAAGATGGTAATGTGAGGGATTTCACTGCTGTTGGAAGTGGCTCTCAGTGGAATGGAAAGCTGGAAAGGAGATGGTGTGGGAAGGTGGTCTTCCCTCGGAGTTTGGCCATCCCTGGCCAAAATCTTCTCTAAGATCCCACTGTCAGGTTGCTCCTCTGAAGTCAAGATGCTTCTTGCTGACCTCAGGCTGTTTCTTCGCTTCTTTCTTTTTATGCTGCTTGTCTGCCAGTGGAGCTTGGGGTTTTTATGGTTATAGGATGGGGGGTGGGTGGGCCAAAAAGCAACATTTGAGTGGAAAAACAGGAATGCATATTCTCACTTTGGGCTTCAGGTCCAGGCTTGGGGGTGGGGCTTCGCCAGGGACCCCTCCCTTTTCTGCCTAGTATTGCCCTATATCAATACCAAGTTCTTTAATTCTAATTATCATGTTAAATTGTCAGGCATTTTCCCAGACCAGTCTATCATCGATGGGCATTTGGGTTGGTTCCAGGTCTTTGCTATTGTTAACAGTGCTGCAATATACACCATGAAATATGCAGCAATAAAAAATGATAAGTTCGTGTCCTTTGTAGGGACATGGATGAATCTGGAGAACATCATTCTCAGCAAACTGACACAAGAACAGAAAATGAAACATCACATATTCTCACTCATAGGTGGATGATGAACAATGAGAACACATGGACACAGGGAAGGGAGTACTACACACTGGGGTCTATTGGGGGGAATAGGGGAGGGACAGCGCGGGGTGGAGCAGGGGAGGGATAGCATGGGGAGAAATGCCAAATATGGGTGAAGGGGCGGAAGGCAGCAAAACACACTGCTATGTGTGTACCTATGCAACTATCTTGCATGTTCTGCACATGTACCCCAAAACCTAAAACACAATAAAAAATTAAAAATTAAAAAATAATAATAAAAATAAGAATACAAAAATTAAAAAATAAATTGTCAGGCAACAGTTCATACAAAAGATCCAGAGACAACAGCTATAAAAACTAAAACAAAAAAAAAGATACCTCAAAATGTTAAGAACATTTTAAAAGACCTATTTGCTGTTTAGATATTGTATGGGAAATTTTGCTACTTGCAGAGAATTTCTATTATATATGTATATTTGTAATATTTTAAATTGATGTTGCTTTTACTTATTAAGTTTTTTTTTTTACAAGATTTTACAGTTTTGTCGGAAGGTAAGTGTGTGTGTTTAATGTTGGAAAGCTCATCAGGTATTGTGTACAAACATGTATTACATTTAAATTAAAAATATTCAAGCATGATATGTACTTTCCAAAACTTCTCTGAAATATTAGCACTATTGTTGGTAATCCTATGAGTTCATTAAATGTTTAAAAATCTAACCCACATGAATTCTCATTCGATTTAAAATTGCAAAGTGAGTAAATGTTGTTAGGTACTTTGGATCCAACACTGAATTTAACATTAGAGGTTTATATAAAAGTCTTTTCCTAAATAATTTATGTTTACTAGAGCATTTGTAAAATTGTTGTAAAAATATAGACAATGAAATCTAACCTACTAAAAGGGTTTAATTGTAAAGTACAGTAATGTTAACTACATGTGCGTTGTATGGTAGAATCTGTAGACCTTTTTCTTCTGGCATGACTAAAATTCTGTACCTATTATACGACAACTTCCTTTTCTATCCCCAATCCCCTAGTAACTTGCATTCTACTTTTTTGCCTTCGTGAAGTGGAATCTTTAGTATTTGTCTTACTGTGATTGGCTTATTTCATTTAGCATAATGTCCTTAATATTCATTCATGCTGTAGTATGACAGGGTTTTCCTCTTTGTCAAGGTTGAATAATGTATCACTGTATGTATATACCATGTTTTCTTTATCCATTCACCCACTGGTGGACATTTAGATTCTTTCTACATCATGGCTACTATGAACAATGTTGAAATAAACCTGGGAGTTCAGATAGCTCTTCAAGATCTTAATTCAGTTCTTTTGGATAAACACCCAGAAGTAGGATTGCTGGATTATATAGTAGTTCTATTTTTATTTTTTTGAAAAACCTCATACTGTTTTCCATAGTGGCTACACCATTCCACATCCCTATTAACAGTGAACAAGGATTCCAGTTTCTCCACATTCTGAGCAACACTTGGTATTACCTTTAAAAATATATAACTATACATGTATTTAAAAAAACGTACATATATACAGTGGCCATCCCAACAGTTATAAGGTGACATCCCATTGTGGTTTTGATTTGTACTTCCCTCCTTTTCTATTTTTATTTTATTATTATATATTTGCAGCCATTGAAACTAAATATTAAGTAATCCAGATTATAAGATGACTTGATGCTTATTAAATTTTTAAAAACTTAAAAAATGAATCTTTTCATATGGGTTAGGAACACATTTAGCTGTGAGTAATAAAGTTGAGCACCACCTGTTCATGCAGTTATTGACCATGTATATGTCTTCCTTGGAGAAATGAAGATTTTTAGGAGTTAATTATATATTTTTTAAATTAAAAACTTAAAAGATTCACACATATTTATACATATTTTCTCCCATTCCATAGGTTTCCCACTGTCTTTTGACAGTGAATTTTGTTGAACAGAAGCTTTTAATTTAGTGTAGTCTTATTTATTTATTTTCAATTTTGTTGTCTCTGCTGCTATTGTCATATACAGAAAATCATTGCCAAGGCTAATTGTATGAAGCTTTCCTCTTGTATTCCTCTAGGCATTTTATAGGTTTTTTTTTTTTTTCAGTTTCAGTTCATACATTTAAGTCTCTAATCTATTTTGTGTGTGTGTGTGTGTGTGTGTGTGTGTGTGTGTGTGATGAACAAGATAATTTTTTTGCTTTGGATTTTTTTTTTTCATTGTACTTTAGGTTCTGGGGTACATGTGCAGATCATTGATTGTTTTGGTTTGGAGTAAGTTGAGGGTCCAATTTTTCTCTTTTGTATATGGATAAACAGTTTTCCAAAAACACCATCTATTAAAAAGACTATCATTTCCCCATTATGTAGTCTTGGAACCCTTGTCAAAGTTCAGCTGATCATATATGCATGGGCTTATTTCTGGGCTCCTCATTCTACTACATCGCTCCTTATGTGTATGTTTATGCCAGTGTCATATTGTTTCGATCACAGTAGCTTTGTAATATGTTTAAAAGTTCAAAATTGTAAGGATTTCTGGGCTCTTCATTCTACTACATTGCTCTTTATGCCTTTTTTATGCCAGTGTCATATTTTTTTGATCACAGTCGCTTTGTAATATGTTTAAAAGTTCAAAATTGTGAGGCCACCAGCTTTATTTTTTCTTTTCAAGATTGCTTTAGTCATTGGCATCCTCTGTGATTCCATATAAAATGTAAACCATTTTCCCCTTTTTCTGCAGAAAATGCATTGGGATTTTGATAGAGATTGCATGGAATCTACAGTTTGCTTTGGGTAGAATGGACATTTTAATAATATAAAGTCTTCTCATCTATCATCATTTCTTTCCATTTATTTGTATTTCCTTAATTTCTTTCACCAATAATTTATAGTTTTCAGTGTACAATTCTTCTGCCTCCTTGGTTAAACATATTCCTATGTTTTCTCTTTCATGCTATTGTAAATGAGATTGTTTTCTTGATTACTTTTAGGATTGCACATTGTTACTGTTTAGAAATGAAACTATTTCTTTGCTGATTTTGTATCCTACAACATTGCTGAATTCATTTATTCTTATGGTTATTTGGTGGAATCATTAGGAATTTCTACACAGAAGATAATATTGTTTATAACCAGAGATAATTTTATTTCTTTGTTTCTGATTTATATGCTTTTTAGTTATTTTTCTTGCCTAATTGCTCTGGCTAGGACTTCCAGTATGATGTTGAATAGAATTGACAAAGATGGGCATGCTTCTCTTGGTCTTGATCTTGGTAGAAAAGCTTTCAACTTTTCACCTTCGAGTAACTTCTTGGCTGTGAAGTTTTCACATATAACCTTTATTATGTTGACACAATCTGCTTCTATTCTTATGTGTGTGGTTTCATTACAAAAGAAAAAGGTGTTGAATTGTGTCTATTAGAGTTATGCACATCTATTAAGATGATAATGTGATTTTTATTTTTTCTACATCTATTAAAATGATGATATGACTTTTATTTTTTGTTCTGTTAATGTGTATCACATTGGTTGATTTTTGTGTTGCTAAATCATCCTGGCATCCCAGGATAAATCTTACTTGGTCATGATGTGTATGATTCTTTTAATGTACTGATGAATTTGGTTTTAGTATTTTGCCAAGAATTTTTATTTTATTTTATGTCTGTGTTCATCATGGAAATTGGTGTGTAGTTTTCTTTTCTTATAGTGCTTTTGCTTGGCTTTGGTATCAGAGTAATCTTGACCCTCATAAAAATGATTTTGGAAGTGCTTTCCTCTTTCAGACTTGAAAATGTGAGAAAACATTTTAAATGGTCTATTTTCAAGGCATAAAAAATCTGAGTACTGGTAGCCAGCCTGCTGATGTAACAAACCAACAGCTCATGCACCTAGAAGGTCACGATAAGTGAATAGAATGTAGAGGAGGAGTCAACCCATTGAAGGGAAGAAAGTTTTCATTATTGGAAAATCACAACTTAAGCAGGGAAGGGGAACAGGGTATAACCTTATAAAGGGGATAATAAAACTTAGGAGAAGTCCAGAAAGATTGTAACCCCATAGCATTTGACCAGTGAGGAACTGGGGGAGGGACTTGCATGCTAAGAGATAAATTATCTCCTATAACTTCCCTGGGCGTGCCTGCCTACTCGGTACTCAATCTTGCAAAACCACCATTAAAAGTCTCACTTCTGCTCTTCTTTGTGTCTCCACCTCCATTCTTTGGGTTTAAATGAGTGAGAGTGTGTTTCTCACAAACCTGGGGGCCCATCCAGGATATCTGTGCCTACATGGAATGGGACTTCAGCGTAAAGGGAAGACATGTCCCACCTCATTTAAATGGCCTGCTCTGTCCGGGTGTCCCAGCTCCCCACAGAGGCCATAGACAAACCCAAGACTGTTATTTAGGAGGAAACTGAGGCAACACAGGGAGAAAAGTAGGCAGCAACCAGACTACCTCGTACATAAGCCAAGCTAGGAAAATTGGACTATACATACTGCCTTGGTGGTCGGGCATTTTCGGAGTTCAAGTGTTTGTGACTGAGACGAAGTGAGTACAGAGTCTCAATCTGTGGTTTCATTGGCCAGAGACAGATGAAGTGATTCTGGGGGTGTGTAAGAAACTTCCAGTAGAGGGGGTTGAGTATACAGTGAAAAGCTTAGAAACAGAGACTGACCAAAATGAGAAACAAAAATTCTAGGCCTAGGGGACAAAGAAAAAAGGGAGCCAAAGAGACTCCCTCTGACATTCCTCTAGATAGTCCTTTGGGGAGAATGCTGCAGGTTTAGAGGGATAACCCTTGAACCAGGGAAAAGAAAAACCAAAAGATGATAAAGTATTGCTATTTATCTGGCCCAAAGATCCCATTCGTAAGCCTTTGGTCTTTTGGGCTAAGTTGGGCTCAGATGAAGATTGAGTATGCTAAGCTTTAATTCTCTATATGAATGATAAAAACTCATCCTCACAAGAAGAGATAGGTTACACTCTTCGCTGAATCAAGAAATTAGCCCCATGTTCCCCTTCAATGAAGAAGAAAAAGAGCCTAGTAAAAACCCCTCACCCAGGGAAAGCCCTGAGACCCCCATCATGTTTGCCCCTCCATGTGTCTAACAAAATAGGGGACAGGAAGATCAAGGGACAGCAGGAGGATTAGAGGAAGAAAGACCTGGAGACTATGGGAGAGCCGAACCAACTGCTTCTTTAAATCCTTATCCAAATTTGAGAAAAGAATTAGAATAGTGTAAAAGGGATATTGAGAAGTTTCCTATCCCTTCCATACAGCAGGCATCTACCATGTTTCCTCCCAGGAAGTTCCCATGAGACAGGGAGAGATTGGCTTTGTAAATGCTCCTCTTACAAGTAATGAAGTTAGGAATTTCAAGGAGGAAAGGAAACAACTCTTAGAAGATGCCCTCAGTTTAGCAGACCAGATGGACCGATTCCTAGGACCCAGCTTTTACACCTGGGCTGAAATGATGTCTATCATGAATATCCTGTTTACAGGAGGAAAGAAAAATTAATCACCTTGTGTGGACTAGGATAGGTAACAGGCAGGGGTTGAAAATCATACCCTTACAAATTGAACTAAAACAACCAGGAAAAGTAGTTTGCAGAAAACAATATTCTATTTCTATCGAAGGAAGACAAGGTTTCCAACTGGTAATAGAGGGATTAATTAAAGATGGACTATTAAAACGCTGCATGTCACCATACAATACCTTAATTCTCTCAGTCCAATAGACTGATGGATCACAGGTAAGGGCTATAAATCAAATTGTCCAAATCTGCTACCCTGTGGTGCCTAATCCCTACACCCTCCTTAGTAAGATACCATATGTACATAAGTAGTTCAGTGTGGCGGATCTAAAAGATGCATTCTGGGTGTATTCCCTAAACTTTAGGAGTAGGGACCTCTTTGCTTTTAAATGGGAAAGTTCTCTAACTGGGAGAAAACAATAGTACTGCTGAACTGTGCTGCCACAAGGTTTCATCAAGACCCCAAACTTATTTAGTCAAATCTTAAAAAAAGTCCTGAAGGAGTTCCAAGGGAACCCAGTTGTTACACTGTGTAAATAATCCTTTAAATTCTGGGGAGAGGAGGGTGGTATCAAAAACCACCATAAGCTTGCTGAATTTCCTAGGAACAAAGGGGATTGCAAGTCTCTAAGAACAAATTGCAGTCTATAGAAAAAGAAGTTAAATATTTAGGACACCTGATTAGTGAAGGGAGGTGGAGAGTAAACCCAAAGACAGTATTGGAAATAGTGGATCTACCTCTGCTTAAGACAAAAAGAACCCCCAAAATTTTTAGGTTTAACTGGTTACTATAGGTTTTGGATTAACTAATATGCTCAAAAATTCTGTATCTCAAGTTACTAGAAAGGGAAACTGATACCTTGCAATGGTCTCCAGAGAAAATTCGGCAGTGAAAGAGCTAAAGCAGTCCCTGATTATGGCTCCAGTCCTGGCCCTCCCATCTTTAGAGAAATCGTTTCATCTGTTTGTAACAGTAGACCAGGGCGTGGCCCTTGGGGTGCTCACTCAAACCTGGTGAGGGAAGATGTAAACTGTTCCTTTTGTCTTCGGGCTTCTCAATCCTGCCTTTTTTGAGTGGCCCGAATGTGTGCAAGCAGTAGCTGCCACAGCCCTGCTGGTAGAGGAGACTCGAAAGCTAACCTTTGGTGGGGCCCCAATAGTAAGCGACCCACACCAGGTCAGGAATATATTAAATCAAAAAGCCAGGACTTGGTTAATGGATTCTTGAATTCTAAAATATGAAGCCATATGACTAGAAAAAATAATAATTTGGTTGTAACAACAAATACTTGCCTGAATCCAGCCAGTTTCCTATGGAAAGGAGAGGACAACAGAGACATCAGACTGTAACTGCTTATATATCATATAATACCAAACCAAAGTTAGATCAGACCTTTGGGAACCTCCACTACATAATGGTGTAAGGGCTGTTTGTGGGTGGGTCGCCCGAGTGACACATGACAAGAGATATAATGTCATCATGGAAACTGGCAGGGAACTCCTCCCTACTCAATCAGGTTGGTAATTAATGTAACCAAGACGGTAGCACCCCAGACTATTAAATTTAATGCCTGCCTGGTCTTACCTTGTGAGAATTTGGAAAGTCAAAGACAGCTCTCACAGGTGAATAAATATCTTTGTCTTGAACCAGACACAGATTAAAGTGGGGCATCGCCCTGCCCCAGCTGGGATGATGTATGGTGGACTACCAAATATTAGGGTTGGACAGTAGACATGGGGTGGGTATCCTGGGCTGAAGACCCTTAAAGAATAAACTACATCTGTCCAAGGGCTCCTCACCAAATAACTGCCAGAATTTAGAATGCAGTCCTATGCTTATCACTACTAACAATCCAGCCGTTCTAGACCAAGAACCAAAAGTGTCATCTCAGATATATATGTTAGGAGCAGACATCACAGGGAAAGACCCCCTAGGGTGATTTGTTCTCAAACTAATTGAAAACTCAACCTCCCATTTGCCCAGGACTACTCCAACCTCAGACCCTAGTAAACACTTTAGTCCACCAAATAATGACCCTAAAAGGGTAAAAATAATTGAGGTAAAGGATTTAGGCAAACCTTAGAAATTAAAACTGGGTATGGGAATGTGAATGCCTGGGCTGAATGGGGCAAATTTTCAGCACAAGCCCTCAAAAAGTGTAACTGCTATGTGTGTGCTGTGGGATGACCTCAGGCACAGGTGATCCTTTTCCCCCAGGATGAGATACTGATTCTGAAGAAATGTGCTGCATGCTGGCTCTATACCAAGATGAAGATGCATGGGGAAGTGAGACTTGTAAGAGTCTATCATTTGACATCGTGGAGGTCAAACCCCAGAACAATCCCCTCTGTCTCTATAAAGAATATAAACCATACCTCTTACCTCTCTAGGCAGAGGGCAGAGTTCAATAAACCCACGGAAGAACTCTCAATTTGTACCCACATCTTAAATGTCACTGATGAGTCGGGCAATGGCAATTACTCAGCTCTCTATATACCCCAGGCTGATGTCTGGTGGCATTGTGGGAAAAGGAACCTCTGTAACTTCTTACCATTCAGTTGAACTGGGACTTATGCTTTAGTCCCCTTGGCCGTTCCCTTCATCCTGGCATTCCATAAGACATCCAAAAATACACATGGCCACCGAAACTGGAGAGATTTAACAAATTCTTTTAATGCCAATACATATGCTGACTCAGTAGGAGTTCCTAGGGGGTTGCCTAATGAATTCAAGGCCTTAAACCAAATAGCTGCTGGGTTTGAGTCAGCGCTCTTCTGGTGATCAACTATTAATAAGAATGTTTATTGGATTAACTACATCTGTTTTAAGACACAGAACTTCATCGATTATACTTGGGACACCCTCAAAGGGGTGGCTCATCAGTTAGATGCCATCAGCTGAATGTCCTAGGAAAACAGGCTTGTGCTAGACATGATACTAGCAGGAAAGGGGGCAATGTGTTATGTTTGGTGGGAAATGAACTTTCATTCCCAACAAAATTGCCCCAGGTGGGACCATCACAAAAGCTTTATAAGGATTGACAACTCTAGCCAACAAACTGGCAGAAAATGCTGGGATTAATGACCTATTTATGGGTTGACTAGAAGGTTGTTTGGAAAATGGAAAGGCATAGTGGCTTCAATCTTTACATCTGTCATAATTGTGGCAGGAGTCTTAACAACAGTGGGATGTTCCATTATCCCTTGTGTGAGGGCCTAGCATGGAGATTAAATGAAACAGCTTCTAATAATCAACTGCCAATTAATTACCAGCAAAATAAACTGCTACTATTAGAAACCAAATTAAACTCACTCTCCTATGAGGAAGAAAGTAAACTAATTCTAGAACAATTCACGGGCCAAAGCAGTTTAAATGAAAATGAGACCAAAGGAAGTAAATAGAAAAAGAAAAAGGGAATTTATGAGAAAACAATTTAAATGGTCCTTTTTCAAGGCATGATAAACCTAAGTAGTGGCAGCCAGCCTGCAGATATAACAAACTGCACAACTCAAGCACCTAGAAGGTCCTCAGCCCATTAAAGGGAGGAAAATTTCATTATTGGAAAAAATCACAACTTAAGCAGGGAAGGGGACCAGGGTATAACCTTATAAGGGGGATAATGAAACTTAGGCGACCTCCTGGAAGATTGTAACCCCATAGTACTCGACCAGTGAGGAACTGAGGGAGGGACTTGCATGCTAGGAGATAAATTACCTGCTGTAACTGCCTGACATGTTCCTGCCCACCAGACATACAATCTTACCAGACCACTGTTAAAGTTTCGCTTCCGCTGTTCTTCATATCTTCAAATCCATTCTTTGGATTTGGAGGGGTGAATGTGTGTTTCTCACAAAAGAATTTGAGAAGCCTTGGCATTAATTCTTAAAATGTCAGGTAGAATTCTTCAGTGAAGCCATGTGGTACTGGGTTTTTCTTTGTTACAAGGTTTTTTATTATTTACTGGTTTTATGTCTGTTCAGATTTTCTATTTCATTGTGATTCAGTCTGGGAAGATGTATGTTTCTAGGAATTTATTCATTTCTTCTGGTTTAACCAATTTGTTGACATGTAATTCCTAGTCTTTTATAATCCCTTTGTTAAATTTCTGCAGCATCAGTGGTAATGTCTCCTTGATATTTCTGTTTTTATTAAGTCCTCTCTTTTTACTTCATAAGGGTTTGGCCTCTTTGTTGATCTTTTCATAAAACCAACTTTGAGTTTTGTTGTGTTGTTGTTTTTCTGTTGTTTTCATGTTCTGTTTGTTCTTTTTCCTTTTTTGTTATTGTTTATATACTCTCTATTCCTTTTTTTTTTTTTTTGCCAATCAATGAGAGCTTGTAAGGTTGCTGAGGTTGGTTGGCCTTGAACTCTTGGCCTTGCCTTCGCAAGCGCCACGACATCCGGCCAGAGCACTTTGGGCCCCTCTCTATTCCATTTTTTTCTGCTCTTATATTTATTATTTCCTTTCTTCTGCTAACTTTAGCTTGGTTTATTTACCAAACTAACATTTGCTAGTTCTGCTTACCAAAAGAGGTCCACTAGGTACTTGCATCCCACACTTGGCTTTCTGCCAGCAAGCTAGGCTTCTTACACATTTAAAATGTAAGGATATTTTGAGATCGTTTCAGGCCCAAGATGTCTAATAATTTATGATCATCATGTTAGCATCAGGCACCTTAACTCAGCATTTGGTTCATTCCACAGCCGCAGTGCTGACTACCAGTATCAAGGGAAACAGGTTAGAAATCTGACTCTCAGGACCCACTTAAATAGAAAGAGACCAAATTCTGAAATGGTGTCATATGTTCCTGCCACTGAGCAGTTAGGAAAAAAGACAGGAAAAAACTCAATCCAGTTAAGAGGAAGGCCAGGAAAAAAGTTAACCAAAAAAATTCCTGTCCTCAGCTGGTCAGCATCATCAAAATCATCTTGTCTCACGAAATCTTCATCTCTTCCAGGAACCAAAGAAATAGCTTCAGCCTTGATTCTCATGACTTAATTATAAATTGGTAATGTTTGTAACCACACTGTAAAACAGGGGCATTAGAAAATGAGACTCATCTTCGTACTCAAATATACCATACTCTCGGCAGAGTTGCTACTGTTAAGATGGAGGAACCTCACCTGAAGCCTTCTTGGGTTCTTCAGGCTCTTCCTCATTCTATAAATGTTGGTACCCGCTGCTGTAGACCAGCTCAACTGGTGCTGAGGCCACCAATGCCAGCTCCATGATGCAGCAGGCTACAGGGAAGATTGAGTGAGGAAGCTGAACAGGTGCAGGAGCTGCAGCTGGGAGTGCTGCGAGGCTGAAGGCAAAGTGCCTCAGGTGGGTCTCAATGGCAGCCACTGCACCTGGGCAGGATGCACTCCTCAAGCTGCCACTTCTGAGAATTTTATAATTGCCCTTTGGATTTCTTTGAACCATTGGTTTTGCAGGAGTGTGTTGTTTATTTCCATCTATTTGTGAATGCTCCAGATTTCTTCCTGCTATTGATTTTAAATTTCATTCTACTGTGGTCAGAAAGCTACTTGACATTATTTCAGTTTTCTTAAGTTTGTTGAGATTTGTTTTGTGACCTAATGTGTCATCTAGCCTGGAGAGTATTTCCTGTTTGCTTTAGAAGAATATGTATTCCGCTCCTCCTGGGTTGAATGTTCTGTATTTATCTGTTAGGTCCATTTGGTCTGTAGTGTTGTTCCAGTCCTCTGTTTACTTACCTTCTATCTGGTTGTTCTACTTATTAAAAGTGGGCTATTATTAATATCTAGTATTATTGTTTTGCTGTCTATTCCTTCAGCTCTGTCAAATGATTGCATTATATGTTGGGTGTTTTGGAGTTGCTTTATTGTGTTGAGTGTTCTGATGTTTTGTTATAGCCTCCTGGTTAATTTACCTTTTTGTCATTATATAATGTCCTTCTTTTTCTCTTGTTATGGTTTTTTACTTAAAGTTACTTTGATGGTGTAACCATGGCACCCCTGCTCCCTTGGTTACTATTTGCATAGAATAGCTTTTTTATCCTTTCATTTTTGGCCTATTCATGTCCTTAAATCTAAATGGGTCTTTCGTCGGTAGCATCTAGTTGGATCTTATATACTTTCTGTCCATTTAGCCACGCTGTCGGTTAAATGGACAATGTCTTTTGATTGGGGAGTTTAATCTATTTATTTTTAAAGTAATTGATAGTGAAGGACTTATTATTACCATTTTGCTAATTGTTTTCTGTCTTGTATCTTCTCTGTCTTTTCCTCTCTGGCTGTGTTTTTTAGAGTTCGTCGATTTTTTTGGGTAGTGACTTGCTTTGATTTTTTAAGGTAGTGACATGTTTTTATTTTTTTCCTTGTTTATTTTTTGTATATCTTCCATAGGTTTCTTTTTGTGTTTACCATGAGTCTTAAAGAAAATATCTTATATTTATAGCAACCTTCTTTAAGCTGTTAAATTCAATTACAAAAGAAAACTCTGTACTTCTATTTCTACCCCACCACACTTTATGTTATTGATGTCACAAATTATATCTTTTTTGTATTACATAGCCATTAGTACATCGTTGTAGCTATTTTTGTACTTTTGTCTTTTAAATACTATACCAGAGTTTAAAGTAATTAATTTAGCACCATTACAGCATTCTGTATTTGTCTATAAATTTATCTTTACCAGTGAGTTTTATACTTTTGATGCTTTTGTGTTTCTCTAAAGTATCGTTTCATTTCAATTTGAAGGACAGTTTCTTATAAAGCAGGTCTCGTAGTGAGGAACTCCCTCAGCTTTTATTCATCTCATAAAATATTTCTCTTTCATCATTTTTGAAGGATGATTTTTATCAAAATAGTATTCTTTAGTGACAGCTTTGTTTTTCTTTCAGCACACTGAATATATTATTTCTCTCTCTTCTGGCTCACAAAGTTTCTGCTGAAAAATACACTGATAGTCTTACGAATGTTCTCTTGTACATGATTAGTCTCTTTCTCTAGCTGCCTGTGAAATTTTCTTGTCATCTTTGACTTTTTGTAATTTGATTTTAATATGTCCCTATAGGGTCTTCTTTGGGTTCTTCATAGTTGGCATTCAGTAGGCTTCCTGAAGCTGGGTGTTCATTTTGTTCCCCAAATTTAGGAAGCTTTCAAGCATTACCGTCTCAAATGAGCTTTCCTCCCTGTTTTTTTTTTTCTTTTTTCTCCTTCTGAAAATCCCATAATAATATATTGATATATTGGCCTACTTGATCATGTCCACTATTCTATTTGGCTTTCTTCTGTTCATTGTGGGATTTTTGCTGTTGTTGTTGTTTTCATTTTTTGCTTCTCTGGCTGGACAATTTCAAATAACCTGTCTTCAAGTTCACTGATTATCTCCTCTGCTTTATCAATTCTGATTCAGAATCTCTGTAGTAAATTTTTCAACTCAGTTATTGTATTCTTTAGCTCCAAACTTTCTGTTTGATTCCTTTAATAATATTTTCTATATCTTTGTTGATATTCTCATTTTATTCATCCATAATTTTTCATTGAGTATCTTTATGATGGTTATTTTGAATTATTTGTCATATAATTTTTATATCTTTATTTTCTTAGAATTGGTTTGTTTTTTTCCTTTGTTTCTCTGGCTAGGTAGGTCATGGTTCCCTGTTTCTTTGTGTGCTTATTACCTTGTGTTGGGATCTGTGCATTTGAAAGAAAAAAAAAAAACACTAACTCTTTCAGTCTTTGTGGTCTGGCTTCACGCTGAAAAAAAAAATAAGCTTCAAAAATAAACCTGGCTAGAGATTCTGTGTGCCTTCCAAACCTTTTATAAGAGTGCATCTTCACTCTACTTGTACTCGTAAATTTCCAAGTAGAGGGATTTTGCTAGTTTTTGTTTTGTGGAGCTCATATTTTCTTTCTTTTTCTGATGTCTGTCTGTTGTGTTGCAGGTTCTATGGAATTCCTGTGAGGTGATCAGATCGTTTTGTTTTCAGTAGTGTTCATAAGTGTGCTGCATCCCATCAGTGCTTCTAGTTGGATAAGACAGAAAGCAATCCCTCAGGCAATCTCTTTAAAAGCTGGAATGTTGAACATATGCTCCTTTCTTCTCTCCCACTTTCCCTGACCAGAGAGAGGCTGACAAGGTACATAGGCCTTGTCTACTCTACCATAGGACCTCTGGAACAGTAAGAAGCCACCAAGCTTTTCTTTGTTCTCAGTAGTCTCCAGGAATCTGGGGTATGCCAGGTCCTGCAGTGCTACAAGACAGATAAGGCAGAAACCAGTACTTCTGATAGTACCCCCACAAGCTGGAATGTTGGACACATGAATCAACTCTTTTCCTCCCTAAGGAGAAGCCATAAATTGGGAGTTTTCCTAATCATTGTATGCTGAGCTGTAGAGAGAAGCAGTAACAAGTACATGCTAGTTCAAACCATCATCTTTGTTTTCAGTAGTCCCCAGACTGGTGCCCTTCCCTGTCAGCTTTTAGATCCAGGAAAGACAAAAGCTAGTTCCTTGGGTAGCCTTGATGGTGCTAAGTCTAAGTGTTAGATATAGGTTCCAGTGTTCTCTTTCCCTCCTCGAGGGGAAGCCAGAAATTGAGAGTTTCCTTCTGACCATTGATCATGCCACCCTGTGCCAAGAGGCTGTGCTAAGTGAATGCCACTAATTTTTCTACCAACTCTGACACGGCTGGTTTTGAATTCACCTGGGTTATAGGAGCCTCTTAAGTGGTTTCTGGTTTTCTTACAAAAAGAATTAGTCAGCATATTGTTGAATTTTTCTCTCCATGAATAAAGGAAGGTCTTAGGGCCTGCTATTCCACAGTCTTGTTGACATATCCAACATAAATTCTTAAAGCGATTTCGAAAGCATGCTTTATGCAAGCAAACATCACTTTATCATTTGACTTTTGACTACAGAAATAATTGACCCATATAGAAAGCTGGTTTCTTTAAAGTGCCAAGCATATTGAATCGATGTTGTTTCTTTTTAGCTACAAAGCATTTTCTTTTACCTGTTGGCTTACGTATGCTGGAAAGAAGCTGTGCCAAGTGAGAAACTGCAGAAATATTCCAGTCAAGAAATTATTTTTTTTCTTGGTCAACTGGAATGAAACGTAAGTTTAATCTTTACTCTGTTTGGATCATTTATCTAATAAAGATCAGCTTCCCTCCCCCTTCTTCTAAAGCAAAAGATGTGATTAAAAAAATATATGCTGCCAGTTGATTTGATTTAGTGGAATGATAAATATGCTAGGGCTAATAGATAACTGACTGTTCAATTCAACAGATTAAAAGTCCATTTAGAAACCCAGACAAGTGTCCAATTCACATTATTGAACTGAGAAAAAAAGGAAATTGAAAAAAAGAAGACTTATTAATCATTCACACCCTGTGCATATCAGGAATATGCTCTCTTTGAGATAGAAGTAGAGGGAGTCCAGAAATAACAAAGAAAGGACAACCCTCCTGATAATGTGGGTAATCTCCATTTTCTCCATTTTCTCATATGAGCTGAAGTACATATTTATTTAAACAATCAAATTTTTTTTACAATAAGTTTAGTTTGGGGTGACTGGCTCCCACTTCCTTCTTCTGTAAAGATTTGTTAAACCAAGAAGATAAAGTACTTTCCTAACATTATCACTGTCTTTCTCCCCTTTTTTCGTTCCCCACATTCAACCCTTCTCCTTACTCAGAATCTCAGGGGGCTCCTAGGCCTCATCCACGGCTTTTCCATGGCCACTGCTGCATTTCTTCATCTCTGCTGACTTGCTGTTAGTCCTTTCTCTGCAGGGTCTATTACTTCACTCAGATCAATATTTCCACCTCAAGCAGGAGAAAATTCTCCAGCCTACTCTCCCTCAGCTCTTTCAGAGGATCTGGCTTTCTTAGCAGATAATTTGACTCTCAGCATGATGCTTTTCCATCAGTAAAATTGTGTCCTAATTTGTAGAAGAGGATGATGTTAGTACCATCTATCCTACTCTTACTCTTATCATAATCAGTGGAGACTGTCTCCTGAAACATGGCATGTGACCTTCAATTCTCACATACTTCATGGTGCCTCCCATTCCTAACTAAATCTGCCTTCTTCTAGGACCATGACAATCTCTATCTCCCCTTCCTTGAGTAAGGTTATTTATTCCTTTGACCAAAGACCTGACACTCAATAATAATATCCCTTTTATTTTCATAGAATCAGTTCAGCCTGTAAAATTTTTCAGTAGCTCTCCAATTCTTATAAGGCAAAGTACAAATTATTTAGCAAAGCAAACAAGGCCTTCTGTGTTTTGGCCCCTACTATCTCTGTATCTTTACCTCTAGAATTCCCTGTTCTTGCTATCCACCAGTCATTTGCATCTTACCTACTTACCTTAACTATCCCTTGACTGTCCACCAGTCATTCTTTGCATCTATCTACTTACCTTAACTATGATCTGAGAAGTCATGCCTCTGCCAGGGTTATTCCATGTCAGGAACACAGTATTCCACTTGCCCATCTGGGAAACATAATTATCTTTCTGGATGCCTCTTCTACCTCTTCTATGAACCCTTCCTGTATCATTGGGTAAAATTGTCCATCTTTTCTTTCATTTCTTTGTCTAACCTGTAAATTTCTCTTATAATACTTTACTGAATGTGTATGTTTAGATTTCTGTCTGCTCCTACCAAATGATACAAAGATGTTTTTTAAAAAAAAATTATATATATATATATATATATATATATATATATATATATATATATATATTTAGTTGCCAGCAGCTAAGCTGCACCAGGCAGGGTAAGAGGTAAGAGTCCAATAAGTATTATTGGGCAAATTAATAAATTTGGTATAAGTGACTCCTTTAAAAAGTCATTAACCAAGCCAAGTGCAGTGGCTCATGCCTATAATCCCATCATTTCAGGAGGCTAAGATAGATGGATCACTTAAGGTCAGAAGTTCAAAACCAGCCTGGCCAACATGGTGAAACCTTGTCTCTAAAAACATAAAAATTAGGCAGGCATGGGACTCACACTTGTAATCTCAGCCACATGGTAGGCTGAGGTAGGAGAATTGCTGGAACCCAGGAGGCAGAGGTTGCAGTGAGCCAAGATCACTCCACCCTGGGCTACAGAGCAAGTCCCAAAGGAAAAAAAATCATTGATCCACTCAATCCCTGAAAGTATTCTTCTGATTTAATTAAAAGTAATTTCTGGTTGTTTAAAAATATCAGATTTATTTTCAACTCACACAGTTGTGCCATCATATAGATAATTCAAGATAAAAATCTAATTCTAAAATCAATTTCAAAGAAAAGATTTAAACATAAGACCCAACACCATAAAAACCATAGAAGAAAACTTAGGCAATACCATTCAGGACATAGTCATAGGCAAGGGCTTCATGACTAAAATACCAAAAGCAATGGCAACAAAAGCCAAAATAGACAAATGGGATCTAATTAAACTCCAGAGCTTCTGCACAGCAAAAGAAATGGCAACCAAGAGAATGGGAAAAAATTTTTGCAATCTACCCATATGACAAAGGGCTAATATCCAGAATCTACAAAAAACTAAAACAAATTTACAAGAAAACAACAACTCCATCAAAACTGGACAAAGGATATGAACATTCACTTCTCAAAAGAAGACATTTATGCAGCCAACAAACAAAAGAAAAAATGCTCATCATCACTGGTCATTAGAGAAATGCAAATCAAAACCATATTGATATACCATCTCATGCCAGTTAGAATGACAATCATTACAAAATCTGGAGACAACAGATGCTGGAGAGGATGTGGGGAAATAGGAACACTTTTACACTGTTGGTGGGAGTGTAAATTAGTGCAACCATTGTGAAAGACAGTGTGGCGATTCTTCAAGGACCTAGAAATAGAAATTCTATTTGACCCAGCAATCCCATTACTGGGTATATACCCAAAGGATTATAAATCATTCTATTTTAAAGACACATGCACACATGCGTCTTTTTACAATAGCAAAGACTTGGAACCAATCCAAATGCCCATCAATGATAGACTGGATAAAGAAAATCTGGCACATATATACCGTGGAATACTATGCAACCATAAAAAAGGATGAGTTCATGTCCTTTGTAGGGACATGGATGAATCTGGAAACCATCATTTTCAGCAAACTAACACAAGAACAGAAAACCAAACACCACATATTCTAACACATAGGTGGGTATTGAACAATGAGAACAAAGGGACACAGGGAGGGGACCATCACACACTGGGGTCTGTTGGGGGGTGGGGGGCTACGGGATGGATCACCGGGGGTGGGGAGATTGGGAAGGAATAACATTGGGAGAAATACCTAAATTAAGTGATGGGGGATGGAGGCAGCAAACCACCATGGCATGTGTATACCTATGTAACAATCCTGCAAGATCTGTAAATGTACCCCAAAACTTAAAGTGTAATTTTAAAAAATCTGAGTGCTAATTCTTATATTACTGATTAATTTGGCCCAGTTCCCACAATCAGAAAGCGTCAGAGCTAGCATTTAGACCCACTGTGACTCCTAAGCTGACGGTTTTACTGTGACTTACATACTTTTTCTTACAGCATATAAAATTTTGAGAAGAGTATTTACATCCCATGAATAGTACTCATGTTTTAAATTAAGAAATAAGATAATAACAACCTCTGTTCTACTCCATTCTCCTGCCAGCTATCCCGTTTCTTTTCTTTGCTTTGTAATGAGACCTTCCAAATAACTATCTACATTCACTTTATTCAGTTTTTTGTCTGCTCCATAACATACTCCAATCAAGCTTTCATCACCTCTGCTCCACTGAAATTGTCAACAGTAACCTTCATGGCTAAATCCAATGTTTATTTCTCAGTCCTCATTTTACATGGCCTGTCAGAAGCTTTTGGCACTGCTGATCTCACGCTCCGTCTTGAAATTTGCTTTCCACAAGGCTGACTCTTACCTCACTGGCCATTTGTTCTTCATGTCCTTTCCTTCTCCCAGACTGATTATAATCTTAGCCCTTAACCCTCTTCTCTGTTATATATGTCATTATTCCCTCACTTTTCGCTTATAGTCGCATGCCTTTAAATACCATTTATCTGCCAACAACTCCCAAATTTATAACACCAACCCAGTCGTCATTCACAAACTCCACACTTAGAGAATCAACATGTCTTAAACTAAATTTTTGATCTTATATTTCAAACAACTCCATCTATGGATGGCCACTCTGGATCATCAATTCTAATTCTAGCTGGTCAGATCAAAATCCTTAGTCTGAATCTCCTTTCAGTCCCCATGTTCAGAAAATCCTACTGACTCTCTTCTCAAAACATATCCAGAATACGTTCTCATCACCTCCAGTGGTCTAAACAACCATCGTCTCTCCTCCGTATACCACAGTGGATATCCAGAATACGTTCTCATCACCTCCAGTGGTCTAAACGACCATCGTCTCTCCTCCGTATACCACAGTGGATATCCAGAATACGTTCTCATCACCTCCAGTGGTCTAAACGACCATCGTCTCTCCTCCGTATACCACGATGGATATCCAGAATACGTTCTCATCACCTCCAGTGGTCTAAACGACCATCGTATCTCCTCCGTATACCACAGTGGATATCCAGAATACGTTCTCATCACCTCCAGTGGTCTAAACGACCATCATCTCTCCTCTATACCACAATGGCTGTATAATGGTCTCCCTACTTCTCTTACACCTTTATAGTCCTTCTTGCACTACAGCTAAAGTGGTCTCTTTAAAATATCCGTTAAGGCCTGTCATTTTTCTCTCTGAAAATCCTGAACTGGCTCTCCATTTTACTCAGTGAAAAGATAAAGTCCTTGCAATGGCCTACTCTTTTTATTTTGTTTCAGTATTAATAGGAGAGTTCTGAATAATGTAGCTTTCAGCGAGGCGCAGTGGCTCACTCCTGTGATCCCAGCACATTAAGAGGTGGATCATTTGAGATCAGGGGTTCAAGACTAGCCTGGCCAACATGGCGAAACCCCATCTCTACTAAAAATACAAAAGTTAGCCAGGTGTGGTGGCCTGCGCCTATAATCCCAGCTACTCAAGAGGTTAAGGCAGGAAAATCACTTGAACACAGGAGGCAGAGTTTACAATGAGCTGAGATAGCACCACTGCACTCCAGTCTGGGTGACAGGGTGAGACTCTGTCTCAGAAAAAAAAAAAGAAAGAAAGAAAAGGTGTAGCTTTCAAAATCTCTCACTTTTCACTCTCAGAAACTTACTCTGTTTTTAGAAAAATGATTTCATATAGAAGAATACAATTTTAAGAAAAATTTTAATGATTATTCATTCTTAAATACTATAGTGAGGTAAACGTGGTTAAAACTTGAGATCTGTACCTGTTCCTTAGTTTTTTTTTTTTAAAAAAAAGCAACCTAACTCCATTTACTGAATTGTCTCTTATATTTTTCTTTTTTGTCTGAAAGTTCATTCCTTTGATTTTTAAGTAGCCATACAAAAGTTAAAAAAAAAATTTAGTGAATGCGAGATTATTCTGGCTTTAAAAATTCATATGTATTAAAGAATGAATAAATACTTAGGAAGCACTTATTCTAAAGGAATTTCTTTTTATTCATAAAAATAACAATGGAAATTGGCAGTAACTATCCACTGTAACTTATATAATTTTTTTCATTCTTGTTATAAAAAATACAAGTGAAGTTATACATGAAGAAGCCAGACCTAATAGGAAAAAAGAACCTTGTAGATCATGTGAGAAATAAGGTGAAATTACAGTTTTCATGCTAGCACAGAAATATGAAAGCTGAATAGAGAGTCAATTATAGGTAAAAGAAAGAACACTGAAGAAATTGCTGTGCATTCCACAGGATCATCAGCATTTTATGTCAAGTTTCAGAGCTGCTTTTAAGCTGAGAAACATATCCATATTACCTTAAATGAATATAACAAGTATGAAAGAATATGAATGAAAAGAAAGGACTTTTAATTTTGGATACCTAAACATACAGAAATCCAATTTAATTTTTTTTCTTTGAGATGGAGTTTTGTTCTTGTTGCCCAGGCTGGAGTGCAATGACACAATCTCAGCTCACCACAACCTCTGCCTATAGGGTTCGTGATTCTCTTGCCTCAGTCTTGAGTAACTGGGATTGCAGGCATGTGCCAACATGTCCTGCTATTTTTTTTTGTAGATTTAGTAGAGACAGGGTTTCTCCATGTTGGTCAGGCTAGTCTAGAACACCCGACCTCAGGTGATCCACCTGCCTCTGCCTCCCAAAGTGCTGTGAATACAGGCATGAACCACCACACTGGGTCCAAATTTAATATTTTAATCTAACATTTGACAGTCTTTAACAATAGAAGATTCTTCTCACTCTAGTCTTTTCTTTCTTTTTCTCCTTTGAGTCTAGCTAGACTTACGTATTTGTCAGTTCTCACGCTGTTACAAAGATACTACAAGAGACTGGATAATTTCTAAATGAAAGATGCTTACTTGACTCACAGTTCTGCATGGCTGGGGAGGCCTCAGGAAACATCAAATCATGGCAGAAGGGAGAGGAGAAGTGAGTACTTTCTTTACCAGATGGCAGGAAAAGAGAGCAGGAGAAACTTCCACTTATAAAATCTTCCAATCGCATAAGAACTGACTCATTATCACGAGAACAGCATGGGGGAAAATGCTCCTATGATCCATTCACCTCCCAGCAGGTCCCTCTCTCAATAACTGGGGATTATAATTCAAGATGAGATTTGGATGGGGACACAAAGCCAAATCATATCAACTTATATTTTATACATCTACAAGAAATGATGTGTTTTTTTCACTCTGAGTATTAAATGCACAATGGCTAATACAAATTATTATAATACTGATTGAATAAATGAATATAATGCTGATATTCAACCTAAAATTTGCTTTATTTGTGTTATATGCTAGTAGTTCCACTTTGTGGAAAAGAAAAAGAAATACTTAGAAAGGTTAAATGCATCTTAGTCAATAAGGTCATTTTTTGAACATAGACATATTCAAATCCAAAATTGGACTCATTTTCTCCACAGACAGTTTATATATTGGCATCTCATAATTATTATTGATTCAATAACATCATTCCCTAAATTGTCTTCATTATTCCCACCTCAATTTTCTCTTTCTTCTTTGTTCCCTGTCAGTTAAAAGCATCTGTTGTAATCTAGAAACTAGAATTCATCTTTAATTCTTTATTGTCTCATTCCACTGGTATGCCATCAGTCAGATATTAGTTATCCCTTTTACTTCTAAAATAGCTCTTCTGTCCTTCATCCTGTTAGCTGCTGTATGACCAGCCTGGATCTGGACCTGATTATCTTAGTGGATACCATGTGAAGCAGAGAGAGATGTACTTTCTTAAATTCAACTGTGGTCACTGAACTAAATTCCACTTATCCCCAAGGCTGGATGCTGTGCAGGCACTGAAAAGGAGTCACCAATGTTTGATTTAAAACCTTGGGTAAAATCTGCTCCCTAGTCTCCAGATTAGAAAGCCAACTCCTAGTGTGAGAAGATGCTTAATATCACCTTAGGCCTCAGCTGGGTGAACTTCAGTCAGCACCTTTTAGTTGGACAAAGGCTTTGGTCTTCATCCATATTCTAATAATTACCTACTGCTCAAATAACTTAACATTTAAGTTCAACTGGGAATGACAAGGCTGGTAGATTCTCTTTATTTCTCTCACACCTCATGGCCATCAGATATCATCCCATAAAGCTGCTCAGTCACTCCTCAAGTCTCTTTCCTCTTTCTCCTTTCCATTCATCAGTGATTCATCTCCCATGACTCTGGCCCTGTCTGCCAAACTTTGTTCTGATTTTCTCATTCCTGTTTAGCATTCTCATCTATTAATAAAATCTCCCCATCTCAGCTCCTAGAAAAAAATTTCTTTCATCTCCTTATCTCACAAATAGTTCTTTCCCAAACACCATGCTTCTCTGAGGCATTATCATATAATGATCATATAGCTGACATATGTTCATATAATGATCATATATGAGAATCTGTTTATATAATTCTATACAATTGAGATGACTCCAGAAAAGAATGAAAGGTACATGTCTTCCTTCCTCTATTAGGGACATCAGATCACAGTCTCAACTTTCTGTCAAAAGACCCTTCTCAAACAACCACGTCACCCATGTATATGTCCCACCCAGTCTTATAGTATTATTTAGGGCCTTTTGGACACTTGCTTATATATATATATTGATGGCTCCAACTCGAACTCGAGTTTTTCTCACCATTAAAAATCTCGTGTCTATCCTTAGGCAATTGTACTTGCTGGTATTTGTAATCCATCCAGTATCTGAGCTCAGAGAGTCTTGACTTTATTATATCCAGAGATTGTATATGTGTTACATTTCAGTGACCACCTCCCAAATTCCTAGGACCTCATCATGACCCAGAATGGTCCACATTTAAAATGGGAAACAACTCTGTACACTTTGGCTCCATGTTTCAAATATTCCTTTTTGACTTTAGGGAGAAGTTCAAATTCCTTTGCCTGGCATGTAGAGCTCTTAAGCAATCTGGCAACCACCTATCTTTCTAATTACATCCTCCGCAGCTTCTCCTATCAGTTTGACTTATTTTGTTCTAGCCACAATGAACCATTCACCACTTCTCAGATACACCTAATCTTTCATCCATATATGCCCTTGTCTGTGCTTTTTCCTCTTTCTGGAATCTTCTTTTCCAAATCTCCATCTCATTATAGCTAACTTAATCTTTCAGAACCATGTTGAGTTACTTCCTGCCTTCTCCAACTCCATAACACAGTGTCTTTCTAAGTCTGTTTTTCATCAGTGCTTGCAACAACTTAAGAATAAATGTTCAAGTTATTGTAACTATAAATATACACTTACATGTCAACATTATCAGGAATAATATTCACTAGTTGACAAAATCTCACTATTCTACATACTTCTGTTAAATTCTCATTTTTACAAGATCAAACAAAAAATTTCAAGAGGCTGTCTCTATTCAAATAAATATCTTTGTCCCAGACCAGTACAATGATAAGAATGTTCTTATTAAAATATCAGTAGAATTGCATAGGTAATGCTACCTCTTTCTTTTATTCTTAGGATCAATTTTCCCCTTGAAATAAAGTCACTGCCAAGGGAATCCATGCTCACTGTAAAACTGTTTGGGATTGCCTGTGCAACGAACAATGCAAATTTACTGGCGTGGTCTTGTCTTCCATTGTTTCCAAAAGAGTACGTATCGATTGTGAGTAATAAGCCTATCATCTCAATAAAGCATTCTTACAAGTAAATATTTTGCAGTATATGGCATAATGGGGAAATCAAGGCATTTTAGTCTAAAATTGACATGGTTCAATATAAATCATGACTACTGAAAGCAGAACTGAAAAGTAAAATTGTAGAAATGGCTTTAGAAACAGGACTCATGCTCAACTTGTTAGCTGGGTCATTTATAATGGAAAGGTATTGGTATGACCAATCTCAATTACTTTTTCTTCTCTGACCAACTGATTTCTTTGGAATTAGTAATTCAAAATGATTTGGATTAATACTGTAATTTAGAAAGAATGTAAGTCATGGAATTCTGGCTAAAGTAAAATTATACAAGGTAGCTGGCTTACTGAGCTTTTCTTACCAAGAAGAAATATTTAGTAACTTTAAGGTGATATTTTTCAGAAAATTAAGTCAATTATATATTCAGATATTCTCTCAGAACTAATGATCATTGCAAAATGAAGTGTTGATTTAACCATAAATCTTAGAAACTATTAATATTCAGAATACTTGATAAAATCAATTACATGGTTTTCTATGGTATCAAGGAAAAAGTATTTTTTAAAAAGCAATCATTTTTCATATGGCTACTCTTGCTTCAGAATCAAATGATAAAATTCAGGACTTTGGAAAAATTAAAACATATATAGTAATGTTAATATTTTTATAAAGTATGTTTCTGCCCCTGCTGTTTTAGAAAGATATGGTAATGCAAAAATATTTTTTAAAATTTTCATTAGTCTTTATTTTCCAGACCTAATCAATATGAAAAATTATGAGCAACCATAATAGATGTTTAAAAATCTTCTTTGTTGTATTAATTCTGATGTACACTCTGTGTGTGTGTGTGTGTGTGTGTGTGTGTGTGTGTGTGTGTGTGTGTTGCTCTGTTATTTGTTTTCATGCTTTAGCCGATTTCTATACTGGTGTTCCTTGAAGACAGGGAATGTGTATATCTTTGTCACATCTATCTTCTAATGCAGCACCTCATACAAACAGGCAATCAGTACAGGTTTGTTTACTAAATTGAACTGAGGGGGAAAAAACCAGTCCCTATAGAGGAGATAAAGAATGAAATAAGATTTCAAAGTCTGTAAGAAACAAGTTAGCCCTAAAAGCAATACCTATTGCTATTAGCAGACATTTCAAAGATATAATTTGTGTGCTAAGTACTTTATTTTCTTTCTCACTAGGAGCAGCTATACAAGTGTCCTTCCTTCTCATAAGTGAGTTTCCTTAAAATTTCACCTGCAGTATTTGTAAGATCTACCATTTTTGTAGAATATTTCTAATTAGTCACTGAAAAAAAAAGGTTAAGTCCATGTTACTCTCCCTTCATGTAACATAGTACTTGTACATACAAATCAATGAACACTTAAACATATAATAATTTAGAAATATTTTTGTCTTTAAAACTAATCTTGAAGGCGTTTTTCCAGATGATTATGATAGTAAAAATACCACCTCCATGTTGTTTTGTCATATGTCACTTACCAGTGGTAAGCATTTTACAGGTGAGTGGTCATAGAAGATGAGCATTTGTGAGAGATGGCATCTGGGACTGATTCTAGGTGGCATTTTTTAAGGGGATGTGTCAAAATTGTAGATGATGAGACATCAGAAAACACAACTCACTTCAACAAGTACTCAATAAGCATTTCTAAATATTTTTTAAAAAACCTGTTTCTCCTGAAAATCAGAAAATCTGCTTTTCTCCTATGCTGGATAATTTGAGGAAATACAGATATTTTTAAGAAACCAGAAACACATCACATGGTGCAACTGGGAGGCTGGGAAGACTCCACTTTGCTCATTGCTTCAAGTTATGAAGATTCTAACCCAATTTATTTGATGCAGATCTTTCAAATCCAAGCAAATTGGTGACTTAATTTTATTTTCTTTCATGGGATCATCCCTGCTCATAAACATTTGATATTGAATCTGTCTTTTATTACAGTTCAAATTGCCCATAGCTAGCCATGTGGAACTATAATGAGTGCTTATGTCATTATTTTTTCCAACACATGTATCAACTGAAAATATGCAGAATTAAAGGTTTCCTATCTCTTTGTGGTTTCCAGAAGTGGATTTCAGATGAACCAACGGTGATTAAACTCAGGTACATCAGTTAGGGCTGCATCAACAAAGTCTGAAAATAAACTTCTACATTTTCAAGCGTGCAAACTTATCTTCAATTCTATCTCAGAGTCTTAAATCCAAAAGTAAATTTGGCCCACAGAAAGTTTATAGTGCTGTCTTTTGCAGACAAGGCTTCCACCTCACCTACATTTGTAATGTCACCACAATGTAGTGTGAAAGTGCTATCCTTACCTCAACAGTTTCCATGAGCTCCCTCCACTATTCAAGTTCAAAATTAATAGCATGGTAATTAGTTCGCATTTCTAAATTGTGGTAAGCTACTTCAGCACAGAGATTCTCAACCCTGATTAAACCGTAGAATTTTCTGAGGAGATTTAAAACTAAACACAAAGCCCAAGCACGCCCAAAGATTCCAACTTAATTGGTCTGTGATCTGGCCTGAGTATCAGTATTTCTAAAGCTCCCAAGATGACTTTAAAGCCTTGAAAAATTAAAATGTTTTTCATAATTTCATAAAAGACCTAAAATAAATCTTAATCTCAAAACAGTTAGATTCCTTAGACAATTCCCCAAGTAGCCAGCCCTGACTCCATTGTATCAAATCGTTTCAGATATATCTTCAAAATCATATAACTGAAAAAAAAATTATAGATGAGAATTTATTATCGTTTTTTCTACTATCCAAGAGAGACCCTCAGTTATTCCAAATATGTCTATTACAGGTAAAGAACTCTATGATGAATGAAGATTTGAAAAACAGCAATTAGTGCCAGACTACTTATAAATAGAACAAAAACTAGAATGCATGTCTGAGTTTTACTACCTTAAGCTGCCTCCCTTCCTGCTCTTAGGTGCCATGCCTTTCTCTATAAACACTCTGTAAACATTTAGCTACCCTACAAGAGGGATATGTTTAGATGTTGTCCCCTCTAAATCTCATATTGAATTATGGTCCTCAGTGCTGGAGGTCGGTCCTCGTGGTAGATTTTTGGGTAATGGGAGTAGATCTCTTATGGCTTGGTCCTGCCCTCGAGATAGTGAATAGGTAGTCACAGATCTGGTTGTTTAGAAGCATGTGGCACCTCCTCCCACCTGGTCGTGATCTCACCATGTGAGACCTGCTCCTCCTTTGCCTTCTGCCATGAGTGTAAGCTTCTTGAGGCCTCCCCAGAAGCCCAGCAGATGCCAGCACCATGCTTCCTGTAAAGCCTGCATAATTGTGAGCCAGTTAAACCTCTTTTCTTTTAGATTGCCCAGGCTCATGTATTTCCTTACAGCAATGCAAAAATGGCCTAACCCAGAAAATTGGTACCAGAAGTAGGGTATTGCTATGAAGATATCTGTGGATGTGGCATTAGAACTGGGTAACAGGCAGAGGCTGGAAGAGTTTGGACCGCTCAGAAGAAGACAGGAAAATGAGAGGAAGTTTGTGATTTCTGAGAGACTAAATAGTTGTGGCCAAAACACTGATAGTGATATAAATTCTGTAAAGGCTAACAAGGTCTCAGATAGCAATAAGGAACTTACGGGGAGCTGAAGGTTACTCTTGTTATGCCTTAGCAAGGAATTTGGTGACATTGTGCTTATGCCCTAGGAATCTGTGGAAGTTTGAACTTGAGAATGGTAACTTAGGGTATCTGACGGGAGAAATTTCTAAGTAGCAAAGCGTCCAAGAGGTAGGCTGGTTGCTTCTAACAGCCTCATCTCAGATGCAGGAGTGAAAAACTGACTCAGAATTAGAATTTTATTTGAAAGGGAAGCAGAGTATAAAAGTTTGGAAAATTTGCTGTCTGGCCATTTGACAGAGAAAGAAAAAGCATTATCAGTAGAAAAGCTGAAGTGGGCTTGGAGCAAGTACTTGTTAGACATATTTGCATAACTAAAAAAGAGCCAGGTGCTGATAGCCAAGAAAATGTGAAACCCTAGGAGGAAGGAATTGTTTCTAGGGACAGACCCAGGGCCCTGCTGCTGTGTGCAGCCTCAGGACACTGCTCCCCACATCGAGGTTGCTCTGGCTCCAACCTCTGATCAAAGTGGCCCAGGTACAACTTGGACCACCACTTTGTAAAGTGCAAGCTATAATCCCTGGCAGGTTCCACAAGGTGTTAAATCTGCAAGCACACAGAGTACAAGAGTGAAGGAAGCTTAGCAACCTCCACCTACATTTCAAAGAATATACTGGAAAGCCTGGGTACCCAGGCATAAGCCTGTTCCAGGGGCAGATTCCTCACAGAGAACCTCTAGTAGGGAACTGCAGAGGAGAACTGTGGAGTTGGATTCTTCACAGAGTCCTTACTGGGGCACTGCATAGTGAAGCTGTGGGAAACGGGCCGCCGCTCTCCAGACTCTGGAATGGTAGAGTCACTAGCAGTTTACTAACTCATCATAGAAAAGCCACAGGGGCAAAGCTGACCAAGGTCTTAGGAACCCACCATTGTATCAGTGTGCTCGGGATGTGGGATCTGGAGTCAAGGGTTATTTTGGAGCCTGAAGATTTAATGACTGCCCTGCTGGGTTTCAGACTTGCGTGGGACCTGTAACTTCTTTCTTTTGGCCAATTTCTCCCTTTTGGAATGAGAATTTTTACCCAATTTCTGTACCCCATTTTATCTTGAAAATAAATAATTTGTTTTGATTTTATGGGCTCATAGATGGAAAGAACTTACCTGTAGATGAGACTTTGGACTTGGACTTCAGACATTTGAGTTAATGCCAGAAAGAATTAAGACTTTGGATAATTATTGAGAAGGCGTGATTGTATTTTGCAATGTCAGAAGGACATGAGATTTGAGGAGCCAGGGTAGGAATAATGTAGTTTGGATGTTGTCTCCTCCAAGTCTAGTGTTGAATTGTAGTTTCCAGTGTTGGAGGTAGGACATGGTGGGAGATGTTTGGGTCATGGAGATGGATCCCTCATGGCCTGGGGCTATCCTTGAACTAGTGAGTGGGTACTTGCAAGATCTGGTTGATTGGCAGTGTGTGGCATGTCCTTAAAATTTGCTCCCGCTCTCACCACATGAGACACCTGTTCACCCTTTGCCTTCCACCATGATTGGAAGCTTCCTGAGGCCTCCCTGAAAGCTGAGCAGATGCTAGCATCATGCTTCTTGTAAAGCCTACAGAATGATGAGTCAAGTAAACTTCTTTTCTTTATAAATTATTCAGTCTCAGGAATTTCTTTTTAGCAACACAAGAATAGCCTAACACAATAGGGTACCAGCTCAGCCTTGCCTAGACTACTCTTATTCATGAAACCTGTTAGACATAATAAAGTCAGCAGCCCAAATAATTTTATAACATCAGATTCTTTGGTCCTGCCTGCTACAAATTCTTTGGCTCCAAGATGCCAGCAATAGACACATAGAATACTATGGCTAAAATTGATAATTGTTTTATGTAAACACCTTATCTTGTTGCTTGAGGAAAAGTGACCCAAAGAGGGTAAACCAGCCCATCTGTTCTCCTGGTGTCACAAATTTTGTGTTGGCTTTTCTAATCAACGAATTTATAAAACATATTTAAATTGAAAAGTATCTTAAGGCTACCCCAGAACAAATATTTTGAAATATTATGTTTAGCAGTGTAGTCCTTCTTCTAATGGCCTCATATTAAAACATCTCAAAGTATAAGAGTGGTTCCATGGATGTGTTTTGTCAAAGAGAATTTATAAACCCATAGCCCAGCCTAAGTGACATCTTCCTACCATTTATCTGAAGCTCACCCTCAACAACCAGCAGAACTCCAAAGCTATATCAAAACTCTGAAGATCATTGATTTTGTCCAGGAAGCTCAAAAAAGTTAAGCTAATAAGGGAAGGTAAATAATAAAGATAGGCTCCAGATGTCCTGACACAAAGTCTGCTGTTCTTTCTGTTAAGTGAAACTCTTTTTTGTATGTCCTGCCTTCAAAATGTTTCATTTTAACTAACTTAATAAATGTTTTCACAGTAGTAATACTTTAAAAAATGGCCAGTGGTCCCATTTGCCTGGTCTTAAAAAGTTTGTATTTTCATCTTCTTTCTGAGAACTACCAACACTCTTAGATGTATCTTTTCACATTTCAATTTCACATCTCAATTTCCTCATCTTTCCTATATTCTCTATTTAAAGAAGTCTATGGAAATGTGTTCCCTCCTTTATGCTTGCAGTATCTAAAAAGATTTTTAGACAAATTTTATTATCAAAAAGTAAATTAATATCAAACACATGAAGAACCTCCATAATAGTGCCAAACATGTATTTCCTTTCCCCCTCAAATGACTGTAAGTTGTGCATATATTAGCCTTAATGGATAGCTAGAAGTTAATTCACCCTACACACTATTTTTTGATAGATTGCCCCATACACACACCTATGTCAAGTGTTCTGACTTCACTCTGCCACATGTGCCTCAGGGTTAAAGACTTGGTGACTGTTAATACATCCAAGATTCAATCTGAGGACAGTAATTACCATCAAATTCTTGAGTCTCCTCATCCTCTGTCAAGACCTCTTAGATCATTCAGATTTCTGGATTAAAGCATAGCCAAGACATATAAATATGATAAGACCACAAATATAACACATTCCACAACTTAAGTATAAATAAATAATGCAACTCCTATATCACACTCTTCCTCATGAGCTCCCACCCTGTAACTAATGAGAAGAAATAAAGTTCCATCTGTGACAAGGTGTTAGTTCAGTGACTTTTAATAGTCCTTTTAGAAATATGCAGTCTCTTCTGGATAAAAATGCTGGGTCACTCAGATAACTTTCTTACTCTCTGGTTATCTTCCTAGGAGGGGGAAAGGATATGTAAGAAAAGGAGAAAACAAAAAACATAAAAACAGATTATTTGCCCTGGTGACCTCCAATACCCACATCAAAGCCCCTTTTTAAGCTGATGGATGCTAGTTATAGCTGAAGTCTGCAGCTCATGACTGGGGCTCCCCCAGCTTGGTCAGGGTTTCCCGGGAAGCCCTGGGTGACTCAGGCTTTCACAGGCACCACAGAGCCTTTTGAGGTTTGCCAGCGACTCTCGGTTGACCCCAGGTTAGATGGTCCAGTCAGATGCCCTTATTACAGAAGCCCTTATTCCCACCAGGGAAACTCTGGAAACTCTCCCTCTCAAAAGACTTTAGATAGTTTCAGATCCCATCTTATCTACACAGAACACAGAGAAGGCCCAACGAAGCTAAACTCACAAGTTGCTCCTGCCTGTTAATCACATAATGCCAAGTTTAATGGCCATGCCACACGTAGTACAGAACCACTCGAGGTGATTTCCTTCCAGGATCTGAAACGGGGAGTGCGAAGAGGAGCTCCTCTGCCTTCAGCATTATGTTTTTGCTCACTGATCTCACACGTCTCCCATCTGCTTGCCAAAGCAGAGGAGAGGCAAACTGGGACACCTATGTCAGCCGTGCTCATTCTGCTCCTTCTTTCTCTGTCTTCTGCTTCTCACCCTCCCAAATTCCCAGGAAGTGATGGGCTTTTCTTTCGTCATGCTCTCCTATCCGACATGGCACATCCTCCTCCTTTCTCACCTCTGTTGATTCTTTTCCATGCACAGAAACATTGTCTCTGAATGCTGTGGAGAACATAATGACCTCCAAGTTTGGTGTTAGACATGTTTCTTTCTCTTCTTGCATTCTACTAACACTAATTCAAAACTTTTCCTGGGCAGATAGGGGTTTGGCCATTTGGGGTGAAGGTCATATGCCCTGAAAGGCAAAAGGGAAAATTATAATAATAATTTTCTAATCTTCACCTCTATTAAACTAATCCTTACCTTCCTAATACTGGCCCCCCGATATTGTTATACCAAGACAGATTTTCTTCAGGTAAGGGAGGGATGCAACAAAGAAACAAAGAAAACAAAATTTATCCTACTTGAAGAATATTCTTAAGTCACATAAAACATCTGCCCATATTTTAATAAAGCACATTATACTCCCGTAGGCAGGTATTTGCTTACAATATCTTTAAATAGAGAAAATAATAAAAGAGGCAGTCTTCAGAAAGCTAAAGGTCTAAAGAAAGCTTTATTTGTTGAATGTCTTCCTCATATTTTGCATAAGATCTGTTAAATGGCAAGATGGAATTCTATATTGCTTTTAGAAAACTCACTTGTTGCATTAAAGTTCTTTATAAACTTTAATTCAGTTTTGCATTTTCAACTTGGCATATTAAAATCAAAGACTGTTTTTTCTATGACCATTGGAACGTTTTACTAATATTCTGACTCATATGCACAGCCAGGTATGACTTTTTTTCTAATTCATATAAGCATCTGTGGATTTGGATGTTACTGAAGCTGTTAAAACCGTGCACGAACTCTTCCCTGTTTAAAGCCTTTCCTGTATGTACTCTCATTTACTATGATAATTTACCACCAATTTTTAAACATTTAGAATATGAATAATCTTTCTATTTATGTGTGAGAAAGCGTTTCCTCCATGAAGCCCCACAACTATTTTTATTCTGAAAATCATATGCTATGCTAATTTAAATCTTTTTTCTATAAATTTAGAACTTATATCTTTAAAGGTTCCCAGGGATTTAGTCACTCCATGGAGCAAAATATGTTCTGAAGAGTTGACATCTGTATTGATTTAGGGCGGTTGTAACTCCAAGAATATAAATTCGAAATTCTTTTTTTTTTTTTTGAGACGGAGTTTTGCTCTTGCTACCCAGGCTGGAGTGCAATGGTGCAATCTCGGCTCACTGCAACCTCTGCCTCCTGGGTTCAGGTAATTCTCCTGCCTCAGCCTCCCGAGTAGCTGGGATTACAGGCATGTGCCACCGTGCCCAGCTAATGTTTTGTATCTTTAGTAGAGACGGGGTTTCACCATGTTGACCAGGATGGTCTCGACATCTTGACCTCGTGATCCACCCGCCTCGGCCTCCCAAAGTGCTGGGATTACAGGCTTGAGCCACCATGCCCGGCCTAAATTCCAAATTCTTAGTCCCACCTTATAATCACCATTGGTGACAATTAAAAATACATGCTATCCATTAGAAACCACTGTGGGTAAATAATTTTCTAATGTGGAAAATAAATGTAGGCTTCTACAAAAATAGCCAAGCATGTGGTATATTAAAAATGAACTGTTAATCAGTGTCTAGGCTGGTGGACTATCTCATTTCTTTTCCAGCAACTGAATAAAGCCACTGTAATAGCTGATTATGTTTATATTCCAAAAGAAAACATTTGCAGATAATAATAGCTTCCATCATGAAGTGACTCCCATCTGTCTGTATATGTTGTCTCTTGCAGAAAATCCATTCTCGGGTCTATGCTATTCAGCATGACATTTCAGAGTGAGCCTCCCATAGAAATGATAGCTCCAGGAGTGTGGGATGTAAGTCAGCCATCCCCAGTGACCCTGCAGGTAAGTGCCAGGCTACAAGATTAAAGTACACTAGGCAAGTATTGGTTGACAAGTAGTTTGTTGTCAATTACAGAAACAATTTCTTCCAGGATCACACATTTTAATAGCCTTCTCTGCCTTCAGCCTTCTGGGATTTGTGAAACCTCTACTGCTTTTATTTTATGTACAGTACTCTCAAAGCACTTTTATCCCAGCTTATATAATGGCAATTTCAAACCATTCTCCTTCCAACAAGGTCATGTTGGAGAACCGTGGAGTGTTTGCCATGAGTGTACTCATTATTATACTCATTATGGCCATTCACTCTTCTTTCTGTTGCCTAAAAACAGTCATTGGTATAAATTATTAACTTGGTATCCTACTCACACCTGCCTCAGCTTTGTGTCATATTTCTTTAAAATCTCTTCTGTCACATGTTTCTGAAATGACTAGCAATTAACTGAGTAGTAGGAAAGAAACTGAAAACAAATCATCCTTTTTTTTTCCTTAAAGTCTGTCTACTCTGTGTGATTTGCAATCGTAAATCAAAGGTGGTAAATGACTTCAGGCTCTGGTCCTTACTGCTTACAGCTCCTTGTGGGTTCCTGATTGTAGTTCATCAGATTGGTTGGAAACTTGAGGCATGCACAGTCTCATACACAGAAATGCATGCAATATGTGTGGAAAATGCGTGGAATTTTTCCTCCATAGGAAAAATTAGAATATGTTCTCTGAGCAGCATCCTTTAGAAAAGAGTTTTTCAACCTTACCAGTATTGACATTTTGGACAAGAAAATTCTTTGTTGAGGGGACTGTTGTGGGGACTGTTGTGGGAACTATCCTGTTCAGGATATTTAGCATCATCCCTGGCTTCTTTCCACTGGATGCCCAAGGCACTTTCTCAGTTCTGACAATCAAAGAATGTCTCCAGATATTGTCAAATGTGCTTTTGAGAAAAGGATTTCCTAGCTGACATCACAGCTCTAGAGGAAGTTAGTAAAGTCTTCAGGCTCTTAAGTTTCCAGGCTTGTGGTGAAAGGTTTGGGACACAGAGTTGAGAAAATATGTGCAGAAAAATATTTAACATGGCAAGGAGAAATTAATACTGATAAAAGTATGGCATCACATCCTTGCAGAGTAAGATTCAACCAGATGACACCTAAAGATCTGCTTCCAATCTGTGGGCATGTTAAAAAAGAATGCTTATTCAGATTAGATCTTGGCACAGCATCAGAGACACTCCACACGTGGTATCTTATCAATTAGCATTTGTTGTGTTTTAAAAGAACAAAACAATAAATATAATCCATTAATAAAGAGGAGAGACTCATCGTAAACCTGGTAAATATATTCTACTAATGAAGAAAAATAGCAAAATGCTAGAGATTCAATTCAATCACACTTTATTCATGTTTTATATATGACTACTATGCTCCAAACATTATGATAAACACTCTTACAAAAATGAGCAAATACGTAATACTAAGCCAGGAATTCAAGGAATGCAAAATCCAGCTGGAGAGACAGACTTTCACAACTCACTGTGATGTAATGTGACAGATACTATACCCATTGTAGGAACACTAACACAATAAGAATAGCAATGAATATTCCTGAGGGAAAGTAAAGAAATGTATGAAGTCTGGGGACAGACATCCAGAGGACATGACATTTGAATGCTCTTTAGAGAATGAGAAGGATTATCCATCATGAAGGAATGCACAATGCAAACACACATATTCAGAAAAGAGTTGGCAGTTTCAAAACATGGCAAGTTAGTTAAGATTAAAGAATAAATTATGTGAGGAACAGTGGCAAAAAGTGGAAAATCATTAGGGTACTGGATTGTGTACCAGGTTTGGATACGATTATCTGAGCAGTAAGTCATAAAAAGTAGTTCTAGCAATTGTAGAAAATGTCTTAAAAAGACAAGAAGACTAGATATGTGAACACTTGTTTTTGTTGGTTTTGTTTTTGTTTGGATGTTTTGCATGTGTTTTATTGGTTGTTGGTTTTTTTCTTCATTTCTTTTTGAGACAAGGACTCACTTTGTCACTCAGGCTGAAGTGCAGTGGCATAAACATGGCTCACTGCAACCTCCACCTTCTGGGGTCCAATGATCCTGTCATCTTAGCCTCCCAAGTGGCTGGAACCACAAGTGCATGCCACCATACCCTGTTAATTTTTTTTTTTTTTTTTTTTTTTTTTGTAGATGGGAGTCTGACTATGTTGCTCATGCTGGTCTTGAACTCCTGACCTCAAGCAATCTTCCTGCCTCAGCATCCCGAAGTGCTGGGATTACAGGTGTCAGCCACTGCACTCTGCCTGAACACTTGTTAAAAAAATATTTTAGTGATCAGAGTTAAAGATCATAGGGCCAAAACTAAGAAAAAACAATTAAATGGTAGATTTTAGAAACTTTTTTTAAACAGAAAGGGATACAACTATATGAAGGAAACGTATGGGGAAACAGAGACAGAAACTTGAATTCCTGAGTTCATAGAAATACCTTCAGTTTTAAGAATGAACACAGAGAAAGAATAGACAGTCTTCAATAGAGTAATATGATGAACTCAGTTTGAGATATATTACATTTTATATAGACCTATGGGGTGTCTAGGTGTAGGTATAAATTATCTTTCTTTAAGAGGACAGGTGTACTTTCTATCAAACTATTTTATGACAGATCCAAAACACCTCAGCTTAATGAAAACTTTCAAGTATGACCATTTCCAGAATTTTATGGATATAAATTTATGATTTTAGGGTTCTATGGGGAGAGAACAGTGGTGGTGGTAGAAGAAGGAAAGAGAATCTGTGAGATGAGAGACTATCCTTGATGCTTCTCAGATGAGGTGAATATTTCCTTTAGGAACACAGATTTTGGCAAGTGGAATCTGAAGGAAAACATCAAATATTCAATAATGGCACAGATTTCCAAGTAACTATCTGGATCCATAACAGAATTCATCTTTAAAACAAGTGGAGGAAGGACATGCAAATCATTCCACAGTATGCAAAAGTTAAACCATCCCAAGTTTCCAAAATAATTTCAAACTGTATAGATACATTAAAAGGTTCACAGCATGATTTTAATTGACGATGCAATATATAAGACAGAGTTATTAAGGTAGTAAAGTCAAAACCTTTAATAGTATCTGTTTAATTACATAGTCAGCTAAATTTTGAGCAGAATCTTTCAACCTAAAGATTATGAGATGGTGAGGAGATGACAGTTCTGCATCCATCGTTTTGTTAGGGAGTTAGTAGAGTCTCGGGGAAAGACATCTGGCTGAGTTAGAAAATATGGATTCTAGTCTTTCTTTTGCAGACAGCCTTATGACCTTCAGCAAGTCGCCCAAACTTTTTTCTCTGCATAATGAAAAGATTATGCTAAGCCGATCTGAATTCCCTCTTCCGGTGGTTCTGACTAGATGGTGGTTATTGCCACACAGCAGCCACTCCAGTATGACAAGGGATGTGATATGACACGAATGTGATTACTTCCAGCCAATACTTTTTTCAGGTCCTGTGGTTGATTGATGCACCAACGAGAAGCAGTGGACAGAGTGAAATAGAATTTAGTTCAGAAATGGAGGCAGATACATAAGTTATTGCTTGACTGACTTAGCCTGGGTCTCCCTCAACTTCCTGCCTCTCCCTGAATGCAATCTAGAGGAACAGCTTTGTCACATATTTAAGCACTAAACACAAAGCTGTTTCGTAGAAACTCATGTGGTTCTTGTTCTATTCTATGTTTCATTATTATTATTGTTGTTATTATTATTTGGAGATGGAGTCTCACTCTGTCGCCAGGCTGGACTGCAGTGGCACCTCGGCTCACTACAATCTCCGTCTCCCGGGCTCAAGCAATTCTCATGCCTTGGCCTCCCAAGAAGCTGGGATTACAGGTGTATGCCCCCACACCCAGCTAACTTTTGTATTTTAGTAGAGATGGGTTTTCGCCATGTTGGCCAGGCTAGTCTCAAACTCTGACTTCAGGTTATCTGCTTGCCTCGGCCTCCCGAAGTGCTGTGATCTATATTTCACTACTTGCTCTCCTCCTCATTTGTATCTAAAATCCGTGTATTCTGGCTTACCACCATACTTGGTCAGGTACCTGCTAATTCCTAGGTGCCAAACCCAGTGGTGGTTTTCAGTCCTCATCAGGCTAGCCCTCCCTCCGCTCTTCTTGGCACTGTCTGTCTCTTCCCCATGACTGAACTCCCTCGTTTTCTGGCTTTGGTGTTACCGTCCTCGCTTATCTCCTTGCATTACTGTCTGTCATGCTCTGTCTCCTTCCCACGGACAATTCTCAAAGCTTCAGTCTGCAGGCCATGGCCATGCACAGTGCACATAGTCTCCCTGGATGCTCTCATTCATTTATTTTATTTTCTTTCTTTTTTAAAAAAACAGCTTTCTTGAGATATAATTCACATACTATACTATCCTCCCATTAAAGTGTGCAATTCAGTAGTTTTTAGTATTTTCACAGATAGGTGCAACTATCACTGCAATCAATTTCAGAGCATTTTCATCACATCAGAAAAGAAAGCCCATACTCCTTAACTCTCACCTCTTATTTCCCCAACCTCCCTAATCCTAAGGTACCGCTGATCTTCTTTCTATCTCTATAAATTTGGGTATTTGGGTCATTTCATTTAAATGGTATTGTACAATGTGTGATCTTATTTGTGGCCAGCTTCCATCACTTAGCATAATATTTTCAAAGTGCATCCATGTGGTAGTACCAATTGGTATTCACTCCTTTTTATATATTCCATACACATTTTTATACAATACTCTTACATTATTGTAACATATACATATGAATATACCATATTTTATTTGTTAATTTGTCAGTCAGTGTACATTTGGGTTCTTTCCACTATTTAGCTATTAAGAATATTGCTGTTATAAGCACATATAGACACTTTTTTGTGTGAACACATCTTTCTTCCTTGAATATATCCTTAGCAGTGGAATTACTGGGTCTCACACATTTCTAAGGTTTTTGTCTCAGTATCTGTGTAAGTGCACTTATAAGTCTGTGTCTCTGGTTCAGACTTCTTCACACCTCAGCCTTCAGACAAATATAGCCACGTACTTGCTGAAACTCCCACCTGGATATTCTATTGGCAGCTTCAAATGAAACATGGCCCAAACTGAGCCCACTCCTCTCCAAAATTACTTTCACCCTCTGAATCCTTTGTGTCTGTCCATGCCCCACATACACCTGCCTGTTTTTCTTGCCTCCTCCCTCTTTCTCTCTACTCATATTCAGTCCATATGACATCCTGCCCATTTATCTTCTGTATTTTTCTTGTCTGTCCTCTCAATCCTCACCTCATCTGCTGGTTTCCTTGGCTTTAGTTTTGTCATTCTCTAGTCCAAAATCTATATAGTCACAAGGGTGATCCTTCTAAAACTTAAATTTGAACCTGCCAGTTCCCTGCCTAGACTCTTCAATAACTCAGCACTACCCAGAGTATTAAGGTCAAACTCTGTAGCATGACCCTTCTGCCATCGCTTCTCGTTTGACACTTGAAGCTTCAGCAACTTTGAAACGTTGTAGTTTCTGACATGCACTGTCCTGCCTTCACCTGATATGAACTTATGAATACTGTTCCCTGTCTGTAATGTGCCCTCTCCCCTTCACTGTCTACTGTCCACCACTCCTCTGACTCTGTGTAAATGAAATTCATCTTTTGCCATCCCTGGATCCTCTAGAAATCTACCCTTACCCCCTCCTCTTCTACTTACTCCAAGCCGAGTTAGGTGCCATTCTTCTGTATTCACTAAAACCCAACAGCATTTTTTCCACACATTCACCACAACATATTCCTTTCCACTGACAGAGAGCTCTGATGGCATTGAAGGTATTATATATCACAAGCATCTAGCACAGTAGTTGGAAGAAGGTATTTGTCAAATTAATGATATATATCCATATTTCTGATGACTACAAAAACACCACCCACAGATATATCCCAATTCAGCCCTTTGGTCCACTTATCCGAACGTGAATATCAAAACTTCCTTTTATCTAAGTAGGATGTCTCCTTAAACCACAGAGCTTACTCATTCAAAGTATTTTCCTTTATCTAACATTTTAGTACATGCTTATCTTCCATTACCGTCAGTATTAGAAAGAGGCACCAGTCTTATCATTGATGCAGATTTTAGAACACATTATATTTTCAGTTCTAATGTAACAGATCCTTTTTTCTCACTCCAAAACCACCATATGGATCCCTCTTTTACAACTCCTTTTTTCAGACTCACCACAATTGCCACTCAATTAGCAGTTATCCTTCCTTCCTCTGAACTGCAGTAGAACTCATGGTCTAACATACATATGTTTTTGTTTTTTTTTTTGAGACAGAGTCTCTCTTTGTTACCCCTACTGGAGTGCAGTGGCGTGATCTCAGCTCACTGCAACCTCCTCCTCCAGGGTTCAAGCAATTCTCTCCCATGCCTCAGCCTCCCAAGTAGCTGGAATTACAGGTGCACACCACCTCGCCCTGCTAATTTTTGTATTTTTAGTAGAGACAGGGTTTCACCATGTTGGCCAGGCTGCTCTTGACTTCTAACCTCAAGTGACCTGCCTGCCTCAGCTTCCCAAAGTACTAGAATTACAAAGATGAGCCACCATGCCCAGCAAGTGTTTCTTATAATACCATCCTACACACAGAAAATAATAGATATTACTTACATCTTCCATAAGGTATGGTGCTTAAAAGTGTTCTAAAGCAAATGCATTAAAGCATACTTTTGGGGAAATTTTCTCTTCTAAAAAGTGCAAAAGGCAACTAGGAGAAATTTCAATATTTTCTATAGTAACTCAAGAAATCTGTAGCTATTTAGCCTCATAATTCATGAAAAAATGCAATTTGATATAGGAGCTCACTCATGTATCAGAAATAAAAATTGTTTCCTAAGTAAAATATATACAAATAATGTACTACGGGTTTGTACACAGAAGTTCTTTTGCATGCTCATCTACTACTCTGTTTTCTCATCCACCATGCCATTTACTTAGTATCAACATAAAATTGTACCAACTCATTAAGAGTTATTTAAAAATACTTGTCCATATAAAGAGTAGCATGTAACTTGCTCGTACTGGATGCCCTTCCCTCTAAGATACCAAAGTTCATCTTTCAAGATTAATCTTTGTCAAGAGATTAAACATTTGCTGTAATGTTTCAGTTAAGCTGTTCTGTTACTTGTTTCTTCTTCTTCTTCTTCTTCTTCTTTTTTATTTTTTGAGACAGTGCAGTGGCCAAGATCTCAGCTCACTGCAACCTCCACCTCCCAGGTTCAAGCAATTGTCCTGCCTCAGCCTCCTGAGTAGCTGGGACTGCAGGCGTACGCCACCACGCTCAGCTAATTTTTGTATTTTTAGTAGAGATGGGGTTTCACCATGTTGGCCAGGATGGTCTCAGTCTCTTGACCTCATGATCCTCCCGCCTCGGACTCCCAGAGTGCTGGGATTACAGGCATGAGCCACCCCACCTGGCCTACTTGTTTCTTTTGTCATGTTGGAGTAGTAATTGATACATTATAACATAGATTATATCAAAAACAAAAATTTAACAGATGTTAGGGGTTACAGAATAAAATCACTAAACTTTTCAAATAAATAAGCTCTCAAATATATTAAACTGTATTTCAAACTGAAACTCATACCATCTACTTTGTAGGGTTCCTCAATTTACTTTGAGATTCCAACCTAACATAATTCAGCAGAGAAAAATAGTGTCTGTGGGATTTCTAATATTAAAATGAGAAAAAGAACAGTATGTGTAATAACCTTAAGCAAGTCAATGGAGCCCTAAAATGTCCAGCTCATTTACAAAGTTTGGAACTGTCTTTTTCGTTAACTGTAATTTTATTTACTAGAATCAGATTCTGAATCACTGAAACTTGGTTTAATAGAAAGTACATTGAGCCAGGAAAAAAGCCTGGATTCTGCAACTGTCTATAAATCTGAACTACAGAACCGATGCAGAAATATTGGGAAAACAGTTCTTTATCAAAGAAGAGCTCACTCATTCATACAAAATGATTCCCAGACTTGTAGATTTCATGAAGTAGAGATCAATATAGATGAACTCTTTATTTTCTCAGGTGGATTACATGGAAAAAAGCATAATTTCCAATGTTAAATTTCATTATTTCACAAGGAGACATTTCAACACTGAAATGTTAAATGGATGTAATCTCAGCATTAACCAAAAATGTAACATATTCACCTTTATGGAGAGGCCATATATTGTTACTATTTGTCTCATTTTCCCTCAGACAACATTACAAGTGACCCATCTATACCATTTGTATAAATGATTGGCTAAATACCTTGTATATTAAAATCCTAAGTCCAAGCTCTAAAAATCCTTTTAGAAATTATTAGATATATATATATATAGTTTTAAAATATATATTTAAAAAATATAAATTGCACAGAAAAAATATAAATTACTCTGTTCTTTGGTTTCTGTAAATCTAAGATAGGAGTGTTAAATTAATAATGTATTTTCAGACACCTTCAACACATGGCAAATCATTGCTTTCTTTCAGATTGATTTTCCAGCTACTGGGTGGGATTTTATGAAACCCGATTTTGAAGAGAATAGAAGTAACCTTGAAGAGCCACCAAAGGAACATTTAAAACATATTGCCAGACTTTCACAGAAACAGACTCCCCTACTGTAAGTGACTTAGGTCTCGTAAGTAAATTTTGCCTGCTGTTTATGATTTCCTCAATCATCCTTGAAGTATGATATCTTCAAAGAATAAGGCTTCCTTCCTATATAACTGGTTTCATTTCTTAATGTCATGCTTGTTTGATGGTCAATTAACGTTTAAGAGGTAAATAACTAATTTTGTGGGCTTTTAACGATTTATTTCCTGTGGTCTTAAGGGAAAGTAGAAAGTTTGGGAATTATTGAGTTCAAAATAACAAAGCAGAGAGTGATTAGATGTAAATCAGCACAGAGCAGTGATGAACCACCTCCCAGACTTCCTTCCGGGGGGGGTAGGACATTGTTTTAGTCAACAAGGAAAAACAACACTTAATTAAGGCAAATTTTAACAACAGCAGGAAAGAAACAAGTCTTGTTTTAGCAGCACAAAATTAGTGACAAAGGGGCATTTTGTAAAATAGTATCTTTGAATAGAAACAAAATCCTAGGGAGAACTGTTACGGAATTGGTGGCATTTGTAGTTGTTACTTGGCAAAATGCATGTCACAGCTGATTGTGCTCATGAATAACATGCCAAAGGCATCAAACTAAGAAAGTCTCTCTCTCTCTCTGTGTGTCTGTGTGTGTGTGTCTGTGTGTGTGTCTGTATCTGTGTGTGTGTCTGTGTGTGTTTCTCTGTGTGTGTGTGTGTGTGTGTGTGTCTGTATCTGTGTGTCTGTGTGTGTTTCTGTGTCTGTGTCTGTGTGTGTGTGTGTGTGTGTGTGTGTGTAGAGAGGGAGGTTATGTAACATGATAAGGCACTTTACTGCAAAAGTGAAAAATAATGTAAAGATTTTGAACAAGGGAATTATGTGATCAGAAGAATTTTGTTGAGTGATCTCTTCGATCACAAGTTGAAGAATGGATTGGAGAGGACGTGGCAGTAGAAGCAAGCAGTGCAGTAAGGAGGTGAAGGTAACAGCTTAGGCAAGAGGTCATGATGGCTAGAACTAAGATATAGCAGTGGATAGTCATAGAAGTGACTAGATTTGGGAGACATATTTCGGAAGTTGAGAAGATATAACTTGATAATTAATTAGAATCTTGGATTAAGTCCATTAAGAAATTAAAGAGTCAAAGTTAATAGAGAATCCAAAATTTTGAGTTGATCAATGGGCAGATGATAGAGTCATTTTCTGGAGGAGGACTCATTTTGGGCCATCCCATACTGGGGCATTGAGTGCAATCAGTGTTCTTTTGAGTAATCTTGCTACTTTCCTACTCTCTAATTTCAATGTTTACTACTGTTTTTCTCATTCACTTCAAGCCAGTGACATCAATCTCCATTGTAAACTTCCAATGTACGAGTCCTGCTCCCATCTCAAGGTTTTTTTATTTGACATTCCCTCTGCCTGAAATATTCTTTCCTAAGTTCTTCACATTACTAAATTATCTCATCCTTTAGGTTTTCATTTAAATTTCACCTCAAAAAGTCCTTCTTTGACCACTCTGTGTGATGAAGTCTTTTTCCCCTCACTCCTCTATCATATTACCTTTTATGTCATCACACTTAACACAAGCTATTATCCTACCCATTCATGTGTTTAGCTCTTGTCCCCTCATTAATTTGCAAGAACTGGCAAAGGCAAGGAACCCATCTCTCTTGTTTATCACTATATTTCTAATGCTATACACTGAAAATAATGTGTGTGAAATAAATAGGTTATAAGGACCGAATTGACCTTGCATAGTTACCGGTATAAAAACTTCCCTTAAGAACTGAAGACAAGGGAAGATCTCACAGACCTCATGACACATATATTGAAAATCCAATGTCATTCCAGACTTAAATGTCATTCTTAACTAGGTGAAGCATCATCTTCTGTCTTACTTGAAAATGTAAGGCCATGTATTCAACAAGTGTGCCACTAATAAGAGGCTAACGTATTTATTCTCAGAGATTTTTAATATGAAAAAGATGCCTTGAAATTTTAAATATATTCAAACAAAAAGAGGTCAAAACCAACAAATAATAATCATGGTAACTGCCTTTAAATGTCAGAGGTTTGTGTTTTTAAATTAATGCCAGTAGATTCTGATTGTTTTATATTTCGGTTTCTATTTAAGCTAATAACACTCATAAAATAAGCAACATTTTCCTCTGTTTCACCCACTCAAATACAATTATTAATGTTAAGTACAGTACAGCTTTATTCTGGACTATGAAAACAGATGGAGAACAGCCTTCAATGTGGTGAAACTTGTGTTAGAATCAGATTAACCTCAGTTTCCCAATACCACATTTTATCATTTAGTTGGTGACTTAATTATTCCATCTTTCAAACTGACCTCAGGGTGAGGAGGTTCAGACTCAATGACATTCAGTGAAAATGTGCTTGTGATCTTTGTAAAAATAAAAATTGAAAAAAAAAATTCTTCCTGATGTCAACCAAAAGAATGCTTCCAAACATAAACAAGCCCCCAGAATGAAGTATGTAACAATTGTTCTAAAATAGATTAGTGCTTCTACTTATACCATGAAGAATACCTAGTGCAAGACTAATCGCCTTGACTGAGAGAAGTATGGAAAGAGAAAAATAGATATGAAGCAACTGTTTTCATAAATTAAACAAACAGGACTTGAGGTAAGCCTTGGGATTAAAGTGGCTTTCAGCCTGCAGTCACTTTCTATACCTGGTTCCTCCCACATGACTTGGGAAGGTAGAATATAAGAAGAGAATGCAGCTCCTGATGAGATATTTTTAAAAAGGCAGAATTTAGAGTTCAGTGATGCTGAGGCAGCTGGCACCTTCAGAGCATCATACTAGAGCAGGATGGGACCTACAGAAATCTGTGTTGGAGTCTTAAATATTTAGTTGAGCGCTAAACTACTCATGAGCAGGTGGAAACGTTCCAGGGCCTACAAGAGAACTACTTCAGGGAGATGTAAAATAAATGTGATTTGAGAAGCCACACAATTCGGGGAGACATAGAAATTCTGACCAATAAGCCTGGAGAAAGCTCACAGGCCATTCCTTACAGTAATAAAGAAACCAAAAAGATGCATATTAGGATTAAGTCCACTCTAGCCCTAGATTAAAGACTAATAGTAGGCCCAACCTAACAAATCATAAAAACCAGTCTCAAAGAAATTAAGCTTATCTTCCAGTAATTGAACTGTCTACTAAAAAATGAGATTCAACATCTGAAAAATAACAGAATACTGACTCTCAACAATGTACTATTCTAAATGTCTAGCATATAATCAATTAATTTAAAAACTATTTGAAAATGTCTACCATGCAATCAGTAACCAGGAAAATAATTGGAAAGAATCAGGAAAATATAAACATATCCTGGGGAGAGGAAGTGGTAAATAGAAACAGATCCAAAGAGTTTTAAATTAGCAAATAATGATTTCAGTATGGCTATTATAAAGATATTTAGTGATTTAAAAAAAAAAAGTGTATGAATGAATGAATGAAGAATCTTACTAAAAAATGGAAATTTAAGAGCTGGAAATACAATACCTAAAATATTTGTTTAAAGAAATAGAAAATAGGCTTAATAGATTGTGAAATGCAAGAAAAAAAGAACAGGGAGCCTGAAGTCAGGGCAATAGGAATTATTCTCCATGTTGAAGTACGAAAAGAAAATAAACCCTGAAAATAATGACAGCACCTCGTGACCTGACAGACAATATCAAACAATATGTGTGGATTGGACACAACAAAAAGGAGGAAGATACTGAGGCAAAAAATAATTAAGGAGATGGACAAATTTGACAGATTTGATTTTTAAACAAATTAACCCACAAATATAAGAAGTAAAAGGCTTAGTAACCACTAAGCAAATACTTTCTCTCTTTCCTTCCTTCCATCATTTCTTTTCTTTTTTTCCTTTCACTTTCTCTCTCTCTCTCTCTCTCTCTCTCACACACACACACACACACACAAACACACACACACACACACACACACACACACACCCCAAACATCACCCAGGTACATTATAGAGAAATTGATGAAAAATAAAATAAATATAAAAATTTGAAACATCAGAGAAAATAAACAAATTACATATAGAGAAACAACTATAATATTAATATAATATTCTATATAAAATACTAACTACAGGCTTCTCATCAGAAATGATTCAAGCCAAAAGGCAGTAGAATATTATCTTTGTGTGTTAAAAATGAAAACAACTTTTTCAAATTAGAACTCTATAAACAGTAAAATTATGTTTCAAAAATTAAGGCCAAATTAAGATATTTTCAACCAAATACAGCTTAGTTTATTATCAGTTCATTTATACTATATGAAATAGTTAAAAAAAAAAAAAAAGAGTACTTCAAGCTGGAATAAAATGATACTAGATGGAAACTCAAATTGATGAGAAGAAATAAAAATACCCCAAAATAGGTAAATAAATAAAAATACTTACATTTACACATTTATTAATTTCTTTAAAAAGTGATTAAAGAAAAATGAATCACAATGTATTCTGGGTTTATAATATATAAAAAATAAAATTTATAATAACTTCAATAAGAATCAAAATGGAAAATAGAAGTATATTGTTGTAAGTTTTTTTTTTATTTTATGTGAGGAAGCATAATATTAATTCATGATTGGCTGTAATATGCTTAAACAAAGGATATTTTAATCTCTAGAAAGCCACATTTCTTAAATCTTAAGAGTATATTTAAAATCCAAGAAGATAAAAATGAAATATAACAGAAAATAAAATCTAAAAGAAAACATAGAGTAAAGGGGACCAAGAAATGGTTTGGACAAAGAAAAAAACACCCCATAAAAACTAGTAGCAACACAGGGAGCCACTGGTATGGTTAGGTAACCATATCAGTATTACATTAAATGTAAATGAACTGAACTCAAACTAAAAAGCAGACATTCTCAGCCTACATCATAAAAGTAACATATAGTTTTATTCTTTTTACAGAAACATGTTTTGTATATAAGCAATTAGATTAAAAGTAAAAGAATGAGAATATTTACCAGCAAAATCATATCACCTTGCTAGATCCAGGAAAAAAAGTGACAAAGTTCGGTATCCAGTCATGATAAAAACTCACAAAACTGGAAATAGAATGAAACTTTCTCAGCCTTGAAAAGTGATCTGTGAAAAGTTTATAGTTAGTATCATGTTAAATCATGAAAAAAATGAATGCTTTCTTCTAAGGTTAGAAACAAAACCACAATGTCTGCTTCAAACATTTATCTTTAATATTGTATTGGAAATCCTAGCCAGTACACTATGTGAAAAAAAAATTAAGGTAAAAATTGAAAAGAAAAGAATAAAACTGACTATTTTCTTTTTTTCTTCTTTTTTTTCCACACAGCATGATTATGTAAAGGACATAACATTTGAGATCAATGTACAAAATCTAATTGTGTTCCAGTAAAAATGTATATAAAATAAATTCTATTTTGAAATTTTATTTACTATATCAAAATTTTATTTATTAAAATTTAGTAAATTATTTAATAAAATTCTATTTACTAAAAAATGTAAAACTTCGCTAAGGAAAATTAAAAAAATCTAAATAAATGAAAGAACATACTACATCCATGGATTGAAAGATTCCTATTGTTGAAATAATAATTCTCTTCAAACTCATCTATAAATGAAATATAATCCCAATGAAAATCCCAGCAGGTGTTTGTAGAAATTAAAAAGCTGACTTCAATATTTATGTGGAATGCAAAGAAAGTAGAATAGTCAAAGCATTCATGAAAAAAGAACGAAGTCTGATTTTCTAACTTTTATGAATTTATGTACTATAAATTTACAGCAGTTAGGATAGTGTGATATTGCTTAAGGATAGGGAAATAGATCAATGGAATACAATTCATTGTAGGTAGAACAGAGAGCCAGTCCCTTTTGTATGTTTAATGTATTTTTGACAAGACCGCCCATGCCATAAATGAAAAAAGTATGTTCAGCAAGTAAAATACTGCTTTCAGAATACTTCAGAAAAAATCACAAGAATGAATGTTAAGATAGGCAATGTTTTCTTAAACAAATAGAGAAAGTAATAACTATTTAAAAATTTCGGAATTGGACATCATCAAAATTTAAAACTATTCATAAAAACACGGTTAAGGAAATCTATAGACAAGCCACATGTTGAGAAAAATATGGGCAAAACATTTATATGACTAAATTTTTGTATCCAGAGTATATGAAGAAATCATGCAAAAGCATCTAAACAAACAAAAAAATAGGGAAAAGACATGAGCCTATAGTTCAAACAAAAGATGTAAGAAAATAACATGAAAAATTCTCTAAACACCAAGTAAATATAAATTAGAAGCACAATGAGATACCACTATACACCCATTAGAATGGATAACATTATAAAGACAGACGAAATCAAGAGTTGGCAACAACGTAGTACAAATGGAGCTATTAAACACTGCAGGTAATAATGTAAAATTTTGCAATTACTTCAGAAAACAGTTTCACAACTTCCTGTAAAAATGAATACCTAACATATGACCACATCCTTCCTCTCATAGATATTTCCCAGGAGAAATTAAAAAATACATTTATATAAAAACTTGTGCACAAATGTTCACAGCACCTTTATTCATCATACCCCCTCAAAAGGAAGCAGCCCAAATGTCCATCAAACAGGAGAGTGAATAAGTAAATTGTGTGATATTTTACAAAGGAATAATATTCATTAATTAAAAGGAATTAACTACTGACAAACAACCAATATGGACAATTTCAAAAACATTATATGATAAAGTGAAAGAAGCTAAAAACAAAAACATATTTATGATTAAGTTTATATGAGGTTCTAAAAAGTTAATATTTATCTAGAGTGAAAGAAATCATACCAGTGCTTGCCTCTGATGAGATGAAAAAAACTTACATATCTTGATAGGAGTGTGATTGTTATCTGGTATATGCAATTGTAAAAATGATTGAACTGAATCTCTGCCATGTCCTTGAATGTGAATTTTCTTTAACGAAAGAAGTTTAAAAAAAAAACATTGTTCAGTACTGGAGAAAAATAATTTAATCTGAGCAAATGTTTTGGTAATTTTATTACGGATGTTTTTTTCTTCTGTGGGCTTTTCAGAGGCAAAGGTGCTAGCAAAATATATGAAAAGAACCTAACCACACCTTAAAAATCACCTATAATCCAATCTTGTCTTTTTGCAGATGAGGAAAACTTTAAAATAAATTATAGAGAAACATATAGAGACCTCTAAAAGCTTTTATTCTGTTTTGTTAGCTTTCTTGGGAGTTTTAGCCAATTCAAGCTCAGTGTCAGTTTGGAAGAGAGAGTGCTGAAAAGCCATTGTCGTGTGAGGGAAGCTGTCCTCCAATTGAACTGTGGTTCTGAATACTTCTACTGGAGTGTGAGCAAAACATGATAAATTGTCAGCAAGTCAAGGTCCTAGTCCTAGATTTAGATCTTTTATTTCCAACTACTCTCCAGGGGGAAATACTTGAGCATCTAAGAGACTAGCATCACTGACATTTTCACACCACACTTTCCGTGAACTCTGAACATTTAAAGACATAATCCAGGGATGAATTGAGATCTTTGTTTTTGAAGTTAACAGCAGCAAAGAGTTCTCAATTCTGATAATAGTTGCTCTGAGATGAAGAAAAATCATTACTAAAATATGGCATTTTTTCACAGGCCCACTTGGATCTCAGTTAATTTGAAAAAATAATGATAATAATAAGAGAGTAAATAGTTGATTACTTTTGTTTTAAATAGGATGTGTTGCAGGATTCAGATAAACTTGATTTTCCCTAGATGAGAGAGACTTTGCCAACCAAAATGACATATTTTTTAAAAAAAAGCACAAATAAGAGTGAACAAAAATAAATGCGAATTATCTGCATTGATGTTATTTTTTCAAAATAATAATACAAAAGAATAAAGTTAGTGGAAAATAAACTGATGAAATAACCTATGAAAGCATCCCAAGAAAATAAAAGACATTTTCCAAAAGTGAACTAAAAGTTCAAATAACTACGGTAAGGTTTTGTACTGCATATTTATAGCGACATTTGTTAGTGCAGCAAACCCCAGTAAATTACAGTTTCCAATCTGGTTTTTCAGACTCTCTGAAGAAAAGAGAAGATATTTATGGTTTTATCGCTTCTACTGCAATAATGAAAACTGCTCCCTTCCTCTGGTCCTGGGTAGTGCCCCCGGATGGGATGAAAGGACTGTTTCAGAAATACATACCATTTCGAGAAGCTGGACATTTTCTCAACCTCTAGAAGCCCTTGGGCTTTTGACTTCCAGGTAAGAATCGCATAACAAGCATATTATTGACTGAAAAGAACTTGCTTGAAGAGAAACAGAGCCATATGATTAATTCAATAGCTATTCTGTTTGTTCTCAATTTTTGATAGTTATGGATATTAATTTTAGATAAATGTAACCTATGAATATAAATTTTAAACAAATCTAAGCTATAATCATGTCTTCTGCACTAAGCTTGTAGTGTAGTAAATGGTAGAAGTTTCTTAAATGAGAGAAGTCTAGTTCTTACAGAAATAATAAAAATAAACAGGGAAAAATAAAAATCCCTACTTCTCTCAAAATAAAAATGTCTTTAAAAATTAGGATCATTTCTTGTACTATTAAAATATGCAAAGCTTAGCAAAATGCCCTATGTATAGTAGGTGTACAATTAGTATGATAATGATGATGATAGGAGTAAAAGAAAAAGAACTTTTCCCTGCATGAACTTCAGATCCTCCCTCAGAATCGAATGCCTGGAGCGCCAGGAAAGGGGCTAATGATGTCTTCTTGTTAAGGAGAAGCTTGTAGGAGTAACTGTGGTCGCTGGCTCTGGTCCAGGAGAAACAAGTCTTCCTTGGCTTCCCTTTCATATTCAAAGCCAAGAAAAGATATTTTAAGTCTATCCTGATAGCATCAGCTCACTGCTGCCATGAAGAAAGTCTGCAGTCTCTTAAACCAGGCAAAAAATGTGAAACCCAGTTCTATTCTGAATCCACTCTCAGGAACCTGAGAGGAAGAGAAAGGTGGGAAAGGGAGTTACATGAAGAACTTTCAAACTGACGTTCTTAGATTTATTTACGAATTAGTGTCCTTCATAAAACTTCTGGGGTGGGTAAAGGGGAGAGTGGGTTTTTTCCATTATTTGTAAAAGTTACTAGCTTCTCAGTCACACAAGCTTGAAATTTACTTATTATTTTTGTACTCCTCACTTTGAAGATTTTATTAGTTTTATGGCCCTTCCATTAACTGATGTGTGCTTGGATGCCTTCTTCTTTCTCTGTATATATAATGGAATATATATATTTTTTCTATTATTTGAGCTTGCAACTTTTTTCTTTTATAAGCCCTCTTGTGTGGGGTCTTCCCTGACCTTGCCATGTTAGAATTGGTCACTCCTGGCATAGTACAGTGCTCTATTGCTTTAGACATTGCATTTTATGGTAACGTGTTTATATGCCATATGTAAAATGTGTATATTTTCACCCACGTAAGGCTCAGAGCTACTCAAGGCAAAACAGATCATCTCAGTGTTTCTGTTTCCCGAAGGCTTAGTATTACCTAGGACATAGTAATTCCTTAATATTGAACCAATCACTTTCTAAGATATATTATTATTATTTATACAGTAGTTTAACATTTAAATTATAAGCAATTTGAGGACATTATTGATATTATTTATTTTCTACATGACTTTGTATAGTTGCATTACTTAATGAAATAAGTATATGGTAATTAACAATTGATTGGTTTCATTGGGATATTCACAATTCATCATGCCAGTGTTTAAAGATCCTTTTGGGAAAAAGTTCTCATTTCCAACATAACTCTAACTTCTTTTTCTGGTTTAGATATAAGATCAGCTAAAATCTATAAAATTATTATGCAAAATTCTAGCTATTTTTTGCTGAAGTTAGATGGGCTATTAGCACAATTATTATTTTGTCAATCTTGAATTGATTAACTAGTAGAGAGTTCATTCAAAATGTGACAGTCACAACTGACAGAGTACAAGAAAATACTGACAATCATCTATCTGACAAGGAAATTTTACTCAAAACATATATAGACTTTTAAAACTCAACATTATTTAGAAAGATAAATAACCTAATTGTAAAATGGGCAAAGGATCTGAATGGGCATTTCTTCAAAGAAAATATACAAATCCCTAACATTTACATGAAAAGATGATCAATATCATCATCCATTAAGGAAACATAAGTGAAAATCATCTAACATCTGAGATACCATACTCACTAGGACTGGCTATAATCCAAAAATACAAAAAGGGCAAACAATAATAAGTGTCGAAGATAAAGAGAAATTGGAAACTTCGTCTATCTCTGGTGGGGATATAAAATCCTGCAGCCAACTAGAAAACAGTGTGGTAGTTTCTTAAGTGTTAAGCCCTGAGTTACCATGTTACCCTTAAGTATATATTTACTGTTAATTATATACCCAAGATAAATTTAAAAATACACCCACTCAAAAACTCATGCACACATGTTTGTAGCAGCATTATTCGCAATAGCCAAAAAGTAGAAACAACGCAAATATCCACTAACTAATCAATAGATATGTAAAGTGTGATCTATCCATACAATGTGATATTTTTTGATAATAAAAAGGAATGAATAGTGATATATGCTACAACATGGATGAACCTTGACAGCATTATGCGAAGTGAAAGAAGCCAGTTCCAGAAGACGACGTATGGTATGATTCCATTTGTGTAAAATGTGCAGAATAGGCAAAGCTATAGTAAATTAGCAGTCGTCCAGAGCTAGGGCAAGTTGTGGGAAAATGGAGAATGATTGCTAATGGATATGTGGCTTCCTTTTGTGGTTATAATTGTTGCACAAATCAGGGAACATGCTAAAAACTTTGAATTGTGCACTTTCAATGGAGTGGATTGTATGGTGTTTAAATTATATCTCAGCAAAAGTGTTTAAAAATTTTAAGAAAATAATTGTGAAGAAAATATCTATGAATCTGTGTGATATCTTTAAAGAATGATTTTCTAACAAGATAACTTTCTAAAGTTCAAATTTAATGGAATATTTTTTAGAAAAATCTTAAATAGAATGAAGATTCTAATACTGCTCTGTTTACTCACTTACAAAATAAGAGGATTAGCTGGATAAACTTCAACATTCTCTGATCCCTGATAACTAAGCAGAATTATGCTTTGTGAGTCTTCGTTATCTAAACAGATATTCAAAATGTATTTGGCTCATGCAATGTTTTACGTGTTCAGGTAAAACTCTTACTTAGTGCCCCTTAGTACTATCTCATATTGGCACCCATAATAACCCTATGATGGAAGTATTATTATTATTCCTATTTTACATATGAGGAAACGGAGGCCTATAGAGGTTACCTTGCCCCAGGTTCCCTGTAAGTTGAAAACCTAGGAATCAAATCCAGGTATTCATGAGAGCTTATGATCTGAACCATTCTGCTTAAAGCCTTGCTGCATAAACACCATAAACACACTAGGCTATTTACGTATGAAATATCTTGACTATCCTAAAACAGTTATTTGTTTTATTTATTTATTTAGAGACAGGGTCTCTCACTCTGTTGCCCAGACTGGAGTACAGTGGTGCTAAATCGGCTCACGGCAACATCCTCCTCCCAGGTTCAAGCAATTCTCCTGCCTCGGCCTCTGAAATAGCTGGGATTAGTCACCACATCCAGCAAATTTGTGTGTTTTTAGTAAAGCTGGGGTTTCACTGTTGGCCAGGCTAGTCTTGAACTCCCGACCTCAAATGATCCGCCCACCTCAGCCTCCCCAAGTGCTGGGATTACAGGCTTGAGCCACCACGCCCGGCCCAACAGTTTTTTTGTTGTTGTTGTATATAGGAGTACTTAGCCATCTCATCATGCTCAGCTGTTTCTACTTCATTGTGTAATTTCTTTTTTTATGAATAATCAGATTTTTAGAAGTTATGGGGACTGATTTTAAAGTAGAGGGTGTTTATTAAGCTTCATTCAGGGAACTTAGTAGGATCCTGATTTATTTGCATGCTGTAAAGTTTCTTATCATGCACCAAATAAGGTCACTGCAACGGTTGGAGTATTTCCATTGTACTCATCCTCTGACTCCCACTCTCAGTTTTACTGAACTATTAAAAAACTTGAGGACAAGCTGTTTCCAGAAATGAACCTTTCAACTCCTCTAAATTAAAAAGCTGACTTTTCTGAGAACAAACAGTATGTGCTTATTAAGTGAGTTGTCAGAGTGAGTTCTTGAGAGATCTGTATTTTTTCTCCTTTGAACAATCTATTTTTTAAATGGTTTAACCTCTTGACAACTGGTGTGCTCCATTTCCAGCTTGGAGAGTTTTTAATATTGCTCTTTACTTAATGTGTCCAAAGATTCACCATCTCCTTTTAGTTTATCTTTAGCAAGAGACATGAGGAAATTTAATTTACCTAGGATGGGCCATATGGTGTTAATATTTCTACTACTGAGTGCCAGCAGAGAGCTCCCTGGGTACTGATACTTCCATTAGAGAAGGCGGTGCTGTCAGAAAAACAGAGACCAAGGGCTAAGGTCTGTGGTTCTTGGCAGATGGTTGCTATTTTCCTGAACTCTGATGCACAGGCACAACTATTCAACTGCTAATAACAAGCAAAAATTACCCAAGGAATTAAAAGTCAGTTCAAGGAAAGGATTCATTTAAAAATAGCAACTTTGAATTGGCATCAGAGGATTACATCAGAAGCTTAAATAAAAATCTGACAAGGTACCAGAACTTGCCATCCCACATGATATAAAATTATTGTTTTGCAAGAAGAAAAGCAATATTTAACAGGCAGTGCCGTAGCTTCCAAAATCAGTTTCCTTGGAAAAATAGTTCACAAAAATGTTTGCCCCACACCATTGTATTCTTTATTGTACATGTAATTTATACGGATGCCATTGTTTATTAGCATTGTAAATAGAAAGAATGGAATATGGCATAGGAAAGCAGTTAAAACTCCCACATTTGACTGAATAAGTAAGTTATGAATGATGGTGTATCTTTTCCACTTATTTATTGAACAAAAATATGTGTACAGACTGAATCAAAGAGGTAGAGGAATAAGCCATAGTGACTGTCTCTAAACAACATACAATTTATAGGGAGAGATTCAAGCTCGAGGTCACCATGCAGTGTGCTCTATACCATCATCAAAATTAGTATTGAGTTATCTACAAGCCCAAAGGAGAGAGAGGAAAATGCTTTAAAAGAAAGTAAGGAACAGTTCACGAAGAATTGAATTCTGACTTGAAATACAGGACTTTTCTGAATGGGGATGGGGGAAATGACATTCCAAGAAGGAAGACTAGCATGTGCATGGTTATAAAGGTTCCGAAAATAGTGAGTCATTTGATGTAACATTAGAAGAGAATTGTATCAGGAAACAAAGTTGGAAAGGCTGGTTCATTTAGATTGTTTTGGGCTTGGTGAGCCAGGTTGATACTATGAACTTGCTATGGCAGACCATGGAATTTTGTTAAGAATGGGAGTCATAAAATCAGATTTATGTTATATATGCATAAATCTGGCATCAGTGTAAAGAACAGATTGAAAAAAGTAGAAAATGAGAAAAAGAAGATTAGATCGGTAACAGATATTGAAATAATGCATTAGAAAAATAGTCTGGGACTGAAGTAAGAAGTCTACCTAAGCAGTAGGAATCCACAGAGCAGATATGAGAGACCTCTCAGAGGAAAGTAAAAGAGAAAGAAACAAGGAAGACTTTAAGCTTTCAGACCTGGGAAACTGATAGATAATTGCATCATTAACCAAGAAAAGAATTTTAGATGAAAGAGCAAATTTAGGTAGTGAACGTTGGAAGGCTCTATTCTGGATATGTTGCACTAAAAAAAAAAAAAAAAAACCATGGAACACATAGAAAGAGATGCCTGGTAGGCAGTTGTGTATACAAGTCTGAATCTTAGTAGAGAAATCAAAACTTCAAAAACAATGTGGAAGCTGTTGTCTTTCACGCAGCAGTTGAAGCCACGGAAGTAGAGGATGTGTGACAGGTCCTCTGTGTAGCTATAGAGAGGAAGTACAGAAAGAGGCCAGAGATGGAACTTTCGAGAACAACATTTTAAGGACAGAAGCAAGAAAAACCAGGAAAATAAACCAAAAAAAAAAAAAAACCTGACCAAAATGTTGCAGGAGATCCAGAAAAAGTTGGTCTCTTAGAACTCTTTTTTTTTTTTTGCCAATCAATGAGAGCTTGTAAGGTTGCTGAGGTTGGTTGGCCTTGAACTCTTGGCCTCGCCTTCGCAAGCGCCACGACATCCGGCCGGAGCCACTTTGGGCCCCGGTCTCTTAGAACTCTTGAAAGAGCTTTTCAAAGGCTTAAAAGAAGTATTAAATAGAATTAGGTCTAAAAACAGAGCAGGCAGAAATTTTATCCAAGGAAAAAAGTGTAACTTCTTCCTCTCAGGTGAGAGGGAAGGAAAGTATGAATACAATTATAGATAAGTGTGGATATAGAAGGAAAATATTGGGAAATTTCAGTATTCCCTATCAAGGAAGAATGAAGCTGAGGATGAGGAAGGTGGGGATATATAAACACAAAGACACATATTTTGTCTTTGTACTTTTTTGGAGTTTCTTGAGTTACTTCCAGATTTCACGGTTTAGAACATAAGCTTTGAAATCAGACCTGTCTGGTTCTACCAATTGTTACTTGAATGACGTTGGTCAAGTTTCTTTAACTCTAAAGAGTTCTATTCAAGTTCAAATCTAAAGGATAAGTGGGAATGAACTGACAAAAGGGAAAGAGTAAGAGAAGGATATTCTGGGAAGAAGGAACTTAAATATGACTAAATCTTAAGACAGGAACTGCACTTAGGAAATTGGAAGAGAGACAGTGTAGCTGAAGTCCAGGGGAGGAGTGTATGATTTAAGATGAACGGACATTTTAAAGTGGAACTAGACCCTGTTGAGGACTTCTAAAGCAGGACTCAGTTAGGCAAACTGATCTTTATACTAGTAGCAACAGTAAGGCATAAATGATTCTAAGTAAGAGAATATTTTGAACTGATTTACGTCTCTTAAAGATCACTCTGATTTCTGAGGGAAGCATAGATGTGGTGAGGAAAGCAAAAGTAAATGTGCTTCCAGTTAGGAAGCAATGGGAGTAAACTAGGTGTCAGGGAATGGCAATCATCCTAGGAAGGAGACAGCAATGACATAATGAAATGAACACAATGAGAAAATGGGACTGAGAATGGCAGGACTGAATGGGGAGGGGCTGTGAAAAAGAGACGTGTCAAGGATGCATTAGTCTGTTCTCACATTGCTGGGAAGAAATGCCTGAGACTGGGTAATTTATGAAGAAAAAGGCTTTTATTGTCTCATAGTTTTGTAGGCTATGTAGGAAGCATGACCAGGGAGGCCTCAGGAAACTTACGACCATGGCTGAAGACAAAGGGGAACCAGGCACAGCTTCACATGGCCGGGCAGGAGGAAGAGAGATGCGGGGAGGTGCCACACACTTACACAACCAGATTTCATTAGAACTCTATCACTAGAGCAGCACCAAAGGGGGAAATCTGCCCCAATGATTGAATCACCTCCCACCAGGCCCTACCTCTAACATTGGAGATTACAATGCAACTTGAAATTTGAGTGGAGACACAAATCCAAACCGTATCAAGGATCAGTTCCCTGTTTCTGTCTTATGTAAGTAGGTCATAATAGAGACATTCACCAACATGGGGCACACTAGATGACAAGCAGATTTTAGAAGAACCTTATTGTTCAGGCCGGGCACAGTGGCTCATGCCTGCAATCCCAGCACTTTGGGAGACTGAGGTGAGGTGGACGGATCATCTGAGGTCAGGAGTTCAAGACCAGCCTGGCTAACATGGTGAAACACTGTCTCTACTAAAAATGCAAAAATTAGCCAGGAATAGTGGCACAGGCCTGTAGTCCCAGCTACTCAGGAGGATGAAGCAGGAGAATCACTTGGACTTGGGAGGTAGAGATTGCAGTGAGCTGAGATTATGCCACTGTATTCCAGCCTGGGTGACAGAGCAACAATCTGTCTCACAAAAAAAGAAAAGAAACTTATTTTCAGATTAGGATCCATTGGTTTTGACATGTTTTTCAAATGGTTGAATTTACAGATCTGGTTTTCCAAAGAAATCTAAGCTAGAGACCCCAATTTGTTTTGGAATCATCCACAGAAGGATGTGAATTAAGTGGAGGATATAGATGAATTTGCCTAGAGAGAGGGAACATAAGGTAATAAAAGAACAGCCTTGATGTTTAAACTGAAGATTTCTATCCTTTCCAGCACGTCACGTTGTTTTTGTGTACAACGTGTAATGCATCCAAATACATCTACATGGTACTTTCAAAACACCACTGGCTTTATGGCAGTGACTTTTTAATATTAGCTACATGTAAAATCAACTCATAATTACATAAGAGGAGCAAAATCAAGAACTACTCTTTAATTGTAAGTAATAATTTTAATTCACTAATGCAATGACTATTTGGTTGATTCCCAATTTCTATATGCAAGTCCATATACTATCCATGCGGAAATATCTCTGTATAGTTTCCATGTCTCCTTGGGTCTGAGATTCATTATTATTCCTTTTAGATCATGACTGAGTCAGTGCCTCCATCCAGTTAAACAGACATCATTGCTTACTATGACATATCTTTATTGACCCATTTGGAATGCAGTAAAATAAATAATATACCCAAGATAATCTTGTGATTTTTATTTAAGTGCATATAAAAATATCTAGTCTACATTTCCTGTATGACAATATTCAAACTCCTGAGCAAGGCATTCGGTCCTGTTACTTGCCCTGTTTTCAAACAAAATTCAAAAGTTAGAGGCACTGAAATACACTTTCTTTTGGATTCATGACTGCATGAAAGCCCTATTCCATGCTTGTTGAAATAATTCTCACTCACATCCAGTTCACCTAGATCCCATTAGACTTCTTCAGATTCCTACCTCCCCAAATCAAAAAAATAAAATAAAATAAAAATAAAAATATCTAGTCAAAAAAATCAAAGGTCCTTGCTAGAGGCGCTGTAGAAAGCCTACTGGCCTAGTGTATTGGATATTTGGATGATAGTTTCAGCACCACAAACAAATGGTCTTGGGAAAACTGCTTCAACTCTGAGCTTGAGTTTTTTCATCTGTATAAGGAGATTAAACTAGGTCCCAAGTTTCTTTGGGTTCTAATATTTTGTAACCAAAATCCTTGAAAGAACATGAATTATTCAGTAGATAGACATTTACAATCATCTTTAAAAATCCTATTCACCACTTTGCCTAGGAAAAAAAAATTCTTCTGTCACATCTGATCATTTTTAGTGCTAGAAAAATAGCAAAGATATTCATATTGACATTTTTCTTCCAAGCTGATGCTGCATGTGTCATCAGACTCAAAATCTGTTGGAGAAACAGTTCTGCACTCTGATGATTTTCTAATTCTAACCTGACATTGGGGCTTTTAGCTGTGAATAGCCTCATGGCATATTCTGCATGAATTCTTGTTGTGTATTCTGAAGTCTGACATTTCCATTACACTTAAATTTGATCTCAGATTTCTTCGCTTTCAGTTTACTCAAAGTTGCTTTTTTTAAAAGGTCGACATTTGTTACTTCGCATTTTGATTTCACCCCACTTCAAAAGTTCTTTGAGTAAGATATTGTCCCTATATCATTTTCAAACTAGAAAAAGAGGAATAACTGAATAAAAAAACAAGGGAAGAAAATTTAAAAAAGGAATAGAAATTTTTTTTTTTTTTACTGTCAAATGGAAGAAATTGAAAAATATATTTTTTCTTTTGAAATGTTATTTTATGACTCCACTGGCCCTACTGACGTTTGCCTAAATCCTCTGGATATTCCTACAGCACTCTGAGATGAGAGAAACTGTAATGCTTGAGAAAAGAGAAGAGTAAGAACAATTCCCAAGTCTGAATGTTGGTCAGATGACTTCACAGATAATTTGAGCCCAGAGAAGACACAGACTGAGAAACAGACCACAAGTGCTAATTCCTTAACTTATGGCTACATAACAGTGATTCATGCCAAACTTGCTGTGTACATCAGAGGTTCTAAAAGTGAGATCTGAGGCCCCCAGAATGCTTACAGGGTGTCACAAGGCTAAAAATTATTTCCATAATAATCCTAAGATGCCATTTATTTGCCTTTTTCCTGCTCATTTGCTCATGAGTGTAGAGTGGAGTTTTCCAGGGGCCACATGACTTTAAATAAGGCAACAGATTTACCATGGAAGCAGAAAGAGAATCCAGCTCTCTTCCATTAAGCCAGATGTTAAAGTGACTTGCAAAAATGTAAAAGAATATTACTAACCTCACCAAAATTCTTTATCCTCACCAAAATGGATATTTTGTTTTCAGAAGTATATTATTTATATTAACATATAATGGGTTTATTAGTATGATTGTAAATTAATGGATAAATATTTCTTAAATGTCCTGAATTTATTTCTAATATGATAGTTATTGCTAGATAGCATCCACATCAACTAAAACTCTTTGAAGTCTTCATTAATTTTTAAGAATGTAAAACTGTCCTGAGACCCAACGTTAGAAAACCACTGTTGCACAACAAATCCTAACTGTTGGTCACTTATCACCTCCACCTTGACCTAGAGAGTTACCTAAACCCTTGGTGTCTTCCTTCCCTGCACACGTGAGCATTACCATTTCAACTTCATCCTTTGCTTAACCCTGCACTTTGTGTTTACGTTGTTGGCAAGATAGAGAGTTGCTGTTTCATTGAAGACCCCTTGAAAATAATCATGAAGTGGCTTTAATTATACCTTTCCACCTTCTGAGTTTTTAGCCACGTGTCTTTGATTCTTTTTTATTAACCCTTACAGTCTTCATGGAGTATTTTTGTCTTTGTTTCTCAATGTTCTCATCAGACAATGGCCCATCTTCAAGTGCAGGTAATTTCTTAATGGTTATTGTACAGTCATATTTATCTTAGCTCTGAGAGCTTGTGCCTTAACAGATTCCAGAGACTCAATTGTTAGCTCAACTTGGAGGCCAACTAAATCCTGAAGAGCAAGACAGAGTGATCTGTGTTTCCTCCCTATTAAGACACATTTGGGAAAGTAAATTAGCAAACATAAAGTGCTTAGGTGAACTCTTAAAGAATAATGAATAATTTTAAAGAATTGATTATTGTGCATGAACTCCTGTTAAGCCTAATTTTAAGAAATATTTTTCATAATAAATGGAAAGTTCTTTTGCTTTACATGATCTCCTTCCCAAGAAATAATGAAATTTTACTGACCTTTATTTTTTTTGTATCTGAAGCCAGATCTCCATTTATTACATTGTAATAATCTACTTTATGACTGATTATAAGAAAGTTTCTTATAAATGTAATTAAGGACCTAGTTGACATCAGCCTGATGAATCTTCTAACAGTATTCTGTTTCTGTCCCACATTCAAAGTGTAATATCCACTTCTATAGTAATTAGTAGTCCCAAGGTTAGCAGAATTGCTAAAAAGTGTCTCTGGTATGACATGCAGGAATTATATGTGTATTTTTCGAGCAAATCAAATAAAGCAGGATAACCTGGCTTGTGGAAAATTCAAAATAGGTTGTAGTTCTTCTGTTACATATGACATTTCAGTCTGTAAATATCACACCAAAGTCAGAGAACTAATGGGTAGCCCTCACCTCATTGAGGATCAAGTTACTGAGCATGAAATGCCAACAACTATATCCCCAAAGAGTGTTTAAATTATTTCTGTTAATACCACAGAAAAGAAATGCCAGGATTTGTGAAACATATTTGTCCATTGATCTATACCTGAGTTCAGGGGCCCTGAAAAGATACCAAGTTAAGCATAAATTCTCCAGAGGTCTCCTATGTTAGAAGAAAATTCGTAGTCAACTAAAAAGTAGAATGCTTGTTCTTTCACACAACATTGTATATTCTTAAAAGGGCATGCGATTTGAAGCTTTTTTCTAGTGTTATCCATGAGTTTGCAGTTATTCATATCCATTCATTAATTAGTTGGACAAGCTTTACTTTTAAAAAGTATTATTCATTTTCTTAGCAATTAATAAAACCTTCATAAAGAAAATTTGTAAAACTTTTAAAACAGCTTAAAAAAGAAAATTAATCTTTGATACCTCCATTCAGATATTTGGTATTAATATTTTGGTCCTTCCCATCTTTTTGTTAATCATAGTGAGAAAATATATGTATTTAAAAAATGGTATACTACAAAAATGGCTCTTAGTATTTTTACTTCATTAAACTTTTTTTTTACTATTTTGAAGGAATGCATATATTCTATCACATAGTTATATTTAACTATAAATTTTTAGACATTCATATTATTCCCAATTTTGTGTGCATACACATGTCTTCACACACATCACTCATTATATTCTTAAAATAAATTCCCAAGAGGTAAATAGATAGATCAAAAAAATAAACACACTTCAAAATTTTTTTTCTTTTTTTTGAGATGGAGTTTCACTCTTGTTACCCAGACTGGAGTGCAATGGCATGATCTCGGCTCACCGCAACCTCCGCCTCCTGGGTTCAGGCAATTTTCCTGCCTCAGCCTCCCGGGTAGCTGGGATTACAGGCACGCGCCACCATGCCCAGCTAATTTTTGTAATTTTAGAAGAGATGGGGTTTCACCATGTTGACCAGGATGGTCTCGATCTCTTGACCTCGTGATCCACCCACCTCGGCCTCCCAAAGTGCTGGGATTACAGGCGTGAGCTACTGCACCTGGCCCAAATTTTTTTTATTTTTGTCTTTAATACATGTTGACCTATATTGCCAACAAGTATGAAAGAGCCCATTTTCCAGGAATTTCAGTAATACTGCTGGCATCTTTTTTAATGTGGCCAGCACTTCCTAAAATAGTCAAATGCAAGTTATGTTCAGATACACTTTAATGTCAAGTTAGGCCTTAATCACATCTCAGAATGCAATGTGGTTAGTTTTATAGCTATTTCTCTTTCAGTTTCTTCTTGAACTTCAAGCAATAGTAACGAATAAATAGAGACATTCCTTTCCATTAAAGTGCAAAAAATTCTTAGCAGCATTTGCATATATTGACACAAACATGTAAGTTTCCTTTTTGATTATAGTATATAGGTAATGTATTACCAATTTTTAATTCACAGATAGTGTGTTATTGCAATGGAAGATTTGTGGGTTTCTTGAGTCAAGAAAGTCTATCAATGAGATTTTTCCAGCAGCATGTGCTCACTTTGTGTACCTATGTCCCATTTTGGAAATTCCCACAATGTTTCAGGTATTATTTTTATATCTGTTCTGGTGACCTGTGTGATCAGCAATTGTTGATGTTACTATTGCAATTGTTTTGGGGCACCACAAGCTGCACCCCCAGTAGACAGTGAACTTAATCCATTAATGTTGTGTGTGTTCTGACTCTTCCGCCTACTAGCTGCTCCCTGGCTCTCTGCCTCTCCTTGGGCCTCCCTATTCCCTGAGACCCAACAATATTGAAACTAGGCTAATTAATAACCCTACAATGGCTTCTAAGTATTCAAGTAAAAGGGAGAGTTATATGTCTTCCACTGTAAATCAAAAGCTTAAAATGATTAAGCATAGTCTGAAAAGCATGTTGAAAGCTGAGATAGGCCAAAAGCTAGGCTTCTTATGCCAAACAGTTAACCAAATTCTGAATGCAAGGAAAAGTTATTGAAGGAAATTAGTAGTGCTATTCCGGCTGGGTGTGGTGGCTCACACCTGTAATCCCAGCACTTTGGGAGACTGAGGTGGGCAGATCACGAGGTCAGGAGATGGAGACCATCCTGGCTAACACAGTGAAATCCCATCTCTACTGAAAATACAGACTTACCTGGGCATGGTGGCACATGCCTATAATCCCAGCTACTCAGGAGACTGAGGCAGAAGAATCCCTGGAGGCTGAGATTGCAGTGAGCTGAGACCTTGCCTCTGCATTCCAGCCTGAGTGACAGAGCGAGACTCTGGCTCAGAAAAAAAAAAGAAGTGCTACTCCAGTGAAGACAGAATAATAAGAAAGTGAAACAGTTTTATTGCTGCAAGGGACAAAGTTTGAGTGATTTGGGTAGAAGACCAAATCTCACAACATTCTCTGAAGCCAAAGCCTAATACAGAGCAAGGCCCTAACTGTCTTCAATTTCATGAAGCTTAGGAGAGATCTGGAAACTGCAGAAGGAAAGTTAAAGACTAGCAGAGTTGTTTCCTGCGGTTTAAGAGAAAAAGCCCGCCAGGTGCAGTGGCTCACACCTATAATCCCAGCACTTTGGGATGCTGAGGCAGGTGGATCACCTGAGGTCAGGACCAGCTTGGCCAAGATGGTGAAACGCTGTCTCTACTAAAAATACAAAAATTAGCTGAGCATGGTAGTGGGTGCCTGTAAGCCCAGCTACTTGGCGGGGTTGCTGAGGCAGAGTAATCGCTTGAACCCCGGAGGCAGAGGTTGCATCTAGTCGAGATTATGCCACTGCATTCTAGCCTGGGTGACAGAGCAAGACTCTATCAAAATGAAAGAAGAAAGAAAAAGAAAAAATAAGCCATATTTGTAAATTAAAGGCAATTCTTTCAAGCCCTGCCACTGCTTTATCAACTAAGTTTATAAGTATTCTAAATCCTGTGTTATCATGTCAGCAATGTTAACAGCATCTTCCCCAGGAGTAAATTTCTCATCTCAAGAAACCAAAGAAAGTGCTGATGTAGAAGCTGCAGCAAGTTATCCGTAAGATCCAGCTAAGGACATTGAAGAATGTGGCTACACTAAGCAACAGATTTTCAATGTAGATGAAACAGCCTTCTACTGGAAAAAGATGCCATCTAGGACTTTCATAGCCAGGGAAGATAAGTCAATGCTGGGCTTCAAGGCTTCAGAGAACAAGCTGACTCTCTTGTTAGGGCTATGCAGCTGGTGATTTTAAATTGAAGCCAATGCTCACTTACTATTTAAAAAGTCCTGGGGTGCTTCAGAATTCTGCTAAAACAACTCGCTTATACTCTATAAATAGAACAACAAAGCCTGGATGACAACACATCTGTTTGCAGCATTGTTTACTGAATGTGTTAAGCCCACTGTTGAAACTTCTGCTCAGAAAAAAGGATTCCTTTCAAAATATTACTACTCATTGACAATGCACCCAGTCACTCAAGAGCTCTGATGGAGAGATATAAGGAGATTGATGTTGTTTTCATGCCTGCTAACAACATCCATTCCGAAGCCATGGATCAAGGAGTCATTTTGACTTTCAAGTCTTATTATTTAAGAAATATGCTTCATATTTCTTAAATCACAGCTGCCATAGACAGTGATTCCTTGGATGGATCTGGGTAAATTGGAAACCTTCTAAAAGGATTCACCATTCTAGATATCATTAAGAACACTGGATTCATGGGAAGAGGCCATAATATCAACATTAACGGGAGTTTCAAGAAGTAGATCCTAATTCTGACAAAAAAAGCGTTCAGAACTTCAGTGCAGGAAGTAACTGTAGATGTGGTAGAAATTGTGAGAACCAGAATGAGAAGTAGAGCCTGAAGATGTGACAGAATTGCTGCAAACTCATGACAAATTTGAAGGGATGAGGAGTTGCTTCTTATGGATCGGCAAAAAAAGTGGTTTCTTGAGATGTATTTCACTACTGATGAAGATACAGTGAACACTGTTGACATGATAACAAAGGATTTAGAATACTGTATAAACTTAGTTGATAAAGCAGTGTCAGGGCTTGAAAGAATTGACTTCAATTTTGAAAAAGTTCTTTCTACTCTTGATAAAACGCTATCAAAGAGCATCAGGTACTACAGAAAAGTCATCATGAAAGAGAACCAATGGATGCAAGCTTCATTGTGGTCTTTATCTTGAGAAATTGACACGACCACCCCAGCCTTCAGCAGCCACCATCTTGATCAGTCCACGGGCATCAACAAGGAGGGAAAACCCTCCACCAGCAAAAAGATTAGAACTTGCTGAGGGCTCAGCTGATTGTTAGCATTTCATAGCAACAAAGTATTTTTAATAAACGTTTTTAGGTTAATCATTTGTTTAGACATAATGCTATTACATGTTTAATAGACTATACTATGGTATAAACAACTTTTACATACACTGAAAAAAAATCTGCAACTGGCTGTATTGTGATATTTACTTCATTGTGGTGATCTGGAATCAAACCTGCAGTATCTCTGAGGTATGTTTACACATCTTTCTCTTCCGTTACCTTCAGATTTGTTTTTCTCCTATGCTTTTGACTAAGGGAAGAAAAGTAAATTACAAATATGGAATTTAAATGAGTGGTATTTATAAAATTAGTCCTATTGCAACCAGTGGAAACTATCTCAAAACACTGAAAGAAATATAGTTGACTTTATAGTAGGATTTTTGTGATTATCATCATCATGGTCAATGCATTTTTATTAATCACAACTGTATATGGAATGAGTTGCTAAATCCTAGGAATAGAAAAGAAAATATTGAATAATCCTCATCTTTAGTTGAAATAGTCATTAGCTGAGGAATGAGGACACATATGAAAAAAAGATAAATTCTAATACACCTTATCCTATCTTAAGTGAGAGTCAACCAGTCAATATCCTTGCAGTTCAGAGAAGTGATTACTGAAGACTAACAGAGCCACCTTCAAGGGAATTTGATCCACATTTTGAAGGAGGACTGGAACCTAAAGAACTAAGGGAGGATTTTCCAGTAGATGTTGCAGAGTGCATGAAAGTGAAAATGCACACACATTTTCAGAGTAGACGTAATATATCAACAAGCCGGACTGATTTAGCGAATATTATGGTAGGAGAAAAATCTAGAGTGTTTTGCTAGCCTTGAATATTCAGATTAGCAGTGCATGCTTAAGGGATGTTTATTAAATACAGAAAACCATTTCACGTTGTATGAGAAATAAACTTACAAATGCTGTAGGGGATTTGATAAGATGTTACTATTACAGATGTTAATACTAACATGATGTAATTATGGCCTGGACTAGATAGCTGCAGAAGAAATTAAGCATTAAATGCTAGAGCCATTAGGATAGAAAAGTCAACAGAACTTGGCAACTGATTAGATGTAAAGGTAAGAGAATACTAGGAATTCCACCAACTTTTATTCAACTGCGCTTGGGCTAGGGAATCATAAATGAACGAGCCTTCCTTCGACTATGTACATAATATAGAATTTTATATAGAAGGAAGTTATTAACTCCACGAGGGGTTAAAATATGGCTAGAACAGCTTCACAGGCAAATTGATGCTTGAGCTTGGAGTTCATGGATGAATAGAATTTCACCAGATGGGAAAGGTGAAAAAAGTGATAGAGGGACAAAATATTACCTTTCACGTTTTAAGTCTATGATTGGAGAAAGATGATAACACAGACCACAGTGAAAAAGTGTGGTAGTAAAGATGCTTTAGGTGAGTTCAAATTCAACAGTCTTCTAAGAAATGTGTAGAGTGCCTACAAATCTGAAGGCACTGGGGACACATCTGTGAACGAAACAGACAAAAATTTACTAGTTTTCTGGAGTTTGCATTCTAGTGGAAATAAATACATAAAGGTATAGTGTTCACCAAAGAGCTCTGTTTCGTCGTGATGTTCCTTTTCTTTCTTTTCTGTCATTTTTATCAGTAAGATAAAATAGTCATATGGAAGCATAGGCGACTGACAGCTAACCTAACAAGTCATCACTTAGGCAACAAAACTTACCAAGTCACTATTCCCTCCAAGACTTCAAACTTAAACTGTCCTCACACTGACCTTGATGTCTACACGCTTCAGACAAATGGTTTAGTAATTGAGAGCAATAAATTAGAGTCAATCACATTTAGTTAGGAGAATCTTAAAGTCTTAATGTACTAAAACAAGCTGACCTGCTTCTAGCTTTGCATTTTAATTGCACTCTTTCTGCCCTCCACCCGTGCATGATGTTACGCTGAGATCTGCTGACCTTCTCAATACTTCACCAAATGTATCTGGACAGCAGTTCTCAGTAGGTTTCTTTGCTAGAATGTTCAAAGGGAGAAAAATACTGGAAATGTATTGGCCCGTCAGAAATAAGAATTTTGACTGACTAAAATGCTCAGTTTAATGAAGAAAAAATATGTAGCTTGTTCAGCATTCCATTTGAAGCTGCCATCAAGGACAGTTGAATTGTGTGATGCCATTGTTTACTTGACTCTATGATGGCATAGTTCCCATTTTACGCTTTAGTAACCCAATATGCTGAGAAAACGCTGCCCATTAAAGAATTTACGGTTTTCTAACCTTTACTGGAAGCCAGTTTTCAGAGCCCTCACCTGACTGGTTGAAAAGCATTCAGTTAGTTGTCTACAAGAGTAATTTGGGGTTTGTTTATTTATTTATTTGTAAATAAATTGCCATAAGCAGTTCCTTCAAGTTTTCAATTATGCTTTTTTATTTTTTTCTACAAAATTGTTTCTTTAAAATGAATTGTTCTTACCAAACCCTAGTAACATCTTACCATGTCAGAGCAATATGGAGCCAAAATTATCTCCAAGCAGTTCGCAGGAACTTTGAATCTAATTCTTCTGATGGAGCAAGATGACAATTTGAGGAATCCATTTGAGGCTAAATTGTCTTTGGAACAGTATTTCAAATGCTAAATGCCTTCACAAATTCATTTCAGCAAAAAATATTTATTAAGTGCCTAATGGGTGCTAAATCCTATAACAGGCAAATGCCATCTAACAATGAATGAGGCACAGTTACCCTGAAGAACTTCACAGTCTAGTAAGATTTAGCCATATTAAATTATTTTTGTTTATTTATTGTAAAGAACTTTAGATTTCTGGGTTTTGTTAAGATCTAGCTAAGACTGGTTAAAAAATTAGATCACATTTTTAATCATGTAATCAGATTTCCAGCTAGTAATAACTTATTTATCAAATGCTTGGCTAAAGAAGCAAAGATTTTTATACTATTTTAGAAAAGATTTTAGATTATCCATAATCCACATCTTATAGATAAGAAAGCTGGCAGGAATTGGACTTAAAAACCACATTTCCAAAGGCTAGTTGAAAGGATTTTCTACTGCAGTCCACATTAGAGTATGAAATATGGAAAAATAAGAATTATTTGGTGCTAATATTACCTTAATCGATTGTGTGATAATTGTTTTACCTTATGCACTGGGGGTAAAATTCATTCTCTGTTCTCCCTGACATGTCTTATGCATTATTTCTTACTACTAACAGCTTAATGGATATATTTACTGTGTATTAGTTTTCCAGATCAAGAAATTCGTAAAGTGGCAGTTCAACAATTAGACAACCTCTTGAATGATGAACTACTGGAATATCTCCCACAGCTAGTTCAGGTAAGAACAGCAGAGTTGCTAAGGAAATCCAGAGTTTTAACTAATGATTCTCTAAAAGGTTCCCAATGAATCAACAATAGACTATGTAGAAGTGATATATCAATTTGGTGACCCAAGGGACTAATGATGTCAATATGGGTAATGCAGAATTCTCTATCTGAAATTGGTACAATTACAAAAAAGTCACATAAATTCCAAAAAGGAAAGTTTTTAAAACTGATTTTACTTACTAATCAGAACATGAAAAAATAGACGCGCTTGTGATAAAATTTTATGAATATATATATAATGATAAAAAATACCAAATAAATGTTATGTAGAAATAGTCATTTACTATGCAGCTTCTCATAATTTATGAGTTTCTTGCAGTTCTTTAGAGGCTTATAATATTGATCATAAATTTTATCATAGAAATTTCTAATACCCAAATTTTGCCACCGAATAGTACATTTTAGTAGTATCAAATACTACAAGGTTGGAATAATTTTATAAAATAATGTAACATTATTTAGAAATCTAAGCAAAGACTGATTTAGTCTGAATATGATGAAATATAAACAATTAAATTACACATTTTACACATGGCCATGTAAATAACCGAATATCTAATCTATAGAAGGTAAGTTGTTTTTGTTTTTTCCAGGATGACTATATACTGAGTGCTAAATAGATTTAAACCTGTGATTTTTATGTTTTGTTTTGTTTTAATCCAACTGTTTTTTATCTGAAAAGTCAGGTTGTTATAGTTACTTTGAATGTCAGTTGTCTTAGGTTTTGAAAAGTGGTGAGAAACTGGTGGAAGGAGCCTACGTTAATGAACTTTAATAGAGTATGACTTCGCACAGAGATTATGAATTTCTCTGAAGTTCTCCTTAAGAGAGAGAGCTGGTTTAGAAACAGCTGCACCATACAGTATAATCCAATCCTTCTTGAAAATAAGGATTAATCTAATTTACAAGTTCACCATTCATCTAGCCCAGTTCAGGAGAGTACATTTTCAGAAAAGTTTGTAGACATTAAACTCACTGGAAAGCCTCTATCTGAATAACTACACTCGGCATCAGGAATGTCATTGAGACCCATATTCCCTCAAATCCAATTTACAAGACAGGGTGCACACAATCTAACACAGCACATACACAGAAGGCAAAATTAAAGTTTCATCTATGTTATGATTAAAAATGAAGGTTATAAAATGTTCATTCTGAGATGGAAAGAAATCTATAATGTGATTAGAAAATTTTTAAAAACTGGAAGAATTTCAAAACGTTCATTGTCCTTAGACTTCTATACTCTACTTTGAATTTCAAACTTTCCAACACATAAAAAATCCTAACCTATTGGTTGTTTTCTGGAATCATGCTATTTTGTTATGTATTGTCATGTTAGAATTATGCAGTCTAAATTAAAGCCATAGAAAGAACTCTAAGACAGTAACAAAACAGAAGATACAGTTCACAGCTAAGAGTCAAATAAGACTGAGACCCAAGGATTACCGCAAACCAGTTCAGATAATGTGGTGTTCACCAGAAAATAATGTCTACATTCTATATGGATAGGCAGGATTTAGGGGGAAATTGTATCCATGGGCAGAGTAAAGCAAAAAGCTTGGAAGCAAGGGAAAACAAATAGTTACTGAGTTCAAGAAGAAATAATGGGGCATACATCTAAAAGGGCAAGCATGGAAGTAAATTCTGAAACGTACCTCCTGCTCAAATGCCCATATGATATGCTCACTCTTAGGTCATAAATAAAACCCATGAGCTAGGCAGCCCAACATTAGCAAGTAAGTGAGAGAAGGCCATGGCTGCAGTTCAAGACAGTACATGTTATCGTCTTGCTACTTTCAGACAGCATCAAGAGTTTATGCAAATTTGCTGAACTCATCTTCAGCACCCTCACACCTTAGGAATTTATCAACTTTCCCATTCTTGGGGACGGCTAGCATATTGCTATGTCTCTTCAAGTGTATGTACAACTCGATGTTGTACTCATTTATTCCTGGTGTCTGTACTGTGGTATAAAGCCGAGCTTAAACTCTTACGCTTTGAGAGTATGTGCATGTGTATGTGCACGTGTGTGTGTGTGTGTAAGAGAGAGAGAGAAATAGTTTATTAAACAACTAAAGATAGAAGCTTTGTCTCTCAAGCAGGAATGAGCATTTTTATGAGAACCTGGTTTGCATTTTCACATATTCAGATTCCTGGGATGATGATAGCAGCTCAGCTACAGACTACTGTCAGTGAAGTTCCTGCAGAGGGCAGGTTAAGGCCTGAAGTAGGTCCCTAAGGAAAGCAGGGGCTGCCATGGTTATCTGTGTTTTCTACCCGGTTGGGTATCCTAAAAGACTTAAGAGTTGTTCACAGTGGAGAGGAAAGAAAGGATTGGGGACTGAGTTATGGTAGTAACAGTCAGCTTTTAAATTTTAACCAAAATCTCAAGGTCTGACGGTTAATAATGATATGCCAGTTGATGATTTCTGTTAAGCTTTTAGTGTGCATTAATTTCATCTCCAAATAGGAAGAAATATCTATGGCTTAATAACATTGTATTTAATAATTCAGGACTTTTTGTGTCAGTTTTCTCCCCCAGCACGTGGTTGAACTCCACCAACCACCTGCACTCATTTCTTATCCATAAACAAGGAAAGAAAGCAAGACTACCCAAATCTAAATGATGTAATGAGTGTGTGTTTTATTAGTCATACACCAACTCGTAAAACCATTGAATCTGTTATTAGCGTTTTGTTAAAATGTGCATGCTGTTTAGTCTTTTTCAAGCCTCTTAAGTCTCTCTGTATTCTGCTATGATTTTGTTACTGAGAGGTAAAGTAATTGTGTCTCTTACTTCAGGCTGTCAAGTTTGAATGGAACCTTGAGAGTCCTTTAGTGCAACTTCTGCTCCACCGCTCCTTGCAAAGCATCCAGGTTGCCCATCGTCTTTACTGGTAAGATTAACTACAACAGGCAGGATGCCTTTTTTAATTGCCAGCTTCTCTATGGGACAGATTTGGTAGAAGCAGAAGATTTCTTTACCTTATAATTGATACATATTGTAAGTTAAAATTCAGGCAGTTTTGAGTCTTTGTCAATGTTATTTTTATTTAAGAGGATAATTTGTCATCATTTTCAAAATCTACCATTTGGACAGTTGCTACTGTTAAACAGGAAGTTATATCCAAATAGAATTTCAAATCTGAATGATACCCTTCTTGTAGCTTTAAATGACAAGGGTAATTTGTATAGCTACTCCTCGAGGATTTTAATATAAAATCTAGTTATGAGACCGAATGTTTTTGGAAGAACATATGGTATAAAAGTACTTTCTGTACAATGTTAGTTATAAACCATAAAATCCAAAGGCTAATATATACTCATTCTGTTAAAAATTTCTAGAGCACTAAACTTTACCCAAAGCATAAATCTGAAATATTATTAGTGAAGAAATAAGACTGATTCATGAGATGCCAGAATTTCCGTAGCAACACCTGAGGATATTACCATTTCAGTTTCCACATTATTTCTGCCAGAACTTAGCTTCAGTACCTCCACCCCACTACTTCTTCATGTACTGAATTAGGATTTTCAAAAGATGCTCTTGCTCAGAAGAGCCTGTCAGTTGGACAGTTGCTATCGGAGACTAACGAATGCAAAGGATGATGTAGAAGAGGTTCAGGAACCTGGAGTAGCTTGTGAATTTCCAATCATCAGCCCAGGCTGGGTAAATGAAAAGAGCAACTGTACCACATTCTCTACACCAGGATACATGGAAGGGTGTTCTACCTACCATTTTCTTTACTTGAAATATCTTTAATGTTGCCATTCTCCAATTCCATATGGCATGTCCAACAATCAGGGTGTCTGTAGTATGATTGGAAATGGGTCCTCATGAATCTGAAGAGTTGGAAGAGGAAGACAAGGAGGGGGAGAAAAAAAGGTGATGATAATGATGATGATGATTCGGCAGATATGGATAAATCAGATGAAGATGAGGAGAAAGACAGAGTAGAGTTGTTGATGTTCCCATTCATAGGTGCCGCTGCTTGTGCCTTTTTTAGCAATAGCAAGCTTTCTGCTGAAAGGGATGATTCTAGCCTGTTAAACAGATTTCTCAGTGACGCAAATAAATAACTACATTGTTCTCTAGCAGGAAAACCAGAATGAAATATTGCTCCAGGCCCTGGGTTCTATGTGACATTACATTAGGAATTGGATTGTTTTGTGTTTTTAAAGTAAAGAAGGAAATGGGTTGCTTTTTTCTCTCTAGCTAAGGAACAGACATTTCTTTCTTTTAAAATATTTTATACTTATAAAAATAGAGAAATGGAGAAGGAATTGTTTTGAATAAGGATTTAAAGTGTAGCAGAAATACCTACGCAAGGATAGATAGATACCATGTGACTAAAGGATTCTGTGAAAAGATTTCTTGAAGTTGAGAGTTATTTATAAATGAAACAAAATTTGTAATTAGGTCAGTCCATTTAGCGATTCATTGTATTTTGTACTCACAGAGAACTAACTGACTAAGTAATTTGAATGATAGTGGTTTGTCCTTCCATACACAATATACCCTTGAGTTTAAAGTCTTTATCATCGAGAGCTTGACTTTACATTTTCCATCACTACGACCTTGAATTTAATTTCAAGTATTCCACATGATGACCTCGAATTTAAAGTCTTCAACACTGTGAGCTTATCATGTCATTCAGAGAGGCATCATTTTGCAATGTAGTTTGTAAAAGTATTTATGGGTTGTTTATTAACAAAAAATTCTTCACAACGTCTTGTGTGGTTTGAAGTTGCTAATTCCGTTTCGTTTCCCTTTATACCCTTCACTATCCACTTTGTGATAAGTGACATGAATTTTATGTTAGGATTAAGTATGTTTTCCTGAAACACAGATTTTTTTGTGATTATGTAACTTAGAGTTAAGAATGAAATCCTTCCAATGGTAAAAACTCATATATTAAAAACAGTCCTTTAAAAAAAAAAAGATTTCTCCTATTATCACCTACACTTGATCTTACTGAGCATAATATTTTTTTGCAACCTGGTTTTCATACTTTTTTTTGCATTATTAAACTCTGTAGATTCCATTTTATTTTCATAGGACAAAGTTTTAACAATTGTAAGTTTCAGTGACCTAAGGATACAATTAGATCTGTGTTTTACTCTCATGAATGTATGACAGGCATCATTTAGTTGCTTTGGTTGATGGTTGTAACCCTTAAACAATAGGAAAACAGCAAGTCGATATCAGTTTGGAGTGTCATATTTCTCTGCCTCAAGAAATGTTACTCATAATGAGATCACTCTTCTCATGAAAATCACTCAAGAAGTCATAGCAAAAAAGAGACACAAGGAACTTGGTCAGAGACTATGTGATTTATGCTTATTTTCATTTTAAATGCCTAATTTACAAAGCAGAACAATTCCTCTAGTATGTTACTATAATAAGACATGAGATACATTGTCTGGCATGAGGACCCTCAGTGAACAGACTTATCAAAGCTCTTAATGAAGTCCTTTTTCTTCAGTTTTTTGGAAACCTACTGTAGTGCTTTGTGGTGTTCTTCTGTCGTACTAAATGTAGGACTCCATTAAACTCAATGTTTACTTCCCTTAAAACTTTACTATTTTTTTTATCACAATCAGATACCATCTCATGCCAGTTAGAATGGCGAGCATTAAAACGTCAGAAAACAGATGCTGGAGAGGATGTGGAGAAATAGGAATGCTTTTACACTGTTGGTGGGAGTGTAAATTAGTTCAATCATTGTGGAAGACAGTGTGGCAGTTCCTCAACGATCTAGAGCCAGGAATATCTTTTGACCCAACAATTCCATTAGTGGGTCTGTACCCAAAGGACTATAAATCATTCTACTCTAAAGACACATATACACATATGTTTATTGTGGTACTATTCACAATAGCAAAGACTTGGAACCAACTCAAATGCCCATCAATGATAGACTGGATAAAGAAAATGTGACACATATACACTGTGGAATACTATGCAGCCATAAAAAAATGAGTTCATGTCCTTTGCAGGGACATGGATGAAGATGAAAATCATCATTGTCAGCAAACTAACACAATAACAGAAAACCAAACACCACATGTTCTCACTCATAAGTGGGTGTTGAACAATGAGAACACATGGACACGGGGAGGGGAACATCACACACTGTGGCCTGTTGAGAGGTGGGGGACTAGGGGAAGGATAGCATTAGGAGAAACACCTAATGTAGATAATGGGTTGATGAGTGCAGCAAACCACTATGGCACATGTATACCTATGTAACAAACCTGGATGTTCTGCACATGTATCCCTGCATTATTAAAATGCAGGCATATTAAACAAGTAACATAGCCAGATAACAATTTTGATTTTAATATTTGAACAAAAATATAAAAGTATATAAAATATAAAAGTACATAAAAGACGTTTCTAAAGTATATTAAAATATAAAATAAAATATTGAAGAATTATCCTAATTGACTAATGATTGTTAAAATACTTGCACCACCTTGATAAGTTCTTCATCTGCTTAAGTTGTATGAAAAGTGGAGTCATTTGAAAGGCAGCAATGGATGCACACAAAGTTCTAAATCAATGTCATACTTGCAAATTCACGTAAATACAATTACGTCAGTGTTTCCAAAAAGGTTGGGAGGAAAGCCTTTTTTTGTGTATAATTCTCATCTTTATGAAAAAAAAAATTATGCCCATTTTCCTTTCAGTGATTCAAGAAGAAACTAAGGAATAGGAAAGAATATAAATTATTAAGGACTGTTTGTTTTGAGGGCTTTGTTTGTAAGAATATGAAAAAAGAAATAAGGAAGGAGTTTTCTTTAACTTTTATTTGAAGTTCAGGGGCATGTGTGTAGGTTTGTTAGATAGGTAAACACGTATCATGGGGATTTATTGTGCAGATTATTTCATCGCCCAGGTATTAAGCCTATTACCCATTAGTTATTTTTCCTGATCTTCTAAGGAGAGAGATTTTATACCTACATCCCCTTGAAACAAATAAAAATTAAGAATCAGGCAACATGCACTAAGCATAAAATAAAATTAAATATATTTAAAACATATCAGAGTTAAAATAAATAACTGATACCCAGAATTGTGTTTAGGGAGTGATTGCTTATGCGCAAAATGTTTGTGTTAAAACTTTAAAGATGCAGCTGGCATCTAATGATTCATTTAAAAAAATACTGAAAAATATCTTTTCTTAAAAAAATGCACTTATATTTTAAAAAGCTAGAAACCCATCAGTCATGAGTTTAATGAGTTTTTTTTGCACATAGATGAATTACTGCTTCCTCAGATTCAACATATTCAACACTGAACTAAATATCCTGTCTTGCTCACTCAGGTCTTGAAGTCTTCCTTTTTTCTCACTATCATGATCAGTTGTTCACCAAGCCCTATAATTCTGTCAATAGCGCTCCCTGCTCCACAATTTCCACCTGCCACTATCAGTGATCAGAAGGTTGTCTCACCGGATACTGAGCTATGAATAAGTAAGATCGGAATGAAAACCATCTTGGCTACTTGGCATCACGGTGGGTGGCTTTTCTGAGAGGGGAAATTGACTTAGGCTTACTGTGAGTCTCTTCTGCTGGAAGAGTGAATGTAGGATAAATAGCCCCTATTTTCCAAGAAAAGTAAGTTAACTAGAAGCTTTGTGTTTGAATTTAAAAGCTTTGCATCCTGGGGCCCAAAGTGGCTCCGGCCGGATGTCGTGGCGCTTGCGAAGGCGAGGCCAAGAGTTCAAGGCCAACCAACCTCAGCAACCTTACAAGCTCTCAATGATTAACAAAAAAAAAAAAAAAAAGCTTTGCATCCTAAAAGGTGGCTATAAATAGAAACTGTAACAACTGGAGTTCGTGCCTAGGAGGCCCCTCCCCCATTACATAACAATTAATTACAAAAGTGTAAATGTAGTGCCCCTTTCCATTTGGAATAGGACACACTTTAACCACTAGTGAAGTATTGAGTTGAGTAGTCCCTCAAGAAGATATGTGTCCACAGCCTAACCTCAGAAACCTGTCAATGTGACCTCATTGAGAAAAAAGGGTCATTGACGATACAATTAAAGATCTTGAGATTAGATCTCCCAATTTCACAAGTGAGCCCTGAATCCAATGGCAAGTAACCTAATGAGAGGCAGAAGAAAATAAGACACATACAGAGAGAAGGTCATGAAAAGGGAGGCATCGACAGACTGATGCAGCCCCAAGCCAAGGAACGCCTGGAGCTACCACAAGCTGAAAGAGGCGAGGAAGGTTCTCCCTGGAGCCTTGGGAGAGCACAGCCTTGCTTACACCTTGATTTTAGTCTTCTGACCTCCAAAACTGTGAGAGCACATCTCTGTTATCACCAGTTTGAGTTAACTTGTTGTGGCAGCCAGAGGAAAATGATGCAACGGACTTTATGAAGGTTCTGAGTCAATTGCCAGGGATGTCACATCATCCAGGAAGCTTTCCCTGACCCTCTCCCAGACACCATCTGGAATTGAGTACTGCTTCTGCATCGGGTCCCACAGCATACGGCTCATGACTCTGCTGAACATCATCTGACACTCCCTTAACACCCCTGCTGCCCTGTCCACTCCCTCTCCTAGTCCACATAGTAGCTCAAGACAGCAATCATGTCACACTCTTCCATGTACCAATCTAGTACACTCTCTGAAACTCAGTAGATACTCAAACAAAGTTTTAAGTATCATAATCCCACAGAAATGTTTTTAAGGCCATCAGTATTTTCATACACAGTACGGAAATTCCATGGTACTCAGGGAACATGAAATTGTTAGTTTGCCTGGGGCACGGTCAAAGGCACTGCTGTGTGCCTCACCTGGCTGCTGCACCCACTCCCAGCTGCTACAGTGACTGCTAAGTGAATATGGCCCCTTCTCTGGAGAATTAGCCTCTGCTTCCACAGCCCCCGGCCTACGAGGCGGGAAATCTCTAAGGTATAACTTACATTCCAGAGCCTCCTTATAAATCAGATCAAGATGAGACGACCTGAGATCTCATCATTGTTAATTCCTGGAAATGATGGGGAAGGGAGCTTCCCTGTAATTCTTCTCTTACTCCCTCACGAGATTTTCCTGAAGAGCACTTCTTCAGGAAATCACAAACAGTGAAATTCACTCTCATACAATAAGTATTTCTTACTGAAGATAAAGAATTTTTAAAAGTTTCTTTAGAAATTGGAACATCAGTATGCTGTGGGATATATCATGGGCAGAATGGCAGTATCGCAGTCTTTCCCACTCCTCCTACCAAGTTGGATTGAACACACTCCAAGAAAGAACCAAATTGAACGAAAATCTGTCTGGTAGGAAGGCATTTTATAACACAGCTCCTTTATAAAGTGTCACTTAAGGCACATAATGCAAAAATCTCCTCAAAGTGTTCCCTTCAACGTATGGGGACAGCCTGAGGTAAGGCTCCAATTTGCAAGCTCTATCAGTGTAAAGATTTTTTTCTCTGCTTTATTCACTGATATATCACAAGTATCTAGAGCAGTACTTGGCACTTTTTAGGCATTCAATAATTTACTATTCAATGTATGTTCCCTGGACCCAGCGGTGCACATGCAGACTCATGTCAATAGGGGGCAGAGGAGAGCCGCTTCAGAGGTCAAATAAGAGCTGGCCTGGCTAAAGCAATTCCAGGAGATTGACCTGATCAGAAACTAAGCAATGGATATCACTAGTGAAATCAAAACTGGAGAAGAGGGAGAATATGAGCAGCAGTCAAGGACTAACCAAGTCAGGAATTAGGGCCTAAGAACAAGTGATGGGGCAGCATCTTCTGAACCAATTCAGAGAACCAGGAAATGAATTAAGCCAATGTTGTCTCTGGTGCGGGGTATTAAATGGCCATATCCTGTTATTTTAATATGATAACCATAAAACTGAGATGATGCAAAAATCTATCCATTTATTTTTTGAAAACAATCCTCCCTAAACTTCTTTTGTCTTGAATTTTGGGTCAATTTCTGAAGTCACAGATGACTTTAAAGCAAAAAGATGTGAAAATTTGGCACCCTGTGATTCGAAGTCACAGTTGTCTCGCTCATCCCCTCTCCACAATACACATCCCCTGATGCCTGAAATTCCCTCATTTGCAAGTCACTCCTTGAGGTTAAGTATTGTTCCCTTCTAGCAGTTCTCTTCTAATATGAATATATACATATTCTGAACCTAATGCTAATGGATATTGAGATGGTGGACACTGTTGAACTATTAAGGATAAAACAAAGGATAATCTTTGCCTTAAAGAAGCCTAAGGGCTAATATATTAGCATCCAGGCTGGAGGAAAGAGCCCACTGGTCATGTCGCAGAGACAGAGTAGAGAGGGGGAACTCAACAAATTTTGTCCACTTTACAGTTTTGCCTATGACCTGTTCCAACTAAAAGAGAGGCAAGGCTGGATATCCAGTGAATGAAAAAGTTTGTATGCTCCCATTCTGTCAATTTTAAATACCGATAAAGGCTTGCAAATGAATACACCAAGGAGGTAAATGCTCTCTCTTTCTGCTTTAATGTCTGGCATACTCCCTGAAGCAAGGGTAAAAGAGCTATCCTTCAGGGAGTTCTTGCAGAGCAATAGAGTACACAATACAGAATCGATGGGGGCTTTAAAGCCTCAGTCCTTTACCTTTGTGAATCATTATTTTTTGCAACTGATTTATCTTTTTACCTTTACAATGTAATAAATAATGAATCATTGCTTCATTTTTCGTAAAAGAAAGGTATGTCTCACTGACTTTTCATATTGATTTGCTATAATCAACTTTCCGTCCTGTTGTTCTCAGAAATGTGCACACAGGGTAGAATCCCTACGTTGAACAACTTGCTTAAACCAAAAGTAACTGTTCTCTTTCCCAACCAACTTGAAGAAAAAGAGGCAGATAGTGGTAACAAGGCTTCCTTTATACATAATAATCTGTAAAATCCATTAGCAGAGTTTTCCAGTTGAGGCATAATACAGGAACAGTTGTTTTTGTCTGTTTTATTTCTATTTTATGCAGCAGGGATTTTTATGTAGTTCCTTTAATAAAAAGATGTTGAAAATACCATACAATCTTTAATTAATTTGGTTTCAGTTAAGCCTTATTACTTATTACTTACATATTAAATACCTATGAAAATAAAATTTTATACACAGTTCTACCGCAAATCAGTACAAAAAGCCAGGAAAAGAGCTCCATCATCAGTGTATCCTGTTTTAAATCATTTTTCCCTCAAAATCTTCTATTTTGTTAAGAAAAAGTGAAGAGTTATAGAAATGAACTTATATATATATATATATATGTAATGAACTCAAATGTTGAAACTTGGACCCACCCAGGCCTTTGGGAACCGAGCTTCCTAATCCACTGTCCAGCGATTGTTCATTATAATAACCACATGCAGTTACATCACTGCTGCCTTAGATAGTAGTCTGGTTTCCCTATAATAATATTAGTCCCCCACTGTCAAAGTTTATACTAGGGATTTGAGTTAAGTCTTTGAAAAGCAGTATTATAATGTTTAATTATTTATTGTTTTTCAATCAGACTTCTTTGCTCTAGCCAACAAAAAATGTGGTCAACAAAAAGGTATTCTGTTTAGAAATTATTCCTGCCTTCTAATATTTGAATTTGGCATCCAAAATGAATACACTAACAGATATTCATAGTTACAGGATTTTGAAGTCAAATGGGACTTTAGGGACTGCTCTTCCAGAAAGGGATCTCAGCATGTTAAGTGATCTTCCCAATGACAATCATCTAGCTAATTAAATAATTGAAATTAAAATATTTTTATGCTCTCTCATGCCCAATTCAGATTTTCTTCTAATTCAACATCTACTTTCAAAAAAGTGTAATTTGAAGAGTTAATGAAATGTTTGTTTTTTCTATCAACAATTAGGAACTCATTCAACTCCTGAAGATGTGGCTTTTTTTTAACTTAAGAGCAAAACTGAAAAGAAAACAATATTGCAAATTGAGATACTTAAAAGCTCAAAATTTTGCTTTTAGTCGTTGGCATGGCTCACGTGCTGTCAATTGCAAATGTTAATGAATACGTATATGCAATAAGCGCACTAAAAGTGTATCCTTGAAGCAGCTTGGAAGTAGATAGTAGATTGTTTCCAGAATCTTTTACAGTATGTAATTCATATTTAAAATATTAAGTGTACTGTCTTAGTTTTACTGTTAAACCATGATGTGATGATAACAGTAACTGAGAAATTTACTTAATAGACACTTCGTACTTATTTTTCAGCACCTATTTCATAAAACCAAGACTTTCTGAGTTTTCTCAAAAACATTATATAATTAAGCAACTCACAATGATGCTAATACAATTAAGTCAGCCCATTTTATTAAGTTAAATGAGTTAGAAAATAAATCCCTCTAGGATGGGAAAGAACATGGCAATAATAAAATGCAGGCAAATCAGTCTTTGGTTTCCTTCTAACTAAAAATTCACAGTAAGCAGTAGGGTACAGAGGACTGAAGGACAGAGAAAAGATCTGGGATGGTGACAGAAAACTGAATGACGTCAGCTCATCGTTGGGACTTACCCAGAATCCTTTCATCTTATGTCTCAGTCATTCCCTATGCTCATCCACTGGTGCTGCAATAACAGAATATCTGAGAAATAAACAACAGAAATTATGTCTTTCAGTTCTGGAGGCTGAAAAGTCCAGTATCAAGATGCTGGCAGGTTTGGTGTCTGGTAAGGGTCAACTCTGCTTCTAAGATTGTACCTTGAACACTGCATATTCCAGAGGAAAGGACTGTTGCTTCTTATGTTGCAGAAGAGTGAATGAAAGCAAACCCTTTTTTGCAAGACTCTTTTTTATGATGGAGTGAATCCATTCATAAGTGAATGGATCCTGAACATCTTCTATTAGACCTCTGTCTCTCAATACTGTTGCATTGGAGATTATGTTTTCAGCCCATGAATTTTTAAAGGGGACACACTGAAACCATCACATCCCCTAAATTTGGAACTCTCACATGTATTCACTGAACCTGGACCCAAATAAGGTAGAATCATAGCATATAATCATTGAATCATAGAATCGTAGCAAGAGAATCATCATGTTGGAGATACTTTTAGATGCTACTTTGGAGACATCACTTTTGTCTGTATTCCACAGGCCAGAATTCAGTAGCAATGCCCCTACCTAACTGCAAGGTGGCAAAGGAGAGTGGTCCATGTGTATATGCAAAGGCAAAATGCAGTTTAATTAGGCAAACCCATAGCAGTTTCTGCCATACAGGTAAAGAAGCATAGATTATTCAAGAAATCTGTCCATAAAGTGGTGGAGGAAGAGAACATGAAATAAAAGCCAACATTTACCTTTCCATGTATTAATTGACTTTCTTTTCAAAAACCAACATTAGTCTTAACAGACAAAGACTACTGGCTAACTACTCCAGTAAGAATCATCATTTTAATAGATATCCTCTAAATATCTCTTTGGCTTTTATGCATAGATAAAAATTTTATAAATAATTCTCAGAGATTTAACCTATGGGTACGTTTTGTGACCAGTTTCTCTTTTCTGGAGGGCTCATTATTAAGATACCTATGTAGCTATGGTATATGCCTGGCATCTCAGCTCAAGAAGTTCTAAACTGAATTCAATATTCCTATCCTCTACCCTTTCAGTTCTTTCACCTACCATTCCCAAACTTTTAAAAATATACAACGCCCTAGTTTACAGCCATTACTAGGATACTAAACACAGAAAATCTAGAAGACATTATTATTACCCAGTAATCTTTATTTGCTTATCCCTTAAATCTTGATTCTTTTTTCTCATAAATTTGTCTTTGATTTGCCCTTTCCTTTCTATTTTATAGCTAGCACTTTTGGTATCATCTACTTGGTCTATCAATACTGCTTCTAAACTGTTTTTCTTCACTTCCATTCTTACCTATCCCCAGTCCATCCATCCTCCACGCTGCTCTCAGAATCATGTTCACATGTAACAACTTGATCCCAAACTCATAAAGTAGGCTCTAAGTCATGGGTAACCTCCCAGCTGGTTAGCATAATTTCTTAATTCCAGTTTCCTCTTTTCTTATGACAGAGTTTAGAATTAGACTATGAGATAAAATATGTTCTCTCTTAACGTAATTGCCAATGGAGCTTCATAATTTCCACTCTGCCTATCTCCCACCCCATCTTGTAAGCCTTTCTACATGCAAATCTTATATTTTTTTTAAGGTGGAGTCTCCCTCTGTCACCAGGCTGGAGTGCAGTGGGGCAATCTCAGCTCACTGCAACCTCTGTACACCAGGTTTGAGCGATTCTCCTGCCTCAGCTTCCCGAGTAGCTGGGATTACAGGCATGTGCCACCATACCTGGCTAATGTTGTATTTTTAGTAGAGATGGGGTTTCTCCATGTTAGTAAGGCTGGTCTCGAACTCCCGACCTCAGGTGATCTGGCTTCCTCAGCCTCCCAAAATGCTGGGATTACAAGCATCAGCCACCGTGCCCGGCCCAAATATGATCTTTTTTTTCTATTATCAAGTAGTTACTCAAATTCTCAGATCTTTCATGCCCTGATGACTTTGCACACCGTTTCCCAGCTGCTTGAAATGCAGTTGCTCCCTTGTCTGTCTATGTAGAATCCTTTAGGACTCAGCTCAAGATTTTATTCTCTTTAAAGATGTCTCTGACCTCAGTTCCCTTGTACACATCTACAACACAGTTCTTAACATTTCATAATTTACTTCACCTTTTCCCTTTGCTAGCAGATACTTTAAACTGCAAGTAGCCAAAAAAAAAAAAAAAAAATCCTGATTCAACCGGTTTACAACGATGTGAAGAATTAATTATTTTATATCACATAACGAGAAGCTCTTCAGTGGAGTGGTTCCAGAGTTGCTTATTGCAGCAGCTCCCCGATGCTGTCATGACTCAATTTCTGTCCAGCCTTCTGCTGTGCCATCCTCAGTGTGTTGTCTTAGTCCACTTCACATCATTGTTCTAAGATTGACACAGTGGGTATCATATCCATACATGCGTGATACCATGCAGCAAAAGTAAAGGAAATGACTCTTCCTCAGTTAGAAAATTTCCCATAAACCCCAAAGCTAAGTTTACTGCTCATATGATTTGCAAGAATTAGGTCCCTTATGATGAACCAGTCATGTGACCAGATGGCAATCCGATGACTCCGCTTCCATGATTGGTTTAGCATATTCAGAATTTATCTCTAAACTGGTCATCTTCCTTTAAGGTTTTTGATATCTGAATAAAAGCAGATTCTTTTTGCAGATGTGAAGGGGAGAGTAGATTTGGTATAGACAAACCCTAAGTTTCTCTTCTGCACTGTGAGGACAAAATTAACCATCCATCTCTAACATAGAACATAGTATACATGACGGGTACTCATTTCATTCAATACCTGTCGAATGAATAAAAATAATCCCACCACATACATGTGTTTTGCCTATGGGTTAATTTACCTTGACTACTATCCTTTAAATAGCAGATAATCAGAACAACTCATATTACACAAGATGTACTTTTGCTTTTTTAAAAAAATGGACTCTAGCTCTCTGGAATTGGGTGAAGTTGAGGTAAATGACAACAGAACAATCTGATGTTCTGAAAGGTTTTTGAAACAGTACCAAGTGTTAAACCTGTCTTGTTCACAGTGTGAGTTGTTTTGCACTGATTTAACTATGCTGTTTATTGAACCTTGATTGAAAATGAAAGCCTGCATCTATTTATTAGGCAAAAAGTGTTTTCTGGGGAGACCTTGTTAAGCAACTACTTAGCATCTTTTAAAATACAATTTTCTGCATTGAGATTCTCTATGAGCACTGGGAAATTACTAAACAGTGTCTGATGCTTTTTTTTCTGGCTTCTCTATTCTCCAGTTTTATTTTGCTTTTCAGGACTGTGAAAGATTCAGAGTTCTTTGTATGTTGTATTAGTTAATGGATAAGGCTTTTATTTTTAGGCTCCATCTTAATTTTGTATATCTTTGTTCATCAAAAGATTACTCCTTTTGATGAAAATGTTGAAAGGGGATTTTCTTGCTTTTCTTCTAATTCAATTTTACATTTCATGTACAATTCATATTTGTAAGAGATAGACAGTTACTTTCTTGTTTCTTGTCTAAAGAACTTCCTATGTGTTGTTTTTATTTCAACAAAACCAAGACTTAGATATTTGAATCAAACACTTGTTACGTTTAATAACTCAGCATTCTCATACTTGTTTTATTTTTTGATCAGCGGAAAATGAACAGCTTGCACAAATAGTGACTTGTCTTCAGATTTGACAGTCTACCGGATACACTACCCACTCTTGACAATGTCAAATAATTGGTATATATTGCTTGGGTTTAGTTATCTGAAGTTCTTAAAGGGAAGAACCCTAATGTACATGTCACTTTCCTTTTTAAACTGGGCACTGTGCACGTATGTTTCTGAGAGTGCTGTCAGTGTCATTAGTTTACCAAAATGGTGGAATTTCTGTTTTCTTCCAACTAAAATTTACAATTATTTTTAAAGAGGCTGCTGCTCAATAAACTGTTGACATAAATTGATTGATGATACTGAAAATCACACAAGACAGTCTAGATCATCAATTACTAGATATTGTAGGAACAGCTGCATAAATAGACTAGTACACTTCAGTGAACAGAGGCAAGAAAGTGCCTAGGAAGGATATTGAGGAAAGAGAGTTTTATGTAGTCATTCATTCTTTAATTCACATATCTATTCTCCAAATTTTTGTTGACTGCCTATTATGCACATAATATATAGCTCCTGTGGAGGGGATAGAAAATATAAGCAAGTTATAATAAACATAGGTTAAACAATGTGGTTTTTTGTTTTTTTTTTTTAGACAGAGTTTTGCTCTTGTTACCCAGGCTGGAGTGCAATGGCGCGATCTCAGCTCACTGCAACCTCCGCCTCCTGGGTTCAGGCAATTCTCCTGCCTCAGCCTCCTGAGTAGCTGGGATTACAGGCACGCGCCACCATGCCCAGCTAATTTTTTGTATTTTTAGCAGAGACGGGGTTTTACCATGTTGACCAGGATGGTCTCAATGTCTTGACCTTGTGATCCACCCACCTCGGCCTCCCAGAGTGCTGGGATAGCAATGTGGTTTTTTCAAAAGCCTTCTAGCTATTTCAAGCAGCTACCACAGATACTAGAGTCAATTTTTCAAATCTTCTGTCTCAATAAATTCATTTCAAACATTTCATATAGTGATTTTCAAGTCTTCCTTGATTGGATTATAAACCTGAATTCAATTTATAACAATTATTTATTTTTGGACATAATTGTGTCAAGTGTCTGCAGACTCCTTTCCAGGATCAAGAAATTTCAGGAAGTAAATTGGTGATTAGGTGGTGACTTGGGTAATCTTCTGGAAAATTTTGCTATCCTTTCTCTGTGAAAAAGAAAAGAATACTAAGGTTTAAGGTTAAAGAGTAGACTCTAGTGTGGCTCTGACTGAAAGAGCGTTACTAAGAATTCTAATCATCTAACTTTTCTGCTTTGACTACTCTTTGTTGTATGACAGGATTGTCTTATGGTAGACATAGTATAGTTAACGCTAGACACTATGGTAGTCATTTCAAATATTACTTCATTAATTGACAACAATTCTTTAGTCTCCATTTCTCAGATGAAAAATATTAATAGAGAGGCTTGGCATACTGAGCTATTAAGAAGAGCCAACATTTGCTCCTGTGCACAATACATTAGGACCCATCAATCTACTTAAGTATTATGAAAGCTATAAAAATAACAATAAAAGTCAGAATAATGTAATAGAGGGAGAACAAGATTTGGAGAAAAGCCTACTAGAGGAAAAGTTTCAACTCAGGCCTCTACTAGGCTGGGTGGCCCTTGAAAAATTATTCAGCCTCCCTAATCATCAATTTTATTACCTATAAAGGAAATATAATTATGCTTGAAACAGTTATTGTTAAACACACACACATATACCTATATTTACCTTCAAGAATATATTTTTGGAGTCATGTAGAAAGGATATGAAATACTGTCAAAGTTTCAGTTCCCAAGGTTTTATCACAAATTACTAATTACATAGAATTTGGATCTCAGATTCCTGGCATTTGACTTCTGACTACTACAATTGCTCTTCTTGTCTTATCCCAATTGCAGATTTAAAATTTCAGTTTAATAATAGAGTTTGAAACAAGTAAAAGGAGCAGTAGAAAAATCACTTGCACAAACAAACTAGTTTGTGGACCTGTTGAGAAAAGTTTTTGAAATGGTCTGAGTCAGAACATGTTGGGAATATGTGTGTCATTTAGTGTCAGAGAAATTTAACATGCAGAGAAACCTAGCAAAGTTCACAGATCGCCAGTTGATACCTGTTTTTGCATTTCAACAGCCAACATGTATTTCACTACATCCCGCATCTGCCTGGTAACGTAATACAGATCAAGAAAGTACAAGTAAAAGTCTTCATCAATTTCTTAGTTCTTCTAAAGGGTTATTTAATGTATAACCCTTTTACATTGACTTCAGTATTCACACTAAAATAGAATTGACTGTTAACAGAAAGTCCACCTGTGACTTCTTCAAGTTCATCAGACCACTCAGCAATTTAACTTACTTTCCCACCAACTTTCTGAGTCACTCATGTACATATCTGGGGTAATTTCTTTTATCACTCTGTATTTAACAAGTCATTTGTGAAATGTTTCATAAATCAATACCCTTTCTTTATCTCCACTAAACCTTTAACTCAGTATGACATCATTTTCTTACTGCTAGTGCTATGTTTTTTTACTTTGTCTTCCTAATTCAAGTCTCTATCCATCCCATGTCATTCTCCACATTGTTTTAAAACTAAACAGTAATATTGCAATGTCTATAGTACAAAGATAAAAATTTTTATCACACACCATATATAATGAATCACAGGATACATTTTATTTTATTATCAGGTGGTTCCAAAGAAACCACTTTGTGTTTCACATATGAAAATACTGTTATTCTCTTTGACTCATACAGTAATAGTTAATATTTTAGGACCTACCTCACTGTACCCGGATGCAAACCTGTTTCTACTGTCTATTGGGTGTCTCACTTTAAGCAAGATGCTGAATTTTTATAAGACTCTTATTTCTCAGGCATTAAAAATTAGAATAATAATTAAGAATTAATGCAGTATGGGGCCACAGTGTTGGATAGCCATGCCATACAGAGAATTCAACCAGGAGTCTTGGAGGCTTATATCTGTAAGAGTTATGAGAGCTATAATCCTGTCCCATAGAAAGAGCTTGTTTACCAAAAAAAATATTTATTGAGCACCTTCCATGAGTTAAGCCATATTGTAGTCTTCAGGGATACAGCAATGAATAAAAGAGACAAAAAAACAGTTCTTCCTTATGTAGCTATTAAGAGAAATAAAATGTGTATGTGTAAGGTATTGATAAGTACTAGGGAGAAAAATAAAACAAGTAGGAAACATAAGGAGTACAAGGGTCAGGTAGTTGCAATTTTAAGCTTAGGGAAACAAGTAAAGGCCTTATTAAAAAGGTGACATTTGAAAAATACCTCAGCTAAGTGAGAGAGTGAACCACCTGTGTATCTGAAGATAAGAGGATGCCAGGAAGAGATAATAACACGTGCAAAGGCACTGAGGTCTATTTGGGGTATAGGGGGACAGCAGTGGTACCAGGGTGGCTGGGTTAGCTTGAGGGAGGGGAAGACTAGTAGTAGATGAGGTTACAGGGGAAAGAGTAAGGGTAAGGGCCAGTTTTATAAAAATTCCTAGGCATTATTGGAATATTAGCTTTAATCCAAATGATTAGAGGGCTCTGAGAGGATGAAAGGCACAATTTGGCTTATATTATCAAGAGATCAATTTTAACCTATTAAAGTCTGAAGTATCTGTTGAACATCTTATCTGGGCTAGAACTGAAAATGAGAAAATTGTCAACACATAGGTAAAATTTAAAGCCATATTAATAGAGAAGGTCATAGGAGAATGAGTACAAATAGAAAGGAAAAGAAGTCCAAATATTTGGTGGTAATGCCAATATTTAAAAATCAAAGAGATAAACTAGAACCAGGAAAGGAAACTGAAGAGAAGTAGTCAAAGATATACAAGATAACTAAGTGACCATGGAATTCTGTAAGACTATAAAGTATTAAGAGAGAGATGCGATCACCTGTGTCAAATGCTACGGATAGGTCAAGTAAAAGTGAGATCTGGTTAGCACCATAGAGGTCATTGGACGTCATCACAAAAGCACTTTCAGTTGAGTAAAGGTAAAACCTGATGGTAGTAGATTCAAGAGAGAAAAGAAGTGCTATCAAAAACAATTATTTTAGGAGTTTTGCTGGGAAAGGAAAGAGAGAAGTGTGGTAATGGCTGAAGAGGGACATGGAATATGAAAGGACTTTTGCTTGCTTGCTTTAACAATTGGAAAAATAGCTTTTTAAATACACTGGTGGGAAAAATCAAATAGAGAGGGCAATGTTGTTGAGATAAAAGAAAGAATTTCTGATGCAAAGTCCTTGAGTAATGACAGTGTGTGATATTTGCAGCACAAAAAGATTGGTACATGGAGGCCATGCATAGTAAGAGGAGAAAATGAAGAGTAGATTGGAACAGGCAGGTGGGTGCATGTGGTGATAGTTGTTTGTAGAGTGAAGGAAGCAAAATCATCTTTCCATGACTGTATTTGGGCATCTTTATTTTCTGTAAGCAGCAAACTCAAAATCACTTACAGCAATAGAGAAGTCTAAGATTTTGTAATGAGACAGCAAAGGACAACCCCGCAAAGCAGATGATAAAAACAAGGTAAAAGTAGGAGTCTGATGTTCTGAAGAAAGAAATAGTGCGTCCTGGAGACTCGTGTCAAGTGCAGCATTGTGGATCATTCTATCTAAAATTCCAATTTAACTGTTCTTTTTTCTTACTCAAATGATGCTATAAAAATATAAAACTTTAAAAATAAAATTTTAATCCAGTATTCATTAGGAAAATGAAAACACTGAGCAATATTAGCAGCATTTATGATCTATATAGGAATGTTCAATTCTAATTTAATATACACTATGTTTTTGCATAAACCATATTTAAATGAAAGGCATATTGATATGAATAATTACTATTGCTTTTCTTTAATTGACAGTATTAACTCCCTAACTATGAGAAATAACTATTAATCTCACCCAGACAGTAAATGTACTCAAAGTGTGGAATACTGTAAAATATGCACTGAACCAATTTCACAAATACAAATATTATTGTCTGTCCTCAAAAAAATTATAATCTTTTTTAGAAGAATAAGAAAAATACAAACAAGCAATAAAATCTGAAAAGAACATTTATAAAGTAACATTACAATAATGGCATGGTAATTACAATAGCCCTCAAGGAAATAAAAATAAAAATATCTTTAGAGTTGGATGAGATTAGTTGAGGTAACTTCTTAGAAGAGAAGTTTTGAAACAGTGTTTTGAGAAGGTAATTGATAAGAGTAAACTGAAAAGATTCCGAGAACGAACTCATACAATATGGAGAGGCTGAAAGGAGAAAGGAGTAGCCATATTAAGTTTCTAAAGCAGAACTCATTGTAAGGATGAAGTGAGAAAGAGTTCCAAGTTATAACATTATAATTCTTCAGATATTAACAACATTTTAACTGATTAAAATATTTGAGTATGTCTTTTAAAATAATTAGAAAATTATGCATCTTTTTGTACATATATTTTTATATAGACTTGAGTTAGATCTGAATCATTCAGGCCACAAGTTCCTCTGTATGGTCAATGGGCTCCTTTTTTTTTTTTGAGATGGAATCTCATTCTTGTGGCCAAGGCTGGAGTGCAATGGCAGGATCTCAGCTCACTGCAACCTCCACCTACGAGGTTTGAGAGATACTCTTGCCTCAGCCTCCCAAGTAGCTGGGATTACAGGTGCCCACTACCACACCTGGCTAATTTTTTTGGATTTTTAGTAGAGATGGGGTTTCACCATTTTGGCCAGACTGGTCTCAAACTCCTAACTACAGGTGATCCACCTGCCTAGCCTCCCAGAGGGCTGGGATTAGGCATAAGCCACTGTGCCCAGCCTAATATTCTACTTTTTATTCCAAAATGAATACCTGGAACCTAAATTGATCTTACAAATTAAGAAATAGAATTAGCATTCAGAGGCAAAAGGGAACCTACTCTGTGCACGGTGCTGTCTGTCTGTGTTCATGAGTGTATATATATATGTCTGTATATCTATGTATAATTTTTTATAAGCAATAAAAAAATTAGTGTATTTAGTTTTGAGACTTTTGTTCAATGTGATGTGAATGTATTGTACTTTTCTTTCATTGGCTATTATGTCTTAGAAAAGTTTTTGTTCATTTTACAGCAAATAGGAAATGAAAAACCATTTCTTTTGTTGTACCTTCGTTTATAGGAACTTCTGAAAAATAAAATGTGTACCCTTTTATTTTCTGTAATCATTGAAAAATCCTTCTATATGTATCAGAAGGACTGTTACTAAAAAGTTAAAATTTTGGTTAAAAACAAAGAAAACAACTGAATGGGCCCAAATGAACAGAAAATTCTTTCATGGTAAAAGTGATACCATGATGATAAGAAAATGGACAATTGCTAAATCAAAATGAGTGACTACTAAACTATCTCTGATGTCTTACCATTCACTAATTCTAATAATTGTTGTATATGCCATCTCTAATCATTTAGACATAAGAAGGATTCCCTAAAAACTGGATTGCCAAAATTGTTATAGAAACCAACTTAGAGTATAACGACCTTCTCTACACCCAAGAGTTACTCACACAGTTGCCACTTGAACATTCCCAATTCATAAGGCATTATATAACTATGCAAATTCTCCATGCCTGACTCATGCTCTCACCTGTGTTGCATCTGACCAGAAACAAATATTGGGTTTCCTCTTGTCCATCAGAAAGTGCCAAGGCAGTATTCTATTACAAAATAAATATATAAATGACTGAATGAATATTAAAGTTTCCATCCCAGTAAAATGTATACACCTGTTCTCTTCCAAACACACCGTAAGCCATCTTCCCTCTATATTCCCTCTTCCTGGAATGGCCATCCCTGTCTTCACCACCTGGTCCTTTAGTAGTCTCATCAGTAGTATGAAGTCTTGCTTGAACAACGCCAATCTTGAGAATTTCCCACTCTGCTGAGATCCTATATCATAGTTTGTCTTTATCACTTGTTTGGTATTTATATTTTTAGTCTTTTTTTTTTGAGACGGAGTTTCACTCTTGTTACCCAGGCTGGAGTGCAATGGTGCGATCTCGGCTCACCGCAACCTCCACCTCCTGGGTTCAAGCAATTCTCCTGCCTCAGCCTCCTGAGTAGCTGGGACTACAGGCGCGCACCTCCATGCCCAGCTAATTTTTGTATTTTTAGTAGAGACGGGTTTTCACCACGTTGACCAGGATGGTCTCGATCTCTTGACCTCGTGATCCACCTGTCTCCGCCTCCCAAAGTGCTGGGATTATGGGCGTGAGCCACCGCGCCCGGCCATATTTTTAGTTTTACATGTATGTTTGCATCTTTGGAAATTCCACACTTAGCCTAACATATTTAGCAAATACTTATCAGTATTTATATTTAATTGGAGCTAAAAAATCAGGCAGACCACAAACTTAATGGTAGTTTTGACCTTTCCTTGCTGAATAATCTTAAATTCCCTGAACTTCAGTTTCCATGGTGTAGAATGCAGATAATAGTAACTGTATCCTATCTATAATAATTAGTCAATAAATGGTGGTGTTGCTGATGCTTCTGATGACAATGACAAATAACAACATCAACAATGACTATTTTTTTATTCTTTTCCTTCATTGTGCTTGAACTGATTTGACTTTTTCCCTAACATAACCTAGATACTTTTATTTATTCTTTGTATTAAAAATATTTACGAGTCCCTTGGTTTCAGCCAAAACCCAAAGAATCCATTAAGTTACGTCCCAAGTTTGATATGTTTATAATCATTCTCTATCACAGTGGATGCTTTTTTATCATTTTAGTACAATTATGATCATTTTTTTGTCAACAATTATCACAAATTAAAATTATGTGATACTTGTCAAAAGAGAAGACTGCCAAATAATATTATGAAGCAGAATTGAAAGACCAGAAATATACCCGATTATCTTTAAGAAATTATATATTTTCAAAAAATTTTAAATCAGTAGAAGAAAGATAGATTATTTAATGAATGGTGTTTGGATGTTCAGCTGAGTGGGGAAAATGGATCAAAAGCTAGCACAAGCCACTAAAATACACCAGATATTTTAAAAGTTAGAAGACAGAAGCAGAAAGAGAAATAATGAAAACATCAAAAGAAAAAAAATCAAAATTTTTTATATATTAGGAAAATACTTTTTAATAAATCAGCGTTATATATCAAGTCTTTTCAGTGGTAAAGAACTAATTAACACAGAATTCCTGCAAACCCATAAAAATGGTTGAAGACTATAAACAAATAATCCCATTAAAAATGTATACTGCGTAATTCTTAAACACATGAATTGGTTCCCAACTCGAATTATAAAATAGAATCACATACCACTTTCACCTATCAGATTGGCAAAAAATTAAAGATTGGTGGCAGCCTACTAATGAAAATGTGGGGAAACAGAATCTTAAATTAAAGATGGGAATTTAATTGTTTAAAATGAGTTATCTTTTACATTTAAAAATGCATGTATTTTCACAAAGCAATTTTGCTTTTAAGCAAAAATTTGCTTTTGGTTATTACAGATATACTAAGATATGTTCAAAATCATGTATGTATGATAATACTCATAGTGGTTTTGCTTGTAAAGAGATGAAAACAAATACTCATCAATATAGAATTGGTAAAAAGATTTTGCTATACTCATCCAAATAAAATCCCTTTTACTTTAGAAAGCACTCTGCGAGCTAACTGTAAACTATCCCAAGATGTATTATTACATTTCAAAAGCAATATGCAGTCTGGGTGCATAATATTCTACTTTTCATGTAAAAGAAGTAGTTATTTACTTACCTTGAGTGCAGTTGCCTGGAACATCTCTGAATGGATACAAAAGAAATTAGGTGCAATGTTTTTAAAGAGGAGAAAATAGGCAGAAAGAGAGGAAGACTGGAAACTTAATTTTTATTGTAGTCTCATTTGCATCTTTTGGATTTTGTAACCTAGATACATTGCCTATTTAAAAGAGTAAGAAAAGTAGATAAGTTTTGAAAACCCTATAATTAGCCATGTTTTGAGAGCAACAGCAACAGACTGTATAATCTCCTCGAATCTTTTTATATAAACACAGAATTTAGACCCTGCCAATCTGCCACTTAATTATTTTAATCATGTGGAAGGGAATGAACTTGAAGATGATCTTGCTAGATGTCTTCTGTTTGCCTTTTGAGACCCACTCCACCCTTTCTCTGCCCCTGACCTGGGGGTTCCCTTCCATGGACAACGTCCAGAGTCTCTCTTGCCCCTGGCTTTTGGTTGGGTACAGCCAATTGGCAGTCCCAGCAGGAGATTCCAGGGAAAAAAGAGAATTCAGGGTATGTATTCTCTGCCTCCCTATCTGTGGTACTCTCCTTCAACTGGCTGTGTCTTCATTGCTCCTTTCATGGCCACTGACTAATTCTTGAAGTCCCACACCTCAGGCCTGAGCCTTAACAGCATCAATGTCACTGGCCCCAATGTATGGTCTACTCTTTGTGATTTTCCTCCCTGCAACCTTTTTTAAGAGTCCCATTAAACCTTCCTCAGGTTGTTTGAATGGTGATAATCTTCTGTTTAGACCCTGTTACAGTGGAGGAAGCAGATACTGTTATTATCGTTTTGCTGTAATTAATATAGAATATTATTTATTCTATATTAATATAGTATAGATATTATGTTAATATAATGTATTCAGAATGCTGAATAAAACTGAATATTTAATCATTGGCATGAGCCATGTGCAAAAGCATAGTTATGGAGTTTTATATTAACTTCAAAAGAAAATCTGTGTCAAAACAGAGTCCTTATTCAAAACGAAGGGCACTCTGTTTTGTCTGCTTCTGTATATATACAGTCTACTGGTTTCAGAGGCCTTTCTCCTTTCACTTTTTCTTCTTTTAAATTCGATTGCTAGACATCTTACTATTTAATGGCACACATACTACAAAATAGAGAGTAGGAAAGAGTCCAATGAAATTTTTTTATTTAGAAGGAATGAAAAATGTATTGTATCTCCTGTTGGGTGGCAATCTTATACTTCTGTTTCTTCCCACTGCTCCATGGTACTTCACCTTTGTTCAAAAGTTGCATACAGATGATTGGGCTAAATATTGTAGTAACTTCCTCATTATTAGTATAAGGGTATTCATGGTACCCCTACTTGGTTCGTGTGTTAGAGGAATCATTTTTTACTCAGGGTCATGTGATATTATGACCCAGGAGTGGTAATTCCACAACACACAGCAGTTGACAGTGGCCCTTTTTGCTTGTGGCAAGGTTAGATTTATGTTATTTTGAATGGCAGAATGACTACAAGACTTTTTAATAACTAGAAAGTAACCATCACAAATGTTTTTCCAGACAGATGTTCAGTGGTTGTCTTATGACAGAATACTCAAACAAGTTGTCAAACTTAAGAATGATTTGTGCATTTTCTTTTTAAAATGAAAGTTTCAAATTTACAGCCTTTCTTGTGATGTCTAGTAGGTTGTCTGTTAACACACAGACACACACACTTCATGTCAGGTGCCCCTTCAAGATAAAGGTAATTTTTCACGGTAATGGAAAAGCAAGTATTATTTGCTTTAAATATGTTACAGAGGGAGTATTCTGAATATGTTATATTTGTTTGGATATGGTTGCATAACTACCTGGATTTGTTAACAGAAAACATGTAAAAGCATGATCTGAAAACATCTAGTGTCTGTGTACTTTTAAAACTTGGAGATAAAATTTTTTAATCTGTCATAAAATCTTTAAAATAATGAATTCAAAAGTAGAAAGATTCAACAGCTTTCACTAGTATGTAAGAACAACTGATAGTTATTGAGTAATATTGAATATGTTAAGCAAAATTGTTAAAAATGTTTGCTTAACTGTTGGATGGTATCATTTAAAAGTATTATCATTGAGAATACATAAATAGCATTAATACAGACTCAAGGATTTCCTCCACTTGGGTCTCTGCATCTTTGCGATGGATCCTTCCTGGCAATGAAGCTAAGGAAATCAAATGTTGGAATGGGACCTCAGTACTATAAAATGTAAGCTAAGATCCTAAAATATAAATTAAAATATTTAATAACTCTCACTAAGTAGTATTAATTACTAATAATTGTTAGAGCAAAAAGTGCTTTTGATTAAAACATACAATAAAATTATTTTTCAATAGTATTTCCTCTATCTTATTCTTTTTAACTTGATTTCAGTTTGTGTATGTTTTGTAATGGAATATATTAGTATGAAAGAATATACTTATAATTCCTTTCTGTTTGTTTTTTTATATATGTTTAATATAAACATATATACACAAAACAATGAAGTTTTGATATACATAGTGAAATGGTTGCTTTAGTCAAGCAAATGAACATATTAATCATCTCCCATAGATAGTTATCACCCATTTTGGAATAAGAGCACTTAAAATCTACTTGTTTAAAAAATGGTTCAATATACAATACAGTGTTATTAACTATAGTCCTCATGCTGTACATTAGGTCTCTGGACTTATGCATAATATACAACTGCATCTCTGTTCCCTCTGACCTCCGTCTCTCTGTTTCCTCTCCCTGTCCACATCCCACAACCACTATGCTGTGCATTGGACTTTCTTTTAGATCTCACATAAAAGTACAATTCTGCAGTATTTTTGTTTTTGTGTCTGATTTATTTCATGTTATGTTCTTTAAGTTTATCCATGTTGTATAAAATGGCAAGATTTCCCTTTATAAGGCTGAAAAGTACTTTACATAATTATATATATAAAATAAAATATTCTTGTTAGAAATTGAAAATATATTGAAACAAATTACATATAAAAATTATATATATAATGTATATGTATATTATATATTATATATATGTATTATCTATATATAATACACATATATACATAATTGTGGATATATATATATATATATATAAACAAATTGTGGTGGAGATATATATATGTATCTGTCCAGGGCAATCAGGCAAGAGAAAGAAATAAATGGTATTCAAATAGGAAGAGAGAAAGTCAAATTGTCTCTGTTTGCAGATGACATAATTTTATATTTAGAAAACCCCATTGTCAGATATATATATATATATTTTTTGTTTATCCTCCCCCACCATTGATGGACACTTAAGTTATTTTTATTTCTTGGCTAGTATGATAAGGTTGCCATGGATGGGAGACTGCAGATACCTCTACAATGGGCTGACTTTATTTCTTGCTGGGTACATACCCAGAAGAGGGATTGCTGGATCATTTGGTAGTTCTGGTTTTAATTTTTTGAGAAACTTCCATACTGTTTTCCGTAATGGTTGTACCAATTTACATTCCCACCAACAGCATATTGAGTCCTCTTGGTGCCATTTGTTTAAAGTTAGTTTAACCATGTATGCTTGCATTTATCTCTGGGCTCACTATTCTGCTCCATTGGTCTGTGTCCCTGCTTTCATGCCAGTACCATACTACTTTATTACAGCTTTGTATGCATATAATACCTTTTACATTTATTTTTTTTTTTTTTTAATTTTACTTTAAGTTCTGGGATACATGTGCTGAATGTGCAGGTTTGTTACATAGGTATACATGTGCCATGGTGGTTTGCTACACCCATCAACCTGTCATCTAGGTTTTAAGTACCACATCCTTTCCCCATTGCTTCTTTTTGTCAGGTTTGTCAAAGATGAGATGATTGTAGATGTGTGGTGTTATTTCTGAGGGCTCTGTTCTGTTCCATTGATCTATATCTCTGTTTTGGTACCAGTACCATACTGTTCTTGTTACAGTAGACTTGTAGCACAATTTGAAGTCAGGTAGCGTGATGCCTCTAGCTTTGTTCTTTTTACTTAGAATTTTCTTGGCTATACAGGCTCTTTTTTGGTTCCATATAAAATTTAAAGTAGTTTTTTCTAATTCTGTGAAGAAAGTCAATGGTAGCTTGATGGGAATAACACTGAATCTGTAAATTACTTGTGGCAATATGTCCATTTTCACAATATTGATTCTTCCTATCCATGAGCGTAGAATGTTTTTCCATTTCTGTGTCCTCTCTTATTTCCCTGAGCAGTGATTTGTAGTTCTCCTTGAAGAGGTCCTACATGTCCCTTGTAAGTTATATTCCTAGGTATTTTATTTTCTTTGTAGCAATTGTGAGTGGGAGTTCACTCATGATTTGGCTGTTTGTCTATTATTGGTGTAAAGGAATTCTTGTGAATTTTGCACATTGATTTTGTATTCTGAGACTTTGTTGAAGTTGCTTATTAGCTTAAGAAGATTTTGGGCTCAGACAATGGGGTTTTCTAAATATACAATTGTGTCATCTGCAAACAGAGACAATTTGGCTTTCTCTCTTCCTATTTGAATACCATTTATTTCTTTCTCTTGCCTGATTGCCCTGGCCAGAGTTTCCAATACTGTGTTGAATAGGAGTGGTGAGAGAGGTCATCTTTGTCTTGTGCTGGTTTTCAAAGAAAATGCTTTCATCTTTTGCCCATTCAGTGTGATATTGGCTATGGGTTTGTCATAAATAGCTCTTGTTAGTTTGAGATATGTTCCATCAATACATAGTTTATTGAGAGTTTTAGCATGAAAAGATGTTGAATTTTATCAAAGGACTTTTCTGCATCTATTGAGATAATCATGTGTTTTGTTTTGTTTTGTTTGCCATTGGTTCTGTTTATGTGATGGACTACGTTGATTGATTTGTGTATATTGAACCAGCCTTGCATCCCAGGGATGAAAGCCAACTTGATCATTGTGGATAAGCTTTCTGATGTGCTCCTGGATTTGGTTTATCAGGATTTTATTGAGGATTTTCTCATCAATGTTCATCAGGGATATTCTCCTGAAATTTTCTTTTTTTGTTGTGTCTCTGCCAGATTAATCATGTGTTTTGTTTTGTTTTGTTTGCCACTGGTTCTGTTTATGTGATGGACTACGTTGATTGATTTGTGTATATTGAACCAGCCTTGCATCCCAGGGATGAAAGCCAACTTGATCATTGTGGATAAGCTTTCTGATGTGCTCCTGGATTTGGTTTATCAGGATTTTATTGAGGATTTTCTCATCAATGTTCATCAGGGATATTCTCCTGAAATTTTCTTTTTTTGTTGTGTCTCTGCCAGATTTTGGTATCAGGATGATGCTGGCCTCATAAGATGAGTTAGAGAGGAGTCCCTCTTTTTCTATTGTTTGGAATAGCTTCAGAAGGAATGGTATCAGCTCCTCTTTGTACCTCTGGTAGAATTCGGCTGTGAATCCATCTGGTCCTGGGCTTTTTTTGGTTGGTAGGCTATTTACTACTGCCTCAATTTCAGAACTTGTTACTGGTCTATTCAGAGATTTTTTTTTTTTTTTTGAGACGGAGTTTCGCTCTTGTTACCCAGGCTGGAGTGCAATGGCTCGATCTCGGCTCACCGCAACCTCCGGCTCCTGGGTTCAGGCAATTCTCCTGCCTCAGCCTCCCGAGTAGCTGGGATTACAGGCACGCACCACCATGCCCAGCTAATTTTTTGTATTTTTAGTAGAGACGGGGTTTCACCATGTTGACCAGGATGGTCTCGATCTCTTGACCTCGTGATCCACCCGCCTCGGCCTCCCAAAGTACTGGGATTACAGGCGTGAGCCACCGCGCCCGGCCCTATTCAGAGATTTTAATTCTTCCTGGTTTAGTCTTGGGAGGGTATATGTGTCCAGGAATGTATCTATTTCTTCTAGATTTTCTAGTTTATTTGAATAGAGGTATTCATAATATTCTCTCACGGTAGTTAGTATTTTTGTGAGATCAGTGGTGTTATCCCCTTTATCATTTTTTTATTGCATCTATTTGATTCTTCTCTCTTTTCTTCTCTGTTAATCTGGCTAGCAGTCTATGTATTTTGTTAATCTTTTCAAGAAAACCTGGATTCATTGATTTTTTGGAGGGATTTTTGTGTCTTTATCTCCTTCAGTTCTGCTCTGATTTTCATTGTGTTATGACTTAGTGCCTAATATGAATGTTGTCAGTTATCTGTGTTTTAGACTATTCCATGCCAAAGTTTAGTCTTGTTTGTTAGGAAGAGCCAAAAGTTGGCTTAATTCCACCCCTCTACTTAGCATTTTATTAATGTAAAGCTTCTTGTAATTTTAACTGCCACACAAATGCCATTGTACACCTATCTGATGCATGTTTTCTTTTCAAAACAGAGCTTTTCTACTAGTTTCTCTTACCAAGTAGAAATTAGTAATATTCATTCATTTTTTAAGCTAATTCAGCCGTTATTTAATGAATGCCTACTATATGTTAAGCTTTGTCCCACGCATTAGAGATACAACAGTAAACAAAATAAAAAACTCAACATCCTAATGGAGTTTACATTCTAGTAGAGAAAACAAGTAATAATCAAGATAAATAAATAAGGGACAAAAACGTTCTCTTGTGAGAAACAAAAACAAGGACCTATATTGAGAGGAGGCAGTGCAATTTTAGATAAAGCACCCAGGGAATAACTCTTTGAAAAGACACAGGTAAAGCTATTTGAGGAAGTCAGCCATGAAGACATTGGCCGAGGAGCTTTCTCTGCTGAGGAAACAGTGAGTTCAAAGGTATTCGGGTGTGCTTAGCAATGTAGAGGAAGCGTGAAAAGCCAGTGTAGTCACGTGAGGGAGGCACAGGGTCATGCAGGGTCTTACAATTTTTGTAAGGTGGCTGAGTATCTAAATGAGAATGGAATCCATTAGCGGAATCACTTTGCCTGTTCTTTTGAGAATAGAATTAAGGAGACAAGGGCAAAAGCAGAAAAGTTACACATCCTTAAGAGGTTAGTGCAATAATCAGCTGAGAAATTATATTGCATTAGCTGAAGGTGGTAAGATATAGTCAGATTCTATTCTAATTCTGAATTTTATAATTCAGAATATTTTGGAAACTTTCATTCTTAATTTGAAGATAGAACTGAAAATTTACTGATAAATTGGATGTGAGATGCATTCATCATCTAGCGCTGTATAACCAAGTTTTATTCACTTAAGAAACACGTATGTATTATGTCACTATTTCTGTAGGTCAAGAATTCAGGTATCCTGTAGCTGGGTTCTCTACCTCAGGGTTTTTCTCTCAAGAGGCTGTAATCAAGGTGTGAATCTGGGATCTACCCTCATCTCAAGATTCAACTGGAGGAAGATTTGCTTCCAAGCTCACTCAAGTGATTGCTGGCAGCATTTAATTCCTTGCCAGGAGGCCTACTTCATCAAAGCAAACAAATAAGAATAGCTAAAGAAAATATCAGCAAGACCAAAATCAGAGCCTTTTACAATCTAATCATGGAAGATTACTATATCACATTTGTCATAATATACAGGCTAGGAGGAAATCACTAGTTCCAGCTCACACTTAGGCAAGAGTTTTACACAAAGTAGGTAGGATCATTGGAAACTACATCAGAAGGTACCTCCCACCTAAGATATGCCAGGAGTCGGGAAGAGGAGGGAGGGAGGGTGGTGATTGGTGGAGAAGAGTCAAGAACGACTTTCATGTAGGTAACAATACATAGGATTATCTTACTTGATAAAGTCTCTTTTGATGTTTAAAATTTTATTTTCTCCCTTGAAATGCAGAATTTTAATTTCTATAAATTTTAAGTTCCAAATCTTCGTCTTGGATCATTTGAGCTACTATAACAAAAATGCCGTAAACTGAGTGGCTTATAAACAATAGGAATTTATTTCTACCAGTTCTGAAGGCTACAAAGTCCAAGATCAAGGTACCAGCAGATTTAATGTCTGGCGAGGACTTGCTTCCTGCTTCACGGACAGCTGTCTTCTCACTGTTTTCTCACATGGCCGAAGGGATACAGCATCTCTTTTATAAGGACACAAATCCCATTCATAAAATTTCCACCTACATGACCTAATCACATCCCAAAGGCTCCACTTCCTAATATCATCACATTAGTGGTTAGGGTTTCACATAAGCATTTTGGAGGAACACAAACATTCAGTTGATAGCATTCATGCATTTATTACATTATTTAGAGAAAAAAAAAGACTTTCGGCTTCCACTAATAATCTGTTAATGACATTTGCCGTATGCCAATTCTACTTGTAATTTTTTTACCATTCTGGAGTTCCCAGAAGTTATTCACTCCCAGCAATGTTTATTAAGGATTCAAATGTGACCATTATTGCCTTACAGAGCAGGGACACAAGTCCTTGTTCTCAACAAGAGCTCAGCAAAGGCAGTTGTTTATCTGTTAGCATACTGAGAGATGTAAAGTTTAGGAATAAATAAGTTTTTTAAAATATTAAATATTTTGGACAAATATCCAAGGTCATGAAGCAGCATCATTTGGTGTAAATACCTGAGGTTTGTTGTCTCATGCCAAGAAAATCAAGGAAGCTCACACACAAACGAGTTTAAGAGCAAAGGTTTAATAGGTAAGAGAAAAGAAAAAGCTTTCTTTCCTGGCATTTAAGAGTGGAGGTTTAATAGGCAAAAGAAAGAGGAACACTCTCTCTCCTGCAGAGAGAGAGAGGAGCTCCTAAGCAGATCTTCCAGTTTCTTGGTGAAATGCATGGGGGGGTTTATAGATGAGCTTGAGAAGGTGGTGTCTAATTTACATAGGGCATTAGAGATGGGTCCAATCAGGTGTGTCATTTACATAGTACAAAGAAGCTAGCCACCCCACTTTAATCTTTTATTATGCAAATGGTTCCTCTACCTGGCCAGTGCCATGTTGCCTATTCCTTTACTGTACACTTGGTTGACAGGGAAGATGGAACCTCCATGTTGAACATGCCCAGCCCCTAGGTAACCTTTTCCTATTGGCACAGTTGCCAGCATTTACCTGTGCAAGCTTCCAGCTTGCTTATCTATGTCTGCAGCTTCAGGCTGCTCTTTGTTAGAAAAGAAATGATTTGGGAACTGCTTTTTGTTAAAAGAGTATTCTTACCAAGGACTCCCTTACTCTCACTACTGCCTAAATAATTTCTTTTTAGCTCCTGTGTCATTTATACTGCTAGTAAATGGCAGAGCTGGATTGACAGTCCATCCTCTTTATATAAAAGTTTTCAGTTTTTGAGAACTTCCTAAACTTGAGAGACAAAACCAATGATCTTGAAACCATCAAAAAAATGGTTACTTTCAAAGCATTGTAAGGTGAAATACAAGTATAATAGAAACATAGAAAAAGGAACAATAAGCGTGGACTGGAATAGAGAAACTGGCTGAGGAGACAAGACCAAACTCAAGCCATGGATAATGTATAGAAGGAAGACACACAGATTATATTGTATTATGTAGTTTGTGCATGGGAAATTATTAAATACATATAAATATAAAATTGATGTTTGTAGAGGATAGTTAAGGGCTTTCCTTTGATTCTTCAAAGCTATATATTACCCCTGTCTTTCCTTCTGAATTTCCTTTTGGTTGACAATTGAGGAAGTAAGAAATAAATACACATCCAGTGTATTAATAATCTAACAATTATTCTTTAGTGCTTTTGGCCATCAGAAAATTATATTGTCTTGTAGACAACCAAAAATATAGCCCATTCTTCAGTTTCACTTGCACTGGCCCCAGTTCTATGGGGGCCCCTTTCTGCCTGTCCTAACCACGTCATTGATTCTGGAATATGTGCGTATGTTCATACCACTCCAAAAATTTCTCTTGAGCTTTGTGCTGCAATTTTCCAGCAAGTACACACATTCCCCACCTCTCCGTTTGTACTCATCTGTGCTGATTCTGAAACTCTTCAATCTCTATTAAATAAAAATGAGGTGCACTGATTTTTTAAATGAAAGCCACATCTTTTATCCTCGACTCTCTTTCAATCAGAATGAATCCAATGATAGTCATAGCAGCATTAGCTGCCTATTAGACTTTTTCAAGTCAACGTGAGCAAAGATAATATGGACTGTGCATAAATCTAGAGTTGGAGTAATCACTTTTATAATAACTAAAACCTAATCAGAGTCCTTACCAAGGACTCTCCTACTCTCACTACTGCCTAAATAATTTGACTCTTGGTATTATTTAATTAGAATCTAAATATGTAAATATGTGACAATAGTTTTTTTTAAAGTCAAGATATAAAAAATTCCACATTATCTACTTTTTTAATACCTTTAATTAACATTAAATATTAACATTAATTGATTTTTTATGTTAACAATTTATTTTATATCAATGTTTAAAAATGAAATTTCAACTTTTTAGTTCTTATTTAAACTTCCTGTTCTTATTTACTACCTTTGTCTTACTCACGATAAACTCGGTTATTTTATAGACAGAAAGGAATGAAGAAATGATAGGAGTAGGCCCATTAGGTCTTCCATTTGCTTTTCATTTCCAAGAGTGGATTAAACATTTTCATATATGACCTCTTCTAAGGGATGAAAGAAATGTTAGCACGTGTTGTACTGGCCCAAACATAGAAAGTCAACACCAAGACAAAAGTATGCCAAATTGCAGGGTCTTTATTGCCTGCAGCCACAGAGGACTCATGTCTTAACCCGTGGCCCTGAAAGGAGGGTGCCAAGACCTTTTATACCCGTAAAAATTACCTTGCGAGTGAGGGTGAGGGGCGGGGGTGGGGGTGAGGGGCTTCAGACATTCCGAGGGCTAGTGGATTCTGCAAATCACCTTCTGGGCGGAGATGAGGGTGAGGGGGTTCCAGACATTCCAGTGGATTCCTGGGCGAAGACGAGGGTGAGGGGCTCCGGACATTCCGAGGGCCAGGGGACTTTTTGACATTCTGGTTGTTACTTAAGTGGTTCACAAAAGCCAAGATTAGCATTCGTTTACACATTGTCTGGGTGGGGTGGTGATCACAGTCCCTAATTACTTACTCACATTTGGGTTATAGAGAGCAGTTTCAACAGAAAGCTGAGGTGTGGTTGAGGTATGCGGTTTTATGGGGCTTTTTCCAAGTCACACATGAAGCAATAATTTTCTGGGCATATTGTATTATTTAGAGCAAAAGATATTCCCATAGAATTTGCTTATATGATGAGCCATGGGTTAAACCAAGAATGATAAGTAGATTGCAAGGTTAGTCTTGCTTACCACCATCCCTGGTAATTTGTAGATGCTTGTTGTGTGTATTATATGAATGTTGGATAAATTTTTCAAATAGATAAGTGACCTAAATGCTCAGTAGAGATAGTGGGTGGAATTCTAAGATGGCCTCCAATGACCCTCCTCCTAGCCATATCCCCTGCCTTACAATGTGGGGAGAAGATACGATGAGTATCACTCTTGTGATTGTGTTACATTATATGGCAAAGGAGGATTATCCTGAGTGGGCCCAACTAATCACTAGAGCCCCTGAGCTCTTATAAGCAAAGACTCGCCTCCAACTGGAAGAAATGGAAGATAAAGAGATTCAAAGTGCAAGCAGAGTTTAATGCAAAGGGCTGCTCTGTGGGGCTGGCTTTGAAGATGGTAAGGGCCATGCAGCAAGAATGACAATGGCCTCTAGTTGCTGAAAGTGGCCCCTGGCTAATAGCCAGTTTAAAAAAAAAAAAGGAACGGGGTGGGGTGGACTCTCTCTTAAAACCACCAGGATAGCAGGAACTCAATCCTCCCAACCATCTGAACAAGAGTAGCAGTGAATTTTCCCAGAGGCCTCTGATAAATACGAGTCTGGCCAATACTTTGATTTTAGCCTTATGATACCCTGAACAGAGCACCAGCCACAGCATTCCTGGACTTCTGCCTTATAGAACTAGAGCCAATAAGTGGCCATTGTTTTAAACAACTATTGAAGACTATCAGCACTCGCTCGCATTAAAATTTGAAGGAACCCTAAGGAAAGAGAGCTTTAAGAACTTTATCACCTGGAAATCTTAAGATAAAAATGTTTAGATGTGTAACTGTTCCTCAGACAACCCCCAAATTTCATAATTTACAAATTCATAAATAATTGTATATAGAAGAGCAAGCATTTGACAGAAGGCAGTCCACTGCAAGGTGTTTTAGGCACTTACCTAAGTCTAAGGCATTTAGAAAGGGTAAGAGACTAACCTACCTGAGACCCCAGTTCATATACTAGCTATGTTAGGAAGCAGTTAATTATTTTGGTTGTAAACTTCCTCCACTACAACAGACTTCTCAAAGAAAAGTTCATGGGAAAGGGTGAAAGATTCTACTGCTGATACATAATCAAATTTCACTCTTTGGATTACATGTTGGAAATGCACTAGTTATAGTAAAATTTATATCTACTCTGTTGCATGTTTAACCTTTGCCTAAATTGAATGGACACATTAATGAAATAAACTCTTAGTAACCAAGTCTGTGATGTACAGAGAATCACTGTTATTATACTACATCAAATGCTATACTAAAGCTCTCTGACACTAAGACCAGAAAGGGAATATTTTTTTCCTTTCCTTTCCTTTTTGAGACAGTCTAGCTCTGTCATCCAAACTAGAGTGCGGTAGCCCGATCTCGGCTCACTGCAACCTCTGCCTCCTGGGTTCAGGTTGATTCTTTTGCCTTAGCCTCCTGAGTAGCTGAGATTACAGGTGCCTGTTACCACGCCTGTCTAATTTCTGTATTTTTAGTAGAGATGGGGTTTCACGATGTTGGTCAGGCTGGTCTCAAACTCCTGACCTCAAGTAATCTGCATGCCTCAGCTTCCCAGAGTGCTAGGATTATAGACATGAGCCACTACACCTGGCTCTTTTTTTTCTTAATGACTTTTTTCTACATGTTATATTTATTAAGGCAGCATGATATCATGTTTAAGAATAATGACCCTGGACTGAGGTAAATGCAAATTTGAATCTGACACTTAGTTGTATGGTTATGAAAATGCTTCTAAACCTCTCTGAGACTAAGTAAATTAATATGCAAAAAAGAATGTTTAAAAATATTATTGCGTAGGTTTTAATTGAGATTAATTGGCTGGGCATGCCGACTCACGCCTGTAATCTCAGCACTTTGGGAGACCGAGGTGGGTGGATCACGAGGTCAGAAGTTTGAGACCAGCCTGGCCAATATGATGAAACCCCAACTCTGCTAAAAATACCAAAAAATTACTCAAGCCTAGTGGCATGCACCTCTAATCCCAGCTACTCAGGAGGCAGGAGAATCGCTTGAACTTGGGAGTCAGAGTTGCAGTGAGTTGAGATCGTGCCGTTGCACTCCAACATGGGCAACAGAGTGAGACTCCATCTCAAAAATATATATAAATAAATAAAAATTTTAAAAAAGATTGAGATTTTATATATATATATATATATATATATATATATATATATATATATATATATGGCACTTAGCACACTGCCTGGAATAATTAAATCACCCAAAACATCTTAGCTATTTTTTGTTCTTGCAATATGAAAATTAGAAAATGCAGATTATTGGACTTGAAACTTCTGTAGAAGCTAAGAAATTAAAGTAAAAAAAAAATGCAGATTAGCATAAGTGTCAAACGAAGAGTGTCACTAGCTCCAGCATTCAAGTCTAGGCCCTGTTGAGACAGGCAGTAGTATTGGCTACTGGTTAGGCATGCAGATCCTGGACATTGTATTAGGGTAAAATCCCAGATCTTCCACTCATAATTTACGTCACCTTACACTTTCTGGTGTCTGGTTTCCTCAACTGTAAAATAAATACTAATAATAGTACTTATTTTTCTAGTTTGCTGTGAGGATCAGATGAGTTAATACATGAAAAACGCTCAGAACAGATTTTGAAACCTAGTTGAGATATAGAAGTGTTAGCCATTAGTGTACTTCAATGGTAAATATTCTTCAAAACTGTGTTTATGTGTATGTAAGTATATAATCTGTCTGTATTATATACATATATATAGTGAAAAGGTGCATTATAGATTTTGTGCTCTACCTTACTTTATTTAAAAAATACAACCTACCTTCAGCATCTTTCTCAAAAGTAAGTAGCATATTTTCATAATGTTATTTTTGCAGCGTACCAGTATTATATAGTTAATATCATTTATTGATTACATTATAATTTGTTATGTTACAGTTAACCAAACCCCTGTTGTTGGACATTCTGACAAATATTGGACAAAATACTGTTTCCAATATTTTCCTGTTACTATATATTCCCACTGAGATGAACTTCCTTGTAGTTAAACACTTACATTGTCCTTAGTTATTTCTTTGGACTATTTACATAGGGTGGAACTGATAGGACAGAGAATATATATGAGAATATTCTACTTACTTTGATCTACATTGCCAAACTGCCTTTTATTAAGGTTGTAAGGATTTACACTCCATTAGCAACAAACAAGAGTGGCTGTTTTCTGTATTCCCACCCTGACTTCCACCCTAACTTGGTTTGGTACTAGTGTCTGATTGTTGGGATAACTGAATTATGAATGAGGTTGGGTGCATTTTTCTATTAGCTTTTCTTTAGTATTTCCTAATTTTTGAATGGTTTATTATTTTAAGATGGTGGTGGTTTGATCTGCATTCCAAAGAATTGCATTTCTCAGTAAGGCCCAACAGGAAGTATATCCATTTTCCATTGCTGCTGTAACAAATTATCGCCAGCTTAGTTCCAGACATCAGAGTCCAAAAAATGGGTTCCATAAGGCTCAAATCAAGGTGTCAAGCAGGACTTCATTCCTTCTAGAGGATATAAAACATTTATTGCCTTGTTGCTATGGCCTGAATGCTTGTGTCTCCCCAGTATTTACATATTGAGACCTAATCACCAAAGTCCTGGTATTAGAAAGTGGGACCTTCGGAAGGCAATTAGACTGTAAGGACAGAGACTTCATGCCTAGTGCCTTTTTGAAAGATGCTCCAGAAAGCTAACTAGCCCTTGGAGAACATGGTTAAAAGATGCCATTGTGAACCAGAAGTAGGCTCTCACCAGGCAGAATCTGCTGGCATCTTGACCTTGGACTCCCCAGACTCCAGATCTGTGAAAAATAAATTTCTGCTTATAAGCTACCCAGTGTGTGGTATTTTGTTATAGCAGCCTGAGTAAACTAAGACACTTGCCTCTTCCAGCTTCAAGAGGCTGCCCACATTCTTTGGCTCAATGGCATCACTCTGACCTCTCTGCTTCTGTTGTCACATCTACTCTTCCCTCTGACCCATCTGCTTCCCTCTTATAAGGATGCTTGTGGTGACTTTGGACCCACCCAGGAAAATCCCATCTCAAAATCTCAGAATCCTTACTTAGTCACATCTGCACGTTATTGTGTAAGTAACATATGGGCAGATCCAAAATTACAATGAGTGGAGGGGTGGGTGCATTATTCAGTTCACCATAGGAAGTTACTTTCATTTCTTCCTTGTGTAGCCTTTACTTTAATCCACAGTATGTTAGCTCATCCTTACAAATGGCTGAAGAAATTTAATTCCAGTATTAAAGTATAAAGCGTCTACACAATATTTACTCTTCAGAGATACTACCCAAAACAAAAAACAAACCTTTTACAAAAAATATACCTAACGCACTTAAGAGCACCATAGAAAAAAATGTGGCTTTCCCTTAAGGGTATTATTACCTGCACATTGTATCTGATCTTATGATAAACCAGAGTGAAATCAAGTAAGCAGTCATTTCCCCTTATTCCCTTCTGTTTGCATTATCTCCATTATCCTCATTCAGGCCTTTATTTGGTAGATTATTGACAGAAGATAAGTCAAAAAGCATGGATGACTCTGAAATCTGGGCCAGTGCCCACAGCAAAGCTGAATGAGACAACTGCATATGTTTTTTGTTTTTATTTTTGTTTTTGTTTTTAGGCTATGAGAGAATCTAAAACTTAGGGCCAAGTTTAAAAGAGAGGAAGTTTTAAATGTAGGCTCTCTGGTTTTATTCCAAGTAATGTCAGTTTTTTGGCAAGTTGAATTTCTGACTCAGGAATTTCTTCTCGCTGATTAAATTGGCCTCATTTCAACACACAATATTGGCTGCTTCCTAAAGATTAACTTGCTTACCAACAATATAATCTATTCTCTTTACTAGTAAAAGTAAATTATGCAGCACTGCGTTCTTTTCAGTGGTTTGCAAACATGTTTTAAAAAATAAATGCTGTAATTTATAAAATGCTTTATTCACATAGCATCATTCTTTGTAAAAGAATACTATAGCCTTTCTTGGATATACCTAAAAATAGAGTTTTTCTATAAATCACAGGATAATTCAGTAATTAATAATAAGAATATATCTGATTTTATCTCTAATTATTGTTAATAGTCACTGTCATCAGCATTGATTGCTTTGATCTGATTCTGATTTCTGTCATTCTTTCAAAGTTGTTCGATTTACTTTAGTTATTCATTGTCATGGTATCTCCTACATACCAAAATATTATAACATACAGAATGGGCTATTTCACCCGTTGATTTTTCATGCATACTTACAGTAGAGCATGCCAATTTTAATAACATATCTAAGGGAAATTAATTATCTAAGGCAGCAAGAAACTAAAGCATTATCTCCCTTTGACAATGAGTAGCTCAACAGCTGAATAAAATTCTGAAAATAGAAATTATTAGACTCCCCTCTGTCATAAAGAAATATTTCACCTTTAATGCCTCAATCCAGGTTTTCCTTCCTATAGATAAACTTAGCATAAGCAACATGAGGATTCCTGTTAAACATTTATACAGGAGAAATAACATTTCCTAATTAATCACCAGCGGACTGCATCAGTGATATAGATGGTCATGTTTCTAATGCATGTGTTCATAACTTGAATGGAATTTAATAAGAACAGGTAGTTTATCAGAGTTTATTCTCTGGTACAAGCCAAGGCAATTAAGACAGATTTGTGTTCATGTAATCACACAGCATAGAATGTAAGAAATGGGAGAGACATCATATGTCTTCATGACCTAGACTCACATTGTACAAATGAGGAAACTGGAGTCCAGAGAGGCTTGAAGACTTCCTGCTCCAAACCCCTTTGTATTATCCATAAATGAGTTTGTTGATGGCCTTAGAGCTGATAATCAGCAGATCTACAAAGATGAGACAGGCCCTCTACTCTTCCACTCTGCTCTTTACTTGGTCTCACTTCCTCCCTGACATTTGACAGATATTCGTTGTCCTTCCCTCTTCTTCACCTCCCAGACTATCAAAGCCCTGATCTCAGATCATTATGCTTTGCTGTGTACGGAATTCTATTATTACCTTCCAGAATTATTTGCACTAACAAATCATAAATTGTGGATTTGTGGGGTGAAAAACTGTCTGACTTTATTGAGTGAATAAAATGGGCTGCCTCAAGTGTAAATCTGCCCTGAAGTACTGTTATTTTAAAAGTCCAAGATCAATGCTAGCAGATTTAGTGTCTGGTAAGCACCTGTTCCTCATAGATGGTACCTTGTATGTGTCCTCACATTGTGGAAAGAGAAAACAGCCTCCCTCAAGTCTCTCTTATGAGGGTACAAATCCCGTTAGGAGGCCTCCTGCCCTAACCACTTTCCCAGTTCCCCACCTCTTAATACAATTGCATTAAACATTAGGTTTCAGCATATGAATCTGGGGGGCATATAATATTCAGACTGTAGCAGAAGGTGTAAATTGTAAATGACAATACAACAAACAGCCACAAATTCACTACCAAGTTTAAGAGATAACAAAATATGAACTTTGACAACTCCTATATGACCTATGCGACCTATGCAAATCATATTCATTTAGTCTTTCGTGTCAGAAGAAGAAATGACTTTTAAATTAATTATTCAAATTCACTTTTTTTGCATGCCTTTATCACTAATGTTTACACCCTTAAAATATATATTATTTAGTTTTATGTGTTTTTAACTCTGCCTAAATAGAATTGTATGTGCCTTCTGCAAATTTTGTGTGGGCAAAATTATCCTGAAATTCATGCAGGCTTTTGTCTGTAAATTCTAGTTGGTTCAATTTCATTATTTTATAGTACTCTGTGGTATAAATGTATCACAATTTATTTATCTCTTCTTTGGATGCCATAAATATTTATTGTGAGTACTGATATTTTCAGATTTATTTCTATTGTTGTATTTTGTCTTTTCTAATTACCTACATTTTTTGTTTCTTTTTTCTTTTCTTTCTTATCTTCTTTTGAATGATTTTTTATTTTTTATTCCATTTCTCCTTTGACTAGCTTGACATTTATAAGCTCTATCTAATCTACTAAAGTTATGTTAGAAATTGTAACACCTACACTTATCAGAAATCTAAGACTAAAAATAAGAAACTTTCTTCATCTATTCATTAATTCAAAGAATTGTTACATCTCTTCGAACACCTCTGTCAAAAAAACATACAAACACCTTTTGGAAGTTCCTACTGGAACTGCACTCTGGAAACTTCCTTCCTGGTGAATTTAGCGTACTTTATGTGTGCTTCCATCTTAGTGACATTTAGAGCAATCCAAACAACTTGTTTCCTAATTTATATGCTATTGCTGTTAGGTGTTAGAGTTCTATTTTATTGTATATTTAGCTTTACAATATGTTGTTATCATCTGTTTATTTAGTAAATATTTGTAGTTTTTGCTTTCTTCGTTTATCATTTCTTCTTGCATCTTGGTTTTTTATTATCTAGAATCACTTTTCTTCTACCTGAAGAGGCTTCTTAGTGGAAGGGTGTTATTGCAAACTCTGGCCCTTTTGATTTTCTAAAATAACTTTAGTTCATCTTCATTTGTCAAAGTATATTTGCTGAATATACAGCTCTAGGTTGGTGGTTGTTTCCTTTCAGTAATTTGGAGATACTCTATGGTCTTTTGACTTCAACTGTTGCTGTTGAGAAATCATTCATCATTCCACTGGCTTCTTTTTAGATATTCTTTTCTTCTGGCCATTTTTAAGGCCTCTTTGTGTCTAGATGTGTTTGGATGTCAGCTTGTTTTTATTTATCCTGCTTGGAATTTGAGCTTTTGGACTTTGAATATAAGTGTTTTTTATTAACATTCTAAAATTCTGAAAATATCTCAACTTTTATTGCTTTGGATACTGTCTTTCATGATTTCTCTGCTATCCTTCTGGAATCCAATTAGATACATATTAGATCCACTCACTCTATTTTTCCTGTTTTATTGTTCTTCTACATCCTTCTTTTGTTTATCTTCCTATGTTAGATTCTATATAATTTTTTTAAAATTTTATTCATTTTAATTCTCCCCTTGGCTATTTCTAATATTCTACTGTGTGTATATGTGTATTTATGTATGTGTATGTGTGTGTATATATATATACATATGTGTATATATTATACACAGAGCAAGAGAGAGTTTTAAATTTATTTTAATTATGTATTTTTATTACTGGGTTATTTTTATTATTTATTCTGTTATTAAAGTGTCTTGCTCCCATTCATCTTTTTTATTTTCCATTAGTTCTTTTAAAAATTATTTAAATGTTTTAGGTATTACTATTTTCTGTGTATGTCTGATAATTCCAACTGCTAAAGTTTTTATAAATCTAATTCTTTTTTCTTTTGTTGCTACCAACTCTGATTTATAGAGCAAATTGGAATAATGTTCTTAACATTATCACATTCCATCTTGAAAAACTCAGATTTCTGCTTTCAACTCAGAACATCTTCAGGGTTTGTATCAAAGTATTGATTTTCAAACTTCCTTATCTGTAGAACCCTTTTAAAAGGGAAGTTTCATACCACACAACAGTATATAAATTTTAAAGTTAATTTTATTCATATAATTGCTTTGCATAAGTTTAAGTTTATAACATTTGTTACACATTTAATCAGTTAACTCTGTTTTAAAAAATATTTTTAGTTAGTGCCTTCAAAAAGCTTAAACATTTGTCAGATGGCATGATGACTAGATGGATGGGTGATTTATTTAGAAAAGCTTGAAAGATTCAATAAATAGCACATAGGGAAAAGTCAATAGCAAACCACTTTACTTTAGCATAAACAGGAGAAAGTCCTCTTAAGATGACTCTAAGGTCAGATAATCACCATTACCCTTCTCTAACCTTCATCTTTTGCTAACAACTAATTCAATCACACACAAAGTAATAACATTTAACACAAATAGAATTAATAACTTCTTTTTTAACTTTGAATGCTCCTAATTTAATAGAACTAATATGAAAATGCAAGAGTGCATTTCCTAAAAGAAAACATAATCAATAGGACTATTAATTTTCACCTTTGTTATTTTTATTGAGCTCACTTTTGGAATTTACCATTTTTTAATTGTGTTTCACATGTATTATGTTTGAAATGCTCAGTGATAGGAAGCCATGAACATATGATTTGATAGTTAACTATACAGTCTCATTAATTCAATCAAACAAGTTGGAACTATCTCAGTTTGCTCAAAGCTGGCAAATCAATATTAAATATACAGACACAGTTTCAGGGAATTGATTTGACTCCTCCTACTCTTAGAACCGTTCCAGGCATAGGTGTATTATTCTGGAAAGAAACCCAACACACAAAATGTTAGCCTCCAGAATCACAAAGCAAGAGTGCAAAGGGTAGTGTTTCTAGTTTCAAACTGTATCTACCATAGGCTTCCTTGTTGGCACTTGGATGCTTTCCTCAGCCAGAAAAAGAGTTTGTTTTACAAAATTTAATTTACAGATAATTTTTTCAGAAACTTTTCAACTATGTAAAGCAAAGTAGACCTGAATTAAGAACCAATGTAAGACAAGATTTACCTGACAAGGATCTTGATTAACATTTGACTTTTGATAAATTTGGTCCTTCTTTGAGAATCCACAGAAGTATGTTTCTCATGTTAGGTAGTTAGATAGACATTAGAAGCTGGGAAGGGGTAAGAGAAGAGAGCAGAAAGGCCATCTATAAAACTGCACCTGGCCCACCTAAGTTCAACTCTGGAACCACCCTAACTCCACCTTAACAGATGGAATTTTTGGTGGAGTCTGTATCCAGCACCTCCTGTAGAAGGAGAAACTAGAGCACAAGTGGAAATCCTCCAAAATAGCACGCGCCTGACAACCAAAGCTGTTTCTTGGAATTGACCCTAAGCTCATGATACCATTATTATAATAAAATTTACATGTGGTTTTGCTCCCCTGAGTGAGCATTTTTTAAAACAAATTATAGGTAAAAACATGCACAGTTTAATTTTAGCTAGATAACCATAAACTGCCAATCAAATGACATCATCCTGTCACTCAGACACACCCAAAACCAACTTCTCCCCCAAAACCCCATAAAAGCACCTTGAGTTTTGTAAAGAGGTGCTGATTTCACTTCACAGGAATCAGTCTGCTCTCCCTCTGAGGGTGTATTTCTGTGCTTCAATAAACATTGCTTTAAGCTTGCATTTTGGGGTTAGTCTGCTATTCTTTGTTTACTCTCACAAGAACTAAGAGTGCTGGCCGAGAGCTCCCACTCTGTTGATCTTCTTGGTGAAAGAATCCATTCCAACGCAGAATTCCCACTAACACTCACATCACAGGATCAAATGTTCTGGTGGCCACCGTCTTGCAAGGACTTTTCTTTTAACTATTTCTGACATACTCTACTCACTACCTCACACTACTCACTGCTAAGTATTCTTCCTTCTTGCCTTCAGAAATGCTTCACTTTAAATGCTTAAAAGGATATTCTTGAATATCCTTATCTTCTCTTGTTCAATTGATCTGACTGACACAGTTCCTCAAACTCAGTTTAAGATCATTATTTGTGAAGCTGCAGGGAATAACTAGCTACTGTGACTTCTCCCTTATTGACTCTAAATGATTCATTGTTGTACCTCATGATCTGTCAGCAGTAATATTCTGTGATTAAAAAACAATTTACATCCATTTATGTTTCAAAATTGGTTGCTCAAGGAATGAATTTCATAAAAAATAATGACTTTAAGTGCTTCTGTGAATTACTTCTTAAAAAATATTTTCATCCTGTCCTTGTTGCTGTAAAGAAGACTCTAAAGGAAGAAGTATGTGCTTAATGACCAGAAAATGAGCCAATTCATTGAAGTGAAGCTGAGCAGCTTAATTTTGTTGGTTAATGGTGAGTAATACACAAAACAAGCCAATGACTAAAATGTATCTTAGGGAGAAGAGAAAGATCAACATGATTTTATTCCTCTGAAATTATAACATCATAATCTATCTTTGCAGCAAAAGGATCTCTAGAAACAATTACACACATTCCTTGATCATTTACCCAGATTGCTTCAATCAGCCAATTAGATAAAGCCTTTGTATTATAAGTATTTTCAATCTTTATTTCCAAATCAGAGTTAAATTTGCTTCCTATGTTAATGTGACTGGCAGCTCCTCTGTCACCCTCAATCTCTAAACTATTGCTTCTAATTTGGAGGTGCTTGAGAGACCCATTTCTGAAAAGGAGGCTCTTACCTATAAAAGCAGTTTACAGCTTCTTTGATTTCAGTGCAACAAAGCTTTTGACACTGCATAAAATGGAAATGATTATTTCTTTTGGGAAAGAAAAGAGTGAACCCCCACTGGGGGGAAAACGTTTTCTTGGAAGTACTCTTACAAACTTGGTAATTAATGGCAGTAAAATTGCTTATTTAAAACTCTGACCTTTTCAAAGACATGCTGAATATGCTCAAATCAGCCTATACTTGTAATCACTTTTCCAATTGTAGTTGAGGTTTATTTAAACTCTTAAATATATTACTCTGACTTTTGTCCTATGGATGCTTATCTTAGCCCCTTTGAATATTTTCTAATAACTAATTTCCTCAAATTTCTTTTACTAATCAAATTATGTTTTTCTCTCTTTCACTTCTCTTCCCTTCTACGTTTGGTTTATTATCTTTTGATATTTCATTTTATTTTTCTACTCAAAAGATGAATGTATGCTTGATTCACCTATGAAGTCTCCTTTTTAAAAAATAAAAAGTAAAAAGCTTATTACACATACTCGTTACTGTAATATCAGATATGTCAGCACCTCTTATTACCCAGCTATCTTCAGTAAGTGTTTAAAACTTGTCAAGTAAGGTAAAACAAAATGTAGCCAGCTGCTACTCTTTTTTTTTCCATTTGGGTTTTATGGCTTTCTGAGACATGGCATTACCAACTTTGTCATAGGCTTTAGAGTCATATCTAAAATTTACTCGAGTTAAAGGTCAATATACTTTATTTCTTTATCACATTTTTCTATTGTATCTTCTCTTTTACTCCACACATCCTCCTGCTTCGGACCATAGTGAGTGGTAGACTGCCAATTTTAGGAATAGTGGGATGTAGACTGCCAATTTAAGGTGTAATATAGTGAACAACTTGGGAGATATTATTTATAATAATATGAGCATGAGTGAAGGTAGGTGACTGACAAAGAGTCAGTTAAGATTGTTATAGATCTAGACCAGTATTTAGGTTGAGTTAGTCAAGGCCAAGCAGAATATTTTTCAAGGCTTCCAGTTAGTGAAAAAGTGTTCCAGGTGGGAAGACACGGAGTCCAGGGTCTCTACTACTTAGTCAGAGAGCTTTGAAGTAGAGAGCTGCTAATAACTTAGAGACGTATATCCTGGATATGTCTTCCATGAAACCACAGCTCCATGAAGTCAGGGTTTAGTGGTCGAGGGAATCTGCAGGGGGCTGAGTCCTTTGTTCCAACCATAGAAAGTTGTGATGCACTTTACAGTGTGAAGATGCTGAAAATCCCTGTGCTTTAGAACAAGGTAGTTTCTGTAGCTTTTCTCAAACCTATGTGACCTGTTGACTTTCTTTGAATGAACAATCTTTGGAAACTAGAGCCTAGGATGTATGCTTACCACCTCATCTCTCAGCTTCTTAACTGGTCCTCAAGATCTAGAAGCCACACGGTTCATTCCTCAGAGAATCCTTTGTAGCTGTTCCCTCTTTCCAGCCGCCACCCATGACATCAGTGGTTCTCAGTGTCAATAGAAGGAAGGAAAGATGGCCATAGCTCACATCAACAGGAGTGTGTGTGGTTTCAAAAATCAAAATTAAATATTATAATGTTTAAATAAATTACGTTGTTGTTAAAACTTAATTTCAAAGTTTCCAAAAAGAATTAAAGGGCTTGAGGTTAATTTTATATATCCAAAGAAGGATTAGATTTTAAGAAGTTAAGAAACATTAACTTAGACCTTTATGACACCCTCAGCATTGAATCAGACTTACTCTAAACTATTTTTCTGCCCTCCAATGTACCATAGTCGCCCCCAGCAATGCAATTATCTGAAAAGAAACAAATGAAAAAACTTGTCCTCATCTTGACAGACTTTCTGGTATGCCATAAAGATGCCAGAGGAAGCAAAGCAATGCTCCAGAAGGACCAAACCTGACCTCAGACAGGACAGTTACTATTATGGACCTTAGTCTTCTCATGTACAAAATGAGCAATCAGGGTTAGACGAATCTCAACCTACGTGAGTTCAACATCTCCTCCCTGCTCAAAAATCTTGAATGTATATACTGCTATCCCTGGTGATACCTATAGAACAAATCTACCTTTTGGCTTAGGTATTTAAGACCTTCCATCACGAGGTCAAGAGATCGAGACCATCCTGGTCAAAATGGTGAAACCCCGTCTCTACTAAAGATACAAAAAATTAGCTGGGCATGGTGGTGCGTGCCTGTAATCCCAGCTACTCAGGAGGCTGAGGCAGGAGAATTGCTTGAACCCAGGAGGTGGAGGTTGCGGTGAGCCGAGATCGCGCCATTGCACTCCAGCCTGGGTAACAAGAGCGAAACTCCGTCTCAAAAAAAAAAAAAAAAAAAAAAAAAAGACCTTCCAAATCTATCACAAATCTATCTTTGTAAGCTTTTCACTAATCCTCACCATAAACTCTCTGCTCTTGTCCAATGTTTCAGGTAACAGTTTCCTGAATAATTCTTTTTTTTTTTTTTTTTTTTGAGACGGAGTTTCGCTCTTGTTACCCAGGCTGGAGTGCAATGGCGCGATCTCGGCTCACCGCAACCTCCACCTCCTGGGTTCAGGCAATTCTCCTGCCTCAGCCTCCTGAGTAGCTGGGATTACAGGCACGTGCCACCATGCCCAGCTAATTTTTGTATTTTTAATAGAGACGGGGTTTCACCTCGTTGAGCAGGATGGTCTCAATCTCTTGACCTTGTGATCCACCCACCTTGGCCTCCCAAAGTGCTGGGATTACAGGCATGAGCCACCGCGCCCGGCCAAATAATTCTTGCTTGTTCTCATCAGAAAGCCTTTGCTTATGACAGTCTTATCTCTGGAAACTTCCTTGCCACTTGTATCTTTTCCAGTAGCTACTCATCCATATCTTATTTTTTGAGGATTTAATTCACAGAGCACATTCCCTTGTGAATGTTAATTTTTTCCTAATTTTCTGTACCAAAAAAAATTATACTGTTATTAGATTCTTGTAAGATCTTGTATATTTAAGTATATTTTATTTCTAACAATTAAGTTGTGTGAGTGCCTCTAGAGCTAGAAATTCTTATGCTTCAATGGCTTTTTCATAATGTCTAGTAAAATATGCTACCCATAGTCAATAATCAATATTTATTAATCTTTGGATATTAATAATGAAAGATCTATAAATTCATAACAGACTCCATTTATATCAAATTAGATACTGCCTTACAAAGATCAGAACTGAGTACTTTTAGCAGGCTGTAAGAAATTTGGTTCTATTATTTTAAACTACTACGCTGAACTTTCTCAGTCACCTAACTTATCCAAAACGGAAACTAAATTCAACTTTGTGTCTTCAAATTTGAAAGGATTTTCTGCTTTCCTTGATTGAAAAATATGTTCAAATGTATAAAAATAGGAAAAGAAGAAACAGATTAAGCAGTCATAGAATTAATTCAAGAGGTGATTATAATTATTCGTTTATAATTCTTTCACTTCTGCTTAATGTATTCTTGTTTTAAAATCATCACATCTTAGAAAGTAAACATCTTTAAGTATTTTAGTAGTATTCTCTGGACCCTGGATTTGTGTCCAAAGACATTCTTTAACTGGCTGTACTTATCAGCTACCTAAAGGTCCTGTTCTGATCATGCTGTATCACATTTTTAACCTGTCTGCTTATTCGTTTTTGTATGTTAATTTCTCCCACTCCCTACTCCCAGCTATAACATAAACTCTGATCCTCACGATCACCCTCATGATCAGTAGAGTCTCAGTCACTTCACCGTACCATCAGGGTTTATGTAGGCATTTGGTATTTTATATATATATTCATTTAATAAATACACAAAATACTTTCCTGAACTACACAAAGTAATTTTTTCTCTTTTGGCCTCAATTTTTGCCCCTCTAAAAATAGAAAAGTTTATCTACTCGCCCAGGCTGGAGTGCAGTGGCAGGATGTTAGCTCACTGCAACCTCCCCCTCCCGGGTTCAAGCGATTCTCCTGCCTCAGCTTCCCGAGTAGCTGGGATTGCAGGCATATACCACCACATCCAGCTAATTTTTGTATTTTTAGTAGAGAGAAGGTTTCACACTATGTTGACCAGGCAGGTCACAAACTCCCAACCTCTCTGGTGATCCGCCTGCCTCACCTTCCAAAAGGGCTTGGATTACATGAGTGAGCCACCGTGTGGGGCCTATTCCCATGTTTTTTTTTTTAAATGGGTTTCTCCTTGGGAGGCTGAGGCAAGCGGATCATGAGGTCAGGAGATTGAGACCATCCTGGACAACACGGTGAAACCCAGTCCCTGCTAAAACGCAAAACATTAGCCAGGTGTGGTGGTGCGGAATTGTAGTCCCAGCTACTTGGGAGGCTGAAGCAGGAGAATCGCCTGAATCCGGGAGGCGGAGGTTGTAGCGAGTGCACTGTAGCTTGGCGACAGAGCGAGACTCCGTCTCAAAATAAAAAAAAAATGTGTTTCTCCAAATCACAAGGTTCATTCGGATGCTCTCAGAGTGTGAAAGGGGAAACCAAAACAAGCAGTGGTCTAGGCTGCCTACTGCCCTGTCAGTAGAGCAAATCGTTTTTTATCTTTTTTCTCCTGGGGGTGCATGTTGAGGAAGGAAGATGGTTCTAAGTCAGATTTTGCTTCAAAAATGTGTATTGCTTTTACAGTTTTTTTTTTTAAATCTCCTAAACTAGATTATTTCCATAAATCTTTTCAGAGTCCAGGTGTGATTTACAGATTATGTTCATAGGTTTGTTTTTGTCATTGTTGTTTAATTTCACATGCTCAGAAAAACACTGAAAGAAATAATTATCTTCTCCAATACTATACGAACTTTAATCTAGAAGTGATAGCACATGTATCTTGTCAAAAGACAACATGCCCTACATATTTGGACCAGTCTCTGGACCTTTTATATGGTACTGAAGTCCCCAGTGTTGATTTCTAGCTGGTGCTCATGTTGCTGCTTCTTTGCCTGCTCTGCCAATTCAGATCAAATATTGAAACAACCATCCCAGTGATAAGGGTCAGGTAGGAGTAATGCATCTAGAATAACCATTCAGTACTTGTTGAGAAACTAAGAAAAGTGTTCAGCTAACTTTGTTCTTAGTGAGAGTAACATTGCAGTAGAATGCCTGCAATTCTAGATTACTCTTCTTACTGCTATTGTTATGATTATCATATATTTATTCTGATTTTTATTACAGTAGTTGTTTCACTGATGCATTTGACAATGACATGAAACTAACTGAAGGTACAGAACTTGAATATCCTTAAAACCAGATTTGTCTTAAACAGTTGAGAAAACTCTCTGCCATTTTTCTTGTTTTTGTCAAATTGAGTAGGTGGGCTAAATAGCATAAAATAAGTAATACTTTTAATTTAGCAGGCATTTTGATTGAGGAAAGTTTAAGTTTTTCATTGGGTCATATTTGGCAAAACATTTTTGGTAAAATGAGCCACACCAAAAATATTTAGGAAATCTGGAACAATATGAGCTAGTATTCAAACTGCCTATTTTTGTGAACACCAAGAAAACTACTATTATTATTGAGCAGATATTAATATCACACTTTCACTAGGTACTGTTCTAAACTATATCATTTAATCATCACAGAAACCTTGTCAATTAAATGTCATTAGGTACTATTGAGACTCAGAGAAGTCAAGTCAGGAGCCAAAAGTCACACAGCCTTTAAATGGTCCAACCATGTTTCCAACTCAGATATAGCCAGCTCCTTAGGCTGTTCTTTGCCTATATTTCAAGGCCTTAAACCTGATGATGGAGTTTTATAAATTGACACAGATAATACCAATCCGAGAGAGAACAGAACTGGCAATGAGACATCCTGAAGCAGAAGTTACCACGTGAAAACAAGAAACTTTCTTTTGCTGAATTCCCTGTGTATTTATTAGACCTTTCTAGAATTCTTGGGAAAGAAAAGCAAAATTCATCAAAAATGTACCATCTCATTACTCTGTTTCTCAATTTGTGAAAATAAAAAATCATTACAATGTAATTAGAAAAGCATTGCAATAAACCAGTTAATTTGTTCTATCACTGATTGGAATCAAGAAAACAAGGGAAAACATTAAAATAAAGCATAAGAAGAAGAAGAAAAGTTAAGCATTATTGAATTTGTCCAATATAAAATACTAACATAGAGAAAAATACTATTTTAGGAACAGTATTGGAATCCTTCCAAAGATAGAGCATGTAAATATTTGATTCCTAATTCCAGTGAATGATTTTTAAATTCTGGTGGAGTTAATGCCATTTCCTAAGAAACGTGAACAGTAAACTACTTGTCCTTTTTCTTCTGGTCAGAGAAAAAGAAAATAGCTAACCGATTAACTCCACAGCAATTTCAGTTCCCCATCTGCCCTTTAAGCGCTATCATCCAACCTCTACTGAAGATTTCAAAGACAAAGAAAGAGTCTCATTAAAGCAAGGCTCTTAAAACTTTTCTTAAAGGATAATTATGAAGGGAGACTCTCATAAGAACTCAAAAACCTAATGGTCCAGTGTGAAAAGACTTTTTTCTAAAGAGGAGCAAAAATGAAAATAACAATAGGAATAGAAGCCATACATAGATTGTTATAGGGTATTTTAACTTTGGGAGATATTGCCACCTTTTTTGATTATTATTATAATTGTTTATATCTTAAATAAGACTGGATTTTAGAGTCTTGACTTTTTTTACACCAACATTGTTAGTAGCGGTCAATCTAAACTTCTTACATTAGGCTTCTGAAAATTCTTTAAAAATGAATGCTTGGATTACTTAATAGAATCTCTCAATCTCACCCCCAATCCCAACACACAAACATACACACATCATTTATTTTTTCTTACATTTGTAACTTTTCCCCTGAGATACAAAACTGTTCTATTCTAAAATGACATGGCTTATCTGATAGAAAAGTACTTTGTGGGATGACTCTTAGCTAATGATGAAGGTTAAACAGCTAAGTTCATTGAGTTATGCAATTATTTTTAAATGGTAACAATTCCACCATTTTTACCCCATGATCTGAATCCTCAAATCACACTATAATAGAGAAACTCTAGTATTTGCTTGGAATCTTCAAAATTCTCAAATATAAATTTATTTTAAACAGTTTATAATTAATGTATACATTAATAAATATATGCATGTATATGTATAATATGAAACTCTTAGGAGATTAGAAGAAATAACGTGAAAATTTGATTTCTTAGGATTATATAATTCTCAAACTATTATTAGGTTAGTTTGGGCTCATATTCCAAAATTTTAATCAATAAATAAAAGAAATTTTAGGAAGATGGGATTTATTTACTTAGTAGTATTTAATTTGTTTATTCAAGAAATATTAACTGCCTAGTTTGTCACAGTCAGAAACTGTTAAGCCACAAGGTATAAAGTTACAGTCCTGCCCTGAAAGAATTTAAAGTCTATTCAGAAAAATATCTTTTAAAAAAGTTAAAACACAATTTTTAAAAAACACAAAACAAGGGCTGGGCATGGTGGCTCATGCCTGTAATCCCAGTGTACTTTGGGAGGCCGAGGTGGGCAGATCACAAAGTCAAGAGATCAAGACCATCCTGGCCAACATGGTGAAATCCTGTCTCTACTAAAAATACAAAAATTAGCTGGGTGTGGTGGTGGCATGCACCTGTAGTCCCAACTACTCGAGAGGCTGAGGCAGGAGAATTACTTGAACCCGGGAGGTGGAGGTTGCAGTGAGCCAAGATATTGTACCACTGCACCCCAGCCTGGCAACAGAGCAAGACTTCGTAAGAAAAAACAAACAAACAAAACACAAAACACAAAATAAATGTTAATAAGAACAGATGAAAAGAGGAAAGTACTTCACCCATATGGGGGAAGGTAATGCGTACCTGCCCAAGCCTGAAATCTAAGGAAGCTTTTTGGAAAACGTGCTAAGTTGAACAAAAGATACACAGGTGTTGGATGGAAGCATTGTTTCAGAAACAGAGGATGGGGCAAGGAAAAAGCATCACAGCTTGAGAAAGCGAAGAAGGTCAAGTTACCAAAGGTTGTACTTTATGTTTGGAGTGGAAGAAGATGATTGGAAATAAGAGATGAGACTTAAAGACCCGAGAGAGACAAATCATGAAGTGCCCTATTTGTTACACTAAGGATTTTCGATTTTGTCCCGAAGCCTAGGTGATTTTACTCCCTGGAGTTAGATTTCGTTAGACTAAGTAAAAAAGGAAGGGAGGGCAGGAAAAAATCAGAGGTGACAGGAAAATTAAGCACCAGAAATGAAGGCCTCAGTGAAATTCTGTCAGCAAGGACAGAAAAAAGGACCTAAATTTGAGAGCTATTTTGAAGGTAAACATGATAGGATGTGGTAAAAAACTTGTTGGGGATGAAGGTGAGAGAAGTGCCAAGGATAACAGCCTCATTTTTAGTTAGGTGATGGAAGGCTGGCCATCCTATTCATAGAGATGAGAATTCAGGTGAAGAAGCAGGTACTGGGGCGAAGGATGATGAAATTAGACATGTTAAGGTTAAAATGCCTTAGGAAAGTTTAAGTATGCTATCTTATAAATAGATGAATGTGGTCTGGATTCATCTGCAAAAAAAAAAAAAAAAGAGTTCTAAGTTGGAAACTGTATCAGTCTGCTACGGCTTCCTAGAATACCACAGACTGGGTGACTTAAACAACAGAAATGTATTTTCTCACAGTTCTGGAAGCTGGAATTTAAGACCAAGGTGCCAGCAAGCATGGTTCCTGGTGAGGCCTCTTCCCGGCTTGTAGACAGACACCTTCTCCTTGTGTCCTCACATGGCCTTTTCTCTGGGTGTGTGTGCTCTCCTGGTGCTCTCCCTCTGCTCATAAGGACACTAGCCCTATGGGATTAGGGCCCCAATATTATGACCTCATTTAACCTTAATTACCTTCTTAAGGCTCTGTCTCCACATTCAGTCACCTTGGAAGTGAGGGCTTCGGCATACGAATTTTGGGAGGGGACGTAATTCTGTCCAAAACAAAAACATATATTAAATGACAGGACAGACATGATTATCATCATTTTACAAATGGAAAGGCTGGGGTTAGAACTCTTATAAATTGCTTGTGTGGTCACACAGAGAGCATTTGAAATGAAGTGGTATAGTGAGCACGACAATTATCCCTGCCTATAAGATACCATCTGAACAACAATAGCAACAACAGCATAACATAAATCACAGAAAATTTGCCAGGTAGATTGTTGAGGCCTCATAGAACAATACTAATTTCTTACTGAGTTTCCAAAATGAATGGGGTTAAATGGCGCTAGCCAACTTCAGGGGACAAGAAGTTCTTTCATGACAACGAACGAGAATGTTGCAGAAATTTTCTCACAACATCAAACACAACTCCAAATCTTATGGATAACGTCCCAGGAAACCTTTAATACCTTTACAGAATGAACCTCACTGTGTGTGGCTCAAGAATGAAGGGAGAAGCACCTGCCCCGGCTGTGATTTGAAGCTGAGGTTCCGGGGAAACTAGGTCTTTCAAAGCCAGCTTCGCCTCGCACCTATCAACCTGCCTCTCCGGCTGTGTTCAAACACATGCATTGTTCACTGCACAATATGATGATTATCCAGCTTTCACAAGAGGGCTGTACAAGAACAAAAGGCTGAGGGGTAAAGAGGAATTTTATTATTAGTTTGCTATTCTTATGAAACATTCATATAGCAAAGGAATTGCCTTGCTGTTAAAAGAAATTTTGTTAAGGGTTCTTTATGAAAAAGATGCTTGCACTGCCTTTAAAGTAACCATACATGTATTTAGAAGAAAAAAGAATTTTTTTAAAAGAAGGACCAAGTTGGGCACGCAGTTCAGAACCACATTTTCAAAGAGTAAGGGAAACTGTAGACACCTATTGAACTGGCTTAAGATTCCATGAGCATGGATTCCAGCATTAATTACGTCAACCAGAATTAATCTCATTATGGCTCATGTGCTGATAGTAGACTTCCCATTTCTTTGCTGCTACATTTTGAGTTATTTTGAACCCCAGGCCCAATTAAAATGGGTAGTTCAAGCACATCTGTTGCATGTACACAGTTCATTAGGATTCTTAGGTTCCCAAATGCAATCAGGGTGTTACTTTCAATGCAGCTTCTTCTCCCATATACTCTCCCAATGCTACCCACTGCCACTTGTCTAAATAAACCAGGAAGGCCAGACCCTTTGAAACTGTGATGTTGGTGCCACGTTCTCAAGTAAAGGAGGGGTAGAGGAGAAGTGAGTCAGGTGTATGATTTGCATCATCAGAATAGATTCCACAATTCTACTATTTTTGTAGGCTGTGTGAGGGAGAGAAAGGTATTCCTGCTTATTAATATTTTATATAAAGTTATATTTAAGGCTAGGCATCATGGCCCATGCCTATAATTCCAACAATTTGGGAGGCCAAGGCCAGGTTGATTGAGTCCAAAAGTTCCCAACCAGCCTAGGCAACATATGAAGACCTGACCTCTACAAAAAATTGAAAAATTAGCCAGATGTGACAGTGCATGCCTGTGGTCCCAGTTACTCAGGAGAGTAAGGTGGGAGGTTCAATTGAGGCTGGGAGGTCAAGGCTTCAGTTAGCCATTATCATACCACTGCACTCCAGTCTGGGCAACAGAGTGAGATCCAGTCATTCATATATATATATATATATATATATATATATATATATATATATATATATATATATATATATACACACACACACACACACACACACACATACACACACACACACATATAAAATTGGAATGAAGACTTTGGAAAGAAAGAAGGCAATCTGGCGAACAGGAGGCTTCAGAGTGTTAGGAGCCAGGAAGCAAGAGAAAGAGATTAAAGAAAAATGGGGCAGGAAGGTGGCAGAAGATGACTCCTAGATTGCATAGGAGTCTCTGGCTAACCCCTCAGCTGGTTTCCATGTTAAGACATCAGGAGGTGGCACAGCATGACTCTGAAGAGCAAGGGCTGGGGAATCAGACACACTTGGATCTGAATCCCCAGTCCATTGGATGGGTGACTTTGGGCAAATTACTTCACCTCTCTGAACCACAATATCCTTGTCTGTGAGAAGGAAGAAATCATATTACCTGGAACTGAGGTAAGGATTGCCTCACCCAGCTAAGCAAAATCCTCAGAAACACCTGGCATAGAGTAAATGCTTGGTAATTTCATAAAAGAAAAAAATATACAGCCCTGGAGCTGGAAGGCAGCTTACTAAACCTCACCGACTCCAACATTTGACAGAGGAGGAAAGTGAAGAACCAAAGCATGCAGTTTCTTGCTAGAATTGGTGAAAGTAGCAAACAGTCCTCCAAATCATGTTTCAGTGGATTTTAGAACATAGAATGTGGTGCTTTGCAAGGAACCCTGAGTTGTGGTCCAGAAAGCTGGGCTTTTGTCATAGGTTTTTGGACAAGTTTCTTGATCACTCAGTGTCCTTGCCTAATAAATGTAACAGTGGGAGAAATTACCTCAAAGTGTTGTTCAGCTTCAGGCTCTTGTAATATTATCCTACTGAGAATATGAGTATAATTACACTCAGGAAAATGTGTTTGGTTGGAGTGGGAAGGACAAGGACTATTTGGAAGCCCAGGACACCACAGAAGAGAGCAGAACAAGATGGTGTTTTTTGGCAAAGGAAGAGCAGCTAGAGCCAAGGCGTTCTTGGGGATCAGAAAAGGAGAAAAACAGAATGTGCAAAAAGGGAGATGGGATACAGGAGGGCCTCATAGATAGCTTTGTCTTTCAAAGTGTGCCCAGGGCTAAAATTCCAACTGTTTCTTTTTTATATATAATTTAAAAGCATATATACAGAGTGTAGTGGTGGAGGGAGAGGAGGGTCACTATAAGCTACTCAATTTAGGAAAATGAAATAACTTACACTAAAGCAGTAAGTGTGCGTTGTAATGCAAAGAGGAGGACAGTCCCTGCTTTTAAATCCCATTATTCAATAAATTTAACATGTGAACATATATGTTAACATGTGAGTAGGCTGGAACGTGTGAACATATGATACATGTTAACATATGAGTAGGCTGGAAGGAGTTTTATGTATTTACATGTAGGCTTGAGGTAGGAAGGAAGACTTAACTCCAGAGGTGGGTCTCAGACACTGGACCAAATTGAGGACTAGCTAAAACAAGAATGGGGCAGAAGCAGCTTTCTATAAGACATGTCCACTAGTGTGACATGTCAGTTTCCCATTGCCATGACAACACTGAAATGTTACTGCTCCTTTCCATGGCAACAACCTGATGATATGAAAGTGACGACAACATTTCTAGAAATTTCTGCATAATTCATCCCTTAATTTGCATATATTTAAAAGTGGGCATAAATATGGCTGCAAAACTGCCTCTGAGCTGCCACTCCGGGCACAGTGCCTATCGGTAGCCCTGCTCTGCAAGGCACAATACTTCTGCTGCTACTCTACATTGCTGCTTCAATAAAAGTTGCTAACACCTCTGGTTCACCCTTGAATTCTTCCCTGAGTGAAGCCAGGAACCCTCCCAGATTAAGCCCCAGTTTGGGGGCTCACCTATCCTGCATCAGGCTCCTGGGTTGACCATGCTTTTCTGTGAGATGAATGCAAGGAACTCTGCTTTCTTATTATAGGTGCAGGAAACTTCAGAGAAACTTATCTGCTCAGTATAGTTTTTTCCCTCCATAGCTCCCAGGTGACCCTGAGTGCAACACTGCTGTGTAACAGTAACCTTCATTGTAAGTGTTTACACAAATGGATACCATCTATGGCTAATTTTAAGCTTATCATTAAACATGTGACTGACCATAACTGTTAAGGATTTTACTTAAATATTATGACAAACGACTAATTATAATAGTAAATATATACCTACATATTCATATATATGCAGTGTTAATAACTATTACTAAATAAACTAGTTGTTTTTTTTTTTTTTGAGACAGAGTTTTGCTCTCGTTACTCAGACTGGAGTGCAATGGCGCGATCTCGGCTCACCTCCGCCTCCTGGGTTCAGGCAATTCTCCTGCCTCAGCCTCCTGAGTAGCTGGGATTACAGGCACGCGCCACCATGCCTGGCTAATTTTTGTATTTTTAGTAGAGACGGGGTTTCACCATGTTGACCAGGATGGTCTCGATCTCTTGACCTCGTGATCCCCCCGCCTCGGCCTCCCAAAGTGCTGGGATTACAGGCTTGAGCCACCGTGCCTGGCCCTGTTTTTTTTTTTTTTTAATATAATTCATTGCTTAGCCATGATCATCCACCAATGAAACTAAACAAAAAAAGCCCTGATCTGGAGGAGTAAGTGGTGAAGAGGGAATAAAGACAGGCAAAGAGAATGATCTCAGCTAACTCTCAAGAGTTTTGGGTTAAGGTTCCCCTAAATTCTATTGTCCCAGAATGAGATTCCCCCTTATTCTGCATCTTAGGAATTTTCTCACCTGTAGTGAAATCAGGACATTTCCTGAAGCTGCATCTCTTTCTGACTCTTAGATTTTTAACTGTCTCACCTAGTTTTTATTAAACTGGTTGAGCATAGTAGGTCTCAAAACTTTCAGTGATTTTAAAAATACTACCTTTGCCCTTTCACATTTCCTAATTAAAACCAGGCTAGAATCTACAGTTTCCTCATACGTACTTTTAGACAACAAGAAACTTCAACCTATCTCGTCCAATTTAAAACTTTATTTTCTTCCCTAATTCAACAGATGCCTCACCTACCCCATCCACCCCACCCACCTCGCACCCCCAGACTCCAATACTAGCCAAGATCTAGCTTAGGAAAAGAAGAGGCAATCTGTTATTTCACTCTTCTTCTCTTTCTCTTTTAGCTCTAACTTTTCTTAGCTATGAGTGGGAGGAAAAGAGAAAAAGTGACCCTCACACTTCATAGGGCAAGCAATTGCAGTCCCCTCTCTGTGAGCTCAGTGCTCCACAAAGGTCCCCTGTGGCTTCACTGTCAAAGCTGGCTACCTTGGGGTTACCATGGGTGAGTCTTTGGGTACCCTTGGAGAACCTCCCCACCAGGAGATTTGACTCTGTCTCAGCTTCTACCTATACAAAGAGTGGATCACATATAATTACCTTCCATGAGTTTATTAAACCTTGAGTAACATCCACCCCCCAAACCCTTGCTTTGTCAAACTGCAGGAGTGCAGGAATGCAGGCTGCTCCTTTGCCACCCATTTTCTCCCTCCTGGCCTTGCATTTTCTTCATGTTCACAGAAGCCTGGGGAAAGTCAACAAACTCTCTTTGAGAGCAGAAGTCTAAACTGGGGTAAGAGTGGTAACAGTCCTGTATTGCATACACTGAAATCATTATAAATGGCTCAATTTGAGCTCCCTTCCCCACCAGACTTTGAAAGGATAAGTGGACATTGTGGACTCACTCTGTTCCTCGCTGGGCTAATGACTCATGACTCTTAAACACCTCACCTGCAAATATGTAGAGGAGGTAATGCTTGTTTTACCATAGCCATTTCGTCATTCCCTAATAAGCCTTGAAGAGTTATCTAACCCCTAATTGTTTTTTTGTTTACTTGTTTTATCTTCTTGTTGGCAATTTTTGCCACACTCTTGAAATATAGGGTACCTATTATCTCTTTTCTTCAGTCTTAGGTCTTGGTAGCCAACTCCAGGGCAACCCCAGGGCAACAAGGAAAAGAAACACTAAACATGCTAATACAGATGCTCCCTCATCCAAAGCCACTGGCCCCTTTTCAGCCATTTCAGTCCTCAGCTGTTGCCATTAGGGTAGCTCCCCAGAGCAGCCACATGTACCGTCCCCTTCATTGTCCTCAGCCATCAGACCCTTTGTTTAGCCCTGTGTTATGTAAACCCTAAAATAGTTTGCCTTTGCCCTGTTGCACTTAGAAGTATAACATTTTTACTCAGAGAGAGTCTCCTGTTAGATGTTCAGACACTTGGCTAGACAAAGCAACAGATGGTACATAGGCCTATTCACACATTTAGATGAGTCAAGAAGTATGTTAGTAGTAATAAAATAACAATAAAATTTTAGCAATATCACAGAATATACATGTCCAAATAAGCTGGATCAAATCATTTTTGGAATACCTTTGGGGACATTTTATGATCTGTGAAAAAAGCCATGTTAATTACTTTTACAGTTTTTTGATCTGAAATGGTATACTCAAATTGACTGTTTGTCTATTTCACCAGACTTGACTCCAGATGACTTTTATTTACTTTCAGTAATTAGATTTGCCCCCAAATATCCTCAGGGATACCCCTGAGAATGTTTTAAAAAATATACTTTCCATTCTAAAGGCAACTCAAACAAACAAGTGGAAAAAGAAAAGAAAAACAAAGAAGGTTGGCATATTCATTAGTTTTTACCATAGCAACAACCAGCCCCACAGTTTTATTTGTTTCTCATTCATGTGGGACTCAGGCTGCAGACTTGCTGTCGTCCTGCTTGGCTCCACCTGACTCTGCATCAGTGATCAGTTTGGCTCCACATTGTCTTCTCATTCCAGGACTAAAGGAACAGCCCCCCACTGGGACATGCTGTTCTCTGGAAGAAAGCAGAGGCAAAATTAAATCAAACAAGAAGCCAAACCAAATCACAATAGCCCATTTAAAGCGTCTCCATGGACATGAGCATAGGTTACATCCAGTCACATTCTGTTGACAAAAGCAAATCACATGGCCAAACTGACAAGGGATGAAGAAGTAAATTCTACCTACGGGAAGGTACCAAAGTCACATAACAAAGAGTCTAGATGTATAATCTTCTAATAGGAGCAAACATGGAGCTGAGAACGATAATGAAATCCACCACACAGTGTGGGAACAGTGGGAACACCATGAATACATAACATTCCAAAGAGACTACTGTGGAAGGTGTAAGAATGATTAGCCCCGTAGATTATAGTAGGGTAAAAAACCAAGTCTGTTTCATGCCTTATGGGTTCCTTTCATACATTTAAGTGTTCTCAAAATGTATACAACATCTAAGGCATGGACTTAATCATTTTCTCAACTTGTTTCCTTTGTGAACAGTTTTATATTTGAGTTGTGACAAAGTAGTTTACTCATAAACACATATTGCAGAATACTGATTAGAATTTGCGTATCTGCAGACTTGCCCCATGTAATGCCTTTTATATGTAAAATTTGACAGTGCTGCTATTTCTGAAAGAGCAAGTCAATATTCTAAAAATGGGCTAGTCAGAAAAAACAATTATCTTTGCAAGGAGTATATAATGTATCAAGTTCCTCAGTTGAGGAAAATATTAAATAAATCTCTTAGGCACTTAGAGGTAAAATAAAGTTGGTAATGCTAAATAGGAATGCTTTTCACCCCTTAATCACACTATTAAAATCTTAAAATTAGCATTATATTTTAGGCATTGAATTGTATTCTTTATTTGTCCCAGAGTTCTAAATACACTTGAAAAAGTCATATTCTGGAATCCACCTGTGCTCACTAAAAATTGGTGTCCTGATTCACGTACCTCAGCCCAAACAAAGTAGCAAAAAATACAAGATGAAATGGGAAGAGGATGCCTGGAGTGACATGAAATCACTCATTTTCATCGTGTAGCTCAATTTTTTTCTATTACTGGATGTTGTTTCCCCTCTTGACCCACAGAAAATACACAAGTGAGTAAAATTCTAGGACGGTCCCTAAGATGTGGACTATCCTGCTGTTGAAAACTAAAATTAAGACTTGGATTGATGGAGTTTATGAGGCAAAGAGGGCTGGGATGGTGTGATTACTCTGTTTTGTCCTGCTGGTAGACTGATGGAATATGAACTATTTGTACTTTCCCTGCGGCTCTAGGAAGTCTCTCATCATATGATCAGAAGCAGCTACATGCGTGAAGAAATGTAGAAAAGTTCTAATTTTCAAGGAAAGTCTCCACTCTTTGCCAGCTGGGGTTGGTGACTATCTCTGTATCTCTGAGTCCACTACAATTCACTTAACTTAAATTCCTCCATGACATCCTATAAAAAATGTGCTCAGTCACCTGGGTTATGTTTCTTTCCCTGTTGCTTACCGCCTACCATACTTAACACTGTCAAAATCTTCTTTAATCATCTAGATTTTATGCACTCATCCTCATTTTAATGTTGTCATAACTTACACTTTATCAAGCATTAAGGCATGTGTACAAAATAATACCCAATGGAATCACAGTGGATATTGCAGACATTGGGGTAAACAGGTCTCTGGCATTTTAAGATTTGCCTCACAGTTTGTGCAAAATCACACTGCTTGCATCTTAAAAGCCCAGTCTTTTAAATAGCAAGTCTTACCTGGTACTTCTCAGTCCCCTGACCTTAAACTTTTTATTTTTAAACATTTTTGGCATAAGCAATATTGCCTCTCCCAGGTTACAGCAGCTTTTGAAAAGGATTTCTGTAATCCTCTAAAGAGAGTGACTATTTTCTACAATATTGTAGACAAAGGCAATGGATAAAATCTGCACTATTTAGGATTTACTGCTTATAGTGAAGGTCACTGACACAGAACTGAGTAACCTTTCACCCAAAACTTTGTAGTTCAACCTTTTTCATATTTGTTTAAAATTAAGTGGCATGTTAATGTCTCTTGTCATTTAAAGTGTCTGTGATGAAAAATACAGGAATAGAATAATTGACCCCTCGTGATCATCTTTAGCACTCTATGATTTCAATTCTGCAGTGTAAAAAAACAAACTCTTTACACGTCGAGTAAGTCATGGATCTTGAACCAGACCTCACGGGGAGAACATGTAATCTTGGCAGGGATGCCGGGTTTGAATGAGGTATATTCTCCAAGGACAATAATCACCACAGAATACACTGAATTTTCTTAGCTTTTATGTTTTTTAGGTTGTGGCCACATGTTCTCTCTGTGACTCTCCCCTGCCCGGTTTTGTTTTGAGCAAGGAATCAAACTGAGTTTTTCTTCCTTGATCCAGAGAGAAGCAAATACATTGCTCATGAGAGAACACGTTCATTTCAATAGAATAAGGAATAAAAGGAATATGTACAAATTAACTAAACAATTTTGACTGTCCCTATCACCCCAGTCCTAAAATATATTATTTCTTTAATTATTTAGGTAAAATATTGTTGACTTTGTGCAAAATAACTTTTTTTTTTTAATCATGAATGTAGCAGTTGGGTAGTCAGAGTTATATTTACGTACTAGATCAGGTTAAAAAAATACTTCAAAAAAAAACCTCAAGTATCCTAATATTCAAAGTGTATGAATGTGCTGACAAACACTGATATGCAATATGGAAATATTCTATCAATCAACTCCCCATTTCAGTGAATCCACGCAGACTATAGAATGGTACATTACCAGGGTTCAAAGCACTATGAGAATCTGAGTGGTATGCAGTTCTGCATAAAACATCTTCATGTTTTACACGTGCGTGCTTGCATCTGCAGCTTTGCATTCACATGCATGCAGTGTGCATTTTCTTAGAGCTTCCAGGTAACGAATTATGTGATCCATTTATTACTTGTTTTACATTTCAAAATCTCATCATAGGAATGAGCAGGAAAATGTTCCATTGCTACTCTTTTTAAATTGAAAATAACCAAGTATCAATAGAAGATATTTTACTGGTCATACATCTTTAGCCCCTTGAGGGCTGTGTGTGTTTGTGTGTGTGTGTGTGTGTGTGTGCGTGTGTGTGTGTGTGTGTGTGTGTGTGTTTTAATGCTTTCCAGAGGTAAATAAGAGCTATTATTTCAGATAAACTTCCTATTTCCTCTGAGAAAATAAAAGAAGTACTAGAAGACAAGTTGACTTCTAATAATGACACAGTAACAAGCCCTCAGCTTAAGAAACTGCAGACTCATTCAACTGATTTTTAACTGTAATGTGTAGCAACAGAAAACATTGAATGAAAATAATTTGTTTGTTAGAGTATCTCTAGCATAACACATATTGAATAGAGATGCAAAATTAGGCATGCAGAATAGAACTCATCTATATAGTTTTTGGCTGCTGTGCCAATTTTTTTTTTTTTTTTTTTTTTTTTAGTATTTAGTTCTCTGAATTTTCTTTTAGTTCCTTGAACACTAATTATTTTTCAGAGAAGTGGAAAACTAAAGACCAGTTAAGATTTAAAGATCAATTAGAGAGAAGTTAAGATTTAAATAAATCAGTCTTTTTTAAATTTCATTTCAGTGTTTTAAGGATATAATAGAAAGTAAAATTGGCAAACATTTGTTGTTTCTCCATTATCTTGCAAAGTATTCTTACTTCGTTATGATTTATGCCTCCCGTGTTCATGATAACGGTAGACTTCCATGCAGAGACAGAAGCTGACTTGGGAAAGCTGTGAGATACAGATGGACTCATATTTGTGTGCTCAGCACTTTCAAATGCATTGCCTCATTCTGTGTTCTATACGGCTCTATAGAACTAGAGTTATTACCTAATTTTAAGATAAATAAGTAAAATCTCAGCCTAATTAAGTAATTAGTAAGTTTGAGAGCCAGGATTTGAGTCCCGATAGTCCTGAAATAAAAAAAAAAAAAACCATGTTATGGCCTTTACAGTACCTTCCTGCAGGTAGTCCAGGGGAGGTGCTGGGAAAAAGGCAATACAAGGGCTTGTGACAGTGTGGGGACATTATCACTTGAAGGAAACGAGAAAAAGGCTTGATGTTGAGTCACCATATAGTACAGTCACTTTTAAAAACTATCTCTAAACTTCTTTGCGCATTTTTTTAAGAAGTCAAAAGCATGTTCTTGAGAAAAGTATGTGTTACAGAATTAAGAGGACTGAAAGAAGAAAAGGTGTGTTGTGAATTGAAATGAAGAAAGGCAGATCTCTTATTGATTCTTCACTGTTGGAATCGCATTAACTATCAGATGGAACTTGATGACTCTATGATAAACCACATTTTCCCCATTCTAGCCTGTTAAATTGCCCAAAGCTACCAAATACAGATTAGTTTGAAATGCACTTATTATTCTGGCTGGAGGTGGTTAAAATATCAGCTTTAGATACAAGAATTTTTTTCTTTCTCTTTCCTTCAGGCTGCTAAAGGGTGCAGAGAATGAAGCTTATTTTAAAAGCTGGTATCAGAAGCTACTAGCTGCTCTCCAATTCTGTGCAGGAAGAGCCTTGAGTGATGAGTTTTCCAAGGAGCAGAAACTTATCAAAATTCTGGGAGATATTGGGGAAAAAGTCAAGTCTGCTAGTGACCATCAAAGACAGGTTTGTTGAAATATTAATTTTCAGGTAGTAAATTTTTTTAGACTTTGGTTTAAATTAAGTTTTAATTTCATTGTTTAGAAAATTTCATTGTTTAGAAAGCAAATTCTTTGACTACACTTAGATATAAGATACTTAAATCAATTACTTTAGTCAAGTTTTTTTTTTCTACCTACTGTTCTAAAGTTAATGATAATGTGTATCACCAGGACATGGTTTTTTTTTTTTTTAATCTAAATAGCCACACAGAGAGAACCTAAAAAGAAAATACCTTAAAGGCGGTTTGACTAAACAGGTCTGATAAAGTAATCACGTTAATATGGCAGCACAATTCAGACTCTTGGAAAAATACATGAGGAGATGTTTGAGGGCACTTTGTTGTTGTTATTCAGCAAAGGACATTTTTCATACAACAAATAAGATGAATTAAATGAAATAAATCAATGGCAGTAAGAATTGTAATAATTTTTATACTAAGATGAATGGATACTAGTCAAAACACATGCCTCTATCTCAGTGTTTCTAATAATGGACCTGGCCATTATTTTTCTTGATCTAATGGAATAATATTTGCTCTTTTTAATTATCTGCATCAGTAGTTTCCTATACTGATATACACCATTAAGTAGTTTTTCTTAAGTTCAACATTCTATATGCAGGGAGAGGGTAGACCTTCATTTATTATATTAAGAACATTATTCAATAACATTTCAGTACCTATTATGGACCAAGGGGTGAGGATAGAAAGATGACCAAAACATGAGTTTTGTCCTCAAGGGAACTCAGTTTCTCTCCACTTATAATCTAAAATCAGCAAGAATTTTCAACAAAATGATATAAAAATAGAAGTAGGCAAAGTGTCCCAGAATTCTTTCTCAGCCCAGGAATTTCTTGCTGGAAGTCACTTCATTTAATAGAAGTGCCAGAAACTATGCTACTTCAACCTTCCTGGGAGAAAATGGAAAATAAAAAGCAAAAGTTTGAAATTTATTTTAAATGGGAGATACATAAACTCTCAGTACACAGGGGAGCCTTAAGGCATATAACATGATAAGCAATGTGAAAAATAGTTCTATGATTTTTTAAATATTACTACAAGTTCATTAATTATTTTCTAATGGTAGACAGAAAGTTGATGGCAAGTAAAATAAATTGATTTAAAATTTACAGAAGTTAGTGTGAAGGTTTGGTCTTCATCTGTTATGTTTTAAAATTCCTCACATGTTTAAGATGTACATTGTAGTTGAATAATTCTGGTGCCTTTTTTGATCATTTCTTCAATTACCAGACTGATACTGAAATTATTCACTCAGGTAAATATATTTATCTTGCCTTGAGTGGCTGCTTTTGTAATAACATGTCTTCACAAAAGAAAACAGGAAGAGGAGAAGCAAGAGGTGAGAGGCATTTATAATTTCTCACAATTAAAAAATAATTTCTCCCAATTTAAGTTACTAATAGCTATTTTTTCTACTTAAAAAGCACTAATTAAGTGTAACTATATGAACTGGGAAGATATTTTACTTAAGTAAAGGGAGCAGAGATTCTTTTCTATGATATCCACCAGGCAAAGCCAAGTCTAGATGAGGCAAAGGAGAACAATCACACACAGAGGGCTGTAATGCAGTTCTCATCTCTCCACCTCGCTCTTCTGGATTCTGGGAGCTGTGGATTCTATTATTTGCCAATAAGCCAGGAGTAAAAGCTAAGAAACTCTTGAATACTGAGTGAACATTATCAATATGATATCCTTGTCTTCCGCATGGTGCTCAAAAAGTTTCTTTTTTTAATTTTTTAATTTTAAAATGCACGAATAAATTATTTTCTACTGTAGTCATCTTGTGCTAGCAAATAGTAAATCTTTCTAATTCACTCTAACTACTTTTTTTTTATTCCCATTAAATATTCCCCTGCCTGCTGCTGTACTGACTACCCTTCCCAGCCTCCAGTAACCATCCTCCTACTCTCTGTCTCCATGAGTTTAATTGTTTTACATTTTAACTGTCACAGCTGAGTGAGAACATGTGGTATTTGTCTTACTGTGCCTGGTTTATTGCACATAACATAATGACTTCCAGTTCTATCCATGTTGTTGCAAATGACAAGATCTCATTTTTTTTAATGGTTGGATAGTACTCCATTGTGTATATGTAAAAGTGGACTAAAAGAAGCTTTTTAAATCTGTTTTGTAATGAATTGTTATTATTTCCTATCTGTTTTGTCATAGGATGAACAATCTTAAAGGTGTTGTTTGTGATATCTGACCTGCCATAAGTATAGTGGAGTGTAGGAGGAAGTAAATATCAGAAATATACTCACTGACATCCAGTAAACTATGTGTTCATATATATTATTTCTGACAGCATTATGTAATTGCTTTTTGTCATTGTTGTTACTAATGTACATAATTTTTTTTGTAAAATGCATTCTTTACTGTTGAGTGTAAATATTGAGTGTAAATCTGGAGAGTCACAAACTCAGATTTCAGAAAATTATCAGAATCATGTTAATAATTACTTAAAGCAGGGTTTGCAAACTGGTGGCCACACAGGTCAAGTCCAACCCTTTATGTTTTGCTGGACCAGGATAGTGCTTTGTTTGGTTTTTATTTTTAGTTGAATTTGAGGTTCTTTAGAAAGGGCATGCACACTTTAGTTTGCTATTTCTCCAATATGCCCTATTGTCTTTAGCCCACTGTCTCCTGATGCCTGATTATATCACCTGCCTGACCCCAAAGTCACCAAAGTGTGCAACCCTGAATTCAAAAATTCATTTAATCAATAGAAGAAAAGTATAACTTGAAGGAAAAGTCAAGTTCTTTACATTTTCTTAAATCCTTTTGTAATGATTTTTCACAGGAGGTACTGAAGAAAGAAATGGGCAGACTAGAAGAGTTCTTTCAAGATGTAACTACTTGTCATCTTCCTCTGAACCCTGCCCTATGTATAAAAGGGATTGACCATGATGTAAGTCAACTTCGTCAACTTATTCAGTGGATCAATTGAATATGTCTGTTTTGTATAGTCTAGTTCACTTTGTATGTTTGAAATGGCAAAAATAATTCATAAATTAACATTTCAATTATATTAAGGAAAAAGTAATTGAATTCATTCACATTGTGTTTTCCCTTTGGTGCACTATGACCAGTAGGGATCACATTGGTCTTATCATATGGTTTGTTTATTTGGAAACAAACTATCCATCAGTTCAGTGAAGAAAAATAGAGGAAGATACCACTGGATTAATTTCTTAACTTATTATAAATGATTGATGTGGTGACCCCATGCAGACTGGGTATAATTTCATGGTTTATTCAGACTATGTGCATAACCATACCTGGTACACAAACATTAATCATTAGCTACAACATTTCCATTTGGGTTCAATTTAAAATTCACTGTATCTAATATGTCACAGTGTCATATATTTTGTGATTTTACTCACACCTGGAAAGCCCATCTTGGTATTGTCAGACCCACAACTTCCTAAGCCTTCTCTTTCTAATCCTCAGTCATATGGGAACTTTTCTGACTTAGAATCATTCTTTATTCCTTGTTTCCAATAAGCTTTATTATCTTCCTTCTCAAAAGCCCAAGAGTACAAAGACACTACAGAGAAAATGACTGATATGTTAGATTTAAAAATGAAGAGGTTAAGCTATCATGCATGGACAATAAATGTTACTTAAGTCATAAGACAGTTAAGAAAACAAACCCAATAACTAGGAGAAAATTAGACCACTATTACTGTGCATGTAAAATGTTTTGCTACAAACTTGATACCATCATCCTTGTCACTGCCACTAGTAAGAGTCCCTGCAAATTTTTTTATATACTTCGTAAACATATTTCGAAACATAACCAAATAAGGCTTCAAATTGCTTAAACTGAGATATGTCTGGGCTGAAATCCAAATCATTACTAATTTTCAAAAAAATTGCACAACATTTTAATCATCAGCAGTATTCTTAACTAATGCTGAGCATGTACAGGGGTAATAGGGGAGGGACAGTGCAGGGTGGGGAGTTGGGGAGAGACAGCATGGGGAGAAATGCCAGATATAGGTGATGGGGAGGAAGGCAGCAAATCACACTACCATGTGTGTACCTATACAACAGTCTTGCATGTTCTTCACATGTACCCCCAAACCTAAAATGCAATTTAAAAAAAATTAATTTAAAAAAAAAAGGAACTCAGCATTTAAAAGACACTGTACCTTATTGTAGAAAGAACAACAGGGATCAGTGAGTCCATGTGTTGTTATTTTGCTTTTGCTTTAGTGGATTGCAGTTTTATAGGAGAACAGTGATTTTTTTTTCATTTAAAATTACTATAAGTTTGGGCTGTGCAGGTGAGCCAGCTGGGCCAGGGGTCAGCTGCTCAGGAGTCACCACTCCTACTGCTACAGGTGGGACCACATTCCTTCCCTGCAGCACCCTGCAGTTAGTTATTGCAAGGCCTTCATTCAAAGTAAATGTCTTCCTGCAGAAGCTGTCCCAAGTAGAGCCACCCTCTGGTACTATTTGCTCTGACTAGCTCTGCCTAACACAGGGTTGGGTGCCTGTGGGTGCAACAATGAACAGCAGGGACATGGCCAGGTGACACCATCTTGGGAAACATTTTTCTCTATTCTCCAGTCCCATTGAACAAATAAGTGAGAAGACTTACACTTGAAATGAGTATGGAAAAGATCTCTCTTCCAACAGAAACCAGTCGAAGAATCCACACTGGGGAGAATACTTGTAAGCATGATGAATATTGCAAGGCCTTCATTCAAAGTAAATGTCTTATTTGACATCAGAGCCTCCACACTGAGGAGCATATAAAAAACTTATTTAAATGGAGGCAGTTTGGAGAAGCCTTGTATCAGGACTCTTAATTTGATAACTATGAGAAAATTCATACCTTTTGAATGCAGTGTAATAAGACATTTGGTCTGAGTAATGTCTTATTCTGTGTCGGAGAGTTCACACAGGCCAAAATCCCTATAAATATGATAAACATGGAATTCTGTAATCAAAACGCATACCTGATTACACACCAGAGAATTCACACTATTGAGAAACCCTGCAAAGGTAATGAGTATGGGAAGGTATTTCACTTAATGGTGCCAGTCTAATGGTACATCAGAGAACACATTGTGGGGAGAAGTCTTATAAATGCAGTGATTGTGTGAAAGCTGTTATGTAACTGTGTGAGCCATTACAGCTCACAGGTGATAGTGCACCAGAGAGTTCCCACTGGAAAGGAGCCCTTTGAATGGAGTGAGCATGGGAAAGCCTTTAATCAGCATTCTGTCACCATCAGTCAACTATGCTGAGGAGGAGCACTCAGGTCTGGCTCAATTCATTTCTTGAAGCATGGCTCTCAAAGGCAAAGAACAAGGGGCTCAGGTCTGAGCTGATTCTCACCCTTTACCTCCCACCCTTACCCACAAATCATTAATTACAATGAACTATTCCCTATTTCCTCTTAAATCACTAAAGAATAGACCAAGTGGGAGAGTGGAAGGAACTGAATGCAATTCTTCCCCATTACTCAGGGAAAACAAGGACCAGGTATTTCATTTACTTACTCGTGTCTTTTTCAACTAATTTTTAGATCTCTGTCATGAATGCATGCTTCTCAAGGACAGAGATCATATCTTCCTTTCTTCCAACTTTTCTATCTTATTATACCATATCCATAAAATCCTCCTCTAAGACTCTGATTAATTCTTCCTGTCTATGTGCATTCCAATATACTTTATTACTATAATCTAATATCTTATCATTTGCCTTTTCCTATCTAGAAAACCTTTGGTTCTGCCTATTTTCTAATCTATGTCTCTCACAATCTTCAATGTCTAGTTTAACCTCTGAAAATGTTTTTCTTAAAATGTGGCTTTATTCAATGGCAATAAACTCCCTTGTGAATTATTTCCAATTTAATGTGTGTGTATATATAAATATATACAGGCTTTGTGAAGATAAATATGATATCTCCTTTTTAGCATGTAATGTGCATACTAGTTGTTGAATATATATTTTTGACATGACTCAAATATATACTGCATGTAAAAACCAAGGTATGAAACAATAAAAGCAGAATATCTCTGGATGATAGTTAAAAAGAAGCTAAGCCTTGCTTTCAGCCTCCCTGAACTTGGGATGACTCAAAGAGATCCCCACAAAATCAATGAGCAGAATTTAAAAGCCACTGATCTACACTTATTTTTTGCCTAATATAAAATTTCATAATTCAATATCATAATATATGGTCATGTGATCCCTAATTAGCTGACTTTTGCAACAGAATTTAACAAGCATCCTCACCCATAAAACTATAAAACATTTATTCTTATTTATAGATAAAACATCTATTCTTATTTATAGATAAAGCATCTATATTTGTCTATGAAATATCTATTTCTTAACTGACCTAGCAAGACAAACCTAACCCAATATCTACTTTCAATTTCTTAAACTCTTGCTTATAATTCTGTAAGCAAGGGTTTGTGTTTAGTTAGATTTTGGGTTAGATTTGTGTTGATAGGTCCGTTAAGAACTAGGTATTTTCTCTCAGCTTCTACTAATTTCAGACTTCTTGCAGTTAACATTGTTCAAACTGATCCTTCAACACTTTACTAAGTGGATAAATTGAAAGCACTAAGTTTTTTTCCTTTCTTTATATTAAGTCTTCAATGTCATCATGAACTCTCTCCTAGCCTGAAGACGTACAGCTTTTCAATGCTCAGTTGTAAGAAAATAAAAGGAAAATAGGCAACAAGGAAAGTAGAGTGAAGAGTAGTCAATATCACAGAGCTGAAAATGCAAATGGAAAGTGTAATTACAGGAAATGAGAAGACAAAATATGTGTTGCATTGTTATTTATAAAAACAAGGAAACATTCATTAACTAAAAGAGAAAAAGTAAGGATTTTTCAAAGTACCTGATTAGTGTCAGACACTGTAAAAGGTATTTGATATTCATCAGTTCATTTATCTATCACAAAAATGTATGAAGGAGGGGTTACTACCTCCACTTTACAGCAAATGAGTTATAAAGCTTAGATTTGAACCACAGTCTTTCTTAACTCACTATCCATTTGTCTTTAAAGTATTCTGCAATGTAGAAATAATAGAAAGAAAATAAAGTTTTTAAAATAAAATGTAACTTTTATCTACTAGCCAGCTAGCATAAGCACAATATTCATGTACTGCTTAGTTCATTTAAATCTCGAATGTATCACTACTGTTCATTGACAAAAAAACATAGTTGAAGACTTACAATCTGTCAAAAAGCTGGTTTCTTGGTTGGTTTCAAAGTAAAGGCTCTAGTTGATAGACTGAATTTAAATATATATATATGTTTCTGTGTTCCAAAGTATAAAAATTATTCACATGTGTTATATTTGTTCATATAACAAAGTCTGCAGGGGACTGTGATTTTGGGAAAAAATGTTTGCCTTTTGGGGTTGGGGGTTGCTTTATTTTGCTCACTAGTTTTTCCTTTTTCTTTTACTATAGGCATGTTCATATTTTACATCTAATGCTTTGCCATTGAAGATTACTTTCATCAATGCTAATCCAATGGGCAAAAACATCAGCATTATTTTTAAGGTATGGTAGTGTTCTTAAAACATGAATTGATTCCATAGACAGAAATATCAATTTATTACTCACAAAAAGAAATTGTTGTAGCTATTTTCCTCCAGCACCGACACAGAGGTTTTTCAGCTATTTTAGATTCTGCCTTTTTACAAGATTATGTATAGTATGTACCAAACTCCAGTTGGCAATATATCAAACATTACTGGCTCAAAGCCAGGGAACCTTCAGTGCAAAGCCCAAGGGAATATATTCCAATAAATGAAGTGATATGATTGCTTTTAAGTGGCACAGAAAGTTGAATGTGTGGTGAGCCCCTAGGAGGAAAGTTTTATTTTGGTCTAGATATGAATTAGGATCAGAAGTAACTGGAACTGAAATGACGGAAGTTAATTTAGCATCAAGTTCTTCCCTGCCAGCACTTGCTGATTTTAGGAATTTGAGTTATTTTTTTCCTTTTAAATAAAAAAGTAAATATGGATCACTTCAGTCCTCATCATGAATCCCACTGGAAAAACAGAGAAAAGGTAGTAACAGGTTTCTGGGCACATAGGAAAGCGGGAACAGAGAGGGAGGTAAAGGTAAAACGTGAGAATATGGCGGTCCTCCAGTTCATTTAGTCTATTCCTCAGCCAAGCCATGCAGCAAGGTCTCAGAATGAATTTTGGTCAATTCTGTCTATTTTGGAGAAGAATGAGTAGTGTGCCCATACTTGTGCTTTGTCCTGTTACCTCAAGAACTAGTGGTTCCGCAACACTGTACTTTCGATGAAGCAGAAAAAAGAAAACACAGAATCTTATAACAGCAGGATTTTCCATGTGTAATTTAGAAAGTGGTTTTCAAAACCAAAGTTCCTATTTGTTTAAAAGGATAGAACTATCCTTTACCTTTGGACATATTCCATCTCCTTCACAATACAAGACTATCATCACTTTATCATTTCTTATTATTATCAAGAATTATTTTCTCAGAAAACCTTTTAACTCTCTTCAAAATAATTTGAGAAATCACTGATTTAAACTCTAATGAATCATATGGATGCTATTTATACTCCTACTCAGGAAGCTCTTGATATTCTAACTGCATATCAGTGCATAAATTTATGGCATACCAAATAATATTTCACTGAGAAAGAGATCTCTCTTGGCTAGGTTTGAAATTTGAATAAACATTCATCCAGCCTGTCTTTGCCAGACTTTGAATCTGAGAAATTACACGTGGATAATAAATTTAAAATTATTATCAAGGAACAACATTTCAAGCAGTGCCTCTAATTTGATGGTTGAAGCTTCTGTAATTATTTAAAGGGAAGTTCTCATTTTTAAAATTTGTTTATCAGAAACATAAGATACTTTTAGTGCTAACAAAACCATTGAAACGACTGTAAGTCAGGCTAGAAATATATCCAAGGAAAGAAGTGACATGTACTATATTGACTGCTTTTAATGGAATTCGAGGAAAAACCCAGGGTCTATAATTTTGTTTTTAACAGGCTGGAGATGATCTTCGTCAGGATATGCTTGTTCTGCAGATTATACAAGTGATGGACAACATCTGGCTGCAGGAAGGCTTGGATATGCAAATGATCATTTATAGATGTCTATCCACAGGAAAAAACCAAGGTCAGTACAGATTAGAAAGTACATTGGCTCACATTACTTATTTCACATATTCACTGGTAATAGGCTACAAAATATTCTCCAGCTTTAAACTACAAGCTTGAAAATCCAAAGAACTATACACATTCTTCTTTTTTTGAAGAATTATTTTCAAAAATGATAAGCCAACAGAATTTATATAAAGCATAATATGCTTTTAGGTATTCATTAGGGCCTTCACAATCCAAATGTTAACTGTTACATTGTATGAGTCCTTAAGAGTTAGTTCCACTAATAACTTACTGTTATTTTTCTCATTTTCTAATGTAATAATGGGAAAGCCTACTCCTTTTTAAAAGAATACAATTATGACTTATTAACACAAAATCTTATTTTACAAAATAACACAAAATTATTACTTATTAACACAAAATCTACACATTTTCAACTGCTGAAAGGAGTTCTGGAAATTCTAAACTCATTATAAGCCTTAATTTAATTTCTAAAAGACTTTTGAGTAGATCAACTATCAACTGTCAATGTTGGCCACACATGTAAACGTTTAACATACATCAGCATTGTTTTTTCCTTTATAAAAGTCAAGAAATCAGTGTAGAAATACAATTACACTTACACGTTTTCAATGAAAATAATGTCAATAGACCACCCAAATTATTACTAAAATATCAGAGGTAAAGGTTGTACCTAATTACAATAAAGCCAAATTAAAGAAATAATAATATCAAAGGTACCTTATAATTTTTTTTTTTGAGACTGAGTCTGACTATTGTCAGCCCATGCAGGAGTGCAATGGCATGATCTCGGCTCACTGAAACCTCTTCTTGCCGGGTTCCAGCAATTCTCCTGCCTCAGCCTCCCAAGTAGCTGATATTATAGGTGCCTGCCACCATGCTTACCTAATTTTTGTATTTTTCATAAGAGATGGGGTTTCATGATGTTGGCCAGGCTGGTCTGGAATTCCTGACCTCCAGTGATCCATCCACCTCAGCCTCTCAAAGTCCTGGGATTACAGGCATGAGCCACAGTGTCTGGCCGATATCTTAATAAAATTTTTTTACATATAACCACTGCCACTTAGATTTTTATTGAATTAATTGGTATGAGTTACAGCAGATACATGTGCATAAACAAGGGGATGAAATCATAGAACTGGGAGGTTCCAAGACGGTGCCGTAGAAACAACTCAGGATTGCAGCTCTCAGTGAAGGCGCAGAGGGTGAGTCCTAGCCGCATTTTCAGACGGACATTTGTTGCCCACAGAACGGGGAAATTCCAAGGTGTAGGAGAGACACAGGACAGCAGCGCAGCCCTTTAGGCTTGTGTGGCCGTTTTGGCCGGCGCCACGGCGCAGCAGCAGCCCGCACAAAGCTCACTGGTCTGGGTGCCCTGTTAAACCGGCAATCTGAGTTTTGGGAGGGCAGATTGACATGTTTTGGGAGGGCAGATTGAACGGGACTTGGACGGTGAGCCAGACCAGGAGATTCCTGGGAAGAGCGATTTGAGCCGGTGCAGTGGGCCGCTGCAGGGGAGATCGCACGGATCCCAGTGGCCAATCAGCAGGTGACTGGGGCACCTGTGAGAGCGTCAACCATTCAATTTGGAAAGAAAAAGAGAGAGAGAGGAGAGACTCTGAGGCAGGGAGCCAGGTGATCAGGCTCAGCGGGTCCCACCCTCACAGGGACAAGCGGCGCGGCGATTCGAGGCACTTGGGGTTGAGAGTTTTGCTGCGGGGTCAGCTGAATCCAGGATGGTGCAGCTCGGTGGGGGAGGGGCGTCCGCCACTACGGACGCAATCCACCCCTACTGAGGTACCGCCCACTGCTGACGCAGCCTGCCCTTGCCGAGGCAACCAGCCATAACAGAGAGATGCCGCCAACAGGGCAGAGCGCACCACAGTAGAACGAAACCCCGCGGCAGCAGGGCGGACCCGCGCTAGCAGGGCGGAGCCCCGGCAAGCAAATAGTGAATAGACTGCCTCCTAGCTGGGCAGGACAGTGCAACAGATACTCATAAAGAAAGCCCCAACTCCCTGAGACAGAGCATCTGAGGGAAAAAAAAAAGGGGGGGTTTATAAGTTCTGCTGCAGCAGATGTAAACACATCCGACCAGCAACACTGAATGAACAACGGAGCTCACAGCTCAGCTCTGGAGCTCCTATAAAGTACAGACCGTCTCCTCAAGTAGCACCCTGACCCCTGTATATCCAAAGAGCCACCTTAGAAAAGGACTAATCAGACTGACACTTGGCGGGCATCATTCTGGGACAAAGATAGCAGAAGAAGAAACTGGTAGCATCCCTCACAGTTCCACAGCTGCTACAGGTGTACCCCAGACAAGCAGGGCCTGGAGTGGACCTCAGCACTCATACAGCAGAGGGGCTAAACCATTAGAAGGAAAACTAAGTGAGAGAAATACTTCATCATCAACAATTTGGGTGTCCACTCAGAGACCCAATCGAAAAGTCAGCAACTACTAAGACGACAGGTGGATAAATCCACAAAGATGTGAAGAAACCAGCACAAAAAGGAGGAAAACACCGAAATCAAAACACCTCACCTCCTACAAAGGACCAAAACTCCTCACCAACAAGGGAACAAAGCTGGATGGAGAATGACTGTGACGAAATGACAGAATCAGACTTCAGAAGGTGGATAATGAGAAACTTCAGTGAGCTAAAAGAACATGTTCTAAATCAATGCAAAGAAACTAAGAACCTTGAAAAAAGATTTGAAAAAAGATTCGAGGAAATGATAACAAGAATGGACAACTTAGAGAGGAATATGAATGAATTGAAGGAGCTGAAAAACACAACACGAGAACTTCGCAAAGCATGCACAAGTTTCAACAGGCGAATTGACCAAGCAGAAGAAAGAATATCAGAAGTCGAAGATCAACTCAATGAAATAAAAAGAGAAACCAAGATTAGAGAAAAAAGCGCAAAGAGGAATGAACAAAATCTCCAAGAAATGTGGGACTATGTGAAGAGACCTAACCTACCTTTGATAGGTGTACCAGAATGTGATGAAGAGAATGAATCCAAGCTGGAAAACACTCTTCAGGATATTATTCACAAAAATTTCCCCAACCTAGTAAGGCAGGCCAATACTCAACTCCAGGAAATTCAGAGAACACCACAAAGATATTCTACAAGAAGAGCAACCCCAAGGCAAATAATCGTCAGATTCGCCAGGGTTGAAATGAAGGAGAAAATACTAAGGGCAGCCAGAGAGAAGGGTCGGGTCACCCACAAAGGGAAGCCCATTAGACTCACAGCAGATCTCTCGGCAGAAACTCTACAAGCCAGAAGAGAGTGGGAGCCAATATTCAACATCCTTAAAGAAAAGAACTTTCAACCCAGAATTTCATATCCAGCCAAACTGAGCTTCATAAGTGAAGGAAGAATAACAAGCAAGAACTCAGAGATTTTGTCACCACCAGGCCTGCTTTACAAGAGCTCCTGAAAGAGGCACTACACATAGAAAGGAACAACCAGTACCAGCCATTCTGAAAACATACCAAATGCTAAAGAGCATCAACAAAATGAAGAATCTGCATCAACCAAGGGACAAAACAGCCAGCTAGCATCAAAATGGCAGTATCAAACTCACACATAACAATATTAACCCTAAATGTAAATGGGGTAAATGCACCAATCAAAAGACACAGACTGGCAAATTGGATTAAAACCAAAACCCATTGGTGTGCTGTATCCAGGAAACCCATCTCACATGCCAAGATTCACAAAGGCTCAAAATAAAGGGGTGGAGGAAGATTTACCAAGCAAATGGAGAGCAAAAAAAAGCAGGAGTTGCAATTCTCATCTCTGATAAAATAGACTTTAAAGCAACAAAGATCAAAAGAGACAAAGAAGGTCATTACATAATGGTAAAAGGATTGATACAACAAGAAGAGCTAACGATCCTAAATATATATGGACCCAATACAGGAGCACCCAGATATATAAGGCAAGTTCTTAATGACTTACAAAGAGACTTAGACTCCCACACCATAATAGTGGGAGACTTTAACACTTCACTGTCAATATCAGACAGATCAACCAGACAGAAAATTAACAAGGATATCCAGGGCTTGAACTCAGACCTGGAACAAGCAAACCTGAAAGACATTTACAGAACTCTCCAGCTTAAATCCACAGAATATACATTCTTCTCACCACCACATCACACCTACTCTAAAATTGACCACATAATTGGAAGTAAAGCACTCCTCAGCAAATGCAAAACAACTGAAATCATAACAAACAGTCTCTCAGACCATAGAGCAATCAAGTTAGAACTCAGAATTCAGAAACTAACTCAGAACCGCACAGCTTCATGGAAACTGAACAACTGGCTCTTGAATGTTGATTGGATAAACAATGAAATGAAGGCAGAAATAAAGAATTTCTTCGAAACCAACGAGAATGAAGACACAACGTACCAGAATCTCTGGGACACATTTAAAGCAGTCTGTAGAGGAAAATATATAGCAATAAGTACCCACATGAGAAGAGTGGAGAGATCCAGAATTGACACCCTATCATCAAAATTGAAAGAGCTAGAGGAGCAAGATCAAAAAAACTCAAAACCTAGCCGAAGACAAGAAATAACTAAGATCAGAGCAGAACTGAAGGAGATAGAGACACAAAAAACCCTTCAAAAAATCAATAAATCCAAGAGCTGGTTTTCGAAAAGATCAACAAAATAGACAGACCGCTAGCCAGACTGATAAAAAAGAAGAGAGAGAACAACCAAATAGATGCAATAAAAAACGATAAAGGGGAAATCACCACAGATTCCACAGAAATTCAAACCATCATCAGAGAATACTACAAACAACTCTATGCACATAATCTAGTAAACCAGGAAGAAATGGATAAATTCCTGGACACCTGTGTCCTCCCAAGCCTAAACCACGAGGAAGCTGAAACTATGAATAGACCGATAACAAGGTCTGAAGTCGAGGGAGCAATTAAGAGCCTACCACACAACAAAAGCCCAGGTCCAGATGGGTTCACAGCTTAATTCTACCAGACACACAAAGAGGATCTGGTACCATTCCTCCTGAAACTATTCCAAATAATCCAAAAAGAGGGAACCCTTCCCAAATCATTTTATGAGACCAACATCATCCTGATACCAAAACCCGGCAGAGACTCAACAAGAAAAGAAAACTTCAGGCTAATATCCATGATGAACATAGATGCAAAAAATCTTCAATAAAATACTGGCAAACCGATAGCAACAGCACATTAAAAAACTTATCCATCATGATTAAGTAGGATTCATCCCGGGCATGCAAGGCTGGTTCACCATACGCAAGTCTATAAACGTCATTCACCACATTAACAGAACCAAAAACAAAAACCACATGATTATCTCAATTGATGCAGAGAAGGCATTTGACAAAATTCAACAGCCCTTTATGCTAACAACTCTCAATAAACTCGGTATTGATGGAACATATCTCAAAGTAATAAAAGCTATTTACGACAAACCAACAGCCAATATCATACTGAATGAGCAAAAACTGGAAGCATACCCTTTGAAATCCGGCACGAGACAAGGATGCCCTCTCTCACCAGTCCTATTCAACATAGTACTGGAAGTTCTAGCCAGAGCAATCAGGCAAGAAAAAGAAATAAAGGGTATTCAAATAGGAAAGGAGGAAGCCAAATTGTCTCTATTTGCAGACGACATGATAGTATACCTAGAAGACCCCATCACCTCAGCCCAAAAGCTCCTGCAACTGATAAGCAACTTCAGCAAAGTCTCAGGATATAAAATCAATGTGCAAAAATCACAAGCATTCCTGTACACCAATAACAGACTTAAAGAGAACCAAATCAAGACCGAACTGCCATTCACAATTGCTACAAAGAGAATAAAATACCTAGGAATACAACTAACGAGGAATGTAAAGGACCTCTTCAAGGAAAACTACAAACCACTGCTCAACGAAATAAGAGAGGACACAAACAGATGGAGAAACATTCCATGTTCATGGTTAGGAAGAATCAATATTGTGAAAATGGCTATACTGCCCAAAGTAATTTACACAATCAACGCTATCCCCATCAAGCTACCATTGAATTTCCTCACAGAACTGGAAAAAACCACCATGAACTTCCTATGGAGCCAAAAGAGAGCCCACATAGCCAAGTCAATTATAAGCAAAAAGAACACAGCAGGAGGCATCACACTACCAGACTTCAAACTATACTACAAGGCTAGAGTAATCAAAACAGCATAGTACTGGTACCAAAACAGAGATATAGAGCAATGGAACAGAACAGAGGCATTGGAGGCAAATCAACATATCTACAACCATATAATCTTTGATAAACCAGACAAAAACAAGCAGTGGGGAAAGGATTCCCTATTTAACAAATGGTGTTGGGAAAACTGGTTAGCCATGTGCAGAAAGCAGAAACTGGACCCCTTCCTGACACCTTACACTAAAATTAACTCCAGATGGATTAAAGACTTAAACGTAAGACCTGACACCATAAAAACCCTAGAAGAAAATCTAGGCAAAACCATTCAGGACATAGGAGTAGGCAAGGACTTCATGACCAAAACACCAAAAGCATTGGCAACAAAAGCCAAAATAGACAAATGGGACCTAATCAAACTCCACAGCTTTTGCACGGCAAAAGAAACAGTCACTAGAGTGAATCGGCAACCAACAGATTGGGAAAAAAATCTTTGCAGTTTACCCAACCGACAAAGGGCTGATATCTAGAATTTACAAAGAACTCAAACAGATTTACGGGAAAAAAACAAGCCCATTCAAAAATGGGCAAAGGATATGAACAGACACTTTACAAAAGAAGACATACATGAGGCCAACAAACACATGAAAAAATGTTCATCATCACTGGTCATTAGAGAGATGCAAATCAAAACCACATTGAGATACCATCTTACGCCGGTTAGAATGGCGATCATTAAAAAAGCCGGAGACAACAGATGCTGGAGAGGATGTGGAGAAAGAGGAACACTCTTACACTGTTGGTGGGAGTGTAAATTAGTTCAACCATTGTGGAAGACAGTGTGGCGATTCCTCAAGGACCTAGAAATAGAAATTCCATTTGACTCAGCAATTCCATTACTGGGTATATATCCAAAGGAATATAAATCGTTCTACTATAAGGACACATGCACACGAATGTTCATTGCAGCACTGTTTACAATAGCAAAGACCTGGAACCAACCCAAATGCCCATCGATGATAGACTGAACTGGGAAAATGTGGCACATATACACCATGGAACATTATGCAGCAATCAAAAATGATGAGTTCATGTCCTTTGTAAGGACATGGATGAATCTGGAGAACATCATTCTCAGCAAACTGACACAAGAACAGAAAAGGAAATACCACATATTCTCACTCATAGGCAGGTGAGAAAAATGAGAACACATGGACACAGGGAGGGGGGTACTACACACTGGGGTCTATTGGTGGGAATAGGGGAGGGACAGTAGGGGGGGAGATGGGGAGGGATAGCCTGGGGAGAAATGCCAAGTGTGGGTGAGGGGAGGAAGGCAGCAAAACACATTGCCATGCGTATACCTATGCAACTATCTTGCATGTTCTGCACATGTACCCCAAAACCTAAAATGCAATAAAAATTAAAAAAAAAAAAAGAAAGAAAAAAAAAGAAATCATAGAGCTGGAGAGAGAATCTAGACCATGTAGTAATTTTTTTTTAATTCAAGCAGAGCTACAATTTAAACCTGTCATCACAAAAGAACTGTCATGCCAGGGTTCCTCACTTCCTGAGGTTCCACCAGCAAGCTCAATACCCCAGTCAACACTTGAGATTTTAAATGCTAAGTACGAAAACACTCTAAATTCACTTGCAACTTGATATCTTACAATGATTGCATTCTAAGTTACACAAGCCAATTATTTTGATTCTGATAACAGGGTTCCTACTTCCATGCCAAGTGTCCCACTCTGAAAACTTCTAAGTCTCTAGTTCCTATAATAGTCATTTATCCTTGCTACCATGAGATTGTTATGCCTTGCATTTTACCCTCCTTTTTTCACGTAAGTGACCTAATGCTTTCTTATCCTAAAATGCTGAAAAGGAATAATGCTACATAATCCAAGCTGATATCTTTGATGTTACATGAATCAGTTTTTCTCCAGAAATTGTGTAAATTACTGATCCCAGTGGAATTTTTAAATTTTATTTCATTTCTGTTTATAATCATAGAATGTACCCAAGACTAAATCTTTTAGTTAATAAAATGATTCAGCAAAAAAACTATAGACTTATCCAAAGTTACAGATGTCACAAGACAAAGAAGTTATTTTTCTCCTCTGTCTACCAACAACAACCTTCAATAGCTGTAAGATTTCAGAGGGCATTATACTGACAAAATAACTCTTAAAGAAAAATAGAGATCATTAAAACAAATGTCATTTTTAGAAGATTAGGTTGCATTTTTAATCAGGTTCCAAGGCTATTGAATACCTGCTCTTCTCAAGAAATGTCACAGCATGAGATGGGAAATGCTAAAATGAGCTAAACAGAGCTGTCGCCCTTGAGGAGAGTAAACTCCAGGCATGGAAGTTTCCATGACTTTACCAACATTATTGTTGATTGTCGTTTTCATGGTCACTTTGTATGTAATGTCCTAGAGTTCTGGGAGAAATTTCCAGGCCAGATAAAAATTCCTCAGGATTTATTTTATCATCAGTTCTCCAGCTTTGCTGAGCATTGAAATTACATAGAGTAATGGGAGAAATAAATACAACCTACCCCAATCCAAGTGTACTAGATAAGACTTCCTGGAGGAGGAGGGCTCAAAGATTGAATGCAAAAAGCTGATAGGGTGGTTCTTATGCACGTTTGTCTGAAAGACACCACCTCGTATAACACCACCTTGAATATTTTTATCCCTAAGAGCCTTTCTTCTTAAAGTGTGAACCACAGACCCACAGCACTGACATCACCTAGGAGCTTGTTAGAAATGCAGAATCTCTGGCCCCACCCCTGCAGTACTCAATTAACACATTTGAACAAAATTCCTAAATGTATTGGTTTGTTTTCACACTGCTATGAAAAAAATACCGAGACTGGGTAATTAATAAAGGAAAGAGGCTTAACTGACTCAGAGTTCCACATGGCTGGGGAGGCCTCTGCAAACTTACATCCGTGGCAGAATGTGAAGCGGAAGCAAAGACCTTCTTCACAAGGTGGCAGGAAAAAAGAGGAGGAGAAGGAGGAACTGCAAACACTAATAAAACCATCAAATCTTTTTTTGAAAATTTCTTTATTATACTTTAAGTTATGGGGTACATGTGCAGATCATGCAGGTTTGTTAGGTATACACATGCCATGGTCGTGGTTTACGGCATCCATCGCTGCCTCATCTACATTAGGTATTTCTCCTAATACTATCCCTCCCCGATCCCCCCACCTCCTGCTCTTCCTCCCCTAGCCCACCAGCCCCCAGGCCCTAGTGTGTGATGTTCCTCTCCCTGTGAGAACTCACTGTCACGAGAATAGCATGGGGCAAAACCGCCCCCATGATCTCATTGCCTCCTACCCGCTCCCTCCCTCCACACATGGAGATTATGAGGATTATAATTTGAGATGAGATTTGAGTGGGGACACAGAGCTAAACCATATCACCAAGTCATTTGTATGTGCATTAAAATTTGAGAAATGCTGCATTAAAGGATTGTAAGAATAAAACCACACATATTACTCTATGTGCACAGAATTATGTTAGAAGTATTTAAATATTGTATGATATACACTAGCTTAAAATGTATAAAATGTATGATTTCAGTTAATGAGTAGAATTTAGCCACCATAATTGCTATAAATTAGGTACAAGCTCTTCTGGATAGTCAGCAATTCACCTTGTGATCCGTGGCTTTGAATTTAGCAAGCATTAACTCCCTAAAGATCAATGTAGTTGGAAAGCAATTGGCATTGCTTCAGCAAAGGTCCAAAAAAGGTGCAATCATCTAAGTCCTAATTTTGGGCATGGTCAGAGGTAAGATGGCACTGAAACACTCAGCAACCAGGTAGAAATGACTTCCTTTAGGAAGTGTTAAATAGAGGAACTGGAAAAATGAGGAGGAAAATTTTGAGAATTAAAAAGCGTCACCTACTGACATTAGATGTTTTAGATCTGCTGTCTACCTTAACACACACGAGAAAACCTGGGTAACAGCTGAATACTGCAAGGGAAGCGGGGAGAAGTATAATGATACTATAGGTATTCCCAGGACTTGCTTCTGGGATGTGAAGTTTCTTTCCGATCCACAAATGTAGATGCTCAGTGATCACAACAGGACTATTAGATATTAAGAGAAATTAAGACTGCAAACTAGCTGCACTGACCAAATTCAGCACAGATAAGTGTTTTGTTTATCATCACCATAATCTACTTTAGTGTTGGTTAATTTGAATGCTTTTAAGGTAGATCATGAAATGGTCAATTAAAAAAACTCAATCATCTCTCTGTTCATATAGTTATATTTGTGTCCCTGGTCTCTATGGGAATTTGAGTTTGCAACTCTTCCAATTGTCAAGACTATGGAAATCAGAATCTAGACTTTAATTTCTTTTAATGACTTATTTGTAATACTATGCATTACAGGTTGTTTTGTAGACATTAGCCATGAAAGAGCTTTAAGTATTGGATTTAAGTTGCTGTTCTGTATAGTATAAAAATCAGAAGATTTGCAGATTTTTACTTTCCAGTAAACTTAGGGGCACAATAAAAAAAAAGCCTTCATGGATACATAGCCAGTGGAGCAAATTTCCTATTTAAGTTCAATCAATATATGCTCCCTTTAAAAAAAATTGCTATTGTAGTTTCTCTTTAATGTTGACTGAGAAGGAAGGAGCAGGTGTCTCTCTACCTGTTTACTGCTGAGTTATTCTGTTCACTCCTGGAAATATAACCGTGATGCTTTTTTTAACCTGAACATTGATTTTTATAATACATATGCAGTGTTTGTTATGGAAGTATATTTGGCTCCTTTAAGTTGCAAATATGTTTGTTATCCAGACTTAAATCTCCTCCCTTAAACTGTAAATGAATGCACCAGCCATGTGATCATTAATCCACTACTCTATTGATTCAGCGGGGTCTCTGTGCATCATCAAGATTGGCTTTCTACCATAGCTGTAGAAAAGATATTAAAGCTGCTTCTGATGAATCTGATCCAAACACAAGTAGCCTCATTGTTCTCCAGGATTTTAGGAAGAATTAGAAAGAGATACATCCAGATAAGCCTCCTCCAGAAAAAAAGGGTTGGAAAGGAAAGGAATAATCTAGTAGTGCCAGAAGCTATTGTTGTTGTATTTCCTAAGGCTCCCTCATCCTGTGATGAAGGAATTATCTGCATAATCCTTTTTCTCTCTACCAGGAATGGTGCAGATGGTACCTGATGCTGTGACCCTGGCAAAGATTCATCGCCATTCTGGACTGATAGGACCGTTGAAAGAAAATACAATCAAAAAGTGGTTCAGTCAGCACAACCACTTAAAGGCAGATTATGATAAGGTTTGTCCTGATGCCGATTATTTTAAATAATGTACTTAAATACAAATATGCTCCAGTTCATTAGATATTCTGATTTGTAGAAATGTAAAGTAAGTGCACTTCACATTCTAATTCACTCAATCATCAGCCCATCATAATGACCCAGGTTAAATAATATATTAACTACATAAAAGTTTCTGTGTTTTGTTTAGTTTCTGGATGAAATTACTCATTATCAATTAAGATTTTTTTTGACATCAGTCTCATCCCAGAAACAATACCCGTTGAAATTACCTCTTCTAAGTAATCTCCAATTTCTATAAATACCCTTCTTTTCTTTGCAATATGTTTCTTCTGCCATTCTCTACTTTTTCATCTCCCATTTTCTTAATGGTTTGCAAAATGCAAAATATAGTTTATGTATGTCATAATTTTACAAAATATACTGTTTTACTCAACTGCAAACATTTTTTCTTACCGTTCACTTTGTTTCGCTCTCTGGCTTACAGTGTACAGTGTACAGGTTCTGCCCTATATCAGGGATCCTGGCTTAGGACATGAGTTTGGATAGAACCAGGACTTGTTCCACTTGCCAAGCTATGATCTGGTACAAATGGGTCCCCCCAGAGGCTGGAGCACGTATATGCTAACTCAGGCAAAAATGCACCGTAAGATTTGTTTGGTACTATCCCATGCGCTGAAATCCCCTTATTCTGAGACATTCCTCCAACCTGGGTAAACTGGGATGATTGGTCACCTACCTAAGATAAAAAGGGCATGATAAAAAAGACCCCATAGTTCATCTATTCCACACTTCTATAACATTGTGTTGGAGCAAAATATAAGCCTTATAGGCCAAATAATAAATAATTCAATACAATTAACTTGAAATCTACTTTTCAGTTGTTCTCATAATTATAACTTCAGTTTTGCATTAATCCTTGTGGTTATGTTGTATGAGGTGTTGCCAAATACATTGCTCTTTACAATTACTAGGTGAAGGGCATATTTGATTATTTTCACTTTATAAGTGAAGAACATTTGGATCGACAAATTCAGTTACTTGCTTAGGGACATGGGAGACCTGGAACTAAGGTATTCTAGCATGCATCCTGGTGACCTAGCCTTCACTGCACCAAGGCAGCTAGGAGACCCATAACCTAGGCCCAACCAATCACTCATGGTTATACTACCAAGTTGATGGAATGATGTATACCCACCCAGGAGACCATTTTGGAAACAAAGTGTGTTTTTGAAAAGAAACCTCTGTTCATTAGAGAACATAAGCACAAATTGACTTAGTGATAATCTGCTTCCAGCCACACAGGCATTCACAGATACACACACACACATATATATAGTAAACCATGAAAATATATGTATCTGTGTGTGTGTGTGTATATAGATGTATTTGTATATATGTGTATATATGTATATACACATGTATTAACACATACATGTTAAACATATATGATTAAACATATGTTTAATATATATACCATATATGTATTATATATTGGTATAATACATATATATACCATATATGTATGTGTGGTATATGGTATATATATGGTACATACATATACATACATACACATGTGGTATATATATGGTATATACATACATACATATATGGTGTATATATATATTATACCAATACATAATACATATATGAAATATATGTTTAATACACATTTATTTCATATATGTATTTTATATATACATATCTTAATATACATGTGTGTAATACATATACACATATATATATGTGTGGGTATATACATATATGATATATATACACATATACACATATATGTGTATATGATATATATACACATATACACATATATGTATATATAACATACACATATATAATATATATGATACATATATGGTATTCATCATATAATACCTCTTGAAGGAGAGAGATCCAAGATGGCTGATTGCTAACAGCTCAGGATTGTAGCTCCCAGTGAAAGCGCAAAGAACGAGAGGATGCCACACTTTCAGACGAATTTTTTTTTTGTGAAGGAGAGGAAGAAAGAGGAAGAAAAAGAGGGAGAGAGAATGGGAATGTTGCTTTATTCTAAAAATGGGTATTGAAAACCTCTTTTATGCCAATAATTGTGCTTAATAATTATTTAAGCACAATTATTTAAGCGAATTTTTGTCTCTCATGGACCAGAAGATTCCCAGTGGAGGAGCCCCACGGGTCGCCAGCGTGACTCTTGTGGCCTGCGTGGCGGTTTTGCTGGCACCTCAGTGTGGCGGCTCTTGGTGCAGAGTAAACGGGACTGGTTCCCCTTCTAACTGACATTTGGAGCTCCGGGAAGGCAGAGTCGCCTATTACGGACTCAAGAAGGAAGCCAGACCAGAGATTCCCGGGCAGAAGAGCACCATCAGTCTTAACACCGCTGTTTTGGCCGCCGCAGTGGGTTGCTCAGATTCCGGCACTGGGAATCAATAAATTGGATGTCCACTCAGAAACCTAATTAGAAATGCAGTAATTGCAAAGATGACAGATGGATAAATTTATAACGAAGGGAAGAAACCAGCCTAAAAAGGCTGAGAATACCAAAATCAGAATGCCACTCCCTCTACAGGGGATCACAGTTCCTCATTAGCAACGGAACAAGGCCTGATGGAAAAGGACTGTGTTCCATTAACAGAAGTAGGCTTCAGAAAGTGGGTGATAAGAAACTTCTGGGAGTTCAAAGAACTTGTTCTAACCCAATGTAAAGAAACTAAGAACTTTGAAAAAAGGTTTGACGAAATGCTAACAAGAATAGACAATGTAGAGAGGGATATAAATGAATTAACAGAGCTGAAAAACACAACACAAGAACTTAGCAAAATATGCACAAGTTTCTTTTTTTCTTTGAGAAGGAGTTTCACTCGTTACCCAGGCTGGAGTGTAATGGCACGATTCTCGGCTCACTGCAACCTCCGCCTCCTGGGCTCAGGCAATTCTGCCTCAGTCTCCTGAGTAGCTGGGATTACAGGCACATGCCACCATGCCCAGCTAATTTTTTGTATTTTTGGTAGAGACGGGGTTTCACCATGTTGACCAGGATGGTCTCGATCTCTTGACCTCGTGATCCAACCGCCTCAGCCTCCCAAAGTGAGTATGCACAAGTTTTAATAGCCACATTGATCAAGCAGAAGAAAGGATATCAGAGGTCGAAGACCAACTTAATGAAATAAAATGAGAAGACAAGAATAGAGAAAAAAGGATAAAAAGGAATGAGCAAAGTCTCCAGGAAATATGGGACTATGTGAAAAGTCCTAATTTATGTTTGATAGGTGTACCTGAATACGACGAAGAGAATGAATCCAAGCTGGAAAATACTCTTCAGGATATTATTCAGGAAAACTTTCCCAACCTAGCAAAGCAGGACAATATTCAACCCCAGGTAATACAGAGAACACCACGAAGATATTCCTCAAGAAGAGCAACCCCAAGGCACATAATCGTTAGAGTTACCAGGGTTGAAATGAAGGAGAAAATACTAAGGTCAGCCAGAGAGAAAGGTCAGGTTACCCACAAAGGGATGCCTATCAGACTTACAGCAGATCTCTCAGCAAAAACCCTACAAGCCAGAAGAGAGTGGGGGCCAATATTCAACATCCTTAAAGAAAAGAACTTTCAGCCCAGAATTTCATATCCAGCCAAACTAAGCTTCACAACTGAAGGAAAAAGAAAATCTTTTATGAACAAGGAAGTACTCAGAGATTTTATTACCACCAGGCCTGCTTTATAAGAGCTTCTGAAAGAAGCATTACACATAGAAAGGAACAACCAGTATTAGCCTTTCTAAAAATATATCAAAAAGTAAAGAGCATCAACATAATGAAGAATTTACATCAACAAATGTACAAAACAGCCAGTTAACATCAAATAGCAGTAATCCTAAATTTAAATAGACTAAATCCCCCAATCAAAAGATACAGCCAAAACCCAATGGTATGCTACATCCAGACCCATTTCACATGCAAGGATACACAAAGACTCAAAACAAAGGGATGTAGAAAGATTTATCAACCAAATGGAGAGCAAAAATAAATAAATAAATAAAAATTGGGAGTTGCAATTCTTGCCTCTGATAAAGTAGATTTTAAAGCAACAAACATATAGTGGTAAAAGGATCAATGCAACAACAAGAGCTAACGATCCTAACACCCAGATACATAAGACCTATAAAGAGACTTAGACTCCCTAGACTCCCACACAATAATAGTGGGAGACTTCAACATCAATATTAGATAGATCAACGAGACAGAAAATTAATAAGGATATCCAGGACTTGAACTCAGATCCGGAACAAGTAAACTTAATAAACATTTATAGAGCTCTCCACTTTAAATACACAAAATATACATTCCTGTCAGTACCACATCACACCTACTCACAGGTTTAAATGAAATATTGATCGGCCATTATTAAGCACAATTATTGTCATAAAAGAGGTTTTCAATACCCAATTTTAGAATAAAGCAACATTCCCGTTCTCTCTCCCTCTTTTTTTCTTCCTCTTTCTTCCTCTCCTTCACTCCTTTCTTTTCTTTCTTTCCTTCTCTCTTTTCTTAAAAAAAATCATATAATACCTTATGGATATATGTAACACATATATGATATATGTGTGTATTTTATATATCATCTATAATACATATATATACACACACATATAAGTGAAAAAACATTTGGATTGACAAATTATATGTATTACATATATTTATTATATGTATAAGAAATATATATATATGTGTGTGTGTGTGTATATATATGTATTATACCAAACACCTTCAGACATCAACTACATTGATGAACTGTTTGTAAAAATACACATAAAATGTTACAGATTTCTCAGTATAGCTTTCTCTGTATTCCAAAATTTCAACTATTAAAGGGTTGATGTTTTAAAATTAATTTGGGAATAGGCAAAATTAGGTGATGTGATACTGTTCTTCCTTCTTTTACTTTGAAAAAAAAAATCATCGAATATTATATGTTTGATTTATCAAAAAGTCATACGAGGAAACCTCTCTAGTAAACCATGAAAATTAGCTCCATCTGAATGAAGGAGACATTTTCCCCAGTTTCAATGAAAACATTAATCTATTAGGCTAAAGAATGGTTGTTTCATATTCTTCTGTAGCAGATCAAGAATCGGCCGCTTAACTGCACCTTCTGTCCACTGAGATGTAGACATTCTTCCTAATTATGTAATTTTGCTTTTTATCATTTACTTTTTATGATTACCTCTGATGCTAATGCATTTCCTCATTTTTGTTGTTATTTTTGTGTTACTGTTTTTCAATGGATTAGGCCCTGAGGAACTTTTTCTACTCCTGTGCTGGCTGGTGTGTGGTAACATTCATCCTGGGAGTATGTGACCGTCACAATGATAATATCATGCTGACAAAGTCGGGACACATGTTTCATATTGACTTTGGAAAATTCTTAGGTCATGCACAAACATTTGGAGGGATAAAAAGGTCAGTGCACAAATGTTTATTGCAGTAATTAAGCAATGTCCTAAGCAATATGTATAACATGTAATGGCTTAGAAGCCCTGCTGTGACTTGCTCCCATCTCTCAAATCCCCCAAGGTAATATAAACATTATAATATATCTAAAAAGATTGAAGAAAAGTTTTAATGTCAATTTTTAATGCAACAAATTTTATTTCCTCAAATTGGTAGTAGACTAAACTGGCCTTCCCCCATGAGAAGCAATTAATCCTGTTTTAGTCTGCGTCGTTTGAAATAATATTTTTGTTTCTTTATGAACCATGAATGAACAGTGAAGTATGAATTGATAATCTTAAAACATCTGATATATTGTCATAGCAAATCACCACTGGTCTACACATAAAAATACTAGCCTACTTCCCACACTGAATTAGCCTTACATCATTTCACAGATATTTGGGGAGTACCTAGTATTCAAGGATACAAGAGTAAACAAGACAGATACAAACCCTGATCTCTTTCCAGTATGGATGAAAGACATTAAACAAGTTTATAAGCAAATAAATGACATGAGAAAATGAGAAGTTATTTTAGAAAACTAAAGCAGAGAAACAGAATAGAAATTAACTGGAGTAGGGATACTATTTTATAGAGGCCTGTCAGAAGGCATGACAGAAATCTGTGTTTGTATGACCACCTCATGGAGATCCGTGAGAAGAGTATTCTAGGAAGAGAGAATAGCACATATAATAGCAGAGAGCACAGAAATAAGCTTGCCATGTTCCAGTGACAAGAAGATGTGGATTCTGGAGATGGCATGGAGAGAGCAGGCAGTAGGAGGTAAGGGTGAAGAGTTTGATGGAGGCCCAATCAGGTAGGGTACAGAGGGCACATAGAGTGTGGCTTTTATTTGTTAAGTTCAGGGGAAACTGTTGGATTTCAGTGGTTTTCAAAAGCATCCTCCTGATACCCTGTATAACAGAGACCAGTGAAGAGACTACTGCAATAAAGTGAGACCAGTGAAGGTAGAAGTCGTAAAAACTGACAGATAAAGAATATCTTTTGAAGACAGAGTCACAGGACCTGCTAATTGATTGGACATTGGCTTTGATTAATGAACTGGAGGAGGAGCACAGAAGGTCAGAGAAGAAAAGAAAATATTCAAGGTGATACCTAGAGATGGTTTTATCTTAGCAAATGAATTAATAATTATATTATTTACGAAAATACGGAATGCTGATGGATGAGTAGGTTATGTTTCATTTTATTTGAACTGAAAGTAAGGAAATAAGAGGTTGGAGACTAAAAATCTTTAAAAATATATTTCATATTAGGGTAGAAATGGGATCAAACCATTTAAAGACTAATCAGTCAGTTTTATCTAAGAACAGCCCCTCAATATAAGAAATAATAATATTTCTTACAATGTGATTGAATTTATACTAGATGGCCATAACCTGGCATTAAAATGCCAACATAGACTATCTCCTTTTTTGTAAAGGCATACAAATGGATTATTTTACTTTTTGTTACTTTTAATACATTGCTTTCTTTAATGAATAGCCTCAGAAAAATTCACCACATATCCACTCACTTCTTTTCTTTTCTTTTCTTTTTTAAAGATGGCGGCTCGCTTTGTTGCCCAGGCTAGAGTGCAATTGTGCAATCTCTGCTCATGGCAACCTCCATCTCCAGGGTTCAAGTGATTCTGCTGCCTCACCCTGCCAAGTAGCTGGGACTACAGGTGTGCGTCACCTCGCCTGACTAATTTTTGCATTTTTAGTAAAGACAGGGTTTCACCATTTTGGACAGCTGGTCTGGAACTCCTGGCCTCAAGTGATCCACCTATCTTGGCCTCCCAAGGTGCTGGGATTACAGGCATGAGCCACTGTGCCCGGCCTTCATTCACTTCTTAAATGTCCACTGGGAATGGTCTGCATGCCAAGGACTATGATAAACATTGGAGATACAAAGATAATATACCCTTACCATCTCAATTAGGGATACTCTTTCAAGCACTGCAAATACAAACACATAAATGATTATTACAAATGTTATATAATGGCAGAGATAGAGAGATGTACAGACCATGAGAATGTCATAGAGGAGGGATACCTAGCTTATGAGGGACAGATGTCAATTAACATGTGCCACATGCCTGACCTATCTTCATTTTTAAATTTTCTTTCACCAAGATGCAAATTAAAGTATATAGCATAATTATATATATATATATATATAGTAAGCTAACATATAGCTTACAATATATATGTATAGTAAGCTATATATATAGCTTACCCATGTAACAATTATTCCCTGAACTCCACCTTTTTCTAGAAATTCAAAGATTCAGTTTTGACATCTTTATTTTTCTTTTAATTTTGATGAATTGTATACTGGCAATTTGGAGGACCCTTACTCATTTATTCCACTGGCTTCTGTGTTGTTCATGTGAGTGGTTTCAAATGAACAAAGATATTTCAGTTCTATAGAAAAAGATCCAGTTAGGAGATGTAAAAAAGTAAAGAAGAGGTTATTAAAACAATATGGTAAGTTCATATACCAGGGTCTGTAGAGAAGATCCAACTCCAGTTTGGTTGCCTGTTCATGCTAGAGCAGCTACCGCTACTTCTAGAGTTTAGCAATTTTAAACTTTTCTTAGGCAGCATCATAAGTAAATTTAAAATGTGCCCAGCATAGAGCCACAGTCATAATGGGTTCTTAATAGTTTTTGCTGAATTAAGCAGCTAATAAATCAATTATCAGCCGTTCAATAATTATTGATTGGATGAATGAAAATAAAGTTGCCACTGTCTTCTTTTGAGAATATTAGTTATTAACCACCAGCTAAGGAGGCCAACTGCAGCTCCGTGATCCATTTGGATTATTATTTCTTAAGATTTTATGTCCACTGGTGGGTGGCTTCCATAAGGCTCGTTGGCAGTGTCTCCTTGAATTACTTTCTCAATGCTGATAACTTTTGCCCTGAGTTTGTTTAATGGTAAAACTGAACCATACCATTACACCATCTTTTGAATTGTAGGAAGCATCTAATATTTCTCCTCCAAGACTCTTTCAGTTGTTTCTGGAATTCACTGAATGTTGTTTTGTTGGACAACTGACTTCTTCCATCCTAGGTTCATTGATTGTTCTTATTGATTTTTAGGCACACGAAAGTCCTTTTACAAGTCTTATAGATTCTGTAAGTAGGACCTTTGTAGTCCCCCAGGATAAATGAACATTCGTATTTGTCTCACACTTATTACATTATGGATCCCATTTTTAGAGAGAAACCTGATACCCACCTAGCTTCTGTACTCATACTCAGATGTATTAACCCCTTTATGATGGAGGTTGCAAATTTTTGTGTGAAAAATTAGACGTTGGCGATGACCTTGAGCAGTAGGATATAAGTAACTCCCACAGGCTTAGGGTTCCAGTAATGGAACACTAGGCAAAAATGGGTTTAATAATGCCCCTCCATAATATTCAAAGCCAGATATATAAATCATGCCCTAGGACTGTCATAATGTCCCATAGTCTGGCAAGATCGTATAATGCTCCAACCAACTGACCCTGGGTCATCATCTTTAACGTAAAATGCTGCACCCACTGGGAGCATAGAGTTTATGTGAACAGATACATGTGTTTCTCCTGTTGTCTATTCCTTAAAAACACGGAAGGGAAAACCATTTGTATAACTTTTTATGGTTTACAAAATATTGTTAACATATATTAACTAATTTATTGTGTATTAACTAACACAGCAAAGAGGTGATTTTTATAAGAAGGGTCATGAGAAAAATACTGATTTCTCACGGGGCTGTTGCCTTTTCTACTCATTCCAGAACATCTCACACTAAGCATCTGCATTACTCTGTTTAGGGAATGTCACAGACACTGATCTCTCCTGGTTCTTGAATTAAATTGAGTTAGCAAAGCCACTCTCTTATTTGGAATCTATGCCCAGGTATCCCTGAACGATTCCTCTGAATTCAGTTATCCAGGAATCTGGAAATTCTATTTCGATGCTTAGACCAACTCTGAGGCTCCCATAAATTTTCAAACTTCTAAGAGAAGAAAAACAAATCTTAGTTATGATTATGAAGGATTTTCATCCTGCATATAAGCAAACAGTCCCTTTTTAATGGCTTTAGTTGTGAGACTAAAGAGAATTTATGCCGTCAGATTAGATCAAAGGACAACTGAGATATTTCTTATGATTCTGGGGGAAATTTGGCTAATCTTACACTGGAACCCATGAGGGAGTTCTCCAGCTCTCTGAAACCTATTGGTTTTTCTTTTGAACTACTGCTTAATTATTATCTTTTTATTTTTGAGACAGGGTCTTACTCTGTCTCAAAGGTTGGAGTGTGGTGGCACAATCATGCATGGCTCACTGCAGCCTCTACGTACCTGGACTCAGACAATCCTCTTACCTCAGCTTCCCAAGTAGCTGGGACCACAGGCATGCGTCACCATACCTAGTTCACTTTTTTATTGTTTTGTAGAGATATGATCTCACCATGTTGCCGAGGCTGGTCTTCAACTCCTGGGCTCAAGCAATTTGTGCCTCTGCCCAAAATCCTGGAATTATAGGCATGTGCCACATGCCTGACCTATCTTCATTTTTAAATTTTCTTTCACCAAGATGCAAATTAAAGTGGTTAACAAAATTATGCATCTGCAATTTTCACTCAGTTCCCCTATAGCAATCATTTCTACACAATAATTTTTCATTATATAAAAGATTTCACTGTAGTAATAAACTCAGAATTTCAACTCAATAATTTCTTGATGATGACATGCTCTTATAAAGCAGGAGGAATTAAGAAAAGCATTTATTACTGATGTTTGTTGCTCTCCGAACTCTGTGTTTCATAGTTTTATTTTTTAGACTGTGCTATATTTTCATATTCTACATGACCTTTTACTTTACTAATACTAGCCTTGTATTAATTGTTTTTTGTAGCTTTCCTTCTAGATAATTTTTAAGTGCAATATGACCAGTGGTTAAGGACAGGTACCCTGGAGATACACTGTATGTTTTTGTTTGTTTTTATTTATTTTTATTTTTGAAAAAAGTTATTATTTATGTTATTTGTGATGGACAGATTACATTAATGGGATACAATGTGATGAAATCAAAGTAGTTAACATATTTACTACCTTGATTTCCTGTGACTTTTTTATGGTGAGATATTTTTAAATTTATAATGCATTGCTCTCTACTGTGCATTATAATGATGGACAGTAGATCTAAAAGTCTATTCCTGCTGTCTGTCTGAAACTTTACACCCTTTAATCAACAGCTCCCCATTCTCCCAATTCCTCACTCCCTAAGACTCTGATAATCACCACTCTACTTCTACAAATTCAACTTTATTAGATTTCACTTATATGTGAGATCATGTGATTTTTGTGTGGTTGGTTTATTTCACTTGGCATAATGCTCTCTGGATTCATTCATGTCATAAATGACAGGATTTCTCCCTCCTTTTAAAACTAAATAGTATTTTGTTATGTATACATACTACATTTTCTTTATCTCTTCATTCATTGATGGACATTTATATGTTCCATATCTTGGCTATTGTGAATAAGACTGCAAAGAACATGAGAGTTAAGACATCCTTAAAACACACTGATTTTCATTCCTTTGAATAAATATCCAGAAGTGAGATTACTGGGTCATATGGTAGTTCTATTTTCAGTTTCTAGAGGAAACTACTTACTGTTTTCAATAATTGCTGTACTAATTTATATTCCTACAAACATTGCATAATTTACCTTTTCTCCAAATCCCCTCCAAAACATAATCTTTCATGATCTGATAAATCCATTCTAACAGAAGTGAGGTGGTTTCTCAGTGTGGCTTTAATCTGCCTTTCCTTGATAGTGACTCTGAGCGAATTTTTTATGTACTTATTGGCGATTTCTGTGTCTTCTTTTGAGAAATGTCTCTTTAGGTTCTTTGTTTATTTTTTAATCAGTTTATTTGTTTCTTTGCTATTAAGTTATTTGAGGTTCTTTTCTTTTTTTTTTTTTTTTTTTTTTTTTTTTGAAACAGAGTCTCACTCTGTCGCCCAAGCTGGAGTGCAATGGCACAATCTTGGCTCATTGCAATGTCCACCTTCCAGGCTCAAGTGATTCTTCTGCCTCAGCCTCCCGAGTAGCTGGGACTACAGGTATGTGCCACCACGCTCGGCTTATTTTTGTTTTTAGTAGAGATGGGGGTTTCCCCATGTTGGCCAGGCTAGTCTCGAACTCCTGGCTTGTGATCTGCCCCACTCAGCCTCTGAAAGTGCTGAGATTACAAGTGTGAGCCACGTGCCTGGCCTGAGTTTCTTATATATTTTGGCTCTTAGCTCATTATCAGAAGTATGGTTTGCAAACATTTTCTCCCATTCTATGGCCATCTCTTCAGTTTGCTAATTGTTTCCTTTACTGTGCAGAAATGTTTTAGTTTGATGCCTTGCACTTGTTTATGTTTGTTTTTGTTGCCTGTGCTTTTGGGGTGTTATCCAAAACAAAAACATTGCTAAGACCAACGTCATGGAGATATCCCCTTATGTTTTCTTCTAGCAGTTTTATAATTTAAAGTCTTATATTTAAGTATTTTCTCCATTTTGAGCTATTTTTTTGTGGCCACTGTAAGCTAAGGTTCTAATTTTACTCTACTTCGTGTGAATATCCAGTTTATCCAACACAATTTATTGAAGAGACTGTCTTTTTCCCCATCATGTGTTCTTGATGCCTTTGTCAAAAACAAGTTGATTATAAATGCACGAGTTTATTTCTAGGTTTTCTATCCCGTTCCTTTTTGTTCAATGTGTCTATTTTTATGCCTGCACCATGCTGTTTTGATTACAATCACTTTAATATGTCTTGAAGTTGGGGAGTGTGATTTCCCCTAGCTTCATTTTTTTTGTTGTTTTGTTTTGTTTTGTTTTTTTGCTCAAGATCATTTTAGCTGCTTGGGATCTTTTGTAGTTTCATACAAATTTAAGGATTGTTTGTCCATTTCCGTGAAAAAATGACATCAAATTTTTATAGGAATTGCACTGAATCTGTAGATTGTTTTGGGTAGTATTGGCATTTAAAAAATTTTAATTCTTCCAATCCATAAACACAGCAAATATTTTCATTTAATTTTTTTCAATTTCTTTTATCTGTGTTTTATAGTATTCACTATACAAGTCCTTTACCTCCTTGGTTAAACTTACACCTAAGTTTTTAATTTTTTTTTGCCACTATAAATGGGATTTTCTTAATTTTTTTCCAGATAGTTCATTATTAGTATATAGGAATGCTACTGATTTTGTATGATTTCTTTGTATCTTGCAACTTTACTGAATTCCTCCTTCAGTTCTAAGAATTCTTTGGTGGAGTCTTTAGGATTTTCTATATATATCATGTCATCAGCAAATAGAGACAATTTCACTTCTTCCTTTTCTTTAATTTTCCTTTTGTCTTGCCTAACTTCTCTGGCAAGTACTATATTGAAAAGGGGTGGTAAGAATGGGCATCCTTGTCATGTCTCTAATCTTAGAGGAAAAGCTTTCAACTTTTCACCATTCATAATAAATTAGCTATGGGTTTGTCATATACGGCCTTTATTTTCCTGAGGTACATATCCTTTATACCTAATCTGTTGAGAGTTTTTATCATGAAACTATGTTATATTTTGTCACATGATTTTTCTGCATCCAGTGAGATGATAATGATATTTTTATCCTTTGTTTTGTAAATTTAATGTATCACATTTATTAATTCTGGTATGTTGAACCATCCTTGCATCCCACGGTAAATCCCTCATACATCCTTGCACACTTGCATCCAAGGTTAAACCCTTCTTTAATGTCTTCTGGAATTCAGCTTTCTAATATTATTTTCTTAAGTATTTTTGCATTTATATTAATTAAAAATATTGGCCTATAATTTTCTTTTCTTGTGTGCTTTTCTGGCTTTGGTATCAAGATAATGCTAGTGTCATAAAATGAGTTTGGAAGAATTTCCTCCATTTCAATTTTTTGGAAGAGTTTGAAAATAATTGGTATTAGTTTGTTTGTTTGTTTTATGCTTCAAATAATTCAGGAATAAAGCTGTCCAGTTGTGGGCTTTTCTTTGATGAGAGATTTTATTACTGATCCAATCCAATAATACTCATTATCAGGCTATTCAGATTTTCTATTTCTTTCTGATTCAGTCTTGGTAGGTTGTATGTGTCTAGGAATTTATCTAATTCTTTTAGGTTATCCAATTTGTTGGCATGTAATTGTTCATACTATATTCTTAAGATCCTTTCTATTTGAGTGGTATCAGTTAAAATGTCTTCTCTTTCACTTTTGATTCATTTATTTGAATAGTCTTTCTTTTTTCCCCTAGTCTAGTAGATGGTTTGTATTTTGTATCCTTTCAAATAACCAACTCTGTGATTTTTTTTCTATTCTTTCTTAGCACTTATTTCATTAATTTCTGCTCTGGTCTTTGTTGTTTCCTTTGGTTTGCCAGCTCTGAACTAAGGTTATTCTTCTGTCTCTAGATTTTTGAGGTGGTATGTTCCATTGTTTACTGGTGATTTTTCTTCTGTTTTGACATAGATATTTATTGCTGTGAATTTCTCTCTTGGAACTGCTTTTTCCTAACTGCAATAAGTTTTAGTCTGCTTTGTTTCCATTTTTGTCTCCAGGTATTTTTTATTTTTTTCTGTAACCCATTGGTTGTTTATGATTATGTTGTTTAATTTCCACATATTTGCATATTTTCCAAATTTATCCTGTAGTATATTTCTAGCTTTACAGCATTGTGAGCCAAAAATACTTAATGTAATTTCAGTCACCTCAAATTTGCTAAGTTTTTTTGTGACCTTACATAATCTGTCCTGGAGAATGTTTCATGTGCACTTGAGAAGAATGGGTATCCTGCTGCTATTGGATGGAATGTTTTGTATATTTCTGTTAGGTCTACTTGGTCTAAAGTATAATCTACATCCAGTATTTCTTTAGTGATTTTCTTTCAATCCATGAACACAGGGTCTTTCTACTGTTTTATTTTCTTTGAATTCTTTCTTTATTACTTAATATTTTTTATTACAGAGATCTTTTACCTCCTTGGTTAAATTTATTTGTATTTTACTTTTTTGTAGCCACTGTAATAGAGATTGCCTTTTTTGATGTCTTTTTCAGGTAATTCTCTACTGGCATATAGAATTGCTACTAATCTTGTGTGTTGATTTTGTACTCTGCAACTTTATTGAATTCATTTATTTGTTCTGCCAAATTTTTTGCGAATTCTTTAGTATTTCTATATACATGATTGTGTCACCTGCAAACAGGGACAATTTGACTTGCTGCTTTCCTATTTGAATATCATTTATTTGTTTTTCTTGACCAAATTGCTCTGAGTTGAACAAAAGTGGTTAAAGTGGGCATTCTTGTCTTCTTATTCCAGATCTTAGAGGAACAGTTTTGACTTTTTCTCATTTCATATGATGTTAGCGGTGTGTTTGTCATATATTGACTTTATAATGTTGAGGTTTTTTCTTTATTATACCTAATTTGTTGAGAGTTTATAGGATATTAAATTTTATCAAATAATTTTTCTATAACTCTTCAAGCAATTATATGATTTGTGTCCCTAATTCTGTTAATGTGATGTATCACACCTATTTATTTGCAGTTGAATCATCTTTGTGTCTCTGGTATAAATCCCACTTGCTCATGATAACTGATCTTTTTTCTTTTTTCTTTTCTTGAGACAGAGTCTCGCTCTGTTACCAGGCACCAGGCTGGGGTGTAGTGGAGCGATCTTGGCTCACTGCAACTCCCAACTTCCTGGTTCAAGAAATTCTCCTGCCTCAGCCTCCCAAGTAGCTGGGTTTAAAGTTATATGCCACCACACCCAGCTAATTTTTGTATTTTTAGTAGAGATGGGGTTTCACCACATTGGCCAGTATGATCTCGATCTCCTGATCATGATCTAACCACCTTGGCCTTCTCAAGTGCTGGGATTACAGGTGTGAGCCACCATGCCCAGACCATGGTAATTTATCTTTTGAATGATTGTTGAATTGGTTTGCTAGTAATTTGTTGGGGATTTCTTACATCTATGTTCATCAGATCTTTTGTTTTCTTTTTTTGTTGTGTGATTCTCTGGTATTGGTACTAGTGTAATCTGGTCTCATGAAATGAGTTTAGAATGACTCTCAGCTTTTTTTGTGGGGGAGGAAGAGTTTGATAAGAATTTGTATTAGTACTTTTTTAAATAGTAGAATTCAGCAGTGAAACCATCTGGGTTCTGGGCTTTTCTTTGATGGAAGAGTCTTTATTACTACTTCAATCTTGTTACTCATGATTCATTTGTTCAGGTTTTCTATTTCTTCATGATTCAATCTTGGTATGTTGTATGTATCCAGGAATTTACCTATTTCTGCTGAATTTTCCAGATTGCTGGCATGTAACTTTCCGTAATAGTCTCTTATGAGCCTTTGTATTTCTGTGATATTAGTTGTAATGTCCCTTTTTAAAATCTTTGATTTTACTTGTCTTTTCTCTTTTTTCTTTGTGTTGATGTATGCATTTATTGCTATAAATTTTCCTTGCAGAACTGCTTTTGCTATATTCCATAGATTCTAGTACATTGTGTTTCCATTTCCATTTGCCTCAAGAATTTTTTTAATTTTCTATTTAATTTTTTCTTTAAAAAATATTTAGTCTTTATACTAAATTTATAAATGGCTTGCATACCATAATTATAGTATTACATTATTCTGACTTGGTCTGCATACTTAATTTTACCAGGGAATTTAATACATTCAGGTGTTTTCTTGTTACATGTTAGCATTCTTTTCATTCAGAATAAAGAACTCCCTTTAGCATTTCATGTAAGACAGGTCTGGTGTTGATGAATTCTCTCAGTTTTTAGTTTTCTAGAAAAGTCTTTATCTCTCCATGATGTTTTAAGAATAGCTTTGCTGAATATTGTATTATTGGCTTATGGGTTTTGTGTGTTTTTTTTTTTTTTTTCATTCTGCATTTTGAATATGTTGTCCTGCTTCTTCTGGCCTGTAGGGTTTCTGCCATGAAACCCACTGAAAGCTGTTTTGGGGCTCAGCTAAATGTAATACATTTCTTTTCTCTTGCTGCTTTCAGCATTCTTCTTTGTTTTTAATATTTGATAATTTGATTATAATGTGTCTTGGGGAATTTCTCCTTCCTTTAAAATTTGATTGGTGAACTCTGGGCTTCCTGTACCTGCACACTATCCTAGATTTGAAAAATTTTCAGACATTATATCCTTAAATATGCTTCCTAGTCCTTTTTCTCTCTTCTCTTTTGTGGGAACTATTATTATGTGGACGTTAGTTTGCTTGATGGTGTTAATTCCCATAGGGCTTTTTCACTCTTTTTTTCTTTTTTCTTTTTGGTTCTCTGATTTGGTAATTTCATATATATGGTCATGAAGCTCGCTGACTTTCATGTGAACACGTCTGCTGTTCGCTTTCTGATGAATTTTTCCATTCAGTTATTGTGGTTTTTTTCTAAGACTCCTATTTGATTTTTTATTAAACTGTTCCTCTGTCTTTGTCAAATTTGTAATTTTGTTTCTGGATTGTTTTCCAAATTTTATTTAAATTTTTAAAAGTTTTTTTGTTATTCACTGAATTCCTTGAAGAAGATTCTTCCTAATTCTTTATCAGACGTTTTATAGACCTTTAATTTTTCTATGTCCATTATTGGAGCTTTGTTGATATTATTTTTCTTTTTTCTTTTCCTTTCCTTTTTTTTTTGACAGTGTCATCTATTCCTAAGTTTTCGCAATCATTGCATGTTTTCATTGATGCTCACACATTTGAGGAGCTGGCCATGTCTTCCAGCTTTTGCAGGTGATCTTTGGTGGTGTAAGATCTTTGGTGTTTAACCCTGGAACATAATTACTTGTCTGCTGTTGCTTCCATTCTGGGGAATATTTATCGTAAGTACCAAAACTAAAACACTACACATTACCTAACTTGCTGCCCTGCCATTGTTTCTCAGTTTGGGAAGCACTTATAGTGAGCACCAAAACTTAAGCCACAGAACAAGAACTTAAATACAATAGTGATTCTTCCTATGCATGAAGATGGGATGTTTTTCCATCTGTTTGTATCCTCTCTTATTTTCTTGAGCAGTGGTTTGTAGTTTTCCTTGAAGAGGTCCTTCACATCCCTTGTTAGCTGGATTCCTAGGTATGTCATTCTCTTTGTAGTAATCGTGAATGGGAGTTCATTCATGATTTGAGTATCTGCTTGTCTACTGTTGGTGTATAGGAATGCTTGTGACTTTTGCACATTGATTTTGTATCCTGAGACTTTGCTGAAGTTACTTATCAGTTTAAAAAGATTTGGGGCTGAGATGATGGAGTTTTCTAAATATAAAATTATGTCATCTGCGAACAGAGACAATTTGACTTCTTTCTTCCTATTTGAATACCCTTTATTCTTTCTGTTGCCCGATTGCCCTGGCCAGAACTTCCAATACTATGTTGAATAGGAGTGGTGAGAGAGGGTATCCTTGTCTTGTACTGGTTTTCAAAGGGAATGCTTCCAGCTTTTGCCTATTCAGTATAATATTGGCTGTGTGTTTATTATAAATAGCTCTTATTATTTTGAGATATGTTCCATAAATACCTAGTTTATTGAGAGTTTTTAGCATGACGGAGTGTTCAATTTTATCACAGGCCATTTCTGCATTTATTGAGATAATCATGTGGTTTTTGTCATTGGTTCTGTTTGTGTGTTGGAGTAAGTTGATTGATTTGCATCTGTTGAAGCAGCCTTGTAAACCAGGAATGAAGGTGACTTGATCATGATGGACAAGCTTTTTGATAAGCTGCTGGATTCAATTTGCCAGTATTTTATTGAGGATGTTTACATTGATGTACATCAGGGATATTGGCCTGAAATTTTCATTTTTTGTTGTGTCTCTGCCAGGTTTTGGTATCAGGATGATGCTGACCTCATACAATGAGTTAGGGAGAAGTCCCACCCTCTCAATTGTTTGAAAGAGTTTCAGAAGGAATGGTACCAGCTCCTCTTTGTACCTCTGGTAGAATTTAGCTGTGAATCCGTCTGGTTCTGGGCTTTTATTGGTTGATGGGCTATTAAGTACTGCCTCAATTTCCAAGCTTGTTATTGGTATATTCAGGAATTTGACTTCTTCTTGGTTTAGTATTGGGAGGTTGTGTGTGTCTAGGAATTTATCCATTTCTTCTAGATTTTCTAGTTTATTTGCATAGGGGTGTTTATAGTATTCTTTGATGGTAGTTTGTATTTCTGTAAGGTCAGTGTTGATACCACTTTATCACTTTTCCTTGTGTCTATTTGATTCTTCTCTCTTTTCTTCTTTATTAGTCTAGATAGCTGTCTGTATTGTTAATTGTTTCAAAAAACAAGCTCCTGGATTCATTAATTTTTTTGGAGGGTTTTTTTTTTTTTGTCTCTATCTCTTTTAATTCTGCTCTGATCTTAGTTAATTCTTGTCTTCTGCTAGCATTTTGATTACTTTGCTCTTGCTTCTCTAGCACTTTTAATTGTCATGTTAGAGTGCTGCTTTAAGATATTTCCAGCTTTCTGATGTGTACATTTAGCACTATAAATTTCCCTCTTAACATTGCTTTAGCTGTGTCCCAGAGATTCTGATACATTGTCTCTTTGTTCTCATTGGTTTCAAATAATTTCTTGATTTATCTTTCTTCCCAGGAGTCATTCCTGAGCAGGTTGTTCAATTTCCATGTAATTGTGTGGTTTTGAGTGAGTTTCTTAATCTTGAGTTCTAATTTTATTGCACCATGGTCTGAGAGACTGTTTGTTATTATTTCATTTCTTTTGCATTTGCTGAGGAATGTCTTACTTCCAATTATATGGTCAATTTTAGAATTAAATGCCATGTAGCACTGAGAAGAATGTATTTGCTGTTGATTTTGGATGGTGAGTTCTGTAGATGTCTGTTAGGTCCACCTGATCCAGAGCTGAGTTCAAGTCCTGAATATCCTCATTAATTTTCTGTCTCATTGATCTGTCTAATATTGACAGTGGTCTGTTAAAAGTATCCCACTATTATTGTATGGGAATCTAAGTCTCTTTGTAGGTCTCTAAGAACTTGTTTTATGAATCTGGCTGCTTCTGTGCACACTCACTGCCTCCCTGGGCTGGGTGGTGGGGCTCCCCTGCCCCATGTCTCTCCCAGGTGGCTCACTGCACCACACTGCTCTTCCTTCCGGCTCACTGCACCACACTGCTCTTCCTTCCGGCTCACTGCACCACACTGCTCTTCCTTCCTCTTTGTGGGTCACGCCAGCTACCTAGTCAGTTCTGACGACAGAACCTGGATACCATGGTTGCAGATGCAGGATTCGCATGCTATTATGGTTCTTTCCAATAGGAGCCTCTGATAGCAGCTGCTTCAATTCTGCCATCTTGGTCCTGCCCCCAATTTGTATCTCTTAACAATTTACTTTAGTAGTTGTTTTTAATAGCTTTGTCTTCTAACTCTCTAAAACTGCTTTACACACCACCATTAGAGTTTTAGAGAATTCTGAGTATGGATATTCATCACTTGTACCATTGCCCTTTTTTTCTCTTTCATTTTTTTTTGATATTAATTAATGGACTTTTATTTTAGCTGAAATAACTCCCTAAAGTAGAACTAGTGGTGACGAACTCCATTAGCTTTTTGAAAAAATGTTTTCCCCTCATTTCTAAAGGACAACTTTGCCAGGCAAAGTATTCTTCTTGGCAGTTGTTTTTTCTCCTCGGCAATTTTGATATATCATTCTACTCTCTCCTGGCCTGCAGGGCTTCTGCTGCAAAAGCTGCTGGAAGTCATGTTTGTGCTCCATTGAATATAATATCTTCTTTATATCTTGTTGCTTTTAGTATTGACTCTTTATCTTTGATTTTTGATAATTTGAGTGTGACATGTCTTGGGGAATTCCTCTTTGAGTTGAATTTAATTGGTGACCTCTGAATTTTCTGTATGTGAATGTTGTCATCTTTCTTCAGATTGGAGAAATCTTTCATCATTATTTTCTTAAATATGTTTTCTGGGCCCTTTCTCTCTGTTCTCTTTTAGAAACTCCTACTATTTGAAGGTTAGTTCACTTGATAGTTTCTCTTAATTCTCATAAACTTTCTTCATTTTTTTCATTATGTTTCTATTTTGGTTGATTGGATAATTTCAAATGTCCTGACTTTGTCCTCACTGTTTTTTTCTTCTGCTTGATCATGTGTACAGCTGAAGCTTTCTAATAACTTTTTCAGTTCAGTTATTGTATTCTTTATCTCTATAATTCTTACTTGGGTTTTTGTTATTGTTTCTATTTCTTTATAAGTGTAAATGAATTCAACCACTGTGGAAGACGGTGTGGCGATTTCTCAAGGATCTAGAAATAGAAATTCCATTTGACCCAGCAATCCCACTATTGGGTATATACCCAAAGAACTGTAAATGATTCTGCTATAAAGACACATGCACACACGTATGTTCATTGCAGCCCTGTATACAATAGCAAAGACCTGGAACCAACCCAAATGCCCATCAATGATAGACTGGACAAAGAGAATGTGGCACATATACACCATGGAATGCTACGCAGCCATAAAAAAAACGATTAGTTTGTGTCCTTTGTAGGGACTTGGATGAATCTGGAAACAATAATTCTTAGCAAACTGAACCAAGAACAGAAAACCAATCACTGTATGTTCTCACTCACAGATGGGTGTTGAACAACAAGAACACGTGGACTCAGGGAGAGGAGCATCACACACAGGGGACAGTTGGAGGGGTAGCGGAGAGACAATGGGGGGTGGGGAGGGATAACATGGGGAGAAATGCCAGATATAGTATGCACCTAAAGTAAAATAAGTAAATTTTTTTAAAAAGATGTATTCTTTTGTTTTCCATATTTCATTTAATTTTCTATCTGAAGTTTCTTTTAGTACCTTGAACTGCTTTAAGAGGAGTATTCTGAATTTTTTATCAGGCATTTCATAGTTATCCATTTCTTCATGGTCCATTACTAGCATTTTATTAGTTTGACGGTGTCATATTTCCCTGATTTTTTTATAATCCTTTTGTCCTTCTATTGGTGCCTGCATATTTGAGGATGTCATCACCTCTTCTAGTCTTTGCTTGTATTTTTTGATTGTGGTAGACCTATAACCTGGAATTCTGGTTGAGCAAGCTGGTATCAACATTGGTAGGATCACTGCTGTGCAGCTGAAGTTGTGCAGGGCCAGGTACTTCATTCATATGTAATTACTAATCTGTAGGTGCCTCCTAGCTTGGGGAACACAGTAAGAGCACTGGGTTCAATTGATTTACCTGTTCATTTCTATGGTTTGGGTATGGCCAAATGCTCTTTCCATGGGTAACTGCTAATCTACAGTTTCCTCCCATGTCTGGGATTAATGTAAGTGTTGAAATTAGTTGTATCACCTCTTCATGACTAGAGTTTGACAGGGCCAGATGTTCTGTGGATAATCACTGATGTGCAGTTGCTCTCTAGTATGAGGAAAACTAAATTTGAATACTGAAACTTAGAGGATTACCTCTCCACTGTTAGGGTTGAGCAAGTTTGGATCTTCTCTCCATGGGCAATCACTGATGTACAGTTGCCTGTCAACCCTGGGAAGACTTATGAGAGTATCTGGGCTGTGTGGGGGAGCTGGCTAAAGATTGGAGCATGACATACCCATGAACTGTGTTTTCTACATTATAATGCTGTTGCTAGTCTCTCTGGTGTGGCACCTCCACTGGCCATATGAAGAGCAACCCCCCCAAGTCTGTGTGCTGGTGTCTGTGAGCCCCACTCCCTTTCTTTTTTTCTAAATGAGCCTGGTGGTACTCCCAGCATTACCTTTGAGACAAGACAAGAGTGAGCCTCCAGCAAAGGGTCCCAGAATAGTAGGAAGACTGAATGTCTGCCTCCAACTCATATTTGTCTCTGTAGAAACTGGGTCCAGGGAAACTATCTGTGGGTAATGTTGTGCTAGCTTGAAGGAGGGGTGACACAAACAAAGAGAACCATTCCTTTTATGGTATAATCATGGCCCTTCTTGATTCTGCCATCCAATGGGTGTCTTAGCCTCACTTTCAAGTTTTAGGATATTCAGGGTGGTATTCTTGCCTGTGAATAGTTGCTAATTGAATTTCTGGGTAGGGGCATAATGAGGCCACAGAACTCTTTGTCACTTTGTGGATGTCACTTTTCCAATATGTTATTTTAATCCTGTATTAGTATATGCTAATGGTGTGACCTTAAACAAGTGGCTTCTTTGTGCCTCATTTTTTTTCTTTTCTTTTCTTCTCCCCACCCCCCAACCAGTGTTCTGCTCTTGTTGCCCAGGCTGGAGTGCAATGTCACAATCTCAGCTCACTGCAACCTCCACCTCCCAGGTGCCTCAGCCTCCCGAGTAATTGGGATTACAGGTGCCCACCACCATGCCGGGCTAATTTTTTTGTATTTTTAGTAGAGACAGTGTTTCACCTTGTTGGCCAGGCTGGTCTCAAACTTTTGACCTCAGGTGATCCACCTGCCTTGGCTTCCCAAAGTGCTAGGATTATAGGCGTGAGCCACTGTGCCCCGCCTGTGCCTCAGTTTTCTTGTTTATAAAACAGATTTTTTTAAGATTCAATGAATTGATATCAGTAAAATTCTTAAAAGACTGTCTAGCACTAAGTGAGGGCTTTATAAAAGTTTGTAGCAATTAATATAATGTAAGTTTTCCAAATGAAGCGAAAAGAAATTAGTTACATCTCTGGGTAATTATTTTTTTCTTTTATTTAAAATTATCTAAGTTTTTTTTTTTTTTTTTTTTTTTTTTTTGCTATTTTAAAAAGAATCTGTTTATTGGGCTGGGCATGGTGGCTCACACCTGTAATCCCAGCACTTTTGGAGGCCAAGGCAGGTGGATCACCTGAGGTCAGAAGTTTGAGACCAGTCTAGCCAACATGATGAAACCCCATCTCTACTAAAAATACGAAAAATTAGCTGAGCTTAGGGGTGGGCCCCTGTAATCCCAGCTACTTGGGGGGCTGAGGCAGGAGAATTGCTTGAACACAGTATGCAGAGGTTGCAGTGAGCCAAGATCACACCACTACACTCCAACCTGGGCAACAAGGGCGAACCCCTACCTCAAAAAAAAAGTCTGTATATTGAAGTTCATAAATTGAACTATTAGTCCTTTAAATTCTCTGAGTTTGAGGCTTGTTGACCGACAGACTGGATCACACTTTTTGTCAGGTTTCAATTTGGAGGTATTTCATCAAGTCATCCCTAACTTCTGATGCAACCTAAGACACAAGCAGAAGTATACTGGACCTGGCCCTTACTATCTTGCAAAAGCCTACTGTGTATACTTCTTCTCATTTCCATATTCAACCACATCACAGTAATAGCCTAAAATCAGCCATAATGGGAGTATTTACACCACATAAAATTGGCAAATGCCACAAATCAGAGCTCTTTTCCTAAAGAAACATAGTAAGCCAGCTATTAAATATTCATCACTGTGTAACAGGACATAAATCCACTTAAAAGAGATAGAAAATGATTCCAGTACTCAGCAAAATAAAAATCAATTTGTTTTTTTCTATTGAATATTTACACCCGGATGACCAGATGATCGAAATATCATATATCATTCTTATCACAACATTGTTTAAACCCTTTATAATTTTTATCCCAATAGATAACAAATTACCCACTATAATTAATGTCAGTATTTTCATCCCAATAATATTCATAAAAATTCCTTGTATCTATAACCATTTTGATATTATTTTCAATAATTAACTACCACTGATTTTTCAAAAAATTAATTTCTAATTTGAGTGTCACAATATTTATATTTTAAATCCTCACACTGTAAAACTATCTTTTAACAAAAAACTCCCTTAACAGATTGAAGGATTAATTGTGTCTTACTCCAATAATTCTCATTCAGTAGTACAATATTCATAGTGATCCAAATGTTGATAGGTGATAAGAATCTCCAGCATGCTTTAATGACTACCTTAGTTTTCTTTGAAATAGATAATTCTCATTGGTCTGTTATTCATGATTGCTTACTCAGAAACATTGTGGTTTCTTTTTACTCTCAGCGGGCGTTTGTATCATCTGAATTTTCTAGAAGGAAAACACACTTTTCAATATCTCTTCAACTGTGAGTGTTTTAAGGGTAACTTTGTAGCCTAAGCACCAAGCAGAGAGCAGAGGTTCAATTTCAGTTGATTGAAGGATCATTTCAAAAATGTCATCACATTTACTTTCCTTGTCCTGAGAACCTGTGAGAGTACAAATTTCCTAAATATAAATTTATTAAGAACCTGTTATATTCAGTAACCCTAACTGGAAATTTGCCAAAGCTGTTTTTGTTCGTTTGGTTTTCTGTTTTGATTTGTTTTTGTTTTGTTTTGTTTTCTAACCTAATGGTTACTCTTCATGTGATAGTCTGAGGATGAAGTCTTCTACCAGTCACAAAGCCAATCCCAGGCAAAGTACACCTAACATTTAAATACTGCTTTGGATATGACAAAGCACTCTCACTTACACACAGACCATTTCAAGAAACAAAGTTTGTGTTGTCAATCTCATCTTCTCCGTCTTCTCACTGTCACTTCTCCCTCTTTGACTTCACCTCATCGTTCTACTGTTTCACTGCCTGATTTCTTTTGAATACCTCCCTTATGTCAACCCCCGATTACAAGTAAAAACTTTCTCTGATAAGAAAAATAAATTTTCTTCAATGAGAGACTGTAGGTTTTCAGATGAAACAAGTAAAGGATGATTGAGAGATGAAATAAAAGAGCAAAAGAAGGATACACTACATGGTGTAAGGATTCTGCCATCTCACACTCAGTAAGCCAATGCCCCACTGTGAACAAAGCAAGCATAAGATGGAAGGCACGAAAGCTGATTCCTCAGCTGGTCTAAGGTACAATGTGCTTGCCAATATAATATCTCATAGCTTTGACTCTAAATTTAGTTTTAGACTAAATTTGTGCAAGAGTAGAAATGTCTTCCAAACATGAGCTTAGTATAAGAACTTTATCTGGTGTCCAACTAAAGAAATAGTGCCCTGCTTCTGTTGCTGGGGAAACAACTATGGGGTTAAATTTGGTAAGAGATAATATGTGCATTCATAAATTTTGATATTGCACATGGTAACTTTATGGGTGATTTAAATGTTTTTAACAGGTAATTTAGGCTGTTTTTGATTTTCACCTTCAACCTGATTTTAGAACCTAACCTGTGTTTAAAATGTGACACCAGAAATTCAATTTTCACCCAAGAATTATAGCATTGTTAATGTTTTCCTCATATCTAGACTAGACTACTTCTGTTTCAAGTATACACTGGAATTCCATGCAAAACATGGCTGTGTTCTTTTCCCTAAACTCAACCTCAAAGGAAAGAAATGGGGAGTTGAAGGATCTGATCAGTCTCTTCTTGTCCTCATGAAATCCTGATCTACTATGAATTCATACACAATATATTACACTTAGGAAAGGAAACCTGATTATTTTCGAAGAAGTAGTTGTTTTATCCACACTTATCAAGTAAGAGAGATGATGTATTTGAGCCTGAGAGGAATCAATGTTAGTATCTAAAGTTGTTAACCTACTGATGATCAGGGACTTCCAGGGATCTAACTTAGGACATGCATTGCATTTACAAGAGACTGAACCAGGAAAAAAAAATTGTTTTACACTTAAAAGACTCATTGGTGAGGCTGATCTAGTTAATAATTGCAGAGAGCTTGGAGATCTCACAGGATTTTACATGTTCTTTCTATAATAGTACATCCACTCTCATGTTCTCATTATATTGCACATGTGAGGTTTTCTGTATTGCTTAATTATCTAAGGTTCTATTCTATGCAATGGAGATTCCAAATTTGCCTTCTCAATTAACTCACAGATATTAGACAAGAGACTTGTGTTCTTTCTGTTGAACAGCAAAATGTGCTCTCTGAAATGTAGGTCATTTGTGATATCAGGAACAGTGTAAGCTTAAATGTTCCCCAATGTGCTTTGTAGTCATTATTTCTATTCCCATTGACTATTATGGGAGTCTACAACTTCCAGAAATCTTTAAACCATATATATTAATGTTATTATGTATTTCCTAAAAATAAAAATATATGAAATTCAAAGAATTAATACAAGTAATATTAATAATAAAAACAAAATGTACCTTATTACTAAGTCCCACATTTCAGTTTAGGGTACAAATACATTATTCAAACACTTAAGTCTTTCAGTTTGGGACTTACGTTTGTATACTTTCATTTACTGGCTTTATCAGTTGATCAAATAAAATACTGGATAAACAACTATAAAAGGAAAAAATATCTATGTTCACAGAGTCCAGCAGACTAATTCTACCATCATGAGTTATTAATAGATTTCTGTCATTTCATTCCACTTTCCATATCTCCATATCCACTGCCTCCATCATGAATATCATACATGTAGCTCTTCTCAAACTGCTGTGGATTTGGTACAGTTTGTCTCTGGACTGGTACAAAGTAAGTACCCTGTAGTGTGGTCCCGCATCATCAAGTGAAGAAGATCAGATTCTAAAGGAAATAATCAAAAATACCTTTTAAAGTTTCATACATACTTGTGATGCATTAGCTTCATTAATTCTTACAGAAACTCTTTGAGGTAGATACTGTTATTTTCTCTATTTCACAGATGAAGAACTAAGAAAGAGAGGAGTCTTGGTTGTTCAAATTTGTCCAAAGTTGTAGATAATAAGTGGGTGGTAGAATCTTTGGAAGATGCCATGATATTCCCATTTCTCAATAATCCCAACACAGACTATGCTTTCTTCAGCATTAGGATAGATCACTATTTCTTTAGTTAGCACCAGTTGACATAATTATCTTGCATGTATGACCTAGATGTTTGTTAAATTAATATCTTTGAAACTACAATCAAATGTCCTGAAAGATGATTGTACTGAAAGACACTTGCGAAAACTAAATGTAAGTGTGAAAGTATTAGGTCACTTTCTCATTATTGGGCATTTTCTCTTTGAGTGAAAAGGCAGGCAGAATTACTTACTCTCTTTTATATTTTTCTTAACTTTTAAAAAAAAACTAATAGAATGAATAAGGGATTTAAGTGTAAAACATACAACTAAATATTTAATAAACATTCATAGAAAAAAACTAATAGATACAGTTTAGCTCATCTAAGTTAACATTTATGAAATTTTACTCTAATTTTGGAGCCTACCAGAGTCTATTGTATTGAGATTAGTATGTCCAAAGACCACCCTGAACTGTTGGGAAGAACCCTGGTGGTATTATCTAGACTGCATAATTCACATTTGAGGAAATTGCCTCTGTGAATTATTTTGTCTTTAAATAGCATATATGTAACACTTGAAAATCAAACATCATTTATTTTTTGAGTATGTGTCTATTTGTTTAAAGAACAATTCAATAAATAAAAGACTGATAATTTTAAGGATACAGCTCCTCAGCTATTTCAGAGTTCATTCGTTACGATTAGCATCCTTGTCCATTTCTTTAATATTCTGTTTTGAAATATGGCCATTTCCACTGTGAGGGCTGGTGCTATTGAAAATATTTCAAGAGGAAGTACAATATGAACAAGATTTTAAAGAAAGGATTGAATTTAAATTTGTGGGAAAGATGGGGGAAAGACAACCTATAGCAGAACATTTTATGAATAGAAATGTGGAAGCAGATGATAACCAAGTGCCATAACCCACCCATCTGCTATCTCTGTGTTAGACCCAGCAGCTAAGGGCTCTAAGAAAGTGTCGCACAACAGAACATTTGTCACTAGTTTCAAATGGGGCACCCTCATGGCCCAGCGATGGTACATTTCTGTAGCCATCCCTATATTTCACTCTCCATAACAATTGGCACCCTAACCTCTCAAGGATACACCTCAGATTACTCCTACCAACTCCCTACTTTAAACAGATGACCATGCCTACTTTCTTGGGAAAATAAAATCATCAGAACAGAGTCTACTTTTCTACCCAGTAAAAGTCTCACACACTCTTCTTCCTTTCTTTTATAATAGAAGATCTGTTTTTCCTTTCTAAAGTCAGTCCGTCCGTCTGAGCTTTGAAACCATTCCCCTCCCACCTTCTGATGAACATTATACTATCAGTTATTCATTTTTTGCATGTTTATTGTCTCTCTCTCAAATAATATTTTAAATAAGCTTGTCTCTCCAAAATTTAAATAACCTTGCCTCAGAATCCCTGGGCTTCATGCCATTTTGCTCGCCTTCACATATTTCCTAGAGGAGTTGTCTATAAACTCGATCTCCATTCCTTACCTCTTGTTCAATCCGTAACCACTTGATTTGGCTTTATTCTTCATTACTTGATAAGATCAACAATGACCTGATACAGCTTGGCTCTGTGTCCCCACCCAAATCTCGTGTTGAGTTGTAATCTCCAGTGTTGCGGGAGGGACCTGGAAGGAGGCAATTAGATCATGGGGCGGATTTAACCCTTGTTCTTGTAATAGGCAGTGAATTCCCATGAGATCTGGTTGTTTAAAAATGTGTAGCGTTTTCCCCTCACTTGACCCACCATGTGAAGATTGTGCCTCCTTCCTTTTCATCTTCCACCATGGTTGTAATTTCCTGAGCTTCCCCAGCCATGCCTCCTGTACAGCCTGTGGAACTGAGCCAATTAAACCTCTGTTTTCCGTAAGTTTCCCAGCCTCAGGCATGTCTTTATAGCAGTGTGAGAATAGAATAATACACCTTCAGAATACTGGACCTAAAATATTTATTAATCATTTTATTTGATTTACCTGCAAATTTCCACAATGTTGACTGTTCCTTCCTCAAAGTATCCTCTTCACATGCTTTATGTAAAGTATTATCACCCTCTAGTTTTTCTCCCTTTCTTGATATCTAATTCAAAATTATTTCCTTCTCTCAAGTTACCAAAAGATTGATTTCCCAAGATTCATCTTAATGATTTTCTCATCTCACTCTATGGTTTCCACCAAACTGGTATCATCTATATAATCTATGTCAAGGCTTCTATCAATATCTATATCCAGATAACTCACAATATTTTAAATAATACCTTTTGTTTTGAGATAATCAAAAATCCACATGCAGTTGTAAGAAATAATACAAAGAGATTCCATAAATCCTTTACTGGTTTCCTCCAATGGTAATCTTACAGAATTACAGTACAATTCTCACAACCAGGATATTGATATTAATATGTTCAAAATACAGAACAATTCAACCTCTTGAAATTGTTTAGGATTCTTTGGGTTGCCCTTTTATAGCCACACTCACTTTCCTCTCACCTTCTTCCCCACTCCATTCTTATCCCCTGACAACCACTAATCAGTTCTTCATTCCTGTATTTTTGTCACTTCAAGTATGTTATATAAATAGAACCACACAGTATGTAATGTTTGTTGATTGGCTTTGTTCATAGAATAATTCTCTGAAGATTCATCCAAGCTGTTGTGTTTTCAAAGTTATGTTATTTTATTATTCTGTGCTATGTATGTGCCACATACTGTTCAACCAAACAACTGATTGAAGGACATCTCAGTTGTTCCCATTTTATGGCTATTAAGAATAAAGAGCTACTGGAAACAATTCATGGGCAAGTCTCTGTGACATATACTTTTCTATACAAAAGTATAATCACTGGGTTGTATGGTAGTTGCATATTGTTGTTTTTAAGAAACTGCCAAGTGACTTTCCAGAGTGACTGTACACTTTACATTTTCACCAGCAATATGTGAGTAATCCAGTTCCTCTATATTTTTGCCAGAGTTTGGTACTGTTATTATTTTTTATCTGGCCATTGTGATAGGTGTGTAGTGTTGGCTCATTGTGGGTTTAAATTGCATTTTCCTAGTGACTAACAATGTTGAACATCTTTCTATATGTTTGTTTACCATCTGCAAGTCATCTCCTGTGAAATGTCTCTTTATGTCTTTTGCTCATTTTCTAATTATGTTCTTTGATTTTTATTGTTAAATTTTGAGAATTTTAAAAATATATGCTCCAGATACTGGCACTTTGCTGGCTATGTGGTTGACAAATATTACCTCCTAGTTTGTAGATTGTCTTTTCATCTACTTATTATTTTTCACAAATTTTTAAATGCTTTGCATAGCCCTAAATCTCAAAGAGTTTCTCCTATTTTTTCAAAAAGTTTTATAACTTTACATTTTATATTTAAGTCTGCGATCTACTGTAAGTTAAATTTTATATTAGGTATGAGGTTTGGGTCAAGGTTTATGCTTTTACATATGAATGTCTAATCATTCCAGTATCATCTGTTCAAAAGGCTAACCTGTCTTCACTGAATTGCTTTTACAAGTTTGTAAAAAAAATTAGTTGGGCATGTCTTTGTGTGGGTCTGTTTCTATATTATTTATTCTGTTCTATTAGCCTGTGTGCATTTTGCCACCAATACTGTTTTCTTACTCAGCTGTCTCTGACAGTACCCTAGTGGGGTATTGAGGTGTCACGTCACAGTCTGGTTGGAGTGTGAGTCTTGGCTGCCTGCCTTGCCCTTGGCTGGTGTAGGGGAGAATTGATGCCACAATGTCTTTCCTGATATTTAATTGCAATAGAGTGGTTACAGTCTAAAAATGCGCGCTTTTTTCCCAGCTGCCCCTTTAAAGCAGGCTTTTCTTTGGGACTTTTTGGATTGCCTCCTTTAGCAGCAAGTATTTCATGTCTAGAATATATGAGGCAAAAAAGAAAACCCAGAAAACTCACCTGCATGTTGTTTCTTGAGTCCTGACACCCCTACGTAGTCTGTCTTCTTTATGCCTGTCTGAGTCACCTTGTTTGCTTTGTATATAATTTTCAGAGTTCTTAATATACTCATTGGGAGGAACAAGGAAAAATATGGGTACTTCATCTTCCCAGAATCAGAAGTTTCACTTACCAAATTTTACCTCCGACCTCAATCTTTTCTCCATGGTCCAGATATGAGCATCCTCATTTTCATCTGTATTTGTGTCTCAATGGCACCTCAACTATAACTTAAGCTCAAAGCTGAGCCATCTCTGAATATTGCACTGCAGTCTTCCTGGCACATGAGGGAAAAAGTTGAAGTTCTTCTTGGTACCTCTTCTCCCTCCCATTCTAACCATCATGAAATCCTATTGATTTTTTTCTTTGAAATATGCTTTAAGTCTTCCCAGTTCTCTGTTATCTGTATGCCACAACCCTAATCTAAGCTATTATCATATCTAATCAGAATCTTTTGCAAAAGTCTCTGGTCTGATCTGTTCACATATACCCTCCCTGTTCCAAACTCTTCTCTTTATTACAACTGAAGTAATCTTTTCAAAATATGATTGTTGTTATTTAGTAAATTGATATTGCTTTTAGAATATTGATTTTTAAAAATCTTTCACCTCACCTACAAGCCTTGCACAAATCTATTATAGAAGCTCAATAACTGTGTGTTGATAAATAACTAGTATATTTCTCCCTGACTCGATTCAATTCACCTAATAGAAATATATCCTAAAACTCTATGTATCTTCATTTCAGTGGTAATGATAATCTTGGTATTCTAATGACTGTACAAAGAGATTATATATACAGTATGGCTAAAAGGAAAACATGTGAAGGTAGTAAATTGTGCTGCTTTTTTTTGAGACAGTGCCTTGCTCTGTCTGCCAGGCTGGAGTACAGTGGCACAATCTCGGCTCACTGCAACCCCCCCTTCCCGGATTCAAGCAATTCTTGTGCCTCAGTCTCCTGAGTAGCTTGGATTACAGGTGTGCCTCACTGTGCCCAGCTAACTTTTGTATTTTCCGTAGGGATAGAGTTTCACCATGCTGCTCAGATTGGCCTCAAGCTCTCGGCCTCAGTCTCCGAAAGTCCTGGGGTTACAGGCATGATCCACTGTGCCCAGCCACCGCTATTACCTATATTAAGTGAATTTATTTGTCTGCTTGATAATTATTATCTGTAATATAAATGTGTTCACATTTCTAAGTATATATACATTTTTAAACTACCAACTCACTTCTCATCCCTATTGGAAATCTGTAAAATATTCACTCTCTGCATTTTAAAATATTTATAACTTCAAGGAAAAAATGGTTACAAGTTAATGAAAATATTAACTTTGACAAAAAAATGACAGAATCATTGCAAATATGTTTGTATTGTGGCCTTCCCAAATAAATGTTAAATTATTACAAGTTCTTCACTATATAAGCTAGGTTTATTTATTGTTGCATTCATTGCATATGACAGAATAACATCAAAATATTGTTTCCAATGTTGAGAGTATATAAAAGGAAAGCGGAATACTTCCTCTGCTCTTGAAAATTATGCAGGTCATTTGGACTAATAAAAACAAAAAGACTTCTGATTCTGACAAGGGGTTGGGTTAACTGGAAAAGAGTTATAAGAAAAGATTTTTGGTCCTGATCTCTAAATCAGTTTTTGAACATCACGTGAGAAACAGAGACAAAACAACAAAAACATGACCAGTAGTTACAATGTGAGTAAAAGGTACAGAAGCAAGAACCGGTGGGACTTTGGTAAGTAAAGGCAAAACTACGAATCTAGAATTAAGGATAGTCACAACAAGAAATTTCTATCACTTATTTCTATAGCTATAAATAAGAGATTTTCAATATGCAATTCAAAATGTAATCCCAGTATAGACCACAAGAGATCAAATAGTTTAGAATCTTCCCTTTTGTCACAACCAATTTATACCTTGGATTTATCAGTAATGCTTAAATTTCAGAAATAAACTTCAATACATTAATTTTATAATGTAAGAATAGGTTTACATTTCAATGGATTGATAAATTACATTCCAACTGAAATTTCTATGTCTTACAGGAATACATAAGATTTTGTTTCACGTGTGTGAGGTTTCTTTTCATTTACAAGCAAGTTTAGGGTAATTCTGAGATTTTTAAAAAATTGCTCAGAAGTGAGACATGAAAATAATCATATAGAAAAAAAATACAGCGTTTTATTTTGTTGGATCCACTAAAAATTTAGACTATGATAATGTTTAAATGCAAATGAAATTTGTTTCTTCAATATTACTCTATATTTTATTTAATTTGTATATGTTTCTTTTGTGTATTTAACTTTCTGTTACGGTGTTTCTGCATCTGATTTCTAATAATGGTGACCATGGACAAAAGAAATGTTTTATCTCCTGAACTTGAGCATAATTACAGAAACCTTCCAAGATAAATCAAATTTATCCATCATAATTCTCCTTAATGAAAAGAGAAAAGCATATTTCTCATATAAGGATAAAAAGTTTCAGGAAGTTGTAAAAATTAAGACTCTTACAAAATTATTTCCAAAGTTCTACTCAATATGGTAAACATAGCATAGAGAGTAGGGTAGAAAAACTATTAGAAAACTATTGCATATAAATTTAAGATTTTTTTCTGATTGTGAAAATCTATGATATTGCTAAAACTCTACTAAAATGTTGGCAATATGAGTGAGTGATGTATTAGAAATGCTATTGAATTCAATGATCCGCTTACGGATTTATGCAGCAAGAGAGGTTACATGGAGTAACACAGAGTAAATTAAACCTTGAAGTTGGAATGAGATTTTACTGATAGATTTTTGAAGAGACAAGAAAATTTAAAGATAACAAGGTTTAGCTCTAAGAACACTTGGCTGTTTGCAGACAATACTACTTAAATTTCGGTGAGTGCTTATTACATGCTAGGCTGTGTTCTAAACACTTGCACGTGCTATGACCCATTTGATTCTCTCGACAATACCAAGAGTCGAGCACTGTCATCTCCATTTTACAAAGAAGGAGATTACAGCACGGAGAGAGTAAGTCACCCGGGGTCACAGGACTACCACAGTAAGTGGTGGAACCATGATTTGAAACCGGGTCAACAGGGCCCGCAGTCTGTGCCTCTGCTCAAAGCCTCTCTCTAATGTGAACAGTTCACAAGTATGCCACCCTCCCTTTGTGTCAGGGATTTATGTACATGTACATTTCCTAAGGTAATCCTCACAGCAATTCTAAGACTTAGGTGTTTTAGAGATGAAGAAATCGAGACATAGCAGGTCCAGAATTAGAACCTATATTGTATCTCATGTTTTCAACATCTCTTCTCCCAGCTTGGCCAAAGTAAAGAACTTGTAAATAATTCATAGAATATAGGTTGAATAATTCAATGAAGGCCAAATAGAAAAGGATTTTAAACAAAAATTTTTAAATTTAGACATGATGCTTTAGACATAGTTCTCAGTGTATGTATGTGCTCCATACATTTTGTTGAAGAAATGAATGAATATAAACAGAAGTGAAGGTACTGGTATTCCAGACTTTCCTCCAGACATGGTAGCATGGATTACAAAATAAAATTTCTAAATAAAATAACCACAGCCGGAGGCCCGGCAAGATGGCGTCGTAGAAGCGACTCAGGATTGCAGCTCTCAGTGACGGCGCAGAGGGTGAGTTCTAGCCGCATTCTCGGATGGACTTTTCTAGCCCACAGAGTGTTGAAAGTCCCACAGGACGCTAGTAAAGTAAAACCGGCTAACGCAGCCCTCTGGCGCGGCCGCAGCAGGACCCGGCACGGAACTCACTGGTCTGGGCGCCCTGTTAAACCGGCAATCTGAGAGTTTGAAGGGCAGATTGGCGCGTCCATCTGATTGAACGGGACTCGGACAGTGAGCCAGACTAGGAGTTTCCTGGGAAGCGTGATCTGAGCCGGTGAAGTGGGCAGCGGCACGGGAGATCGCACGGATCCCAGTGCCCTATCGGCAGGCTCCTGGGGCGCCAGTGAGAGAGTCGAACTTTAAGCTTGCGGAGAGGCAGGGAGAGAGAGAGAGGACGGACTCTGAGGCAGGGAGCTGGGTAATCGGGCTCAGCGGGTCCCACCCTCACAGGGACAAGCAGGGCAATGACTGGAGACGCTTGGCACTGAGAGTTTTGCTGCCGGCATCTAGGACAGTGCAGCCCGGTGAGGGAGGGGCGTCCACCACCGCTGACACAATCCGCCCCTATTGAAGTACCGCCCAGGGCCGAAGCAGCCTGCCGTTGCCGAGGCAACCTGCCATAACAGAGAGACTCCCAGGAGACGGGAGCTCTCCACAGCAGAAGGGAGCCCAGCAGCAACAGGGCAGAACCGCGCTAGTGGGTCAGAGCCCCGGCAGGCAAATAGTGAATAGACTGCCACCTAGTGGGGCAGGACAGTGCAACAGATACTCATAAAGAAAGCCCCGACTCCCTGAAACAGTGCATATAAGGGGGGGAAATAAAAGGGTGGTGTTTTATGAGTTCTATTACAGCAGACATAAACAACCTCCCAACAACCCTAAATGAACAACGGAGCTCACAGCTCAGCACTGGAGCTACTATAAAGCACAAACCGTCTCCTTAAGCAGCTCCCTGACCCCTGTATATCCAAAGAGTCACCGCAAAAAAAGGACTAATCAGACTGACATTTGGCGGGCATCATTCTGGAACAAAGACAGCAGAAGAAGAAACTGGTATCATCCCTCACTCTTCCACAGCTGCTACAGGTATACTCCAGACAAACGGGGCCTGGAGTGGACCTCAGCACTCATACAGCAGAGGGGCTAGACCACTAGAAGGAAAACTAAGTAACAGAAATACTTCATCATCAACAATCTCAGCATCCACACAGAGACCCAATTGAAAAATCAGCAACTACAAAGACGACAGGCGGATAAATCCATAAAGATGGGAAGAAACCAGCGCAAAAAGGAGGAAAACACCCGAAACCAAAACACCTTACCTCCTACAAAGGACCAAAACTCCTCACCAGCAAGGGAACAAAGCTGGACGGAGAATGAGTGTGACGAAATGACGGAATCAGACTTCAGAAAGTGGATAATGAGAAACTTCATTGAGCTAAAAGAACATGTTCTAAATCAGTGCAAAGAAACTAAGAACCTTGAAAAAAGATTTGAAAAAAAATTCGAGGAATTGATAACAAGAATGGAAAACTTAGAGAGGAATATGAATGAATTGAAGGAGCTGAAAAACACAACACGAGAACTTCGTGAAGCATGCACAAGTTTCAACAGCCGAATTGACCAAGCAGAAGAAAGAATATCAGAAATTGAAGATCAACTCAATGAAATAAAACGTGAAACCAAGATTAAAGAAAAAAGCACAAAAAGGAATGAACAAAATCTCCAAGAAATGTGGGACTATGTGAAGAGACCCAACCTACGTATGATAGGTGTACCAGAATGTGATCAAGAGAATGAATCTAAGCTGGAAAACACTCTTCAGGATATTATCCAGGAAAACTTCCCCAACCTAGCAAGACAGGTCAATACTGAACTCCAGGAAATACAGAGAACACCACAAAGATACTCTGCAAGAAGAGCAACCCCAAGGCACATAATCATCAGATTCACCAGGGTTGAAACGAAGGAGAAAATACTAAGGGCAGCCAGAGAGAAAGGTCGGGTCACCCACAAAGGGAAGCCCATCAGACTCACAGCACATCTCTCGGCAGAGACTCTACAAGCCAGAAGAGAGTGGGGGCCAATATTCAACATCCTTAAAGAAAAGAGCTTTCAACCCAGAATTTCATATCCAGCCAAACTGAGCTTCATAAGTGAAGGGAAAATAAAATCCTTCACGAACAAGCAAGTACTCAGAGATTTTGTCACCACTAGGCCTGCTTTACAAGAGCTCCTGAAAGAGGCACTACACATAGAAAGAAACAACCAATTCCAGCCATCCTAAAAGCATACCAAATGCTAAAGACCATCAACAAAATGAAGAATGTACATGAACCAATGGGCAAAACAGCCAGATAGCATCAAAATGGCAGTATCAAATTCACACATAACAATATTAACCCTGAATGTAAATGGGCTAAATGCACCAATCAAAAGACACAGACTGGCAAATTGGATAAAAAACCAAAACCCATCAGTGTGCTGTATCCAGGAAACCCACCTCACACACAAAGATACACAAAGGCTCAAAATAAAAGGATGGAGGAAGATTTACCAAGCAAATGGAGAGCAAAAAAAAGCAGGAGTTGCAATTCTCATCTCTGATAAAATAGACTTTAAAGTAACAAAGATCAAAAGGGACAAAGAAGGTCACTACATAATGGTAAAAGGATCGATACAACAAGAAGAGCTAACAATTCTAAATATATATGGACCCAATGTAGGAGCACCCAGATATATAAGGCAAGTTCTTAATGACTTACAAAGAGACTTAGACTCCCACACAATAATAGTGGGAGACTTTAACACTCCACTGTCAATAGCAGACAGATCAACCAGACAGAAAATTAACAAGGATATCCAGGACTTGAACTCAGACCTGGAACAAGCAAACCTGATAGACATTTACAGAACTCTCCACCCCAAATCCACAGAATATACATTCTTCTCAGCACCACATCACACCTACTCCAAAATTGACCACATAATTGGAAGTAAAGCACTCCTCAGCAAATGCAAAACAACGGAAATCATAACAAACAGTCTCTCAGACCATAGTGCAATCAAGTTGGAACTCAGAATTCAGAAAATAACTCAGAACCGCACAGCTTCATGGAAACTGAACAACTGGCTCTTGAATGTTGATTGGATAAACAATGAAATGAAGGCAGAAATAAAGAAGTTCTTTGAAACCAACGAGAATGAAGACACAACGTACCAGAATCTCTGGGACACATTTAAAGCAGTCTGTAGAGGAAAATATATAGCAATAAGTGCCCACATGAGAAAAGTGGAGAGATCCAAAATTGACACCCTATCGTCAGAATTGAAAGAGCTAGAGGAGCAAAATCAAAAAAGCTCAAAACCTAGCCGAAGACAAGAAATAACTAAGATCAGAGCAGAACTGAAGGAGATAGAGACAAGAAAAACCCTTCAAATAATCAACAAATCTAAGAGCTGGTTTTTTGAAAAGATCAACAAAATAGACAGACCACTAGCCAGACTGATAAAAAAGAAAAGAGAGAACAACCAAATAGATGCAATAAAAAACGATAAAGGGGAAATCACCACAGATTCCACAGAAATTCAAACCATCATCAGAGAATACTACAAACAACTCTATGCACACAAACTAGTAAATCAGGAAGAAATGGATAAATTCCTGGATGCCTGTGTCCTCCCAAGCCTAAACCAGGAGGAAGCCGAAACTATGAATAGACCAATAACAAGGTCAGAAGTTGAGGCAGCAATTAAGAGCCTACCACACAAAAAAAGCCCAGGTCCAGATGGGTTCACAGCTGAATTCTACCAGACACACAAAGAGGATCTGGTACCATTCCTTCTGAAACTATTCCAAATAATCCAAAAAGAGGGAACCCTTCCCAAATCATTTTATGAGACCAACATCATCCTGATACCAAAACCTGGCAGAGACTCAACAAGAAAAGAAAACTTCAGGCCAATATCCATGATGAACATAGATGCAAAAATCTTCAATAAAATACTGGCAAATCGATTGCAACAGCACATTAAAAAACTTATCCATCGTGATCAAGTAGGATTCATCCCTGGCATGCAAGGCTGGTTCAACATACGCAAGTCTATAAATGTAATTCACCACATAAACAGAAGCAAAAACAAAAACCACATGATTATCTCAATTGACGCAGAGAAGGCATTTGACAAAATTCAACAGCCCTTTATGCTAAAAACCCTCAATAAACTTGGTATTGATGGAACATATCTCAAAGTAATAAAAGCTATTTACGACAAACCAACAGCCAATATCATACTTAATGGGCAAAAACTGGAAGCATTCCCTTTGAAATCCGGCACTAGACAAGGATGCCCTCTCTCACCACTTCTATTCAACATAGTACTGGAAGTTCTAGCCAGAGCAATCAGGCAAGAAAAAGAAATAAAGGGTATTCAAATAGGAAAGGTGGAAGCCAAATTGTCTCTATTTGCAGACGACATGATAGTATACCTAGAAGACCCCATCACCTCAGCCCAAAAGCTCCTGCAACTGATAAGCAACTTCAGCAAAGTCTCAGGATATAAAATCAATGTGCAAAAATCACAAGCATTCCTATACACCAATAACAGACTTAAAGAGAACCAAATTAAGAACGAACTGCCATTCACAATCGCTACAAAGAAAATAAAATACCTAGGAATACAACTCACTAGGAATGTAAGGGACCTCTTTAAGGAAAACTACAAACACCTGCTCAACGAAATAAGAGAGGACACAGATGGAGAAACATTCCATGTTCGTGGTTAGGAAGAATCAATATTGTGAAAATGGCTATACTGCCCAAAGTAATTTACACATTCAATGCTATCCCCATCAAACTACCATTGAATTTCTTCATAGAACTGGAAAAAACCACCATGAATTTCATATGGAACCAAAAAAGAGCCCGCATAGCCAAGTCAATTCTAAGCAAAAAGAACACAGCGGGAGGCATCACGCTACCAGACTTCAAACTATACTACAAGGCTACAGTATTCAAAACAGCATGGTACTGGTACCAAAACAGAGATATAGACCAATGGAACAGAACAGAAACATTGGAGGCAACACAACATATCTACAACCATATCATCTTTGATAAACCAGACAAAAACAGGCAATGGGGAAAGGATTCCCTATTTAATAAATGATGTTGGGAAAACTGGCTAGCCATGTGCAGAAAGCAGAAACTGGACCCCTTCCTGACACCTTACACTAAAATTAACTCCAGATGGATTAAAGACTTAAATGTAAGACCTGACACCATAAAAACCCTAGAAGAAAATCTAGGCAAAACCGTTCAGGACATAGGAGTAGGCAAGGACTTCATGACCAAAACACCAAAAGCATTGGCAACAAAAGCCAAAATAGACAAATGGGACCTAATCAAACTCCACAGCTTCTGCACAGCAAAAGAAACAGTCACTAGAGTGAATCGACAACCATCAGAATGGGAAAAAATCTTTGCAGTTTACGCATCGGACAAAGGGCTGATATCCAGAATTTACAAAGAACTCAAACAGATTTACAGAAAGAAAACAAACAAGCCCATTCAAAAATGGGCAAAGGATATGAACAGACACTTTACAAAAGAAGACATACATGAGGCCAACAAACATATGAAAAAGTGCTCATCATCATTGGTCATTAGAGAGATGCAAATCAAAACCACATTGAGATATCATCTCACACCAGTTAGAATGGCGATCATTAAAAAATCTGGAGACAGCAGATGCTGGAGAGGATGTGGAGAAATAGGAACACTCTTACACTGTTGGTGGGAGTGTAAATTAGTTCAACCATTGTGGAAGACAGTGTGGCGATTCCTCAGGGACCTAGAAATAGAAATTCCATTTGACCCAGCAATCCCATTACTGGGTATCTATCCAAAAGACTGTGAATCGTTCTACTATAAGGACACATGCACACGAATGTTCATTGCAGCACTGTTTACAATAGCAAAGACCTGGAACCAACCCAAATGCCCATCGATGATAGACTGGACTGGGAAAATGTGGCACATATACACCATGGAATATTATGCAGCAATCAGAAATGATGAGTTTGTGTCCTTTGTAGGGACATGGATGAATCTGGAGAACATCATTCTCAGCAAACTGACACAAGAACAGAAAAAGAAATACCGCATATACTCACTCATAGGCGGGTGAGAAAAATGAGAACACATGGACACAGAGAGGCGGTCTACTATACACTGGGGACTGTTGGGGGAAATGGGGGAGGGACAGCGGGGGGGGTTGGGGGGATAGCCTGGGGATGAATACCAAGTGTGGGTGAGGGGGAGGAAGGCAGCAAAACACACTGCCATGTGTGTACCTATGCAACTATCTTGCACGTTCTGCACATGTACCCCCAAACCTATAATGCAATAAAAATTAAAAAAAAAAAAAAAAAAAATAACCACAGCCAAAAAGCTAGGGTGTTTATTTTTTTTTAAACGTCTTGCCTGCAATTAGAGTCCACTGTCCCAGACCTGCCACAAATTGCTGAAGTTGTAGCTTTCTGATATAAATAGCCATACTACTGAAAGTTCTCATTAACTGACAGATTAGTGAAAATTTTCACTCCATTGTATTTTTACTGAAATAGCTAATGTCATAGTTATTTCTGTATTGCAAACACTGGTCAATGTGCAGAGTGGTTACATTTGTTGAATGAATGATTTGCACCATTTATCTCCCTTTTCTTTCTCCATTCTTTTTCTTTTCCCTCTCACACTGTTTTTCTGTGTTTATGTCTATAAGCTTGCCTCTATTTTTCTCTGCCACCTCTCCTCCCCTCTCCCCTCATCCTCATCCCTTCTTCCATTACTGGCCATATTGTTTCGTTTGTTGAACTGGAATTGATAGTCTCTGTTCTTAGTTTATTTAAGTAGACCATTTTTTTATCTATTCTTTTTTATTTTTTCTTAGACTCCCTCAAATCATGAGATAAGTAGACCATTCTAAATTTCTAAATTTCTGTTAAAACTGTTTTTTTAACTATACGATCCTCAATTTACTTTATTATTATTATTATTTTGAGGCAGACTCTCACTCTGTCAACCCACTCTAGAGCGCAGTGGTGCAATCATGGCTCACTGCAGCCTCAATCACTAGGTAGTGGGCTAGGAAAGGCAGACCCACCCTGAATCAGGGTGGGTACAATCTAATTAGTTGCCGGTGTGGCTAGAATATAAGCAGGCAGAAAAATGTGAAAAGAGAGACTGGCCTAGCAAAAATAAATAAATAAATAAATAAAATAGCTAAGCATGGCAACAAAAAGAAAACACCTATGCTTCATTATTTACAAAAAGAAGAGTCTCCCCCAATAATCCATGACTTTTAAAATTGCTACTTGGTCTCACCTTTCACCAAATTGGTGTTAAATTGGCCTAAGATATCAAAACTCTGTGTTCTTATTCACTGAGTGATAGTTCCTCAAAGAGGGATGTTTCCAATCTTCTCTCTGCTCTTCTCTGTTAGAAGTGCTAATACTTCATCTCAGGCCTATCCATATCTTAAATGACATGAGAAAAAAACTGAAAAAGGTGGGGGAAACGGGACCATCTTCTCTCTGGTCTTTTGTATTTTTATTTTTCCATCCTTAGACTACAGTGGTCACTATTACTTATATAATAACATGCTACTCATATTCTTCCTTTCTGATCAGTATGTTTACTGTGTCTAGTGTGAAATAACGTATACTTATCTTTGTCCCCTTCACTAGGCATATGCCAGTGAATTAGTAACATCTGCCTTTTTCTTAGCTTTTGCCAGAAACATTTTTCCTAAGGGTCTTCATATAAGGAAATTTTTTTCAGAAAATGTGCATTTTATAAAGACTGAATAAATATCACCTACACTATTAATTGGCCTTCATGTTACTTTTAATGAATAATATTCCCCTCTAAATGTAATTTAAACATTTCAGACAATATAAGTTGACATTGTAAAATATCGTATTCTTTTCTATTGCATCCCAGTTATTCAAATTCTGCAATTACCAAGTTTCTCAAGCTGTCTCACAGCGAAGGAAGTTTATCTATTACAGTAGAGAAAAAAATAACAAGAAAATTCAAATGAAAATAAATTGTTATAACTGCCTGATATAACCTGTCAAACCATTTCTCTTCCTTCGAATGATTGCTACTGTTTTTGGTTTATAGGGACCGAGCTCCTTTTATTTTTACTTCAGAGATGGAATACTTTATTACAGAAGGTGGGAAAAACCCACAGCATTTTCAAGATTTTGTGGAACTTTGCTGTCGTGCTTATAATATTATCAGAAAGCACAGCCAACTGCTCTTGAACCTGCTAGAAATGGTAAGTCCCCTGGGGGAAAAAATAATAATAAGCTTCATTTATATCTCTGCTTCAGTAGTCTATTTTTGCTAATGGCTTGGAGTTCCCCAAGGAGCTATTCAAAACAGAAATGAATAAGCAAACTAAGAATACCATTGTACAGCTTATAAACATACGTCTTAATAATTTAATATGTTATTCAGAGTTATTGTCTCGAACATTCCATTCATAACAATCTGGATGCATTTAGGGGTTATCCCACTGTATTTTGACTAATGTTCAAGGACAGCGATTTTAAAAATAATGCCTTCAGTCGTGTTGGGCCTTAGGATCTTTCAAAAATGCCTTATAATAATGTAGACAATCTAAATGTAGACCAGGCAAGAATTTTCCCTGACTCTCCATTCCAAACTCCACCTTTGATCACTTGCCTATTTCCCACATTAAGAAACTGAGGATCAAAAGTGGAAAATGAGTTGCTGGCAACTCAACTTTTAGTGGTATACATTAGGTGTACTGAGTCATGGTCCTACACACTCTCTTGTGACCAACAGGGGAAAATTTAAGGTTTTATTCCATTGTCCAATTTAAAGAGATGGAGACCATATATACACCATGAAGGAAGAAAAATATGATAGAAATATCTTCTAGGAGAGGGATACAGTGATTCCTCTAGGCACATACACACACACTAGTGATTACAGCAAGCTATACACGGGAAACATACATTTGGTCTATCAGCATGGGATTTGGAGTCTATGAAAAATAACTAATTCAGAGCTTCCAGATGACAATAACTGTACTAGATGTTAAGGGCACAAACTTGGTAGGCAGACCTTTCTAGGTTTCAATCCCAGTTTGGCATTTTACTGGCGACATTCTTCAGGACATGGTACTTAACCCCCAAAAGACTGTTTCCTTATCTATTAAATGAAGATAACATCTACCTTGTAGAGTTAATGAATAAATCACCTAATAGCGAATTGTTTGCATGGCCCGGGCACTGTGCTAAGTGCTTTGTGTGTATTAATTCATTTAAACTTCATAACCCTAACAGATCATTAATATAAAGCACTAAGCACAGTACTTGTCATTTAGTGGACTTAATTCATTTATATTGTTATACTAGATCCTTGTTGATTTATAAGAACATTGTTTAATGTAATAACCTCTAGTCACAAGTTTGCTTATATTTAAATTAATTTTTGTTAAACAAAGTTTAAAATTCCACTCTTCAATTTCACTGGTCACATTTCAACTGCCCAGTAGCCATGTTTGGCTTAGTGGTACCATATTGGTCAGCACAGAAAACTTTCATCACCACAGAAAGTTCCATTGGTTAGTACAGAACAAATGTTGACTTCGTTGAAAGGAAGATGTGATTTGGATTCTTGTTTTAATGTTATAACAATATATTCACCTTACTTCTCTCCACTTTGCCTTGAAAGATAAGTAATTCTAAAAATATTATAAACATGTCCTTCATATGCCAAGATACTGGTTTCTTCTTGTGTGAGGTGGATACATAAAGTTCTACTCTTTTCCAAAATCTTCAAGTTGGCTTTTCAGTAACCACCAAGGATTCTTATTGGTAGATCTACATTCTGTCTCTCAATTCTGTTAGGCCATATTGCAAATATAAGATGACTTACAGTTTACAATGTGTCTGTACCACACACACACACACACACACACACACAAGCCTGCAAGGGCTAAGTCTGTGATTTTGACCTCATTTAGATAATACATATCTAGGTAGTATCAAGTCTACTTCTCCTCGGACTCTAGCAGGCTCTAGCTTATGAATTCATGAGCTCTTGAGTGTTTACTACAGGCCAGAAACTGCAAAGGATACATTAACATATGAGACCCAGAGTCTTAAAATTTTCAATTTAATGAGGAAGATAAATTTTATTTACATATGAGATCAAGGTGTCCAGCATTTCTAAATGCCTATAATGCTATAAATAAATATATATGATGAGTAGTACCAAATTGCTTTAATCTGCTCCAGATATTTCAAAAATAAACCCCAAACAGAAAAGCATAAATATAACTTATGCTCTTTCTCAGGTAACACTAAAATTATGCTGATGAAAACTGAGCACGTTAAAATAATATGAAAGAACAACACCTTGGGAAAAAAGTAGATTCAGAAAGCTATCAGTAGGCTTTTGTTCTCTTGTTTAATAAACTTTTCTACATATCGTAACAATGGATTCAGCATAAGAGTTATGACCTATTAAACAATTACCAAGGAGTATATATAGTGGTATTTTATTTAAAAGAAGCTACATGGTATTTTAATCATAAGTATTGAAATAATTTCTCATTAATGAGTTATTGAAAAATTCTGGAATATAGTATATCTAAAGAAATTTCTGTGCTCTAATTATTCAGCTCTTTTAGGCTAAGGAAGAAAAATTGTCAGTGGAAGGCATGAATTCAGAGTAAACATATAATCTTAGATTTAGGTTCTCACAAAATTGCAATAGAGATCAGAAGCAATGTGGGCCAATTAAGCTAATGAATAAATACATGTAAATCAGCAGCGTGTTATTACCTCAGTTTCTGGTCATTTACCTCTCAACTCTCTTCTCAGTTGTATATCCTATGGGACTCTATAGATTATCAAAGCATTTAGTGAAGGATTTAGGACCACGCTTTCTTTGGTATAGCTTCTTATAAAATAAAACCAAGTTTAAATGTATGAAATACTATTTTCTACTTACATATGTTATCTATTTGTTAATTCTGTCTCAACCTGACTCTTTTATGTCAAATTCTTTAAAAAGAATTCAGTCTACTTACCATGACCCAGTTAAACTTGAGAAATACTTGACGTGGGTCATACATTTTATCTTGGGCAAAATGGTCAGTCCCTGGGATTGTGGGGCACAAGCATTTGGCGGGTCCACCACAGAGTTAACGGCTCATCCTTGATAGTGAGCACCATGTTTCCAGACATCCATATTGCTTTTTATTTACTCCTGGGAAAAGCAGGGGAAAAAGCAATCTATGAAATTCCCATCTTGCTTAAAAGTAACATCTGTAGGAGACCCAAGAATGTTGCCGGCTGAGTTCACAAAAATAAAAGCCTGTGTTTCATCAGCTTTTCTCTCATTAAAAAATCAATATCAGCTATTAAGGAAGGCTCCCAGAGAACACAGAGACCATTTGCCCACTTTAAAATGTTTATCACACCCATTATTATATCAGATATTTCCCATCAGAACTCTTCCTAATTTCTCTATGTGATGGGAAGAGTGTCTGCTTCTCCAAGCATAACTATTCAAATAGATTAGGACTTAGTAGGAAGAAAACAGAAGTAAAGACTTCAAAAATGTTCCTCACCTTTAGAAAGGAGCATATCTGTTCATTACCTGGATCTGTTCACTTCCTGTTCTAGTCTTCCTTTCCCTTTGCTATTGTCCCAATTAAAGTTAATACCCAGGCAGACTAGAGTAGGAGGCACCTGAACAATGTGGCTAGGGGTCAGGGAAGAGACATAGCTGAGTGGACCCAGCTAAGAGGCCATCCTTACTCCGTGATTTACAGCGTCAACACTCAAAGTCTCCTCTCCAAGGAATAGAACACATTAACAAGGGCAAACTTGGCACGTGTTACCTTTAGTTAGATATGGTAGGGAGAGAACTATTATAGGTTCATCTGCTCTGAAGCAGTCTGTACTTGGCAGTTAGTGTGTGTATGTGTGTGTTATGTGTGTGGCTGTTGGCAAGGGAATGAGTAAATGTAGGATCCACTTTCCAGAGAAATGTTTGATAGAGTTCTAACCAAGCAGGTGTGAATTCAGGGTATCCAGAGAAACTGGAATCCAATTCAGACCCTACAAAAGAAGCCTGTCCTTAGAGGATGGATAGTTATGCTCAGAAAAGCAGACACTCTTCCCCAAGTGGTTCTTAATACAGAACTAGTAAGATAAAAGCTAATCTAGATTCTAGTGGCTATCGGGAATGTGTCTTCCTATTGTCGATTTTGTTAAGTTTAGTAGTAAGCATTGAATTTGCTAATTGTAGGTTTTCATTGCCCAATAGCATCAAGTATTTTTTCTTCTCTTCTTTTAAACTTTTATTTTAGATTCAGGGGTACATGTGAAGATTTATTACATAGATAAACTTTTGTCCCAAGGATTTGTTGTACAGATTATTTCATCACCCAGATATTAAGCCCAGTACCCACTAGTTATCTTTTCTGCTCCTCACCCTCCACCCACCCTCCCCCGTCAAGAAGGCCCCAGTGCCTGTTGTTTCTTTGTGTTCATGAGTTCTAACCATTTCGCTCCCACTTATAAGTGAGAACATGCTATATATACTCTGTTTCTGCATTAGTTTGGTAAGGATAATAGCGTCCAACTCCATCCATGTTCCAGCAAAAGACATGATCTCATTTTTTTGTAAGGCTTCATAGTATTCTATGGTATATATGTGCCACATTTTCTTTATCCACTTTGTCATTGATGGACATTTAGGTTGATTCCATGTCTTTGCTATTATAAATAGTACTGCAGTGAACATTCGTATGCATGTGTCTTTATGGTAGAATGATATACCCAGCGGTGAGATTGCTATGTCTAGTACTTCTGCTTTTAGCTCTTTGAGGAATCACCACACTGCTTTTCACAATGATTGAACTAATTTATACTCCAGCCAACAGTGTATAAGTGTTCCCTTTCTCTGCAACCTCGCCAGCATCTGTTTTTTCTGAGTTTTTAGTAATAGCCATTCTGACTTGTGTGAGATGGTATCTCATTGTGGTTTTGATTTGCATTTCTTTAGTGATCAGTGATACTGAGCTTTTTTTCATATGCTTGTTGGCCACATGTATGTCTCCTTTTGTGAAGTGTCTGTTCATGTCCTTTGCCCACTTTTTAATGGGGTTTTTTGTTTTTCGGTTGTAAATGTGTTTAAGTTTCTTATAGATGCTGGACATTAGACCTTTGTCGGATGCATAGTTTACATACATTTTCTCTCATTCTGTAGGTTGTATGTTTACCTTGTTGATAGTTTCTTTTGCTGTGCAGAAGCTCTTAAGTTTAATTCGATCCCACTTGCCAATTTTTGCTCTCATTGCAATTGCTTCTGGTGTCTTTCTCATGAAATCTTTGCCTATTCCTCTGTCTAAGATGCTATTGCCTAGGTTGTCTTCCAGGTTTTTATAGTGTCGGGTTTTACATTTACGTCTTTAATCCATTGTGAGTTGATTTTTGTACATGTTGTAAGGAAGGGATCCAGCTTCATTCTCTGCATATGACTAGCCAGTTATCCCAACACCATTTATTGAATAGAGAGTTCTTTTCCCACTACTTGTTATTGTAAGCTTAGTCAAACATCAGATGGTCATAACTGTGTGGCCTTATTTCTGGGCTATTTTGTTCCAAAGTGCCTATGTTTTACCAGTACCATGCTCTTTTGGTTACTGTAGCCTGAATCAGGTATTTTTTAATTCATTTATTCATGCATTCATTATTCCAGATATTTATTAAAATCTAGCTATTTACAAAGCACTATGCCGGACAGTGTATACAATTCAATATTAAATACAAACCCAGTTCCTGTTCTGAAAGAACTTAAGATCTAACATGACAAACAGACATAGGAACAAAACACAATAAAAGCTTGGAAACAGTACATACTGTGAAAGAAGTAGAACCAAGATATGGTTGTACAAAGAAAGCAGTCATTAAATCTCATCAAGAGGATCAGTGATGCTTCAAGAAGGAAGATGTATTTAAGCTGAGCCTTGAAAAAGAATTTCAGTAGACAAGGAAAGAGAGAAAAGGCAATTCTGGCTGAGAGAAAAATGTATGTGTGGAGGTTTAATGAAGGCATGACGTGTAGGAAATGAAGGTTAATCAAGTGTCCCCAGTCTGTGCTATAGATGGAAATCTCTGTAGAAGATGAGGTTGGAGTGATAGGTTACAGTGTGATTATAAAAGAACAAAATGAGGATTTTAGACTTTAGTACCTAGACCTTTGAGAACTAGAAGTTTGTATGCTTATAATGAAGAAGTACCATTATCTAGCTTGGATCTTAGGCAGATAACAGAGGTTATGTAATTAAAGAGAAAGGATTGGAGAACAAGAAAAAAGTTATTCCAGACATCTAGGCAAATGAAGACGAAGGGCTAAGTTAGAACAATGATAACAATGAAAACGGAGAGTGAATGAATACAAGAGACTGCTGAGGAGTGATTTTAATAGAATTAAGTGATTGATCACAGGAACCAGGAAAAAGAGAGAATCAAAGAAGATAAGAGTTTCTTGTTAGTTGAACAGTGGTGGCCACGTAAATGAAACAGAAAAGAGAAGGAAAAGTTTATGTGAGAAGAGAATTTGCTCTAATTTAGATATCATGAGTTTAAGATGCTAATAGATCATCCAGGAGGAGAGACAGTTGACAACTCTCCAGGGGTCCCTCATCCATCTACTTGGTTTCGATGATCATTTATATGCTAAGGACGGCCAAATCTGTATTACAGCATGTGCTTTGGGCCCCTCGCAGCCCTCTCAATATGTCCAATCTATCTCCCAGTTTTCTCAATTCTACTTTCTACATTTATTTAAATTCCAATGACTGATCTTCATTCCTAACCAGTCTTCTAATCTAGCCTCTTATTGGGCCTCATTTTAGTCCATTTTCCATATGTAACTGCAATGAGCTTTCAAAACACAAATCTCTTACTCTCATGCTAAAACACTTAAAGAGCTTTCTCTCTTTTTTTTTTTTTGTACTTTAGGATAGAGTACAAAGTCCTTAATGTCGCCAGAATATCTTATCCTACTTGCCTTTTCTTTTTTTTGTTGTTAAAAGCTTTCCCTCCCGCTCCCCTACTTGCCTTTTCATCCCCATCTCTTGCTGCTCACCCACGTAATACTCAGTTCCAGAAGGCCAGCCTGGATTTCCTTCTGCAGTCACATTAAGATATCTTGCTTCTTTGTACGTCTCGCATTCCTATATATGCCGCTTCCTCAGCCTGGGTGGGGATGGTGGAAAACAAGAATAGTTTTTAAACCATTCTTTTTCTCATTTGAACTTTACCAGGTTCATCACAATTTCACCCATCTTCCAAAACCATATCCTCACTTTACCCTTTGTTTTAAAGATCAACAGTATTACTCTTAACTTCTTATTAAAGAGGGCCTTTATTCCAGAGCAGTAAATAATTTATCATATTAGTCATAGTGGTACTGATAATAGTGTTCTTTTTTTTTGCAAAATTCAAATTTTGTTTAGAAAGTTCTATTATTTTCTCAAAAAAAATTGTCTACAACTAAAGAGATCATAATTCCTTCAGTCTACACTGTAATATAAACAAAATATCTTCCTGAAAATTAGCAGAAAAATACCTTATACAATTTATCCTTAATTATTTATTGCCTTAGTAAATACATGCACCATTTATGTGGGGAAAATTGTATTCTTATAGTGAGAGTCAGGGAGTCATAAAAGAAAACAGGATTAAGAACCAGAGGGGTGAGTTTTATACTCTATGTTTGCACATCATTTGACCTAGACATATCACATACAGTTTTCTGGAGATTAAGGTTTTCTTCTTTACAATGGGTATTATTTTATAATTTCTGTGTAATATTTTGTAATGCATAGAGCTCTTTCTCATTTTGGATCTATTTTAAAAATGAGAAAATGAAGACTCAAAGAGGTTAAGGAACTTTTTCAAAATCACATAGATTTTAAATGGTGGGTCCACAAATTCTCACATGGGGATGATATCATGCTTACTTTACTGGGTTATCATGAGAATAAAACTGAATTATTGATCTACAAGAATTTTGCCAATCACACTGGTTCTTTTATTGTAGATGTTATTGTTGTTGTCTCTACTACTTAATAGGAGAGGTTAAAAAGCATGAACTTATATGCATTCATGTGTATACACTGAAAGACATGCCGTGCAAACTTGGGTTTAAATGTCTCTAGGTAGAATTAATCAAGTAAGCTTGACTTTATCTGCATTTATTCTGTCTTCTTTTTTGCTTTGTTTGTTCTTGTTATGGTTAAGATGCTATATGCAGGACTGCCTGAGCTAAGTGGAATCCAAGACCTGAAATATGTATATAATAATCTTCGTCCGCAAGACACAGACCTGGAAGCAACAAGTCATTTTACCAAGTAAGATCAGCTATGAATGTGTGCGCATGCTTGCATGAATGTACACAGAAATGTGTGCGCATGCGTGCATGAATGTACACAGAAATGTGTGCGCATGCGTGCATGAATGTACACAGAAATGTGTGCGCATGCGTGCATGAATGTGCACAGACACACGTTTCACATTGGAGAGGATTTCAGGTTGACCAGTCATTGGTATGAAGCTGTTGTTTCTAGAACAAGCTTGTGTTCCCTTTTCCAAAGAAGAGGAAGGAAGCAATGTGAATGTCTAGCAGAAGGCCCTAGTCCGAGTTTCTGCAGCATACCATTGTTTGCTAACCAGCCTCTTCATCTAACAGATTGCTCAGTAAGAGGTCATTGAAAAGAGCAAGAGCTGACATAAATAAATTGGTTGTTCTACTTGAACTATGTCCAGAAAAACAATTTGGAAAAAGAGATTTATGATGAGATATGTACTCACTACTTTCATCTATAAGACAATACAAATATTGGGATATTTGGTCAAAGACCTGTGACTCTGTTCTACTTTTAATCTATTTTTTTGTTAAACAAGCCTAGCAAAACACTAGTGTATATCAAGGTAAGAGTCTAGGCAGAATATGATGAATATCAATTAGACCTCACAACATGATCAAGAGGGCAGTGCATTTCATAAGATCCTTTTGAATCTTTCTTTTTAAATGGATATATAATTCATGGCAAATTTTATGTGCTCAATAAATGTTAGCAGTAATTATTTTCCTAGAAACAGTAGAGAAAAACTACATTCTTTCTTTCTTGTAACCTCTTAATTATGATCTTGAGTATAACTCTTAATAGTTCTCACATTTTCCACTGGAAATTTATAAACAGAGATTATATTCTTTTAAGTGGAATGTACGCTTTAAAGAAAATGATGATTATAATAAAACCTCTTCCAAGTTTTACTTTTCCCTTCCCCCTTCCAGAATATACAGCAAAATATTGCTTCCCATTCCAATGATGGCAGTGTGGCTTCAGGGGATGTCGTACACACTTAAGGAATTTCACTTGGCTCGGGGATTTCTGTTTCATGAACTTCAATGGGTAGGCTGCCCTTGTTGTTGAAAAGAAGCAATGTGACAGAACCACAAAATAGTACACCTGGAAGAGCCCTCATAGTTTATTTATTCTGATAGTAGACATTCAAATGAGAAAACTGAGATCCAGATGATTGTCTTGCCCATGATTAGCAGAAGTAGCAAGAAACAGTGCTAGAACTAGGGCCCAGGTCTTCTGGTCCCTCTAGTCTTGGGTTCTTCTATTACTCGATATTGGAAATTATATGATGTGATTATGGAACTCCAAGAAGTGTTGCTGCAAAAAATAAAAATTAAAAATTAAAAATAAATAAAAACCTACCTTCCTGCTGTCTAGTTTGTTAGAGATTTCTTAGGGGAGTCCAGCAGGTTTGTCTTAGTCTTAAAAAATTCCCTTTAATAGTACAGTGACCGATGAAAGAAGCATTTGTTTACATCTACTCACAAAATCACAAGTAATTGATGTTTGACTGTGGCCAATGACACTAACTTAAAGACTTGGGAGGTATTTTAGATCCTTTATTTCAAGGATCAGGAACTCTACAATTATCTCAACTAATGGGGATGGGTGTCTTGCATGAGTAAACGCATGGAAAACCTGAGAAAGAGCAGAAGGGCAGCTGTCACTGAGCCTGGAAAGTCCTTCAGAATTGAAGGCAGCTCCAGGGACCACATCAGCAGGAACTTACTCCTTTCCCTCTGGCTGTTTAATTCGATTACAAAACTCCACCCCATGCAGCTGGGTTTGCATAGTACCAAAAATAGCCCCTTCAGGGGCTATTTTATCCCTTTAGGAGAAGATATGAGTGGTACTCTTTTCTTTAAAATGGCTGCAGCATGGCAGACACAATGATGGACATGTCAGTGGGACTGGATGGGAAGGCAGAGGAGGAGCATGAAGAGAGCTAGGGAAGGTAGAGAACACAAAGTTGGGCTGCAGGGCGTGTTCGAGATAAGTCACTGTTTGGGCAGAACGATTACAGTGCTGTAGTTTACTATCAGTTTCTCCTGAAAAAGGAAAACCCATATATTTATTAGGATGAACAAAATTCTTTAGGGCCCCGGCCAAAAGAAAAATGTAAATAGGCTTTATTCATCAGCCAGAATTCCATCTCTTCCTATCCCTCTACTTCATGGGACATACTCAGATCTGTAAAGAGCATGATCTTGGATATGAGTGACCTTGCCTGTGGTGATTCATCTCCCCTTCCCATTCAAGAGGACATGAACTAATGTGGAAGTAGATCTGAAGCCAGAACCTCATGGCAGTGAGCCGGACCCTGTGATCCTGCCTGCATACATCTGCCAGGCCAGTCTTCCCACTTACCAATGTTATGTTCTGTTAATTAAATTTCCTTCTGCTACTTTGGGTTAAAGAACTTGTTCTCCACTGAAACTTTAAAAGGCATCAAATTATGTAACCTAGGACATATCATTTCTCAGTTCAATAATTTTCCCTGGTGTGCCATCTCCCATCTCTTACTTCCTAAAACTTTTTAATCTGATTGTCTTTGTCAAGATTTATCTAACTGCCTGCCCCTCCCTCCATTATTCCATATGAATCCTTTTCTGGGTAGGCCATTCTCTCAATGTACATTCATTCCTGCTTTGTCTGCTTCACTCACATTGCTAGCCTCACTAGAAATGCTGCAATGGAATCGTAAAATTTCTGGACTACAGGAAGAGTCTGATCTAACTTTTAATCCCACCCGTCCCTTGATATTCTGGACAGCTAGTACCTCATCCATGAAACCTTCTCTGATCTGATCATTCCAGTACTCACTAATCTTTTCTTCTATAATTCTCCAGAACATGCCATCTTTGGTGCTGTCCTTAATTTTTTACTGAATTACCTAATGTCTTGTATATCACTTTAATTAATATATTGATCAGTTACATCAATTTCTTCCAAGTAAGCACAGAAAGTATCCCCACTTCTAAGAATATCTGAATGTGAAATAAGCCTTATTTAACAGAAAATACAATTTAAACATCAAATATCAAGTATATAAAGGCATATGGTAATAACTACAACTTAATGCAATGCTTCTTGTATGTCAAGCCCTGTTCTAAGTGCTTTTCTTACAGTAGTGTATTTAATTGTCATAACAATCCCATGAGGTATTAATATCTGTATCTATATTTTATACTAGTAATTGAGACCCCAGGGAAGTTAAATAATTTACCAGAGAGCATTCTCTATGCTCAAAATCACCTCTTCCATATGTGGCCTCTCAAGAATGTGCTGCTTCATAATTCAGACCATAGTCTTCTCAAGGTTTTTCAGAGCCTGCATTGGCTGAAGTTTGACAAAGATATATTCTTCACCCTTTGTCAGGCACTAATCCTCTTATCCGGGATACCTCAAGCATCAGCAAAGAGCAGAATTTCCTTCCTGAAACTATTATCTCTATGCCACCACCAGGAGTCCGCTGGGTGTTTGGTTCCAGATCTGCTGTGCAGCCTTGGGAGATCCCTGAAGGGTAACTTGGCTGCTGACTCCCTGGAAGTCACCTTCCTTCCTTTTCCTTTTGCGGCCCATTCCACAATGCCTTGCACCTCTTTCTACTTTTATTTTTTTCTTGTCAGAGAAATATCCCATGAGGCTCACTATCCCCTAACTTCCAGGAGCCCATCTCAGTCATATTTTCTTAAAGTCTCAATTATATATGTTTAGTTTTACATTAAATCAAATGTGCAAATAGTGTATCTGTTCAATTTCTCTCTGTTTCTTGCTCAGTATACATACATCAAGCACTGAGGATCAAATGTGCAAATAAAGGAGATTAAGTGCAGACTGCATTGCACATAATTTACCAAAAAAAAAAAGTTTTGTGATGGATCCATCATTGGTGTCTTGGTGCTTCAGTGAGTGGCATTAATTCATAGACAGATAGATGAATAGATAAGAGTATGTTATACACACATCATATGAGTCTTTCTATATTTAAACTCCTTGTTCTTTTTATTTCTTTGTTCTGATAGGCTAAAAGTGTTCCATGCTACTGTTTGTTGTGATACAACTACTGTGTTACAGACAAAAGTAAGACAAGAAAATTCTCTCTCCCTTCTCCACCAGGCTCACAGATTGGGATCACAAGCAAAGACTAAGCCATCTGAGACATAACATGCGTAGCTACTTTAAGCGCCCTGGTCCTAACTACAATATTAGCACTAAGAGGCTGCCCCTCTTGATCACATTTGAGACTTGAAAGCAATAAACAGCTTTTTCCTGCCTCTCAAAGGACATACTCTATGAACAACCCAAGATTTTACCTCACTCCTGGACATATCCATTCTATGTCAAGAGCTGATACTAACAGTTTCAGAGGATGCTACACACTGTGTGGCATTAAAAATTCTTTGTAATTAATGGTATTTAAAGGGAAAATGGAAAGTAAAATTTGCCACAAAAGCTTTTTACATCATCATCAAGTACTCTCTGTTTCCTTCACTCTCTTCCACTCCCCTTACAGCTGAGTGCTATTGAACAGAATCAAGAAAGTATCATGACTCAGTCCTCTGTAAATTGATACTCTCATGTAATATCTCTGCAGAGCCCACTGCTAGGCAACAAAGGCAGCCATCCATTAAAATGCTGTCCAAAAGGGTTATTTCAGAAATTTCAATCACTCTCAAACCTTGGGTTAGCTGTCCTTATAAAGAGCTAACCTATTTCACAGACCAGACTGGGATCATTAAGCATAAGCTTCCCTGCCTACCTCCCCTCCCACATACAGATAGTGCTTTTCATTCCTTCCATTTTCTCCTCCAAGAGCGTGAGAGGACATTTTTCATGTATGCTCAGATATTCCACTTGGCCTGCCCTATAAATTCTCATTTAGTAAGTACATGATCTGCTTTTCAGCTAAAGCTGAAGGCAGCTTGAAACAAAACCAAACCCCACATCAAAAACACAAAAACCAGACCAAAACAGAAAGACAAATTGTTTGCATTAATTAGCTATTTTGACAGCAAAAGAATTCTGTCTGGTAGCCTTAGATTAAAGGCTATACATGGAGTCAAACTGTAAGGTAACAAATCCCAGAAACCAATAGGGCCTGGCTAGTTTCTAGTGGAAACACACAAGCCTTCTACTCTGTTTACCTCTGTTTAGCATATTTTACTTTTCCCTGCCCATTGCCCGATTTTCCCAGTGTAAATTTCAGAGAGACGCAAACCCTTTGACTTAACTAGCTGTCTTTTTCCTATTGGACAAGTTCTTTCATGCGAAGCCACACTGGATTCCGTTACCCACCCTTATTCCTATCATAGGCGCCCCTTCACAGAAAAATAGCCTAGAGTTTCTTCTGTGAACTTTGAGCTTTTAGAGAAGTCTGAGGAGGGGCCATTAGGCAGACTGGGCACAGTGACGGTCCAGCAAGTACAATGCTGAAGCTGTTGGAAATGTGGATGGCATCCAGAGAGTGCACCTGGCCTCCACATCGTAGACACAGGAGACACAGTGCCTGCACCACTGAGGGTGTGCAGACTTGATTCCAGAAATTCTTTGTTCCCCTCAGTCCTCATTTATTTCTCATGGCTAGGGTGTGAGACAAGACTCTTTATGCTCAAATGTCTGAAAACATAGTTCAATGATCTTACATCTTGTTTCTCTTAAAAATTAAGAAATAGCACATGGGACAGAGATGCAAATCCTTGGGTTCTTTTATCATTAAATTTTCTTAATGCTTTTTTTACTACTTTGCAAATTGTGGTTCTAATTCCACAAATAAGAGCCAGTTTTTTCCATTGTCTTAGCTTAACAATTGATACCTACAGAAATAAACACTACCACGGGGAGATGGGGACACAGAACCAAGAGAAAATAACAATCAAGAAGTTCAGCTTTTCCTAAATAAGAAAGCAAATTCAAAGGGAAATGTAAATTAAAACAAGTAGAATTTCTCCTTTCGTTGTGAAAGTTTCCCATTATTTTTAAGTATAATAAGAAACCTGAACTAAATTAACTTTATAAGCTATTTTTAACTGCAGATATAACCACTTATAACATCTGTACTTCCTCAGTTGCATGGCCCAGTCACACTCATTCTGTTTCATAGCACAGTTGCTGGTCTAAATTTCTGCAGTAGGTGAAATGCTGTTTTTGAATTATATAAATTAAACCGAGAATTTACCTAAATTGCCTAAATTCCAAGTCAGGATACACCTTAGCTATTAAGTCTTGAAAAAAGATATCTTAAACTCTTCAGGAGACTATCAGTCTAAAGGTTAAAAGCATTTGAAAAGTTTAATGTACCCACCAAGAGTACCAAAAATTATTAGTGAAACAAGATGAATAGTCCAGATGGCGCTGTTTCCTAACAGCTGTTTTACACACAACAGCGCTGTGTATGTTAACCCCCATTGGTATTTCTGACCCTATGCATTGCATACAATTACTATATACCAGTGATTTAACAAGCAACTAGGCTACAATCATTTATATGTTAAAATATATTTTTCACATTTTTAAGATTTTTATAACCTTAATTATAGCACCATTTATTACTACTGATTTTTCTTTACTGTTGCATGTTAAGATTTATTTTTTTGCTTTGCATACAACTTCATTTTAATATCATTAATAAAATAAGATGGCTTTGGGAGTGGGAATTGAAAACTAGAATATTATTTCACTGGCATATCACTTTATACATAGTAAGATTAGCCCATCAACCCTTCCTGGTTCCTTGATTCAGTTTGTTCGGATTTGGTCAATTATATAAGGCATCTATCTGAAAAGGTAAAAGAATGATCTACTCCCAGTCAAGTGCACAGAGCCTGAAATTCTTGTTTGTATGCAGTTTGGTGCCTGTGATGACATTTACGTAAGACTAGCTGAACTCGTAGCATGAATTCTGAAGACTTGGAACTTCTACTTGGAAAACAACAGAGACCTTTAAGTTTGTTAAAGTCTTTACGCCAATATCTAAACTGTAAAGCTGGAGAAAGGGGATAGGGGCAAGAAAGAAAATAAGAAAATAAACTCTAGAGCTGCTGCTTGTTCTAATCCTTACCTAATATCTCTCTTGTAGAAGTTCAAGAGAGTACCACAAGTCAGTTTCCTTTGAACAACAAATTTGTACATTCATTTTCCTGTGTCCCTCTTTGTAGAGTTTGATACCTCTTAAACTCATATGCATTTATTTCTTTGCTTATTGGTAGTACATTTTCTGAAATAATATTTGCATAATACTGTTTCATTTCCAGAGACTTTTCCTAGTTTCTCATTCGATCCTAACTACAATCCTGGAAAATAGCATGGTTTAGTAATCAATCATGTTTTATGGATACATGACTTCAGGAGGCTCAATTGTTATATCAATTGATCAAGATATCGAGGCCATCCTGGTCAACAAGGTGAAATCCGGTCCCTACTAAAAATACAAAAATCAGGCATGGTGGTGCGCGCCTGTAATCCCAGCTACTCGGGAGGCTGAGGCAGGAGAATTGCTTGAACCCAGGAGGCGGAGGTTGTGATGAGCCGAAATCGTGCCATTGCACTCCAGCCTAGGTAATGAGAGCAAAACTCGGTCTCAAAAAAAAATGACTTCAGCCTCCTGAAGTCATTCAACAATGACTTTCTTAAGATCACTGGCATCAGTCATCAGCTACATTTCATAGATGCAGCAGTTTTATCTCCTGAAATTGTTCCACAGTGACTTTCTTGAGATCGTGGGTAGACCTAGTAATACAATTAGAACGAAGTTTATTCCTTGCATAATGAGTGCTCTTCCCAGGACACAACTGTGCCAAATCATATGGAAAAAAGTCCTGCATATGGAACTCTTTTTTTTTTTTTTTTGAGATGGAATCTCGCTCTATTGCCAGTTTAGAATGCAGTGGTATGATCTCTTAGCTCACTGTAACCTCTGCCTCCAGGGTTCAAGCACTTCTCCTGCCTCAGCCTCCAGAGTAGTTGGGATTGCAGAAGCTAGGGTTTCAGTCACATGCCACCACACCCAGCTAATTTTTGGATTTTTAGTAGAAACTGAGTTTCACCATATTGGCCAGGATGGTCTCGATCTATTGACCTCGTGATCTACCCATCTCAGCCTCCCAAAGTGCTGGGATTACAGACGTGAACCACCTTGCCCGGCCTGCATATGGAACTCTTAATGTCCTGATTATGTTAGATAAATATAAATGTTCTGTAACTTTAGTGTCTTCAGATTAAAGACCATTGTAAGAAAAAACATCTACATGCTTATAGCTATGTTTCTCAAATTGGCGTACCATGCTATCAAAGCCCCAAGGATTAACATGATAGATCCTGTTTTAGTATCATATTTTGTTTAAAGGATTAGAACATAAACTTTAAATTTTGGAGTCACATGTCTACATACACATTACATACATGTGCTACCAAAATCATCATGTGCTCTTTTTTCCATGTGTGCAATTTAAAATTTTTAATAATAAAAGTGCATAGAAATGAAGCATTTTATTATGTACCCGGAATACATTAGCAATGATTGTTACCAAAATCATTTAGGAATAAATTTTTTGCTCAAAAAATATGTTTGAATACTTAGTACATTATAAGCTTATAGCAAAATAGGAATTATCTGATAGCATACTTCATAAACTTAAGTAAGAGAAAGCACTGGTCATATATTTCAGAGATTACAAATTCAGTGCAGAACTACTATTTTTTTTTTACATAAGGGTTATTTCTATGTAAATATTAAAGGATCATTGTCTTAGTACCTTTGTTTCACCTGATAATTCCACAAGTTATTGGCTTTTTTTCTCTGAATGACAAAACTGAATTATTGTTCTCTTTTAAAAATCCACAGTGAGAACAAAGACTTAGGAATCAGATACACATGAGTAGAATTCTTCAGTTACTGCTTCTTTGGCTATGTCACCTTTTGGTATGCATTTAACTTCTCCTGGTCATTTTCTTATCTGTTGCTGAAATAATTTGGCTTCTCTTCTCTAAGAATAAAAAGATTAAGATGAAGCATTTAGTGCAGTACCTGCCAAGGGATATATACTTCCTGAGGGCAGGAATCTGGTTTCTCTTGTTCACCTCTAAGTCCCAGCACATAGAACAGTGCCTAGCAAGGGAGGGTTAAAAGTGTTTATCAAGACTGTTTGGAGGCTTCCCTTAGGAAACTTAAGAGCTGAAATCCTCCCAGCTGCTGCTTTATTCCTGTAATATAAGGATAATCCAAAGCATAATCCTGCTAATGCTGCCACTAAACAAAATAAATCAGGGAGCTATTACTTGGATAAATCAGATCCTCACAGAGGCCTGAAGTTTACTGCACTCAGGGCCCCAGTCCCAAGTCCAGTCATAGTTAACAGCACTGTTTTGTCTGACGGGTTAAGTCTGACGTCTGAGAGATAGGAGAAGGACTTGAGTGAAAGTCTGCTCCCAAACCATGGGCTTGCCATAAAGTCTCATCCTTCGTCTTCAGCCTTCTTACACCCTAACTGTTGGGCAATGTAAGAAGAAGGTATGGGCATAGTTGAGATTTTGTGAGGATGAGTTTGTCAAAACTTAACATTTATGATTCATAAAATTTAAAACCGATATCTTAATGAGAAGTGAGTACACAACCATCACCCTAAAGCTTTCCATTCCTGTACAGAAAATGCATTCAGTAAATATTTGTTGGATCAGTGTTCGATGAATTCATGGTAGGGTCTCCATAAATCATGATTAGTATTGTACTCCTACTATTATTATTATCCTCATGTCTTTAAAGTGTTGATGAAGAAATAAATTAATGGTCTGTACTGCACTGTGTACTCATAAATTCATAAGTGCAAACAACATCTTTAGAAATGGTGAACACTGCGGAGATGAATAATGAGGTCAGAGTCATATTTTAACTTTCTTTGCAAGTTTTGGCCTAAATTGATGTATGATAGTGACATAATTTGGAGTTTTTTTTAAAAAGTTTAAGACCAGCACAAGATAAATGGCCTTGAATTTTTATGAAATTCAAGGGAAAATTGTTAAACATAATTGAAGCACATTTTTACCATTGAGGACATGGCAGATTAGTTGTAAGGAGGCAACTAATAGATGCCAACCCAGAAAAGTCATACTGGATTACATTCAACATCCATTCCTCCTGGAAAATTTTAGTACACTCAGAATAGATGCAAGCTTAGATAAGCATCATACTTTCAAACGTGAAAAATTATAAGCATTCTTATTAATGGTGGGGAAAAGATAGTATATTTTATATTGAAAATAAAGCTCTATAATTAAGCTTTGTTATGTAGGTATTTTTTCAATTGAATAATACAATAATAAATACAATCCCAGATAATTAACATACACACACACAAACAAATCAAAATAACAAGAATTCAGTCAAATAAGTGCTTACAAAGTAAACATTTAAGACTCAGTACTTTAAAACATAAAAAGAAAATATATGATCACCTAAGCAGATACAGAAAATATAGTTAATAAAATGTAGAACTACTCATTTAGAAAAATATAAAAAAGAATGTCATTAACATATAGGTAAAAACCTACAGAAAACATTATGCTTAACGGTAAGCATTGATTTAATGTCATGTTCTGAATTAGACGGATTGTTCATTCAACAAATATTTTGGATCACTTACTATGTACCAGTTACCATTGATTTTTCCCTGTAAAATATTAAGTCAAAAAAAATTGCAACATTTCATACAATTCTGATTCTTCTCTAACTCCCACCTCACACAAAGTCAAAGTTCTTATGCAATTGTCCTTTTAGGTCTTTCATTCCCTGCTTTCTCTACTCACGTTGCGTCAGCCACACTGCCATCCTTTTGCTGGCAGTGTTTAATGAGCTCTACCTCTGAACTTGTGGACTAGCTTTTTGCTTCTGCCTAAAATGCATTTCATCAGATATTCCCCTGGCCTACTTTCATGGTACGTTAAGGTCTGTGTCAAATCACTCAGCTCATCTTTTCAGTAAGATGAGCACTTAGCAGCGGACATCCTATTTAAAATTATAATACTATTACCTACCCCCATGATTCCTCTGCCCATTTTCTATTACTTTATCAAATTCTATATTTTTACTTGATTAATTATTATCAGAATTTTACATTATACAAACTCTAAAAGAGCAAAAACTTTTGTCTCTTTTGTTCATTGCTAACTCCCATCACTAGAATAGTACCTGGCATGTAAGAGTAATAAGGATAATGTGTGTGTCTATGTGTTTGCATGTCTGTGTGTTTGCACAAATATATGGAAAAAGTTCAAAAAAGAATGATGTTAAACTGCTTACAGTGGTTATTTCTGGGGAGGACCACTGGCATCCTATGGAGAAAAGAAAAAGGAAACCTTTTTACTTTATATTTTCCTGTGTTATGTGAATTATATATGCTAAAATGCCAAGTTTTTAAATGTCCCTAAATCTCTTACATAAAACAGGCAGATCAACTAGGATAGAAAAATCCAAAAGCCCGGACAACATTTATGACAAAACTAGGTAACAAGGTATACCCAAGAACCGTACAATAAAAGCAGCTGGAGGGAAACCATTAGGTTACAAGATTTGTGTGGTACGAGCATTTGGATAGGAGGAAGCTAAGCGAAACCCCGGGTACTCTGGCTGACCTCAGAGTAGTACTCCAAAGGAGCCAACGGGTACTTGTAGGAAGCTGAGCAGGCTAATTTGAGAAAAGCAGCTGAAACTGGAAGTACTTTTTGCACACTCGATTTCATAGGCAAGAGTGAGAGTGCAATAGCACAATCTCGGCGCACTGCAACCTCCGCCTCCTCAGTTCAAGTGATTCTCCTGCCTCAGCCTCCCAAGTAGCAGGGATTACAGTCATCTGCCACCACACCTCACTAAATTTTTGTATTTTTATAGAGTAGAGGGTTTTACCATGTTGTCCAGGCTGGTCTCAAACTCCTGACCTCAGGTGACCCACCCTCCTTGGCTTCCCAAAGCGCTGGGATTACAGGCATGAGCCACCGGGCCTGGCCAAAATCATGTGTTTTTAATCACTATGTGATAGCAACAGAAAAGGAAGCCCCAGACCATAAAAAATCCTCCACTCCTTCCTGAAAGTTCATTTTATATAAAAATGAACAAGAAAAATGACCATGGGCTGGGCGTGGTACCTCACGCCTGTAATCCCAGCACTTTGGGAGGCCGAGGAGGGTGGATCATGAGGTTAAGAGTTCAAGACCAGCCTGGTCAAGATAGTGAAACCCCATCTCTACTAAAAATGCAAAATTAGCCAGCCATGGCTGTAATCCCTGCCACTCAGGAGGCTGAGGGAGAGATTGCTTGAACTCAGGAGGTGGAGGTTGCCATTTGCTGAGATGGCACCACTGCACTCCAGCCTGGGTAACAGAGCAAGACTCCATCTCAAAAAAAAAAAAAAGAAAAAAAGAAAAATGACCATGATTGAATGTCATATAGAATTATAACAAGAAAAAGAGAAATAAGAAGCAAAATAATATCCTTACAAAAAAAGTGGGCCAGAAAGACGTGCCAACCAAAAGGATAAACTATATCCTTATATTTAATTGAGATAAAAAGAAATTAAGAAAATGATAAATATATGAAGGAACGACATAGACCACAAATAGGAAACCTCAGAAGGGAAGTGATTGATCCCAAGAAAGTATTAGACATAAAACATGATTTTAAAAACAATAAGCTGGAAGAGACCTGGGAATGAACAAACACAACACAATGCACAGTGCCTCAATAAAGAAGGTAAAAACAGAGAGGACTTTTAAAATAAAAAAAAAAATAAAGAAAGGCAAAGAAGATCAAACATACGCATAATAGTAGTCCCTGAAAAAATAAAAATAATATATAAAACTATCAAAACTAAATAGTATATTCAATATTTTAACAAATACTAACACTATAAGAAAAAAATTTTTGAAAAGCAAAAAGATTTGAAATTACATATTGAAAGGGTAATGGCATTTTCAAAAAATTACGCAGAAAAACCAATATGGAAACATGTTTTAGAAAAACTACTGAACTTCGTGGAAAGAGAAACTTCCTGTAAGCATCTGGCAGGAAGACTAACTCGCTTAATGGGAAATAATACTATGTCATCAGAGTTTTGAATAGTACTCTTTTATTCCAGAAGAAAATTGAACATCTTTTTGGCACTCAGAAAATGTGAGCCAATGATGTTATATCCAGACAAAGTAACTCTCAAGTATAAAGGCCACAGACCAACTGTTGTCAGCTTACAGGAACTCAGAAACTTAAATAAGTTTCCACTTCTTGAAGAATTTAGTGGAGAATGAGTTTCAGATAAAGTGACTGTAGAGACATCAGCATAAGAACTGGTGGAGAGTTTATAATTAAGCGAAGGTTGTAAGAGAAACCAAAAAATGTATTTAGTGGACATACTATGCAATATAGTTCAATTGTACTATACAATTATAGGTCAATAAAAAATGGAGGTGGGGTTAGACAGGCATACTGGCACATGCCTGTAATCCTAGCTACTCAGGAAGCTGAGGAGGGAGGATCCTTTGAGCCTAAGATTCAGAGCCTATCTCAACATTATACTCCAGCCTGTTATCTCTGAAAAAAGAAAATGGAAATGGGAGCTAGGAAGCACAAATTAAAAGTAGAATAAGCATACTGTTTGCTTTATGGTTTTAACTGAGATTAAAAGAGTAAAATTGCAAATCAGATACTGGAGAAAAGGGAAAAACAGTATAAAAAGAAACTTTTAGCTAATTTCAATATTGTTCTCAATAGAGAATGAATGAAAAATAAAGAAAGAAGAGGTAAAGGAAATTATAGAAGGATATTTATACTATTAGAATACAAAGTTTCTTAAATACAGAAAAACCTTTAAAAAGCAGAAACAAAAATAAAAACACCAAAAACAAAGGAAAACAAATCACAGAATGAAAAAATATATTTTATATAAAATAGTTGCCTGTTAAATATAGTACTTAAGTATGCTACTTTTTTAAAGATAAAGAAATATAAATATATATAAAAATAAAGTTTAAATTAAAAGTTAAACAATGAAAGTTGAGCCGTAGTGTTAAAACTGTTTAAATATAAGGGAAGGGAAAGGATAGGATAGAAAGTATGGGAATAGCTACTAGACTTCTTTGAATATGTGTTACTTGGTAGATTTAACTTCTGAAATTTTGTGAATATTTTAAATAATTATAAGCTAGAATTAAGTTTTTTAAAAATCCCCCCAAATAAACAACAAAATATTAAATTTTATTAAAATGACATCATACAATATAGCAGTTACAGTTTATATTTCATCACGAGACTTTTTGCATATTTATTTGCTAACAACTCCAGATGTGAACTTGAAGTCTATACAAATAACATTTAATAGTTGGGCTCCAAATAAACCTATATGGTTCTTGGCTTTTTCCCCTCGCAACTGACCAACACAGGGAAACAGACAGTAAATGAAATGAGTAGATGCAGAGGAATGTTACTCACTATCTTTTCTTTTACATTTCTCTAGGAAAATAAAGGAAAGTCTGGAGTGTTTCCCTGTTAAATTGAATAACTTGATCCACACACTTGCACAAATGTCAGCCATGAGCCCTGTCAAATCTACGTCGCAGGCTGTTCCCCAGGAATCCTATTTGCTGAGTACAACTAGGTCAATTCAAAGAGCAGCAATTTTAGGGTTCAGCAAGAAATTCAGTAACGTAAGTTTAAAGTCTGTCATCTTGTCTTAAGTATCATTTGACTTCATCTCAGACTTCCCTTCACTATGAGACACAGCGTTTCTTGTAATTATTTTTACTATGCAAATGAAAAATTAAGTACAATATAAGCAGAAGTGTCATTAAAAGGATGTTCCCAGGAAAAATCATAACAAGAGCTATTAGTAGAGAACCATTGAAGAGAACAATTCCTGTCTTGTGGTAGAGTATAAATCAATAACTAATTAAAATGTTAACAAGAAGAGCAAAAATTAGCCAATTTGTTCCTAGCACATATGATTATGATAGTCTTAGATATTGTTTATAGGTAATTTTGCCTTTACGAAGTGGATCTCTTAGCTTTTATGATAATGTTTTGCAGAAAGTTTCTTCCTGTGTTTGGTTTACATAAAATCAACTTTTAGAATGTATCACAGGCTGTCTTTTGATTTCTGTCTATTTATTTTCTGCAGCTGTATCTGATCCAGGTGACACACAGCAACAATGAAACAAGCCTGACAGAAAAATCATTTGACCAGTTTTTAAAACTTCACAGCCAACTTCAGAAGCAGTTTGCATCGCTGACTCTCCCAGAGTAAGGCAATGTCCTTTTACATTGTTTTGCCTTCAGTATTTGTCCTTCAGTGAAAAAGAAAAATTATGGTTATGGGATTTTCTATTTGTGAGCAACACAGTATTCTGACTCCAATGCCATTGAATCTATCCCAGCAGAGAGTCTGAATTGCTCTCAGAATGAAGAATCTTTTGTCTCATAAAACAGAACAAGGTTTGCAATTTTCTATTTACTTCCAGGCATTGATTTTGTAGACAGACAATTTTCAAAGCTACTTCGTTTTTGTTCGATTATTGATAAAATGGTCTTATTTGCCTGTTTTTATATTTAATCCTCTTAGTTTTTTCCTATAAAAATGCAATTGAAATTGAAAGTGCAGAACCAATTTGGATATGTTTAAAATGTTTACTTTTTCAAAAAATAACTGCAGTAAAAAGTCTATATATATATATTTTAGTTTCTATACCAAAAAAGTAAATGTATTCATATTAATTAGTATAGTACTAACTCATTTTGTTGCAATTAATTTTTAACTTTTAAATTAACTTTCATTATCTAAATTTAATTTGTTACTCTGTTCGTTTAGAAGCCATCTTGAAAATCATTATTTTCATTTATGTTATAATGGAAAAATATTAAACATAAGCAAACTAAAAAAATCATAAAAATAACTGCTGTTCAAATAACTCTTCTAAAATTCATCACTTAACCAGTCAAATTTTTGATTATAGACTTCAGTCTATTAAAAAAGGTATACCTTGATTTTTAAAATGTGAGCTTTCCAGAAAATATCATATTGCATTTAGGTTAATCAAATATTGTTTTATCTACAGTGAGATTTTTGTTAAGGAAACGGTCCTTTTATGATGTAATTGTTCATACCTTACCTGGTATACTTTGTACATGTGAATTTTTACTTGGCTTTCAAATTTAGTCACCTTCCAAAATATAAATATAGGGAAAGTTATCAGTCCATGGGGAGATATTGTATAATATTAAAAACTGAGTAGTTTACATTCATGAAATAAAAACTGTACTAGCATATGTAAGAGGGATTTTTAAAATGCAGATGCTTTAAGCATCAGAAAGTCAAGAAATTAAGAGTATACTCAAGAGACTGAGAGGGAGGTAAAGTTATTCTGGAAACTTTTAGAAGTACCATCAAGTTTTAGAATTACCAAAAAACTCTGATAGAATAACTGAAAAAAAGAGACACAGGCAAAAAGCTTCAACATTGGGCTGCAAATACCACATTCAACATCAATGTTTGCCATGATATCCTCGTAATTAATTATCGAGAAGAATAAATGAATATTTATTTAATGGCTATCCTTTTTCGGTTTCAAAATGTCTCTGTTCTACACTGTACCTCTTCAATACATATCAGTATAGCTTGTAAAACTTTAAAATTTCAAATAATCTATCTCAATAGGCCTCTTTTCGGTTTTCAGCTTTTGTTAAGATTCTGCTTTGCTCATGTCTGCTGCCTGGGGATTCTTACATTGATTTTCAAACTGTGTAAGCCACCTGTGGAAGCAAGGAACATTTTGTCCTATGTGTCCTGAACACTGTTTGTATGCTGACACTCTCAAAGGGGCCCAGGCTCACCGTGATGCACATAAATGAAGGATGAAGATTCCCTATGACTTCTAAATTTACTGAGAGAAGTCCTACAAGAGTTATATAAATGTGATCTGGAAGGCATGATCAGAGAGTCAGAGTCATGAAGAATGAAATTCTAATCAGTCCATTCCATCTAACAGTGGGCTTCAAATCAGCTATTTGTGTTTCTGGGTAACTTCCAGGAGTACACAGATATTAAAATATTCCTTAAAATAAATAATTATATTTAGAAAATTAATGTGCTTGGTGAGAGTTGACTTTCTTCTCCCAGCCATCTGAAATTTTATTTTGGTATGCTGATCAGGCTATAGAAACTTCTGAGGAAGAGACAAAAGGCCAAATCAAAATATTGGGGTTTGTATTGAGAAAATGAATTACTCTAATAATCAGATATCAAATTGGGTCTTTGTCAGATGTTTTCTTTGTACCTTTGTTGTGAATGAAATTGAGGGAGGATGTCATGATACTGTCAGACAAAAGGTCATAAAAAGTAATTTCAGTAACTAACTGCTATATTTGACATATGACTCGAAGAAGTTTCAAATGACAGTATTATAGAAGCATTCCTCAATTTTCATGTACTTATTTATACATAAGATGTTTTAGTTTATATATCTATAAAAACATTAATGAAGTAGTAGAATTGATGTTGACTTCTGTTTTATTCTACCAACAAGGAAAATTCATACACAGACATATGAATTAATACTAAAATCAGTCTAATCTCTCATTTACCAAATTCATTACGCCCCAAAAAAACTATGTGTGTGTATATATAATATCTATCTATCTACCTGTCTATCTATCTATCTATCTATCTATCTATCTATCTATCTATCTTCTATGCTGTATTTTCAATTTATTGTATACTGGTACTATTTTTCATGATTAAATTTAAATAAAAAAATTTAAAACTTTTAAGTTTGAGTGTCTGCAAGCTACTTTAAAAAATAAAATGTTCATTGTTTAAATATACAAGCATAGAGTTTGGGACTTTCCTGACATTTCCAACAGGAATCAGTGGGGTGGCATGAAATTGTCGCATACATCTGTGTCTTTGCTGACTGTCCTTTACTATCCTCCATGTTCATTTCCCCTCAAAGCATGGTAGCCAAGCCATAGTTCGTACAAAAGGAGCAGAAGTGTGGATGAGGCAGCAGTGACTGGAGTCAGAGGAGGCTGCTAGGTAGTTCCTAAAAAGGTATATTTGGACAGCAAGATATGTTACCAAATGCTACCCATTAATAGGTCATCCCACCTAATAATTGGTCTTAATCAAGTTCAACCCATCAAGATTAATCATCAGCTTGTGCAAAGGAAATTCTGCAAGTATTGGGGAAAGAGTTACTTTTTTAGAGGGCTAAGAGCAGTTGGAAGCATATGTCTCTTGCTAAATTGTTTAATTTAGTTAGTGTAATGGTGTCTTTAGTGAACCCAGAAGAAACAATACAATCTGAACCTTTTTAATATTTTGAACCATTAACTTCAGAAAGTATTTTGTTAAGACCCCACATATGTTTAAAAGACAAAATGTGTGGTCTGCCATAAATACAGTAAGAAAGGACATATAAATTAATTTAATATTTCAAATTAAATTAAATTTAGTATTAATATTAATGGCAGTTAATGCGGCACAAATGACCATAGCCATATTAATAAACCTCTTAGGATTAATCACGTAGACTATAACTTTTTCAAATGTTTTCATTGGCCCTCCCATCTGATACAGCTGTAACTTCATCAACAATCCTAAGATGCAAAGGCCAGTTTTCAAACTAATGACAGTAACCTTTTTTATCTTAAAACAGGTTTCCTCATTGGTGGCACCTACCTTTTACAAATTCAGATCACAAAAGAGTCAGACATCTAAATCACTATATGGAGCAGATATTAAATGGATCATATGAAGTTGCAAACGTATGTTATAATTTATTTTTCTATTTTTCCATAAAATATCAACTGTTTTATATGTTATTAGTGGGAGTGGTGGTTTATGCCTGTAATCCCAGTACTTTGGGAGCCCAAGATGGGAAGATTGCTTAAAGCCAGGAGTTTAAGACAATCCTGGGCAACAAAGCAAGACCTCATCTCTACAAAAACTTTGTAAAATTATCTAGGCATGGTGACACATGCCTGTAGTTCCAGCTCCTCAGGAGGCTGAGGCAGAAGGATCATTTGAGCCCAGGAGAGTTGGAAGCTTCCGTGAGCTATGGTAGTACCACTGCACTCCAGCCTGGGCGACAAACCCAGATCTTGTCCCTAATAATAATATTTTTATGATAACATTCTTTCAGTTCATTTATTCAATGAATATGTATGCCTAATATGTGTAAAATACATGAACTGAGAACTATGGAGCGGCAAAACAAATAGAACTTTGACTTCAAATAACTTCAGTGAAGTAATATGTGATGAAGGGACTATCAATGTTACGAAGTGCTCTAGAGTTTTAGAGGAGTACGAATCATCCCCGACTGCAATAATAAAGTTTTAGGGATAAGAAAGCATCTGAGCTGAACCTTTAACACTGGGTAGGATTTAACAGAGGCAGCCTGGGGAGATGTTTCAACAATGTAAGAAAAGTCATGAGTGAGAAAAAACAGAAAGGAATTGTATTTTTAAAGTTTAGATCTGTTGCTGCTATGACAAGGTACCACACACTTGGTGGCTTAGGACAATACATATCAATTTTCTTTCAGTCCTATGATTCAGAAGTCTGAAAAACAGGTTTTGTGGAATTAAAATCAAAATGTTAGTGGGCTGGTTCTGAAACCTTTTCCGTTTCTAGAGGCTGCTTGTGTTCCTTGGCTTGTGGCTCTCTTCCAGTGACTCACTGGCACACTCTGACCTCTGATCATGTCATCACATCTTCTTTGGCTCAAATTCTGACACTCCTGCCTCCCTCTCAGAAGGGCTTTTGTGATTACATTGTGTCCATCTGGATAATTCAGGATAATCTCACCATCTCAGGATTCCTAATGTAATTTTATCTGCAAAGTCTCTTTTGCCATTTTCAGAGTTTCCAGGGGTTAGGACATGAACATCTTTTGGTGGGAGGAATTTTTCTGTCTATCACAGCGTTTAAATGTGCAGGGCCACAGTTCTGATGGATCTCAGCATTCTTGAGAAGTAAGAGTGGTTAGAAACTTAAAACTAAGCATTAAAGAGCTTATTAATCAGGGTTCTCCAAAGAAACTGAACCAATAAAATTGTGTGTGTGTGTGAGTGTGTGTGTCTGTGTGTGTGTGTGTGTGTGTGTCACAGAGTGGGGAAAAAAGAGTGAAGAAATTTGTTTAATGGCTCACATGACTGTGAAGGTGCAAATCCAAAATCTGTAGGGTCGGCTGGCCGACTGGAGACCAGAGGAGATTATCTGCCATCTGGGTCCCAAGGCATTCTGCTCCGAGGTCAGTCTTTGTACTCAGGTCTTCAATTGATTGGATGAGGCCCACTCACATTATGATACGCTTTACTCAAACTCTGCCAATTTAAATATGAATCTCATCCAGAAAAACACTAATGTTTGACCAAATACATGGGCACTGTGACCCAGCCAAGTTGACACACAAAATTAACCATCGCAAGAGTTGTGAGGAACTAAAAACACTGTGAAGCACAATGCCCCTCACCACTTGGGTAGATCTGGGCCCTCCTTAGTAGACTAGCACGTTGTTCTTCTTACTATTTTAAGTAAGAACTTTTAAGTTGTAAAATGTAAACACACATTCATAAAAATCCAAAACAGAAAATTAAACAATTCATGGATAAATTATAAGAACACCCATGTAACCATGTAAGCATGCAGTAGTTTCAAAACATGTCTGAAAATTCTTTGCCACCTTCCCATCAAGAGGAGGCAGCTTGTGTCCCAACCTCTTGATCCCAAGAGGGCTTCTGCCATTTGCTCATCAAATAGAATATGGTGGAAGTGGCCCTTTATGATTTCCAAGATAGGTTAGAAAATGCCATGCATTTTCTGACAGTTTCTTTTGGAATTGTCACTGCCGGAGTCTTCAGCTGCCATCTTGGTGTGCTATTAGCATTCATCCTTTCTGCCCATGGCCAGGCAGTGTTCCTGGGCATAGCACTAGGCAACCAGTGCAGCCTGTTCCAGAGTGGGCAGTGAGCAGGATTACCAAGATCATTCTCTACTATGCCAGAGGTCTCCTTCATGACATTTATGTGGGATCATGCACTGAAGTAAAGGGAAATATTAAAAGTACTATTAATATTTATTTTGTAATAACATCCAAAACAGAAAAATAAGAAAGGATGAATCATAATAGCACACCAAGTCATACTTGTGCTGTCCAGAAAGATCGCTCAGTTGTGCAGATCACATTTGCAGTATGTTTGTTATGAGCAAGGGAAAAGAGATGAACAGTCTGTGCTCACTCACTATGGGGATAGAGTAGTGTAGTAGGGAAACCGAGAGAATGATAATGTTAGTAGGAGGCGAAAACAAAGAAGTAAAATAAAATAATTGTTGAAAATAGTGTAAGCAGAACAAGAGAAAAGCAAGGTGTTGTATCTGCATTCTCACTATAAAATCATTTGACATGTTTGAATACATTTGCCTTTCTATCTCAGTCAGTGGGGAATGAGTTATGACAGAGGCTTCTGCCCTGCAGGATCAAGGCAACTTAATTCATCCCATTGGGTTCCAAGTGATTTTTGCATGTTAAAGAAGCACATGGAATGTTGATATCTTGGTGTCTCTCACTGATGCTGACATTCTCTCAAGGTCATGACTATTCATTTATACTGTAGTCAAGGGCCGTGGATACGGCAGTAGCTGTAAAGGGAGGTGCTGATGGAATGGTGGATGGATTGTTACCTTTGCATGCTGAGGGCTGTCTTACTGATTATACTAACGCCCTTAGGAGACAAGACCTGTCCAGTAACTGCTGAAATTGTCAAGTTTGGCCTATGTGAACTGAGGCAAATAAGTGCAAAGTGAAAGGGGGTCTGATTTCTGGGCCCGGTGTGAAGAAGGTGAATATTGGAAGCAGCAGATTTTCCGTAGGAAACTCCTAAATATATGTGCTGTGAAAGCTCACAAGATGGGTTAAGATAGAAGTATTAGCAGAGGGCTGTCATGAGAGTAGAAAGCAAAGAAGCCAGGCATGTACAGGCAGAGAAGATTTTTTGTAAAGGTATAGTTTAGCACAGCAAGGCTTAATGAATATTGCTGCCCATTATACTCATTGCTGCATGGGGACATATGACCAAAACCTCCAAACATAGCTTGCAGTTTTCATCACTTCCACGTTTGCAAATGTGCTAATTAAAGTACTCCCATAGAGGCCCCACGGAGAGAGCTTTTATCTTGTTTTGTGTCTCTTTCAATCTCCATTGGTCAGTATTTAGGGAAAGGAAGGCTGAAGAAATTCCAGGTGCTACATTGTTTTTATCTTGAATTGAATTGAAAATCTAATGGGAAAAGATTAGATTTCATACACGAAATACTGTTGTGAAATCACACAGCCTAAAAATACTCCGAGTGAGAATATTTCAGCCATCTTCTAATACTGGAGTTTCAAGGAGGGGAATCCTGTCTTGTTTCATAATAGTCTCATACTAACAGAAGATAAAATTATGGATGTAATTCCTTTTCCCAAGATATCCTTGGGAAATTAACTTAGCTGATTTTGCACAATGAATATTTAGGGTACAATACCTTCCTGAGATGTATAATCTCACTTATTATTTCCCCTTTCTGGACTATAAAATAAATAAAATAGTGCTGTATTAATAGATGCCAAATCATCAAAAATTAAATGTGGACACTGAGAAGGCTCAATGTATTAGCTGCCACGTTGAAAATTGCTGTCTCACTCAACAAGTATTTATTGATTGCCTACATTTTATACTCTCTGGCCAGGGGTGCCAAAATAGTACCTGGTAACCAATTATTTTAGAATTAACTGGGGAGGTTTTTAAAGGAATATTCAGAGGCCCCATCCTTAAACATGCTTGTTCTAAAGGTAGAAGGTAATATATTAGGTATCTTTGTTGTTTTTCAGTAATTCTAGTGATTTCATATGCACAACCAGGTCTGGGAAACTCTACCCCAGAAATTCGGAAGCTGAATCAGACATAATGCTGCCATAAGAAGCTTACAGTCTTTGTCTGTATTCTGTCTATGTTGATATGCATCGGTAGCCTGATAAAGATTTTTGTAACTTCACACTTTGAGTATTTTCTCCCATATTCCAAAGGAATTTTACAGGACTTGAGATAATATTCATTATATGAGTTATACTGTGATAGAACAGTAATGCTGTCATCAGATGTTGCTCAGCATTAAGAAGCAGTGTGTGGTACCCAGACACCAGGAAAATGAAAAGAAAAAAAAAGAAGCTGTGTGACCTGACTAATCACTCATGCTCTCTGTGATGCATAATGTAGTCAGATTTTAATCATCTGCATGTAGGTTAATCCTCATAAAAGCATTATGCATCTCTGTATGTTTATGGACACTTATCTAAGTCAGTTTGTTTATATTCAGGAAATAAAAACATAATTTTAAGATTAAATGAAACATTTTGGCCTAAAGATCACATAAATAATTCCAAGCCAAATCATGTTATTTTCAGATTTTTTAAGTTTTGTATTATCATTACAGCTCCCTTTCTTTATATATATGTTAACATAGCTATCTACATAAACATTAGAATCTATGCAGTCTGTGTGCCATAAATATTTTTACTATTTTAAGTGATTTGAACTGCTTAGAAGATGTTTTCGTACATTCACAAATTTTATTTCCTCTTATTAATAAAATAAGAGATTTAAGTTGAATCTATACTATTTATGCTGAATACTTCTGTAGTAGAACAATCTGTCTCTCTGATTCTAGAAAAATTCTCCTAGAATGCTTTTCACATTTTATAGATGCTTGTCTTATGACAGCATAGGACAAGTAAAGATAATCCTATATGTTTCCACACTAAAGCACACCCCGATTTTAGTTGTATGATATATTTATTTATAAGAATTATAAAATATTTTACATCACTACAAAACTTTGTAAAGACTTTAAATTTTTACTGGTACTTACTATGTGGCACTCTTGATTATTTAAGTTGGTTGCAGACAAGAAATTGGAGAGAGAAAAATAATGCAATATACGCTTTACTCACAGACATGAACATAAATAATATATGACAGTGAGTGGAAACATGCAAGAAAAGGAATAGAAAATGCAGCTTTAACATGAAATTGAACAACTTTGTTCAATTGAACAAATTAACAAGTTAATTGAAAATTAACTTGCTAATATCAGATATTATTATATGCCCTTCTAGTGTCATTCTTAATTGTAAGCAGTATTACTTTTGTCAAGGAAATGAGATAAAGAGGCTGCTTTAAAATCAGTTAAGTTAGATAGGCATGAAGTCTCTGGGGATTTTGTCTAAAGATACAAGAGTGGCCCAGGTGGAGGGATGCCTATAAATCTCTGAGATTTCTGTGTGTGTGTGTCTCTCTCTCTCTCTGCCTCACACATGCACACAATTGACAAAAGAAAATGGACTATTCCAATACCTCTTCTAAAGAGCTGCTCAGTTTAGAAATCCTTGTTCCATATCTACTTGGCTCGTTTTTTAGCTTCACTCATTTCCTCAAAACAGATTTAAACTTTTTTTCTTTCAGTTTTTGTAGTTCATTCAAGTTCATTCTTATAGTGCTAACAAGAATTCCTTTTCCTTCTTTAAATTTTGCTCTCTTTTGGTGAAATCGTGTTGTGGACTAAGTAAGAACTTTATGAAAAGTAATAGAAACAGGTAATAAAAGTTACAGCAAATCATAGCAGTACCTAAACAAATGCATACCCATATTTGAGTTTAGCTTAGATATTCAAACAGCTGTTGTTTTTGTTTTAAAGTTTTGTTTTAAATTTTTTTTATAGTTTAAGTTCTGGGGTACATGTGAAGAACATGCAGGTTTGTTACATAGTTATACACATGCCATGGTGGTTTGCTTCATCCATCGCCCCGTCATCTACATTAGGTATTTCTCCTAATGCCATCCCTCCCCTAGCCTCCCATCCCCTGACAGGACCTGGTGTGTCATGCTCCTCTTCCTGTGTCCATGTGTTTTGTTGTTCAGCTCCCACTTATGAGTGAGAACATGCGGTGTTTGGTTTTCTGTTCCTGTGTTGGTTTGCTGAGAAAGATGGTTTCCAGCTTCATCCATAAAATTTTTAAAGCCATAGTCACTGTGAGCTTTAGTTCTTCTCAGTATTGTTGCTCATTACCAGAAGTTCCTTAAAATAAGAAATTGACATTTCTTAAGGTTTAAGCAGTATTATTTTTTTAAGTAGAAATCAAATGCCAAAATAAATCCAAATGGATAAATCCTAACCTAATAGTGAACATATGTTTCTTGTTCCCTGCTTGCTAAAGCCAGATGTTAATTACTACATTTGTCATTACATTGCTCTTTTCTCATTTGGAGCTAGCTGAGATTATGTTGCACACAGGATAAATGTCATATGTGTACCATCAGTAAAACCAAGATTACTCTACATAGTCTACTAAATTGCTAATGACATTTTAAAACTAGAATTATAAAGGATTCTTTAGGAGTTCACTATTCTTCACAGTGTCATTCTTCCATGTAACTCTAATATGAATATAGTGGGTTGAACTACATTAAAGACTGGACATTCTGACATGCTGCTTTATTCAAAAAAGCAATAAAATAAAATTACTGTTCAACTTTGATTTAAAACTCTTCTGGGAATTCATTCTTAAATTCTCATTTTTACAGCACTTCATCGTGTTTGAGAGAGATAGATTTAGCTTATTGTTTTAACTCCCTAAAACTAAATCTTGCAGCCAATTCTAGATGTTGGCTGACCAGTTAATAAATGGGAATGCTTAATGTGCTATTTTTAAAGAAAGAAAAAATTGATCTCTCTGTTACATTTCATTACTTCTGGCCTTTTCAACTGCTTTAACTCTGCAGTCTTTGATAACGAAAATATGTTCAGATGACATAGGAAAAGCACTTAGGTTTTAAGTAACTTTGAATTGATCAACTCTCTCAAAAAATCAATCAGATTAAATTGTAAATGACTTAATTGGCAAAGAAAATATTAGTAAGAACTCTGAAAAACTATAAACTGATGCAAATTTTAATTTAAAATTATTCAGTTGGTTTTCAAATTTGTTCTTTATTGATTGCATTGTTAAATTTAAAAGTACATTACTAGACATTGAAAATCCTATATTAGATAAATATATCTACTCTAACAGTGTGTGTATACACACACACACACACACACACACACACACACACACATAAAACCTCAGAGCATTTCATGTAGGCTAATGCATCTACCTGAGTCTTGATATCAAAGGACAGTAACTTTAGATCCCCTAAGAATAATCCCAAATATTCATTCATTTGTTCACCAAATATGTAACACTCTACATAGGAGAAATGTTCCAAATATCTAACAACTTAGTGCACAAGCACTACTTACTCAGGATGATTGCCAACCAGGAATGTGCCTTTATGGCCTGATGAGCTTGTGTTGGCTTAACATTTACTGTGATGGCAAAAAAAACCTGGAAATGCAGAGTAGGGCAAGCAGAAATTTGTATATAAACCCACTACATTTGAGTTGCCTATAAGGCTTCCAGAGATGTCAAATGGGAAGGTGGATTCATATATCTCAAGTTTAGCGGGGTAAGTTAGGCTGGAAATATTCATAATACAGTTGTCAGCCAATAATAGGTTATCAAAGTCATGAGGCAGGATGAGATTACTTATGATGAGGATGTAAATATGAAAAAGAAGCAGTCTGAGAAATAGATTGTGCAGAACCCCAATTTTAAAGCTTGAAGAGATACAGGAGAATTAACAAAGAAGACTGATCAGGAACAACGAGTTGGACTGGAAGACTGTACTGCCTGGAATTTCAGAGATAAGCATATTTCAAAGAAGGGACAGTAAGTTATGGCAAATGCTACTAATGGTCAAAAATTGAGAATTGACCACTGGATTGAGAAAAAACTGATATGATTAGTGAAATGAAGAAAAAGCAGTTTGAAAGGAGGCTGGCCAATATGGCCAGCTAGAAGCAGCTAGAGTGTATTTCTCTAATAGAGAGAAATAGAAGAGTCAAGGAAATACAGCATCTGTAACTGAAGCATCCAGGTTCATGCATTAGGATTCATCAAGAAAACATGTCACCCACAGAGAATGGAGAAAAGCAACAACCAACTCAGGAGTAACACAGAACCAGGGGAGCCTCCCCAACCCAGGAAAATGGTCAGTGAGCAAACCCCGGGAACCACACTTCTCCCATGAATCTTTGCAACCCTTGGGTCAGGAGATTGCCTTGTGGACCAACTCCACTAGGGCCTTCAGTCTGACACACAGAGCTATGCAGAATCTCTGCAGTGCCACTAAGACACACATGGAGCACAAGGAGCTTTAGATATCAACTTTCCAGCAAAAGTGGCTGCAACTCTGGCAAATGAGAGGTTAGACTCCCATACATACCCCTAAGATAAAGGCCAAATCCAAGAGGCTGAGCAGCAATGATCTGCAGGCTCCATTTCCACAGAAGCTGGCAGGATAAGACCCACTGGCTGAGAATTCCAGTCAGGCACTGGTAGCAGCATTACACTTTTCTGAGACAGAGCTCCCAGCGGGAGGGGTGGGCTGCCATCTTTGCTGTTTTGCAGCCTTAGCAGTTGTTGCCTTCAGTGCAGCCACCTTAAGAAAAAAGGCAGCAGTCTGACTGCTTTTTTTTTATTTGGGACCCTGACCCCTCTTCTCCTTATTGGGTAGGATCTCCCAGCTGGCATCACCAGCCACTCTCACCAGTGTTTTCTAGCTGGCAGTGGTTTCCAAGCCTCTTTGGGATGAAACTCCCACAGAGAAGGACAGGCTGCCATCTTGGCTCTCTTAGTTTTAGCTGTTGTTGTTTTCAGCCTCTAAAATTCTGAGGTGACTAGGGCTGGAGCGGTCCCCTGGCACAGCACAGCAGCTCTGTGGAGAAGCAGCCAGACTGCTTTTTCATGTGGGTTCTGGATCCTGTTTCTTTTCACCAGGCAGAATTTCCTGACCAAGGTCTACAGCCACCCCTGTCAGTGTGTTCAGGCCAGCAACAAGTCCATATGTCCCTGGGATAGAGATAGAGCTCCCAAATATAGAGAAAGCCACTATATTTGCTATTTCAAAGCCATTGCTGTTGGTAACTTCACTGTAGGTTCTGAAAAATCCAAGGTGACTGGAGACTAGAGCAAACCCCCAGCATACTGCATCCCTACAGAAAAGTGACCAGACTGTTTGTTACATGGGTCCCCAGCCCTGTATCTCCTCAGTGGGTGGATCCTCCTGGCCTGGGTCTCCAACCATCCCCCATTAGATATATCAAGACAGTAATAGCTCTGCAACTCCCTGGGACAGAGCTCCCAGTGGGAGGGGTGAGTTGCCATCTTTGCTGTTTTGCAACCCTTGTCCCACTGTCTCCAGGCCCTGGCGAGTCTATGGAGATCAGGGTCTGGTCCAGACCCCCAGCACAGAGCACCCACTGCACAGAAAAGTGGGCATACTGTTCTTCACACAGGTCCTGGTCATCACTGCTCACTAGGCAGGGCTTTCCAACCTGGGGCTCCAGCAAAACTACCCTTCCCCTGCCTGACCACTTTAATCAGAGGCAGCCCAGCAGTTAAAGGAACACCCACATGCAAAGATGAGAAACAGCCAATGCAAGAACTCCAGCAACTCAAATGGCCAGTTATTTCCCCATTTGACTGCACTAGTTCTCAAACAAGGGTTCTTAATCAGGCTGAGTTGGCTGGAATGACAGAAATATAATTCAGAATATGAATAGGAACAAAGATCATTGATATTCAGGAGAACAGCAAAACTCAATCCATAAGAATTACAATAAAATAATACAGGAGCTGACAGGTGAAATAGATAGTATTAAAAAAAAACCCTAATAGATCTGATAAAGCTGAAAAACATGCTAAAAGTATTTTACAATGCAATTACAAGTATTAACAACAGAATAGACCAAGCTGGGAAAAGAATTTCTGAACTTGAAGACTAGCTCTCTGAAATAAGACAGTCAGAAAAAAGTAAATATAAAAAGAATGAAAAAATTGAACAAACCTCTGAAACATATGGGATCATGTAAAGAAACCAAATCTATGAATTATTTACATCCCTAAAAAGGAACGGGGAGAAAGCAAACAACTTGGAAAATATATTTCTGAATATTATCAATTGAAAACTTCCCCAACCTTGCTAGAGGAAAACAGTAAAACTCAGGAAATACAGAGATTCTACAGAAGATAATCATCCCAAGACACATAATCATCAGATTTTCCAAGGTTGAAATGAAAGAAAATATATTAAAGGGAGTTAGAGAGAAAGGGAAAGTAACCTACAAAGGGAACACCATCAGGCTAACAGTGAACCTCTCAGCAGAAAATCTACAAGCCAGAAGAGACTGGAGGCCTATATTCAACATTCTAAACAAAACAAAAATCTTCTACCAAGAATTTTATATCTTGCCAAACTAAGCTTCCTCAGCTAAGAAGAGATAAGATCCTTTACAAATAAGCAAATGCTGATGGAGTCTATTACCTCCAGACCTACCTTACAAGCGATCTTGAAAGGAGCACTAAATAGGAAAAGGAAGCACCATTATCAGTTGATACAGAAACACACTTAATTACATAGGCCAGTGACACTCTACAGCAAACACACAAACAAGCTGGCACAATGACCAGCTAACAACACAATGACAGGATCAAATCCACATATAACAACAATACTAAACTTGAATGTAAATGGGCTGAATACCACATTTAAAAAGCACAGAGTGGTAAGCTGGTTAGAAAAGCATGACCCAATGATATGCTATCTTTAAGAGTTCCATCTCACAAACAGTGACACCAATAGACTCAAAATAAAGGGATGGAGGAAAATCTACCAAACAAATGGAAATCAGGAAAAAAGCAAGAGTTGCAATCCTAATTTCCAACAAAACAGACTTTAAACCAACAAAGATACAAAAAAAAGAGAAGAGTATTACAAAATGGCAAAGGGTTTAATTCAACAAGAAGACCTAACTATCCTAAATATATATGCACCCAACACAGGAACACCCAGATTCATAAAGTAAGTTCTTAGATACCTACCTACTTAGACTCCCATACAATAATACTGTGGGACTTCAACACTCCTCTGACAGTATTAGATAATTGAAGCAGAAAATTAGCAAAGATATTGAGGATCCGAACTCAACATTGGACCAAGTGGATCTAACAGACTTCTATGGAACTCTCTACACAAAAACAACAGAATATACATTCTTCCTATTGCCACATGGCACATACTCTAAAATCAATCACACAATCAGACAAAAACAATGCTCAACAAATTCTAAAGAACCAAAATTATACCAAACAATTCTCAGACCACAGGAAAATAAAAATAGAAATCAAGACTAAAAATATTGCTCAAAACTGTACAATTACATGGAAATTAAACAACTTACTCATGAATGGCTTGGGGGTATATAATGAAATTAAGGCAAAAATCAAGAAGTTCTTTAAACTATTAATACACACCAGAATTTCTGGGACACAGCTAAAGCAGTGTTAAGAGGGAAATTTATAGCACTAAACACCCACATCAAAAACTTTGAAACATCTCAAATTAACAACCTAACATCACAACTAAAAGAATTAGGGAATCAAGAGTAAACCAACCCAAAAGCTAGCAAAAGAGTAACCAAATAAGAAATAACCAAATAATAAGAAATAACCAGAATCAGAGCTTAATTGGAGAAGATCAAGACACAAATAAAGCAATCAATCAATCTAGGAATTAATTTTTTGAAAAAATTAGTAAGATACATAGTCCACCAGCTTTATTAATAAAGAAGAAAAGAGAGAAGATACAAATAAACACAATTAGAAATAAAAAAGGGGACATTACCATTGACCCTACAGAAATGCAAACAACCATCAGAGAGCACCTCTATGCACACAAACTAGAAAACCTTAAAGGGATAGATAAATTCCTGGACACACACACCATTCCAAGACTGAACCAGGAAGAAATTGATTCCCTATACAGACTCATAATGAGCCCTGAAATTAAATCAATAATAAATATCTTACTAAGCAAAGAAAGCTAAGGATCAGATAGATTCACAGCTGAATTCTACCAGATATATAAAGGAGAGCTGGTACGATTACTACTGAAACTATTCCAAAAAATTGAGGAGGGACTTTTCCTCAACTCATTCCATGAGGCCAGCATCATCCTAATGCCAAAACCTGTCAGAGATACAACAAATAAAGAAAACTTCAGGCCAATATAACATTGATGCAAAGATTCTCAACTAAATATTTGTAAACCAAATCAGAAGCACATAGAAAAACTAATTCACCACAGTGAAGTAGGCTTTATCCCTGGGATGAAAGGTTGGTTCAACATATGCAAATCAATAAATATAATTCATCATATAGATAGAACTAAAGACCAAAACCACATGATTATTTCAATAGATGCAGAAAAGGCTTTTGACGAAATTCAACATCCCTTCATTTTAAAAACTTTCAATAAAGTAGATACTGAAAGAACCTATCTCAAAATAATAGAAGCCATCTATAACAAACCCACAGCCAACATTATACTGAATGGGCGAAAGGTGGAAGCATTCCCCTTGAAAATCCGCACAGGATAAGGATGTCCTCCCTCACCACTCCTATTCAGCATAGTGTTGGAAGTCTTGGCCAGAGCAATCAGGTAAAAGAAATAAATAATGGGCATCGAAATAGGAAGACAAGAAGTCAAGCTATCCCTATTTGCAAATGACATGATACTATATCTCAAAAACCCCATTGTCTCAGTCCAAAAGCTCCTTAAGCTGACAGACAACTTTAGCAAAGTTTTGGGATACAAATCAATATACAGAAAGCAGTAGGATTCCTCTACACCAACAAAGTCAAGCCAACAGCCAAATCAAAAATGAAATCCCTTTCACAATTGCCACAAAAAGAATAAAACAGCCAGGAATACAGCTGACCAGAAAGGTAAAAGATCTCTGCAGTGAGAATGATAAAACACTGCTCAAAGAAATCAAAGATGGCACAAACAAATGGAAAACATTCCATGCTCATGTATAGCAAGATTAATATTAAAATGACCATACTTCCCAGAGCAATTTACAGAATCAATGTTATTCTTATCGAACTACCAAAGATAATCTTCAGAGAACTAGAAAAAGCAATCCTAAGCAAAAAAGCATGATACTGATAAAAGAAAACAAAACAGAAAACAGACATATATACCAATAGAACAGAATAGAGAGCCCAGAAGTAAGGCTGCACACCTATAGCAAACTTCTTTTTGACAGACCTGACAAAAACAATGGGGAAAGGAATCCCTATTCAAAACATGCTACTGGGATAATTGGCTCACCATAGGCTGAAGATTGAAACTGGACCCCTTCTTTGCACTGTATACAAGACCCACTCGAGATGGAATAAAGACTTAAATGTAAAACCCAAAACTATAAAAACCCTAGAGGATAACCTAGACAATACCATTCTGAACATAGGAACAGGCAAAGGTTTCGTGATGAAGACACCAAAATCAATCACAACAAAAGGAAAAACTGACAAATGGGATCTAATTAACTTAAGAACTGCACAGCAAAAGAATCAACAGAGTAAACAGAAAACCTACTGAATGGGAGAAAATATTTGCAAACTATGCATCTGACAATGGTCTAATATTCACATCTATAAGAAACTTAAACATATTTATAAGAAAAAAATACAACCCCATTAAAATGAAAGCAAAGGAAATGAACATTTTTCAAAAGAAAACATACCTGTAGCCACAAAGCATATGAAAAAATACCCAGTATCGCTGATCATTACAGAAATGCAAATCAAAACCACAATGATATATCATCTTACACCAGTCAGGAGACCTGTTATTAAAAATTCAAAATATAATAGGTGCTAGAGAGGTTATGGAGAAAAGGTAATGCTTATACACTGTTGATGGCAGTGTAAATTAATCCAACCATTGTGGAAAGCAATATGGTGATTCCTCAAAGACCTAGAAACAGAACTACCACTTAACCTAGCAATCCCATTACTGGGTATATGCCCAAAGCAATATAAATCATTCTACCATAAAGACACATACAGGTGTATGCTTACTGCAACACTATTCACAATAGCAAAGAAATGGAATCAACCTAAATGCCCTGAATGGCAGATCATGGATAAAGAAAATGTGGTATGTATATACCATAAAATACTATGCAGCCATAAAAAGAGCAAGATCATGTCCTTTGCAGGAACATGGATGGAGCTAGAGGTCATTATTCTTAGCACACTAATGCAGGAACAGAAAACCAAATACCACATGTTCTCACTTATAAGTGGGAGCTAAATTTTAAGAATACATGAACACAACGACAGGAAGAACAGACACTGTAATCTTCTTGAGAGTGGAAGTTTGGAGGAAGGAGAGGATCAGAGAAAGTAACTACAGGAAACCAACATAACAAGCCTGCACATGTGCCCCTGAACTTTAAAGTTTTTTAAAAAAGGAAAAAGATTGAATTTTAATCAGGAAATCGATTTATGAATCTATTAATAAATCTGATAAGATTTTAATTAAAAAAAACCAGTTTGATGGGAATGTTAGAAACAAAAACTTGCTTAGAATTGCTTAAGGGAGAATGTAAAGAGAGGAATTTGAGATAGAAAGCAGAAAACAATCCTTGCAGGAGCTTCGCTCTCAAGATGAGAGTGTGCAGAGAAATGAAGGTCAAGATTTTTCTTTATTAAAATAAATTATAGCATCTTTATGAATTACAGTGACCAAAGATCGTAGGCAAGTGCAATAGCAAGAAGTGGAGGGCAGTATAGCCATTAGACATGGTATTCAAAGAAGGGCATTTTTATGAATGAAGAAAATGTAGAGGCCAGAAGAGCAAGGAAATGCAAAGAGGATGCCTACCCCACCTTCCTCTGGGACCAGGATTATTAAGAAAATGAGAGGGATCACAGCTACCACTTCAGAGACTTGAAGGGGAAGAGCAATGGAATGCTCAGAGAATACAATGTGTTTAGCACATAAGGAATTTTGCTCATGGCATTCTCCAAGGCTTATTGCTGTCTTTTCTTTTTTCCACCATGCTGCATTTTCATCTTTCTTAAAACAAACATGATTGTAATGCTTTTCTGCTTTAAACTGATAAGTAGGTCAAACTAGCTTTAAGCGAGAAGAGGAACGTGCTCTAGGTTCCCTACAAAGTTTTCTCTTGCCCTCTGCTGCCTGTCCCCATCAGCACTCTTCACTTCTGTATGTGAGTCTGGACTTACTAACCATAGAGTCCTGGTTTTGATTATACTCATTCCAAACAGTCAATCATGTATTTTCTGCAGTGTTCAACCTCCTCATTTCTAGAACACGGTAGTTAAATTCAGAGTTTTTTACCTTGGAAACTACAACCACATCAGGAATTAATCAGAAAAGAAACATTCTTCACAATGTGAGGATCTTCTGGGTATTTCAGGACACTTAGGATAAGTAATCTTGCCCATTAATTTCTAGCTGAATCCTCTAGTCCTTGAAACAACCAAAAGTATGGCCACACACTTTCCAAACACCTCATAATGTAGGGTTGGTAGATATAATACGGGTTATCCAGTTAGACTTGAATTTTCCATAAACAATAATGTTTTTAGTAAAAGCAAGTCCAAAATATTGTATGGGCTCTATCTGTTTTTATTTACCCTATCTGGTAAGCCTGCATATGGCGAACGCTCCTGCATACATCATAGTCTAGGTAAAAATGGTCCCTTGGAGTTGTGCGGTATCCAACCTGCATGACTAAATGTAGCAACACTGTTCGGAGGTCAACACCAGTGGAGAACACTGGCGTAGGTTATTAGAGAGAGCAATTGCAGCACTGGCATTTCTATAAATTTCCAGACTATCTACTGGCGCAGTGTGCTGAAAGCTGTGGGATACATACATATAAGCAAAGTCAAGTCAGAAAATTTAAAAGTTGATCGTTTTGAGATCTAGCAATATTACTTTTTGTACCTTCTTCATCTCTTTTATTGATTTATCCCTCTCTTGATTCTGGATCTTGTTTGTTTATTCCCAGGAAAGAAAGTAACCTTGTTACAATAAGAACTTAGTATTTAGTCGACCACACCCAAAATTATAAATGAGGACTTGAAGGATATGACAGTGTAAACACAAGGGAATAATTAGCTGGTGGTGACATTTCAGACACTAATTGGAAAGATTTCTTGCCTACTATTGAAGCTTAATAACCATTGGGTAGTGAGGTCAAAATGTCACCAAAGGAAAGTAATTGACTAGTTGTCAAAAGGCCAAAGAAGGTCACATTTCCTTAAACAGATTCTGCAGTCTGAGGTTTGATTTTATGCTTTCAAAATAAAAAAGCTTGACTAGGTCATCTCCTTGAAAATGAGTCTATTTCTTAATAGTAGACTTCTATTAAACAAGTTCACAAGAGATCAATTCACAGAGATGAAAATTGGTGACTAATTTACAGTGATGCATAGATGAAAACTGGTGACTAATTTACAATGATGCATAAACTGCTACGCAGATAAGTATATCTGCATTTCAAACTGATGTATTCTACGTTTGAAGACAGACATCAGTTTGTTTCTGGTAAGTAGTATTTATTGAAGAGAAACACTGTATTAAGCATAAGTGAAAAAGTCACAATCTCTGCGCTTATATTTTACTGACAAGATTAACAAGGGTAGAGAAAAGAGAATGTGGCAAACCCTGGGCAAATGGGTGGCTAGGGGTAGAAAAGAAAGAAAAAGGAGAATGTAGGAAGACAAGGAGGTGAGAGAGCATGACACGCCTGAAAAAGTAAACATAATTCAGCATAGGTAAGCATTAAGTACCAGATGAGAAATGACGAGAGAAGAACACAGAAATGAGAAAGATCCCAGTCAGGACCAGTCTTACAAGCTTTGTTCAACAGTTGGTCTGTTTCTTAAGAGTAATGCAGAATCACTATAGGTTTTAAGCAGTTAATTATTAGATTTTCATTTTGAAAGATTTGCCGGGCAATTGTGTAGAGAATGGACTGGATTAAAGGACCCCTGCTGTAACACAGATGAGAACTGGTGATGCGAGAAGGTGAGTAGGTGAGATATTTAGCAAGCACAATCCACAGGATTTAGCAATTAATTTTTTGTATAGGGTGAGGAGGACAGAGAGTCCAAGTAGGTAAACTCTGTTTGGAGCCTGGACACAGGAGAAGAAGCAAATTGAGGTGGAGGAAAGGGAGTATCTAGTGGTGCACTTTTGTGGTTTAATTTGTCCTTAGTAGAGTCAAGTGAGCCATAAAAAGATATTTTGAGATAGAGGGCTTAGGTTTCCGAAACAAATCTGGAATAAAAATTTAGACTTGTGCATTGTTAAACACATCACCAAAGATCATACTATCACCCAGAAAGGATACATTAGAGTAATGAGAGAGATGGGCCTAGATGTGAGAAACACTTAAACTTAAATCATAAACAAAAGGACAAAGAGTCTGCAAAAAGTCTCAAAAGGGATGGCAAGACAAAGGAAGACAGTCACTTGGGAGAACATGTAATGCAAAAGCAAAGACAAGACCGAATTCACTAAAAATGAAATAGCTATATCAAGACAAAGGAAATTCCCACTGGTTTTGAAATACATATATATTTATATATATCCATTTATATATATATATTTTTTTATATATCCACATATATATAAATATATATATACATGTAGATATATATTTCTCATATATGTATGTATTTTTTTTTCAGAGAGGGGTTGTTAGAGAAGATAATTAGAGCATTTTTCAGAGGACATTTAGTGGCAGAAACCTGAATGTAGTTTATCATAAAGTGAATAGAAATTGAAGAAGTGGAGCCAGTGGGAGTGGAGACAATTCTTCCCATAGGTTTGTTTGCACCAGGGAAGAGAAAAAGAACACACAATTTGCAACGGGCATTAATGACAAAATTTGATTTATGTGTGAGTATACTTTGGGTGATTTGACTCACTTGTTTGTTAGTTTTTAAAATGGAGAAAATTTACCATATTTTATGTTGATGAGGACAAAAGGGAAGAGGATAAAGTAGCTAAAATATAAATGGGAATTTTCTACAAGGTTCCTGAGGAGGATTAATAGAATCCAGGAAACAGATGAAGGGCTCAGCATTAGATGATTTGCCAGGGCTGCATAACAAAATACTATAAACGAAGTGGCTTAAACAACAGAATAGTATTGTGTCACAGTTCTGGAAGCTGAAAGTCTGAAATAAAGATGTCTGCAGGGTTGGTTCCTTCTGATGGCTATGAGGAAAGAATCTATTCCAGGTCTCTCTCCTTGGTTGTAGATGGTCATCTTCTTCCTATGTCTCTTTACCTATCTTCCTTCTATGAGTGTGTCCAAATTTACTCTTTTCATAAAGATACCAGTCAATTAGATTAAGAGTCCCTTCTACTCCAGTATTGTTCAATCTTAACTAATTATATCAGCAATCACCTTATTTCCAAATAAGATCACATCTTGGAGTACTGGGGATTAGAACTTTAAGATATGAATTTGGGAGGGGGACACAATTCAACTAAAACAGATGGAAAGACACATGTTTTTCCATTGTAAGAGGAAGGAAAGTTGTGTGTCTGTAGATTGTATGGCAGGAAGTTTAGGAATTTTCATCTGTCTTTTATTTTCTTTGAAGCAGAGATAGTCATTGCCAGAGAAGGAGTCAGAGTTGGAAGTTAAAGTCTCCTGGGGAAGAGTAGAAAGAGCGATTGGACAGAGTGAGAGAAAAGAACAGGGAGACTGTCAGGCAGCTTTGACAGCTATTATGGTATTAGCCTATGAAAGGTGGTCCAAGGAAATAATTATTCTTTGGTGCCCTTTAGGTAATAATGTAGGGTCTCATGGAGAGGGCTACTTTAGTCATATAGTGGCTTACAATAAAATGTCTGCCAGTTTTGCTAAAGAAAAGCTGTTCTCGGACTTGCCAGTTAGCCATCCATTTAGCAATCAGGTTAAATGTCAATTTGTTTCTGATTATCCCTATTTAAAAGAGAAACATGCTTCTCTGTACATAGTAAAATTAAATATAACTAGTTTTATTAGAGAAATATAATGTTTTCTCCACTTAATCACGGTCTAAAGAGAGAGAACACCTTATGCATCTTCCTGTCTCGAAATATCCCCTGACAGTTATCAGTGCTGTGAGTGTAGGCAGTACTCAGTGAGTACTCCTAGAATTGAACTTGAGTAGTAATGGTTACTCACTAAGTGAGCATCTGTGTCCCACTCAGAGTAATTTTTCTCAGAAAGAGCATCCAAACATACACCTTGTTTTAGAAAACTGAGATGTGAAATGCATGCATATTTGTAAAATTCAAGAATGTGACATTTACAATGAGCTCCAAGAGCAGAGCACACCTGAGCCTCTTGAAGAAACAAAAAGTAATCTGACCGCTAATCACACAAAAGTTTAGTTTAACTTAATGGTCAAATAATAGTATTGACTTAATAAACCTTGCTAATATACTTTCTATTTGTAGAATCTATAATAGGTACCTATTTTTAAATTATATATGTGGCAATTTTATGTAATAATGAATAGGAGTGACAAATATAAGAAATGAAGAAATATGTTTTGTTTTGTTTTTCAGAGTGATTGTGTACTTAGCTTTTTCCTCTCTGAGGCTGTGCAACAAACAACTGAAGAATCATCGCTTGTGTACCTAGGCAAGTAAATTTGTCATTATACTATGTGCAGTGATTTTCAATATAATTGGACAAAAAGAAATCACAACTAATTTTTTTTCACTTTTTGAATTAAAATATCTTTTTAAGAGTAAGCCTTTAATACTCTTTTCTAACCATTTCCATAGTATAAACTTGAATAATCCAGACATTGGAAAAAGAAAACATGAGGTTGTAGAATCCTAGAGGTGTGGGACTTTGATGAAAGGTTGACCTCCGTTCTGTCATTAAAGTCGCTCAAGAAAATTGTTTCTCTGTGTTTCAGGAGAAATTAAATTGCAGACCACTGTTAAATCCTTTTATTTTGATTCTAATATTATCTCTTTGAAAGGTGTTTTGAAATACGTTTGCACACATTAGAGTTTAGGACTATTGTTGCAAAAACTAAAATAGTTGAGAAGTTGAGAATTTTTTTGTTTTCTTTTTTTTTTATTACTTACATCATAGAATATTCAAGATTTATTTCAGCAGTGATGAGTGACAAAAGATTTGATTCCCAATACATTTAGATTATAGGGTATATATTAAATGTATCTATTATCTTAAAATAACAGAACACGTCTTTCCTAGCACAATATGCAAATTATTACAACAAGCAAGGATTAGGAGGAAGTTATTCCTTCTTGTGCTACTCACATTATTTTCTTTTCCATGTTTCTGAATTCTTAATTCCTTTGTCACAGAACTTTAGCTGGTTCTAAGTAAGAAGTACAATTTTTAAGCACTATTCCTGTCCGTTGAAGTGTATGTTGTTAATGATTACAGGATGAAATCATTCAAGTGTATTAAAATATTGGTTAACCTAGGAACACATTAAGCAAAAAACTCAGATTTCACCATTTTACTACCTCCGCAAGTTAATTAAAAGGTGGATTCCAGATACCTGTGTATCTAGGCACATGACTAGAAAACTAATAGCAATATTTAACTCTCAATCTGGGAGATATTAATACTCTTTGCCTTTACTCACTAACTATACATGCCTTGGGAGAACAATTGAGGAATCTGAGAAATTTATGTTTTTCAGATGCCAATTCAATTATCTGTATTCTCTACCTAAATCTTCTCTTTGGCTTCTGATTGCTCTTAGGCAGGGCCAACTGTATCCACTTCTGATCTGCACAGTCACATAGGGCAGGGTGCTTCTGGCCATTGATTTAACACTCAGCTTCCACTGTCTTGAAATTCTTAATACGTTTTGAAAAAGCATCCCCACATTTTTATTTTGCATTGGGCTCCACCAATTAATGTAGCTGGTCTTGCCCTTTGAATAAACACCAACCTTCATCATGGCATCCCAGCAGAATATGGTACCACTAATTTCCTTTCTATCATCAGGCCCTTCCTCGTCTTGATTTCAATTCTCTATGCCTAGAATACTTGACTTCTATTTCTGCTTCTCCATTCTTTCAAGAATCCTTCCGAATGCAGCACAGTTATCTTTGCTATACACTTCTAGAATGTTATTTCTTCAAAACACTTACTGCAATAATTCTCACTTGTGTGTTTGTGGACTAGAAATCCATTAGGGGATAGTCCATGTCCATATGGCTCAACATTGTATCCCCGGGGCCATGCACGATGTCTGGCCTACTATAGTTGTTCAATAAATAATTACTGAATAAATAATTGATGACAGAAAGAACAACTATGGAGGATACCTTGATATTCCCTATCAAGGTGGCTTGGCATTTGTAAAAAATAGTTTTTGATTTTGTTTTTTTCTCTCTCATCGTTATCAAAATCATGCTATTCCTCCCAAACTCATTACTTCATGTATAATTGTCCTGGCACAAGAAATTCAAGGCCCCCAACCACTAAAATTATCTTAAAGTTATCACTTGGAATTAAAAAAATCTACAAATTATTACACTAAATACAGTGGATACCAGACTCAGCAAAGCACTAACGAAAAAGTAGCTGGATTTATTCTAAGTGTATATTTTTTAACTCTCTAATGACGTGATCCTATATTTTCTCCAAAAATGAATATAGCCCACATACTTCCAGAAAAAATGATAAAATTATCTATCTACCAACAACTACTACATAGCTTTGACACACAGAAGACAGATATTTGTCAAGGTACAGGAATGATAACATAGGTAATGGAGTAGAACATGATCAAAGACAGCAATTGTCAGGGTTAAGAGAATGAGTTAATGAGCATGGTTAGTTAGGAGCCATTGATAGTTACAAATGATTGCAAACAAAAGCTTTCAATCATTACCTCATATCACTGCCTCCCATTTGAGATCTTAATTTAAAAGAGAACTTGAGGCCATGCAGTCTACATGGCAGGGTCTCACTGGTTAACGGTCTAGCTACTTGCTCTGGCAGAGCCCAGATCAGTTATCCATGGGTTGAAGTATGGTACTCAGATTTTTCAATAAAAATTTTAATGATGCAAAGGCCAAGCAGTATAAGAATACAACTATTTAAAAATAAATATTTGTATTAAGTTGTTTCTGAAACATTCAGTTGAAAGCTTTAAAATAGCATACATTTTGCTATGTTGTATGACCTCATGTTTTTAATTAGAAAAATATTTTAGACTTTCATTTGTCTCTGCTCTGGGAAGGAAAAGATTCAAAAATGATGAGTTAGAAGGCTTTCTCTAATTACCTCATCGCTAACATCTGAGTGAGAAGGATATAACTGAAATCTAAAAAGTCTAACTATATCTGTGTTAGAGAAACACCAAGAAAAACCACAACATTGAATATAATTGGATGGTAGATGAAGTAGAGTGAGAAAAATTGTGCACGCTGATTTCACCTTTCACTTTTATTCACTTCTGAAACACGTATTGCCAAAAGAAATAAAATGTCTAAGGCTATTAAATAAAGGCAACTGCTAAAACAAAAGTAACAACTGTCTTAGGTATCACAAATACATGAAAATAAAAGCAAATTATTTAGCAAAAGACTTCCTTTAAAAACCATACAAACAATAATATAAAGTATTAAGACAGACCTAAGAGAAAATGAATCTATTATATTAATGAGTATAAATAGGCTTAACTCATCTATTAAGGAAATTCTTTTTCAAATTGGAATAAAAAGCAAAGCATAACTCTATGTGAAAACACACCTAAAACAAAGTGATTATAAAAGGTTGAAAATTAAAATACAGCCATAGGTATATTAGGCAAAACAGAGAAAAATCAATCAGAGGTCACAATCTTGACAGAAAAAAAGGAAGAATGTAGGCTAAAAAGCATTGAATTAAATAAGAGATAGGACTTTATAATGAGTATAATTCTCAATAAAGATAGGAGCAGTTATGACTTCATATCAAATAATATAACAGCAACATATCTAAAGCAGAAATTATAGAACACACAAGAAGAAACACACAAAAACACACTAGTTGTAGGATATTCTAATTCACATGTGTTGAGTTATGAAAGACCAAATGGAAAAAACTGAGTAGATTCATAGAAAAATAAAGTAGTTAATAAGTCAAAATTGATTAATTTGTATATTTTATCCTGATAAAATAATGTATCTTCTCTTCAAATGCCTATGAAAGTTCATAAGAATAGATGATATATTTGACCACAGAGAAGCTCAATAAATTTCAAAGAGTAAAAATAATGTAGTTGAAATTCTTTTATCATAGTACAATAAAGAAATTTTCAGAAAGCTACAAGACACTTAAGTTTAGGAATTAAAAAAAATCTTTTGAACAACTGTTGGATCAAAAGGATTACAGAGCAAATTTGAAAAATTTCTAAAGGCTAGCAACAGTGAAATACTACATCTCAGAAACCATGAAAGACAAAATTGTACTCAGAGGAAAATTAGAATAAGAATCACAAAACAAAACAAACAGACCAAAACAAGATAAAGATAAAAGTAGATTTCAATAAGTTAGAACAAAGAAAACAGTGGAAAAAGTAAATTAATTCCCAAGTAAAAAATAAACAATAAAATAAATGAGTCACTATCTAACCTAATCAAAAATGGGGCCTAATGTGAGTATGCGAAGTATTAACACGAAAGGAAATGCAAGAATTAACCGTAGAAAGATTAAAGAATAGTAACAGACTACCTGTTCAACCCCATGAAAGTAAATTTTTAAATCTGTCTAAAATTGATAATTTTCTAGAAAAAAAATAAATTTACTTGGTTCAGAGAAGATAAGCCCAAATAGCAAAGCAAAAAGAACAAAGCTGGAGGTTCACATTACCTGACCTTAAACTATAGTGGACATTAGAGAGCTGAGCTGAGCAAAATACATGGGTAGAGAAAGCAGCAGAAAGGCCATGGGAGCTCACTGGATCCCCAAGCAGCCCATTCCTGCCTGGCACCACAGGGATTCATCAGGGATGTGGCCAGAGGAGAAGGGGGTAAAATTGAACAGGGAGAAGGAATTCTCTAGCTGAACTTTGTAACCATTTGGATGGGGCTAGAAGCCTTCTGGCCAGAACTCAGGGGAGGGCAGGAATCCAGCTTGCAGACTTCAGAGGCAGGAGAAGAACTGAAGCCCTTTTCTTTTGCAGCTGGGAGGTGGAAAGCTTAGGACAAGTTTTCAAGCCTGACTCACCCTCCACTTGGAAACAGACTCTGGGCTGTTGCTGAGGGTTATGGTGGGAGTGAGACTGGCCCTTCAGTTTGCATGGGAGCTCAGTGAGGCCTGTAAATGCCGTCTTTCCCCCACTTACCAGACAACCTGCATGACTCAGCAGAGGCAGCCATAATCCTCCTAAGAACACAATTCCAGTAACTTGGGACTCTCACCCCCACCCCCCACAACAGCCATAGCAGCAAGACCTGCCCAAGGAGACTCTGAGCTCAGACACACCTAGCCCTGCCCCCACTTGATCATCCTTCCCTACCACCCTGGTAGCAGGAGACAAAGAATGTATAATCTTGGGAGTTCTAGGACCCTGCCCACTGCTGGTCCCACTCCACACTACTCCAACTGATGCTTTCTAGAAAGTGCCACCTCCTGGCAGGAGGCCATTGGCATAAGAGCATTAAACCACCAAAGCTAAGGATCCCCACAGAGCCCATTGCACCTTCTGCCACCTCACCAAAATAGATGCTGGTATCAGTCACTAAGAGACTAATAGATGGTTCACATCATAGGACTCTGTGCAGATAACCCCTAGTACCAGCCCAGAGCCAGGCAGGCTTGCTGGGTGGCTGAACTCAGAGGAGAGACAACAATCATTGTGCTTCAGCTCACAGGAAGCTACATCCACAGGAAAAGGGGGAGAATGCTACATCAAGAAAACACCCCATGGGACAAAAAACTGAACAACATCCTTCAGTCCTAGACCTTCCCTCAGACAGAGGCTACCAAAAGAGAAGGAACCAGAAAACCAACCCTGGTAATATGATGAAACAAGGCTCATCAACACCCCTCAAAAATCACACTAGTTCACCAGTAATGGATACAAACCAAGAAGAAATCCCTGATTTACCTGAAATAGAATTCAAGAGGTTAGTTATTAAGCTAATCAGGAAAGAATCAGAGAAAGGCAAAGTTCAATGCAGAAAAATCCAAAATATGATACAAGAAGTGAAAGGAAAAATATTCAAGGAAATACATAGTTTAAAGGAAAAAACAATAAAATATTCAGGAAACTTTGAACACACATTTAGAAATGCGAAATAATCTGGGAAATCTCAGCAATAGAATTGAACAAGTCAGAGCTCAATGGCAAGGCCTTTGAATTAACCCGGTCCAACAAAGACAAAGAAAAAAGAATAAGAAAATATGAACACAGCCTCCAAGAAGTCTGGGATTTTGTTAAATGATAAAATCCAAGAATAATCGGTGCTTCTGAGGGAAAAGACAGTTCTAAAACCTTGTTCTAAAAACATATTTGGGGGAATAATCATGGAAAACTTCCCTGGCTTGGCTAGAGTCCTAGACATGAAAATACAAGAAGCACTAAGAATACCTGGGAATTCATCACAAAAAGTTCTTCTCCTAAGCACATTGTCACCAGTTTATCCAAATTAAGGCAAAGGAAAGAATCTTAACACCTGTGAGACAGAAGCACCAGTTAACCTATAAAGGAAAACCTATCAGATTAACAGCAGATTTCTCAGCAGAAGCCCTACAAGCTAGAAAGGATTTTGGCCCTATGCTCAGCCTCCTAAAACAAAAACAGTTATCAGCCAAGACTTTTGTATCCAGCGAAACTAAGCATCATATATGAAGGAAAGATACCGTCTTTTTCAGACAAACACATGCTGAGAGAATTCCCCATTACCAAATCACCTCTACAAGAACTGCTATAAAGAGCTCTAAATCTTAAACAAATCCTGGAAACACATCAAAAAGAATCTCTAAAGCATAAATCACACAGGGCCTGTAAGACAAAACTGCAAGTTAAAAAGCTAAAACAAACAAAAAAAACAAAACAATACACAGACAACAAAAAGCATGATGAATGCAATGGTACCTCATATTTCAATACTGTCGTTGAATGTAAAAGAACTAAATGCTCCACTTAAAAGATACAATAAAGCAGAATGGATAAGAACATACCAACTGACTATCTGCTGCCTTCAGGAGACTCACCTAATACATAAGGAGCCTGTATAGCCAATACAAGACTAGGCAAAAAGAACAAATCTGGAGGCATCACACAACCTGATTTCAAACTATACAATAAGGCCATAGTCACCAAAACAGCATGGTACTAGTATAAAAATAGGCATATAGACCAATGGAAAAGAACAGAGAACCCAGAAATAAACCTGAATTCTTACAGCCAACTGTCCTTTGACTAAGCAAACAAAAACATAAAGTGGGGAAAGGACAGACACCCTTTCAACAAATGGTCTGGGATAATTGGCTAGCCACATGTAAAAGAAAGAAACTGGATTCTCATCTCTCACTTTATATAAAAATCAACTCAAGATGGATTAAGGACTTAAACCTAAGACTTGAAACTGTAAACATTCTAGAAGATAACATTGGAAAACCCCTTCTAGACATTGGCTTAGTCAACAATTTCATGACCTAGAACCCAAAAGCAAATGCAATAAAAACAAAGATAAATAGCTGGGACCTAATTAAACTAAAGTGCTTTTGTACAGCAAAAAGAACAGTCAGCAGAGTAAACAGACAACCCACAGAGTAGGAGCAAATCTTCACAATCTATATATCTGACAAAGAATTAATATCCAGAACCTACAATGAACTCAAATCAGTAGGAAAAACAAAGCAATCCCACCAAAAAGTGGGCTAAGGACATGAATAGACAGTTTTCAAAAGATGTACAAATGGCCAACAAACATTAAAGAAAAAATACTCACCCTCACTAATGATCAGGGAAATGCAAATCAAAACCACAATGCGATACCACCTTACTCCTGCAAGAATGGCCATAATAAAAAAAATTAAAAAACAGTAGATGTTGGCGTGGATGTGGCAATCAGGGAACACTGCTACACTGCTAGTGGGAATGTAAACTAAGGAAATAAAGCCGCACACCTACAGTCATCTGATCTGCCATAGAGCCAAAAAAAAAGCGAGGGGAAAGGACTCCTTGTTCAATAAATGGTTGTTATATACATATATAAAATACACATTTTATGTAGTATATTTGTATCTATATGTAATATATAATTAATATCTGTATATCAGTTTTGTATTTGATACTTTTATTGAATTCTCTTATTTATTAAAGACATTATCCTCTGAGGTAGAAAAATTCAACATCTTAAAGATGTCATACATTTCCAATTAATTTTGAAATGTAATATAATTTTTTAAAAAATTAATGAGTTTTCTTCCAAGTAGATAAACTAATTCTACAGTACATAAACAAAGAAAATAAAGAAAAAAACAGAAAAATTTGGTAAAAGCAGAGCAATGAGTGAAGACAAGCCCCCACAAGATATCAAAACACATTCTAAAACCTCAGTAATTAAAACAATGCTGTGTCAATGCATAAATAAATGAAGAAATGCAACATAATAGGATTTTCAGAAATACCTGTATGACCAAATACAGTCAGGAGTTTAGTACTTGAACAAAACGGTAAGGGAAATTTCAAAAAGCGGTGTTGGGATACTATACTTTATACCGTATGTCAGGATAAGTAACAAATGGAGGAAATATTTTAAATATAAATAATGAAATCACACATGTGACAATGAAAGCATGGAAAATTCCTTTATAATGTTTAAATGAATTGCTATAGCAATGGCTCCAAATCCAGAAGCCATAACAACCCTGCATGCCATAAAACACTACAGCAAAGTTAAAACCAAATACAAAGGTAAATGACAAAACTGGTGGAATTTTTGCAATTCATTACAGACAAAGGATTTGTTATCTAACACCTAGCCATCCTGTAGAACATGATAAGAAAAAGATCAACAACCAAATAAAAAATTGAGTAAATAATATAAAAAGATAATCCACAAAAAGGAAAATGTAAGTGGCTCTTAACCAAGTGGAAATATACTAAACCTCACTCAGATAAATGCAAATTAAATTACACTGATACCATTTCTTTTTCTAATCAGATTGGCAAAACCCCAAAAATTTAATTAACAAGCTTGGTTATAAATCAGTAGGCACTCATACACTGCTGGTGATAATGCAAATTGCTAGAAACTCCATGGAAGGCAATTGGCAATAGTCGTCAAAATTACAAATGCTAATACCCTTTGACCTTCAATTCTGATGTTGGAAGTTTATCCTGTGATATTTGTGCATAGGTACAGAATGATGCATGTCCAAAACTATTCATGCAACATGATTTTTAATAGCTGCAAAACATTGGAAACAATCCACCTGCCCATGAATTAGCCACAGGTTAAATAAATAATAGTACTTTCATATAATGGAATACTATGAACCTATATTTTAAAAAATAAAAATGTTATGTATTACTGATGTGAAAATATCTCCAAGATCTTTGTGGAGAATAATGCATATGCTATGCTTATTAAAAAGAGTGAAATAGAAATATTTATCTATATTTGCCATATGAAGCAACTCCCCTGAAAACTTTATCCCTCTGGAGACATATATTGGAAAATCATAAAATAATGATGGGGGAACTGGGTAGATAGATGTTAGGAAGACTTTTTTTGTGTACTTAAAATTTTTTTCAGATGAATATATCATCTGAAAAAAGTAAAATTTTGAAATACCATTTTCAAGTGCCAGTGGACACATTATGCATAATAAGCAATGTATTAGCTGCTGTAGTACCATACACTCAAGCATCTCAACACAATCATCCTTATTATCAAAAATATTTTAACAGCTCTTGGGGTTATTATAAATGGTGAATCTAAGCATAGTCAAATCCCTCAGATTAACTTGAAACAGAAGACCAAAATATCCTAATGTCTTCTTGAACATGTTAAGCTCTTCACAAATGTCCCTCTTGAGTTGCTCATTTAAGCTGTTTTTCTTATGTTGCAGCTTTCTCTCTTAACTCTCTACAGCATAAACACAGACTTTGGACATCACTAAACCTGTACCATTTATTGTCTCTTTGACCTTGGACCAAGTGCCTGAGTTTCCTCATGTGTGAAATGGAGATAATACAAATTTCATAGATGTGCTATGATGATTGAATGGGTTACTGTACGTAAAGCTCTTAGCCTGGCACACAGTCAATGTTATAGAACTATTAAGCCCCTCTACTCCTACCACTACATTGACTACTGAGCGTCAATTTTTAGTGATGTGAATTTTCACTGGGTTCTGAATTCTGGCATGATTTCATGGATACTTTGGTTACTAATCTTGCAAAAGAGGTTAAGCAGAGAATATCATCTTCAGTCAGTTCATTGTATCTTTACTATTTAGGCAGTCAATCATAAATTTATGCGAATTTTCTACCGTTGAATTAAAACTTCTCTGATTAAATACATTAGGTGTCTAATTAATAATTCTTCCACCCTTTAATTCAAATTTAATGTTCATTGTGCATCAAAATATCATCAGCATTTTTAGCATTGTGCATCAAAATATCATCACCAAACATCTTTTTATTATGAAATGCAATTTATTTCAGTCTTACTCAGAATTAACTCATAGTATCTCCAACTCACAACATCTCCCAGTTATTGTTCAAGATATTATGTGATTTTTTTATCATATTACCATTTCAATTGTAAAAAGAAACTTTTTCTAAGTCAGAAATCCACATTATTAACAATAAAATTAATATCACCTCATACAATGTATAAACTACTCAAAAAAACATGTAGAAGGCTTTGAAGTTATATATTTGAAAATGTACTGATCAGGTATAACTAACTGCTCAGGTATAATTTTCAAACATTTTAGAGTACATTAGAAAGTTAGGATTGACTATGATAACCATTGACAAACGATTTGTTATTAATAAATTGCTCTCTAAATCCCCCCCAGACAACATACAACCAGAGATTTAAGGGAAATATTAGTAAAACTATAAATTATGTTTACTCTCTGGGCAGTAAGCAATAAATTTTTAATTTAAGAAAACTAAAATTCTCATTTTAATGATATTGTGACACAACTTAAAAGAAAAATTAAGGTTACTTTTATAATGTACACATCATGGAGTAAGCATTGACTTACACACCTTGGGGGTCTAGGGGTAAAAAATAAGCACTGAGATAGATTATAATCCCCTGAACAAATTGAGACACATATAACAATTGCAATGTCAGTATTCCATGATAAGGGCTGTGGGAGGAGAGTTCAGGGAGAGATGACCACACAAACTGCTTTGCATTTCAATTAAGCTTTGAAGAAAGGTAGAAGTTCAATAGACAAGAATGGTCAACAAGGTCATTTTAATTGAAAGGAATAATATGAGAAACTACTAGAAAGAAATAGTAGAGCCTGTGTGTAGAACTAAACATGAATGAAAGTACAGAATAAAAGTGAGAACTAAAACAGTAATAGGAAGTTACATTACAAGGCTGAGAAATTTAGACCTTTTTTATATGGAAATCTATGAAAGGTATTTTGATCAAAAAATAATTGTATAAAAGTTGCTCTCTGAAACTTACATTGGTAATGATATACAGATAGATTTGAATTCTGTGCAGGGGGTAAGAGGAGTGAGAGAATGTCCTAGGAGTTCATTCAAAAGGTTTATATGAACTTGAATTACGTGCTATGGGATGAAAAAAAAAGAGATTAATGCAAATATATAGAAAATAACTATTAGTAATTGTAAGCATTTATTGAGCACTTACTATGTGAAAACTTTTGAATTTTATCAGTTAATCATCTCAACCACCCATCTCAAAAAGTAACTATTTTTATTTCCATTTTATATAAAGTTGATTAATTTGGTCCTGATGACACAGTCATGAATAGTAGTGCTAAGCCTTGAACCTTAGGGTCACTGATTTCTAAAGGCCACATTTTTAATATCTATGACCGCTAATACTTTAAACTCATTATAATGGATGCTAAGGAGAAAATTAGAGCCAAAAATGACACTGAGGTTTTAAGCTTCTGTTGTTGAGAAAATAGTCATATCAATCAAAACAAAATATGAAATATTAGGGAAAGAGTTAGCTCATTTAGACACAAATCCCATCTCTATGTAATCAACTCTGCCTCCTGAAAAGCATTCAGATTCTTCAACATTATCTGAAGAACGTTTCTTCTACTTACTATTTATTGGTCCTGTTTATGTTTTAAATGTTTGATTGCTCCAGTGCTGACCTTTTTCCAACCGAACTCAATGAAATTCTATTCTTTTATCAGGTGAGAAGTTTCCGGACAAGAAGCCTAAGGTGCAGTTAGTCATATCCTACGAGGGTGTGAAGCTGACGGTACTAGTGAAACACATGAAAAACATTGTAAGTTTATCATGTATAATAAGAAACATGTAAGCCGACATTCAGAAATCACTGACCTCCTTTGGGCAGTTAGTGTCAACATTAGCAAGAGGAACGGGTATCTGGGCCACGTTTGAGTAAGGACAATGAGCCAATGACAGTATGTGCCTCGGGATGATCAAGATCCTTGGGGTAAAGGCTCTAAAATACTTCACAAGGAAAGTCCTAGAATGAACATTAAACTTTATTCAAAATGTCAGGAAAAAAACTAGAAAAAAGGCTCTGAAAAAGCTGAATTAGCTGGAGGATTGAAGGGTAAAAGCAAAAAGGTTACAGCCCAAGAATTTCCAACCATCTCATCGTGCTGAACATGGTGGCGTTTTCTCCGTCTCTTTGCATCATGCCAGTACGTTTTTCTGTGAAACGAAGAAGTGTTAGGGTTCCCCCAAACTCCCACTGTACATCGAGTTTATAGCATCATACAGTTACCATATTCAGATGTAATTCCTTATGCATATTTCCTTCTCCTCAAAAAATAATAACATTTTGAGAACAGAAACCCCATCTTTGTTTCTGTTTCCCAATCCCAGAACCTAGAACAAAATCTGTAGTTAGCCTCCAGGGAAAACTAAAGGTTCCACTCTCTGTTACATGCCACTTAAGGTTGGGGCAAGTCAGAGGCAAAGATGGTAATTGGGCAATACCATTAAGAAAGAGAAGAAGCTTTCTGTGTCAAAGGGTAAGTGACTAATGCCCCGAGTCAGGGTGCAGCAAACAGAAAAAAACACTAAACCTCACCAACTATTTCAGTCTTCGTTGAGCCTAAACAAAACAGGTCCTCCACATGGTATAATTCCCCAGGAGACTGTATTGGATGTGGAGAAAGTCAGTAACACAATTTTTACTCTCTTCTTTGTGCATATAAATCTCCCAGGATGCATTTGGAAAGATCTAAAAGAGCAAACTCTTCTCTACATGACATGCATCCATGACATATTAATACAATAAATATTTGTTTGGTGAACAAATAATTGGCATAATTTGAAGAGGATACATTGATTACAAATTCATTATTAGTCGGACATCCAAGAATGCGTGTTTGTAAACATCTGGTGCTCACTATCAGTAATTTTTGTAGTATCTGGGCAAATATTTTAATATTTTCTTACAAATCATTTACTCACTAAAACAATTACTTTCCATTGTTTCTTATTAGATAATCATCTTAAATGAAAATAGCAGTTTTTAAAGAAACTCTTACATTGTAAAATGGAGATTCAATTAGACATTATTTATGGCTACATGCATCTTGATTGACTTTAAGTAACTATATAAACATATATGATAAAACAATAGAATATTAAGAAATATTAAGCTAACAGAACTTATATGTGTATATCATATATGAAAATTAGCCTTGAACATAGTCCTCTTAGAAATGATGTATTAATTCCAGTAGTGTTATCATTGCTCAAAACATTTTAGAGCATGTCTGATGAAATTGCTTTTAGACTGGGCATATAAGCCACACAGTAAACTTGGTGATGTTACTCAATGGTCACACCTAATTTTTGATCAAAAGCAATATTAACCAACCTCGTCACCCATTTTATTCACCAGATGAATCATCAAATTACTTTTGACAGTTTTCAAAAATGTATTTTACACTTGATGAAGTTACAGTACCAATGAAGATATTCCGAATGAGTGTGTTGCAAGCACGAAGCAGGGGTGGAAGGAGTGAACGGGAAAGAGCAGGAGTTTAAGACTGAGATTAAGTTATAAGTACGTAGAAAACGACCAAACGGCCCTGAAGAAAGTGAAAACCCAGTTAGGGCCGTGAGAACCTGTACATTACCGATGCTCTCAAAACAGAGTTATGAATGATGTAGTAACACTTGTTTCAGTCTGACTTCTCAGTTTACTTGCTAGTTCCTCTCTTCTCCCCAATCTCTTAACATTGAAAGATTTTAGTGCCCTAAAATTTAATCCTAGACCTCTCCTCTTTTTCTACCTCTAGCCTCATGGATTTAAATCTTACTTACTTGTTTTTCTTTTCCAAATCTACAACTCCAGCTTGGAAATCTCATCTGAAATCCAGAGTTGTATGTACAACTGACTATCAACAGTTCTAGTATAAGTATAATCGGCATTTTAGACTCAGCATGCACCAATCAAACTTCTCATGACTGCCCCTCTAAACCTGCATCATTTGCCATCTTTTTCATCTCAATAAATAGCATCTTCATTCTCTAGTTAACTCAGGTTAAAATCCTAGAGTTGTTTTGACTCCTCTCCTTCTCCACAAGCTACTTTGATTTTACCAGCAAATTCTGTCACTATGCTTTCAAAATAAATTCAGAATCACACCAACTTTCTCCTTCACTGCTACCACTTTCAGTGCAAGTCACCAGCATCTCTTACTTACATCACTGCTGCAGTTTCTTAACAGTTGTCCCTGCTTCTGCCCTTCTTTATAATCTCTATCTAAACTAGCAGCCAGAAGGTTCCTTTGAGAATAAGAGTCAGGTCCTGTCATTCCCCTCTTCATGTCCCTTTGGGGAAGGAGTCTCATGTCACTTGCAATGGAAGCCAAGGTACTTGTTAATGACCTGTAGGACCCTGTCAATCTGTCCTCTTGATCTCTTAACCTCATCTCCTACCACAAACTCTCTTACCCACTCCATGCCAGCCTCAGTGCCTTCCTTGATGTTTCTTGAATATGGCAGGCATGTTGCTGCCTCAGGACCTTTGTGTCTGCTAATCCGTTTACCTAGAATGCTCTTCCCAGTCTCATGGATCAATATTCTCCAGGGTTCAACCTCACATGTCCTGAATGCTTGTATTTTACTGTCACCCTTTCAATGAAGTCCTGTCTGACTCCCATATGTAAAACTGCAACACCACTCCTTTTGTTGCCACTTTCAATCTTTCTTTTCTACTTTATTTTTTTCCCTTCCCCTGTGCCACTGCTATAACACAACGTGTATAGAATAGGTGCTCAGTAAATCCTTTGTAAAATACAAGAATGTCAACTTACTTTTCATGTGAAGAACTAATGACTAGGATTTTTTTCATCTTCCAAAACTCATCACAGTAAAGTTATGCACTGCGTTTTCCACAGCTTGTTTTAAATGACTATTTTGTTTCTTCTGCTTAAAACAGCTTTCTAATTTAAATGACATAGAAATCCATCTGTAAATTCTCAACATATTTTCTTTGCTAAATTCAGGTTTTAGCTAAGTGTTATTTATTTGTTGATCCTTTAGTATGTTCACATACCAAAACAGACTAAAATTGTGCTGATTTTATATTAATATTAAAATGAATTATTGTGCCTAGAGTTCCGTTATATTTAATATTAATTTTGATGAAAAGAATTGTTTATCTTTTATTAAATCTATGAAGCTTTGCTCTGAGACTTGCTTTCCTCCTGTGAGATTACAAGCTAAAATAAAATTGCTAAAACTTTCCCTTTCAAAGCATCACAATATGATTCACTCTAGTGAACAGAGACTGATGAAGTAGTGAAAAAATTTGAAAGCTTAGCCACAACTTTTTAAAACACTACTTCAGTTTATATAACGAAAAAACATATAAAAACCAGTTAGATTCGAAATATTCTTTAAAAAGTCTCTCTAGCCCTTTTCCACGTATCCTTCCTTAAAATGCTCTCTTCCATGGACTTCTACAATGTCTCTCCACACATTTTCTCTTGACTTCATGGATTTTTTTCTAGTCTGTGTGATTTCTAGGCGTCTCTCTTCTTGCTCCAGAATACCAGCATTCCAAAAGGTGCTAACCGTAACCAATAGGATGACACTCTCTTCTGATACTGAATCTACCCACACTTCCTCAGCCTGTTAAACCAAGCAGCAAGAAATGTCAGGAAAGATAGAAGACGCCTCAAATGTGGTACTGTTCATTCAATCCTTTCATAGGACACAAGATGGGAAAAGTAGTTTCTATATGAAAATTGACATGAGAGAGAGTAGAGTCAAACACAGGAACCCACACACACACTAAAACTGTATTACTTTTTATTTTTTAATTTAAACTCTTCTTTTACATTTTTAATGTGTGAATGTAGCCTGGGGGTTCTGATTTTCAAAATACATGGTTCTAGAATTTTGATTCTGTAAGAATGGATTGGACTATCTGAATCTGCGCTGTACAGGCATCTATTGGTCCCACGGATTCCTCTACCATCTTTTTCATTTCTAGACTTGTTTTCCTCTCTCTTGCTACAGATTTTGAGCATTCCAGATGGCTTTCTGGTACCAATGGGAACACTTTGAAAATATAACCCAAGTGGCTAGTACCCTGATATCCCAAATGGCACTCTACACACAATGTGAGTTCGGTACTTGGCAACAGGTGAATTGTGGTGCCTGTTGGCATAGAACAGAGACAACACTTATACTTGGTGAAGGTAATAGTTGAGGGTTGTGAAAATAAAGCACAGACAATGCTGATGTTTGACAAAGGAAAACAACAATGTTCTGCATATGCTTGTAAAAGTTACTTGGCTGCGTCCTTTTATAGTCTTAATTTTTTGTTGTTTTTTAAAATCTAGATTCTTAAAGGAAATTTGTCATTGTTTCATCTTAGATGCACTTCAGTCTAAAAGCATGTCAAGTTTTAAGTAAAAGATGATTTCCTAATAACAATCATCTTATCAACTGTTTTATCCCTTCATTCCATGAATAAAAATTGTTCTTCCAGAGTTGGCACATTTTGACACTGATCTACCACTTCAAAGAATAAGATGCAAAGCAAAGGACAGTGAAGAGTACCTGGCCAGATCTGGATATTCTATTGTGTTTCATGACTTATTTGCCAAAGAAACATTGACCTTCAAAGATTACTTATTTCTTTTTTTTTCTTAATTGTACTTTAGGTTCTGGGGTACATGTGTAAAACATGCAGGATCGTTGCATAGGTACATACATGGCAATATGGTTTGCTGCCTCCATCCCACTGTCACCTATATTTGGCATTTCTCCCCATATTATCCCTCCTCAACCACCCTACCCCACTGTCCCTCCCCTATTCCCCCACAACAGACCCCAGAGTGTGATGTTCCCCTCCCCATGTCCATGTGTTCTCATTGATCAACACCTGCCTATGAGTGAGAACATGCGGTGTTTAGTTTTCTGTTCTTGTGTCACTTTGCTGAGAATGATGGTTTCCAGATTTATCCATGCCCCTCCAAATAACACAAACTCATCCTTTTTTATGGCTGCATAGTATTTCATGGTGTATATGTCCCACATTTTCCCTGTCCAGTCTATCACTGATGGGCATTTGGGTTGTTTCCAGGTCTTTGCTATTGTAAACAGTGCCAGAATCAATATACATTTGCATGTGTCTTTATAATAGAATGATTTATAATCCTCTGGATATATACCCAGTAATGGGATTGCTGGGTCAAATGGAATTTCTATTTCTAGGTCCTTGAGGAATTGCCACACTGTCCTCCACAATGGTTGAACTAATTTACACTCCCACTAACAGTGAAAAACTGTTCCTGTTTCTCCACATCCTCTCCAGCTTCTGTTGTCTCCAGACTTTTTAATGATTGCCATTCTAACTGGCGTGAGATAGTATCTCAATGTGGTTTTGATTTGTATTTCTCTAACATAGGAACATTTTTATATTTGTTGGCCTCATAAATATCTTCTTTTGAAAAGTGTCTGTTCATGTCCTGCACCCACTTTTGAATGGGTTTGTTAGTTTTTTTCTTGTAAATCTATTTTAGTTCTTTGCAGATTCTGGATATTAGCTCTTTGTCAGATCGGTAGATTACAAACAATTTTTCCCATTCTGTTGGTTGCCAGTTCACTCTAATGATTGTTTCTTTTGCTGTGCAGAAGCTCTGGAGTTTAATTAGACCCCGTTTGTCTACTTTGGCTTTTGTTGCCAATGCTTTTTGTGTTTTAGTCTTGCAGTCCTTGCCTATGCCTATGTTCTAAATGGTTTTGCCTAGGTTTTCTTCTAGGGTTTTATGGTGTTAGGCCTTATGTTTAAGTCTTTAATCCATCTGGAGTTAATTTTTTAATCCATCTGGAGTATAAGGTGTCAGGAAGGGGTCCAGTTTCTGCTTTCTGTACATGGCTAGCCAGTTTTCCCAACACCATTTATTAAGCAGGGAATCCTTTACCCATTGCTTGTTTTTCTCAGGCTTGTCAGAGATCAGTTTATTGTAGATGTGTGGTGTTGCCTCTGAGGCCTCTGTTCTGTTCCATTGGTCCATGTCTCTGTTTTGGTACCAGTACCATGCTGTTTTGATTACTGCAGCCTTGTAATATAGTTTGAAGTCAGGTAGAGTGATGCCTCCAGCTTTGTTCTTTTTGCTTGGAATTGCCTTGGCTGTGCCAGCTCTCTTTTAGTTCCATATGAAGTTTAAGGTGGTTTTTTTCCAGTTCTGTGAAGAGGGTCATAGGTAGCTTGATGGGGATAGCGTTGAATCTATAAATTACTTTGGGCAGTATGGCCATTTTCACAATATTGGTTCTTCCTAACCATAAGCATGGAATGTTTTTCCATCTGTTTATGTCCTCTCTTACTTCCTTGAGCAGTGGTTTATAGTTCTCCTTGAAGAGGTCCTTCACATCATTTATTAGTTGTATTCCTAGGTATTTCATTCTCTTTGTAGCAATTTTGAATGGGAGTTCACTCTTGATTTGGCTCTCTCTTTGTCTGTTACTGGTGTATAGGAATGCTTTTGATTCTGCACATTGATTTTGCATACTGAGATTTTGCTGAAGTTGCTTATCAGTTTCAGGATATTTTGGGCTGAGACAATGGGATCTTCTAAATATACAATCATGTCGTCTGCAAATAGAGACAATTTCACTTCCTCCTTTTGATAATTGAATACCCTTTATTTCTTTTTCTTGCCTGATTGTTCTGGTTAGAACTTCCAATACTATATTGAATAGGAGTGAAGAGAGGGCACCCTTGTCTAGTGCCAGATTTCAAAGGGAATGCTTCCAGTTTTTCCCCATTCAGTATGATATTGGCTGTTGGTTTGTCAAATAGCTTTTATTATTTTGAGATACGTTCTGTCAATACCTAGTTTATTAGAAGTTTTTAACGTAAAGTGCTGTTGAATTTTGTCAAAGGACTTCTCTGCATCTATTGAGATAAACCTGTGTTTTTTGTCTTTGGTTCTGTTTATATGGTGGATAATGTTTATAGGCTTGCATGTGTTGAATCAACCTTGCATCCCCAGGATGAAGCCTACTTGATCATGATGGATAAGCTTTTTAATATGTTGAAGCAATCAGTTTGCCAGAATTTTTTGAAGATTTTTGCATCTATGTTCATTGTGGATATTAGCCTGAAGTTTTCTTTTCTGGTTGAGTCTCTGCCAGGTTTTGGTATCAGGATGATGTTGGTCTCATAAAATGATTTGGGAAGGATTCCCTCTTTTTGGATTGTTTGGAATAATTTCAGAAGTAGTGGTACCAGCTTCTCTTTGTATGTCTGGTAGAATTCAGCTATGAACTCGTCTAGACCTGGACTTTTATTGGTTGGCAGGCTATTAATTGTTGCCTCAACTTCAGCCCTTGTTATTCATCTATTCAGGATTTCGACTTCTTCCTGTTTAGGCTTGGGAGGGTGCAAGTGTCCAGGAATTTATCCATTTCTTCCAGGTTTACTGATTTGTGTGCATAGAGTTGTTTGTAGTAATCTCTGATGGTAGTTTGTATTTATGTGGAATATGTGGTGATATCCCCTTTATCGTTTTTTATTGCATCTATTTGATTCTTCTCTCTTTTCTTTTTTTATTAATATGGCTAGTGGTCTATTTTGTTGATCTTTTCAAAAAACCAGCTCCTGGATTTATTGATTTTTTGAAGGGTTTTTGTATCTCTGTCTCCTTCAGTTCTGATCTGATCTTAGTTATCTCTTGTCTCCTGCTAGCTTTTGAGTTTTTTTGATCTTGCTCCTCTAGCTCTGTCAATTTTGATGATAGGGTGTCGATTTAGATCTTTCCTTGCTTCTCATGATGGCACTTATTACTATAAATTTTTCTCTAGACACTGCTTTAAATGTGTTCCAGAGATTCTGGTATGTTGTGTCTTTGTTCTCATTGTTTTCGGAGAGTATCTTTATTTCTGTCTTCATTTCATTGTTTATCTAGTCAACATTCAAGAGCCAGTTGTTCTGTTTCCATGAACTTGTGCAGTTCTGAGTTAGTTTCTTAATCAAGAGTTCTAATTTGATTGCACTGTGGTCGGAGAGACTGTTTGTTATGATATCCATTATTTTGCATTTGCTGAGGTGTGATTTACTTCCAATTAGATGGTCAATTTTAGATTAGGCGTGATATGGTCCTGAGAAGAATGTATATTCTGTGGATTTGGGGTGGAGAGTTCTGTATATGTCTATTAGGTTTGCTTGGTCCAGATCTGAGTTCAAGTCCTGAATATCCTTGTTGATTTCCTGTCTCGTTGACCTGTCTAATATTGACAGTGGAATTTAACATCTCCCACTATTACTATGTGAGAGTCTAAGTCTCTTTGTAGGTTGTTGAGAACTTGCTTTATGTATCTGGGTGCTCCTGTATTTGCTGCATTTATATTTAGGATTGTTAGCTCTTCTTGTTGCATTGATCCTTTTACCATTATTTAATGCCCTTCTTTGTCTCTTTTGATCTTTGTTGCTTTAAAGTCTATTTTATCAGAGATGAGAATTACAACTCCTGCTCTTTTTTGCTCTCCATTTGCTTGGTAAATCTTCCTCCTTCCCTTTATTTTGAGCCTGTGTGTATCCTTGCATCTGAGATGGGTTTCCTGGATATAGCACACCAATGGGTTTCAACTTTTTATCCAGTTTGCCAGTCTGTCTTTTGATTGGGGCATTTAGCCCATTTACATTTGGGGTTAATATTGTTATGTGTGAATTTGATTCTGCCATTTTGATGCTAGCTGGCTGTTTTACCCATAAGTTTATGCAGTTTCTTCCTTTTGTCAATGTTCTTTACCATTTGGTATGTTTTTGGAGTGGCTGGTACTGGTTGTTCCTTTCTATGTTTAGTGCTTCTTTCAGGAGCTCTTGTAAGGCAGGCCTGGTGGTGACAAATCTCTCAGCAATTGCTTGTTCATAAAGGATTTTATTTTTCCTTCACTTATGAAGCTTAGTTTGTCTGGAAATGAAATTCTAGGTTGAAATTTCTTTTCTTTAAGATTGTTGAATATTGGCCCCCACTCTCTTGGGACTTGTTGGGTTTCTGCAGACAGATCCACTGTGAGTCTGATGGGATTCCCTTTGTGGGTAATCCAACCTTTCTCTCTTGCTGCCCTTAGAATTTTTTCTTCATTTCAACCCTGGTTAATCTGATGATTATGTGCCTTGGGGTTGCTCTTCTTGAGGAGTATCTTTGTGGTGTTCTCTGTATTTCCTGGATTGAATGTTGGCCTGCCTTGCTAGGTTGGGGAAGTTCTGGATAATATCCTGAAGTGTGTTTTCCAGCTTGGATTCATTCTCTCCGTCACATTCAGGTACACCTATCAAATGTAGGTTAGGTCTTTTCACATAATCCCATATTTCTTGGAGGCTTTGTTCATTTCTTTTCACTCTTTTTTCTCTAATCTTGCCTTCTCATTTTATTTCATTGAGTTGATCTTCAATCTCTGATATCCTTTCTTCTGCTTAGTCAATTTGGCTATTGAAACTTGTATGTGCTTCATGAAGTTCTCATGTGTGTTTTTTTTAGCTCCATGAAGTTATTTATATTCTTCTTAAGCTGTTTATTCTCGTTAGCATTTTGTCAAATCTTTTTTCAAGGTTCTTAGTTTCTTTGCATTGGGTTAAAACATGTTCCTTTAGCTCAGAGAAGGTTGTTATTACCCACCTTCTGAAGCCTGTTTCTGTCAATTTATTAGACTCATTCTCCATCCAGCTTTGTTCTTTTGCTGGTGATGAGTTGTGATCCCTTGGAGGAGGAGAGGCATTCTGGTTTTGGGTGTTTTCATCCTTTTTGCACTGGTTTCTTCTTATCTTTGTGGATTTATCTACCTGTGGTCTTTGTAATTGGTGAATTTGGGATGGGGTCTCTGAGTTGATGTCTTCTTTGTTGATAATGAAGTTATTTCTTTCTGTCTTTTAGTTTTTCTTCTAACAGTCAGGCCCCTCTGGTGCAGGACTGCTGGAGATCCTCTCTAGACCCTGCTTACCTGGGGATCACTGGCAGCAGCTGCAGAACAGGAAGGGTTCTGCCAGTTTCTTCTTCTGTTGTCTTTGTCCCAGAAGAATACCCACCAGATGTCAGCCTGAGCTCTCCTCTATGAGGTGACTCTTTCAATATACAGGGGTCGGGGAGCTGCTTTAGAAGATAGTCTGTCCCTTAGAGGAGCTCAGGTGCTGAGCTGTGAGCTCCATTGTTCTGTTCAGAGCTGCCGGGCAGATACATTTAAGTCTGCTGCATCAGAACTCATAACCGCCTTTCTTTCACAGGTGCTGGGAAGGTGGGGCTTTATTTATAAGTTCCTGACATGCTGCTGCCTTTTTTCAGAGCTGCCCTGCCCAGCAAGGAGGTAGCCTAGTCACAGTCTGCCAGCAGAGGCATTGTTGAGCTGCCATGGGCTCCGCCCAGCTGCTGTGTAACTTCCTTGTGGTTTTGTTTATAGAGGTATAGTTAGAAGTGCCTTGATAATGGCAGTCTGCCTCAGTAATGGCGGGCTGCCTCAGTAATGACAGATGGCCTCGGTAATGGCAAAATGCCTCAGTAATGGTGGGCTGCCTCACTAATGGTTGATGCCTCGGTTGTGGCAGACTGCCTCGGTAATGGCAGATGCCCTTACCCCAACAGAGCTGGACTGTCCCGGGTCCATCTGCACTTGCTGAGAAACTCAATCCAGAGCATTTCAGATTGCTGGTCTTTGTGGGGTGGGACCCACCTAGCCAGATCACCTGGCTCCGTTTCAGCCCCCTTTTTTTCAGTTGAATGGGTGGTTCTGTCTCCCAGGCATTCCAGGAGCCAGTTGAAATGGCCACGCAGATTTCTATGAGTTTTTGTACAGAGACTCACTGTGCTGGCTGAAACAGCCATGGTGGAAACTCGTGGCACTCTTCAGCCTGGGAATCTCCTGGTCTGTGGGCAGTAATAACTTGTTTGGAAATGCGGTGTTCACTCACCTTCTGCATTGTTCTCACTGGGAACTGCACTCCAGAGCTGTTCCTATTTGGCCATCTTAGTTATTATTATTTAATGACAAAAACCATTCATTGTCCTAAAACCTATCATCACTGACCTCTTTCTAACAGCCAACAAACACCTTTAACCACCACTTCTGTTGGAACTTTTTTGTTACCAGCTTTTTCATGAATCTTTGCTGGACATTGGCACCAAGTAGATTGTGTCTGCGCATTCTCTAAACCTCTTGGACAGCACTATTTCTGAGGCTTCCTTGGCTCTTGCAAATTTAAGATATATGTATATATAGTGGCTTAGTCAATGTTGGCTTTACCCTTAGCTCCTAAATGTGAAGATTTTCCAGTATTCAGGGCTTTAACTTTTGAAACTAATTTCCTAAGAAATGTTATCCAGTCTTGAAACTACAAAGATAATATGAATTACTATTAAATTTAAATCTCCACTTTCAATCTTTCTCTGACCTTCATTTATATGTTTCCAACTGCCTGATGGGCATTTACATTCCAATATCTTGCCTTCTCTTTAAACTCAACAGTTATACAATATGGTCCTCTGCTTACCAATGAAACCTTCTCTCATTCCGAATTACTTATTTCTATAAATTGTTGTGGCACCATCAAGTAATTCCTAATCAAAATTTCTCTATAGTTTCTTTTCTTTTAATTTTCTTTCTTTTATTTCAATACATTTAGTGAACAGTTGCTTTTTGGCTGCATGGAAGAGTTCTGTGGTAGTGATTTCTAAGATTTTGGTGCACTCATCACCTAAGCAGTGTACACTATACCAACTGTGTAGTCTTTTATTTCTCATCCACTTTCCACCCTTCCCTCCAAGTCTCTAAAGTTTATTATATCATTCTATTCCTTTGTGTCCTCATAGCTTAGCACTCACCTAAAAGCAAGAACATAAAATGTTTAGTTTTTCATTCCTGAGTTATTTCACTTAGAATAATGGTCTCCAGCTCCATGCAGGTTGCTGCCAGTGCCATTATTTCATTTATTTTTATGGCTGAGTAGTATTCCATGATATGTGTGTGTGTGTGTGTGTGTGTGTGTGTGTGTATAAATATACATATGTGTATATATATGTGTCTGTACATATATATATGTTTATACATATATATTCATAAAAGGATAGAAAAAATAAAGCTTCTGCACAGCAAAAGAAACAATCATTAGAATGAACCAGCAACCAACAGGATGGGAAAAAATTTTTGCAAGCTACCCATCTGACAAAGGGCTAAGATCCAGAATCTACAAAGAACTAAATATATATATCACTTTTTTTCACTTGTGGGTTGATGAGCATCTAGGCTGGTTCCATATCTTTGCAATTTCTAATTGTGCTGCTATAAACATACATGTATAAGTGTCTTTTTCATATAATGACTTCTTTTCCTCTGGGTAGATGCCCAGTAGTGGAATTGCTGGATCAAATTGTAGTTCTACTTTTTTTCTATATTTGAATTCCTTCTTTTACTCATATGTATAACCTTCAACAAATCATTTTAGTTTATTTTAGATTACATTTATTATTCTCAAAAATCCTATTCAACATTCTCTATCAATTTATCTATAGATTACTTTGATTGACTGTTACAATATTCCTTTCCTTGTTTTCTTCTCCCTCTAATTCCCTCCTGCACAAAACATTCTAAGATGACATTTTTCTATATCAATACAAATTTTTAACAGAGTCTCTGTAAATTCAAAATTTCTTAGCTTAATACCTTATAGTACTACACAATCAAGCTATAACCTACCTCTTATATTCACCTCTCAACACAAAATTTGTATTGTATCTAGATGGATCACTCATTGTTAACTAAACACACACCACTCATTCTATCTGACTATGTCATATGTCTATTTAACTTCTATCTACTTTATACATCCAATGTAATCTTCTAGGCTTAGGTCAAATTGCTCATCCTCCCTGAAGCTCCTGTTTGGAATCTCTACTATATACACCATCTATTTGATATTCACTGCCTTATCTCAGCTCTAAAAACTTGAATTATCTTAGTTTATCCTGAAGTTTCAATTGCATTGAAAATTTGCTGAGTATAAAAAACTGTGGAAAATATATTTTGAATACTTTACAGCGGTTAGCATGATACATGCCCTTAACACACAGTTGTTAAATAAGCGAATGTTTGCCTAAGTGTACATCATGTGAAGAAAACCCACAATCCAGAGAAGTTTAATCTATATTTAAAAATCAATAGCTTTGATCTGTGAATCCAGCTAGCTATAATACTTGACACTAGACTAAGGATGGTCAAGTGTCAAATATTTGATCTTAACATTCATCTCACTTAAAAATAAAGTGAATTCTTGTTGAGAACTTTCTTTTTAATGTTCAAAAACCCTGAACACTTTCCTTCTCTCCAGATGACATAACCATCAATGTATAGGTCGCCACATGACTGAAATTTCATTTATTCTCTCTCTTTTCTTTTCTGACACTCTTGTACCCTAAGCTCTGCCCTTTCTCCAAATCTCCCTCAATTCTACATTCTGACCTAAAAAAGTTCTAACCTACAAAAGAAGCAGTAAAGAAGTTAAAAGACTGATGAACAAGTACAGCCCTAAAGAGAATAGCAAAATGCTGAAAGTTTACATATTACAAAATTGTTTTAAAAGAATCATTTCATTTATAACTATATTTTGATTTTTTTATTATACTTTAAGTTCTGGAGTACATGTGCAGATCCTGCAGGGTTGTTACACGTGTATACACATGCCATAGTAGTTTGCTGCCTCCATCCTCCCATCACCTACATTAGGTATTTCTCCTAATGTTATACCTCGCCAATCTCCCTACCCCCTGCTATCCTTTCCCTATCCCCCCAGCCCCTAAAAGACCCCAGTGTGTGATGTTCCCCTCCCTGTGACCATGTGTTCTCATTGTTCAACACCTACTTATGAGTAAGAACATGCAGTGTTTGATTTTCTGTTCTTGTGTCACTTTGCTGAGAATGATGGTTTCCAGATTCATCCATGTCCCTACAAAGGACACAAACTCATCCTTTTTATGGCTGCATAGTATTCCATGGTGTATATGTGCCACATTTTCTTTATCCAGTCTATCATTGATGGGCATTTGGGTTGGTTCCAGGTCTTTGCTATTGTAAACAGTACTGCGACGAACATATGTGTGCATGTGTCTTTATAATAGAATGACGTATACTCCTTTGGGTATATACTCAGTAATGGGATTTCTAGATCAAATGGTATTTCTATTTCTTGGTCCTTGAGGCCACACTGTCTTCCACAATGGTTGAACTAATTTACACTCCCACCAACAGTGTAAAAGTGTTCCTATTTCTCCACATCGTCTCCAGCATCTGTTGTCTCCAGATTTTTTAATGATCACCATTCTAACTGGAGTGAGATGGTATCTCAATGTGGTTTTGATTTGCATTTCTCTAATGACCAGTGATGATATGCATTTTTTCATATGTTTGTTGGCCTCATAAATGTCTTCTTTTGTAAAGTGTCTGTTCATATCCTTCACCCACTTTTTGATGGGGTTGTTTTTTTCTTGTAAATCTGTTTTAGTTCTTTGTAGATTCTCTATATTAGCCCTTTGTCAGTTGGGTAAACATTTTTTCCCATTCTCTTGGTTGCTGGTTTATTCTAATGATTGTTTCTTTTGCTGTGCAGAAGCTTTATATTTTCCATTCTTTTGCTGTGCAGAACTATATTTTGAACATGCAAAAAATACAAAATGGTAAATAATTTTCAGAGAATAAAAAATTTTATTTATATTTAGTAAAGTACTCTTTATTAACAGCAAATATTAAAATGTAAATGCTGGGAGTCATGCAATTTCTGAGTTAAAACTCTAATCTAACACAGATAGGCCTTCATTTTGACAAAAACATTCAGGTCCTTTTATCTCATCCCTTTAGCCTATTGAGTGACAGAATCTTCTTTTTCCTGCTTTATGCATTCTGTTTTCCTCCAGGGGAGATTTTTAATGTTTAAGGAAGTAGTCTACATGTACTGACTACCTATCTCAGTTATAAGTCCTTAAAAAATGTGTAAATGTGCATACAGAGAGACTACCTCAAAACAAGTGTCACTTACCATTCAACTCATTGGAATCCTGCAAATGAACAAGTGGTACATTCTTTCCTTGTTGCATGACTTACATATGAACTACAGACTCTCTGACTTCTCCAGGTTTTTGTCTTCAGTTTCACTTGCCTTCTGTGAACATCATGAAAAGCTATTTTGCCTATACAATGTGTGCCAAGAACTGTCACTTAGATATGTTTCACCAAAAGAAAGTGGGAACATTTTGTACCCATAGTCACAAAATAGTAAACTGAAATCCAGCAGGTTTAAGTATTTTCCCAAGATCTCATAACTAAGATCTGAGAGCTAAAGCCTTCACAATTATGAGCTCTTATTTTTTATTCTAGATTGTATTACAGCATTAACAGGCTATTATTCTACTGTGTACCTTTAGGCTATACCTGTTCCTGCCAGACACTGCCCAGAAAGACTCTTCAAATGTTTGTCTGGCTCATCAAAAATAATTTCCAACCAGAGACCCTAGCATCTTCTTCTGTATCCATGAAGTATCCCCAAGTATAGTGGCTACATTGTACTTGGCAGACCCTCTATAGCTGAGTCATTACCTAGCTAAATGAAAGAGGATACAGAGCAAAAGATATTAGGTGTCATGTGAAACCTCTGACAGACTGATTGTAATTGGCTATTATGTAAATGCTGAGAATTAAAATTACCTCTTCTGATTTTGGCATGTGGCATAAGACTACTACAGCCCATCCCTCCTACTGATTACAACTAAAATTTATGAAAATATATTTTTTAAACTGTGTAAGAAACCTTAAAAGTAAATAAAAGGAGGGAAATTGTGAAAAGAAATCAGAACTTGGAGATGTTACTCACATAAGGACGTTTCCTCTTTTTTTTTTTTAACTTATGTACCCATAAAGCTGTGCCCTGAGGGTAGACCCTAGTTGCAGAGAAGCAAGATGGTAATGACAGCTTTGACAGCAAAATCTCCAATAGAACTTTGTGTTTATGACTGAAAGAACCAAGAAATGTAGCCCGGCTTTGCCCAGAGACTACAGGAAAATCCCTGATAAAAGACAAAAGGGTATGCATTAACTCTGTGTATAATTCTGTGCAATTCTCAGCCTAATCCCTGAGCTGCTGTTGAGCAGGACACACTCATCTCAGAATAAAAAAGCCTTTGTGAACTGAACTGAGATTTGAATACCTGAAAACAAAAGTTAGAACGGAATTTATATTCCTACTATAACTAGGTTGATTGCCTACTTAAAAATGTCAGCTTTCTCCAGAAGATTAAACAGTACAGAGTTTCCACAATGTAACATTAAAAATATCCATGATACAACTCAAAATTACTTATGTAGTACACAGGAAAATGTGAACAATCCTCACATAAAGATTCACATAAACTTAAGGTAAGGGTGTGGGAAATGGCATTTCATGCAATGGACACCGAAAGTGAGTAGGGGGAGCTATTCTTCTATCAGACAAAATTAACTTTAAACCAACAGCAGTTAAAAGAGACAAAGAGGGACAGTATATAATGATAAAAGTCCTTGTCCAACAGGAAACTATCACAATTCTAAACATATATGCACCTAACATTGGAGCTCCCAAATTTATAAAACAGTAACTAATAGACCTAAGAAATGAGGTCTATACAGCAACGCAATAATAGTGGAGGGACGTCAATACTCTGCTGACAGCACTAGACAGGTCATCAAGACAGAACATCAACAAAGAAACAATGGATTTAAACTATGTTCTGGAACAAATGGACTTAACATATATGTACAGACATTCCATCCAACAACCACAGAATATACATTCTATTCAACAGCACATGGAACTTTCTCCAAGATAGACCATATGATAGGCCATGAAATGAGCATCAATACATTTAAGAAAATTGAAATTATATCAATTACTTTCTTAGACCACAGTGGAATAAAACTGGAAATCATCTCCAAAAGGAACCTTCAAAACCATACAAATACATGGAAATTAAATATCCGACTCCTGAATGATCATAGGGTCAAAAAGGAGAAATCAAGATGAAAATTTAAAAATTCTTTGAAATAAACAACAATACTGGCACAACCTAGCAAAACCTCTGGGATACAGCAAAGACGGTGCTAAGGGGAAAGTTCATAGCCCTAAACACCTACATATAAAAGTCTGAAAGAGCACAAACAGACAATCTAAGGTCACAGCTCAAGGAACTAGAGCAACAAGTACAAAGCAAGCCCAAACCCAGCGGAAGAAGGGAAATAATGAAGATCAGAGTAGAACTAAATGAAATAGAAACAACAACAACAAAAATCAAAACGTAAATGAAGCAAAAAATGGTTCTTTGAAAACATAAATAAAATTGATAGACCATTAGCAAGATTAACCAAGAAAAGAAGAGAGAAAATCCAAATGAGTTCAATAAAAAAGGAAATATTAAAACTGACACTTCAGAAATGCAAAAGATCACTCAAGGCTACTATTAACACATTTATGCACATAAACTGGAAAACCAGGAAGAGATGGATAAATTCCTGGGAAGATACAACCCTCCTAGCTTAAGTCAGGAAGATTTAGATACCCTGAACAGACCAATTACAAGCAGCAAGATTGAAATGGTAATTTTAAAATTACCCACAAAAAAAATTCCAGATGGAGTCACAGCAGAATTCTACCAGACACTCAAAGCAGAATTGGTACCAATCCTACTGACACTATTCCTCAAGATAAAGAAAGAAAGAACCCTCCCTAAGTCATTCCATGAAGCCAGTATCACCCTAAAACCAAAACCAGAAAAGGACACAACTGAAAAAACAAAACTGCAGACCGATATCCCTGATGAACATATGCACTGAAATCCTTAACAAAATACTAGCTAACTGAATCCAACAGCATTTCAAAAAGCTAATACACAATGATCTAGTGGGTTTCATACCAGGGATGCGGGGATGGTTTGACATACACAAGTCAATAAATGTGGTACACCACATAAACAGAATTAAAAACAAAAATCACAAGATCATCTCAATGGATGCAGGAAAAACATTCAACAAAATCCAGCATTGCTTTATGATTAAAAGTCTCAGCAGAATCAGCATGCAAGGGACACACCTCAATGTAATAAAAGCCACCTATGACAAACCCACAGCCAATATAAAGCTGAATGGAGAAAAGTTGAAACAATTTCCTCTCAGAACTGGGACAAGACAAGGATGCTCACTCTCACCACTCCTCTACAACGTAATGCTGGAAGTCCTAGCCAGAGTAATCAGACAAGAGAAGGAAATAAAGGGCATCATCCACATCAGTAAAGAAGAAGTCAGACTGTCACTATGATTGTTTACCTAGAAAATCTTAAAGATTCCTCCAGAAAGCTACTGGAACTGACTGATAAGAGAATTCAGAAAAGTTTCCAGATACAAATTAGAGGACACACATCAGTAGCTCTTCTATACTCCAACAGCAAGCAAGCTGATAATCAAATCAAGAACTCAACCCCTTTTACAATAGCTGTAAAAAATGCCCAAAATACTTAGGAATATACCTAATCAAGGAGGTGAAAGAATTCTACTAGGAAAACTACAAAACACTGCTGAAAGAAATTATAGATGACACAAACAAATGGAAAGACATCCCAGGCTTATGGATGGGTATAATCAATACTGTGAAAATGATGATACTGCCAAAAGCAATCTACAAAATCAACACAATCACCACGAAAATACAACCATCATTCTTCACAGAATTAGAGAAAACCATTCCAAAATCCATATGGAACTGAAAAAGAGCCTGCATAAAGAACAAATCTGGAGACATCACATTACCTGATTTCAAACTATGCTATAGGGCCATAGTCACCAAAACAGCATGCTACTTATATACAAATTGACACATAAACTACTGGAACAGAACGGAGAACCCAGAAGTAAACCTGAGTTCTTACAGCCAACAGTCCTTTGACTAAGCAAACAAAAACATAAAGTGGGGAAAGGACACCCTTTCAACAAATGGTGCTGGGATCATTGGCAAGCCACATGTAGAAGAATGAAACTGAATCCTCATCTCACACCTTATACAAAAATCAACTCAAGATGGATTAAAGACTTTAAGACCTGAAACTATAAACATTCTAGAAGATAACATTGGAAAAACCTTTCTAGATGTTGGCTTAGGCAATGATTTTATGATGAATATCCCTAAAGCAAATGCAATGAAAACAAAGGTAAATACCTTGGACTTAATTAAACTAAAGAGCTTTTGCATGGCAAAAGGAACAGTCAGCAGAGAGTGGGAACAAATCTTCATAATCTATACATCTGACAAAGCACTAATATCCAGAGTCTACAACAAACTCAAACAAATCAGTAAGAAAAAAACAAGCAATCCCATCAAAAAGTGGGCTAAGGACATGAATAGACAATTCTCAAAAGAAGATATGCCAATGGCCAATGAACATATGAAAAAATGCTCAACATCACTAATGACCAGGAAAATGCAAATCAAAACCACAATTCAATACCACCTTACTCTGGCCAAAAGGGCCATAATAAAAAAATAGTAGATGTTGGCGTGGATGCAATGAACAGGAAGCACTTCTATACTGCTGGAGGGAATGTGAACTAGTACAATCAGTATGGAAAACAGTGTGGAGATTCCTTAAAGATCTACCATTTAATCCAGCAATCCCACTGCTGGGTATCCATCTGGAGGAAAAGAAATCATTATACAAAAAAGATACTTGAAACACGCATGTTTATAACAGCACAATTCGCAATTGCAAAAAAGTGAAACCAACCCAAATATCCATCAATCAATGAATGGATAAAGAAACTGAGATAGATAGATGATAGATAGATAGATAGATAGATAGATAGATAGATAGATAGATAGATAGATAGATAGATAGATAGATAGATAAACTGTGAGATATGTGTATATATTGCAATGCCCACTCAGCCATAAAAAGAAATGAATGGCATTCACAGCCTTGGAAACCATTATTCTGAGTGAAGTAACTCAGGAATGGAAAACCAAGCATTGTATATTCTCACTCATAAGTGGGAGCTAAGCTATGAGGATGCAAAGATATAAGAATGACACAATGGACTTTGAGAACTCAGCAGGAAAGGGTGAAAAAGGGCTGAGGAATAAAATACTAAAAATTGGGAGCAGTGTATACTGCTTGGGTGATGGGTGCACCACAATCTTCCAAATCACCACTAAAAAACTTACTCATGTAACCAAACACCACCTGTTTGCCAATGATCTATGGAAATTAAAAAAAAAAAATTGAAAAAGACACACATGGTTGAGATTTGCCTCCCTTTCTGGGTAAGGTCTGGTGGCAGGGGATGCTTGAGGCCACAGGGAGCACTGATTAACCTCCCTGGTGTGGCAGAGATAGTGTCTGCTTGTTGTTGAGATTTACTCAGTATCTGCTGTGGAACAGAGGCTGGCGAGCCTCCTTTAGTGGCTCAGACTAGCTTGTCTCACAGTAATTCTCTATACATGGGCAAAATTCCTACAAGGCTGTAGCAGAGAGGAACTGAAGAAAAGATAGGGTTCTTTTAGCATCTGCTGTGGAATGAAGGCCAGCAAACCTGTCTCAGTGGGTCAGCTGGACAAGTCTTCCAGCAGATTCTTACTCCTTTGGGAGAGTGTCCTGACTACAACGAGAGGAGCTCGAGCTGAGACTGAGCCCCTTCAGGATTTGCTGTGGAACAGAGCCTATCCTGTGGCTCAGATAGGTGAATCTCCCAGCAGTCCTCTGTGTGGGTGGCATGTATCTCAGGCTGTGGCAGAGAGGGACTGTAACCAAGACAAGAGGCTCAGATGGGTGTAGTCTCCCTGCGTGAGCAGCACGAAGCTGGGACCACAACTGAAGGAGCCTGGAGCCAACTTACAGGGTAACTTTGGATTCCACTGTGGAGACCAGTGTTGGTGTGTGTAGAAGCCTTTCTGCAAACACACCAATGTGTGTGATTCCTCCAAAACTTACTGGAAAATGGTTTTGGTTGTAGGGTCAAGGCTAAATAGGGCTGTAGCCAAATTCTTTAGGGAATGGGTTGTTTCCAGGTTTGAACCAGTGATCATGACCAGCGGGTCTCCCACCATGGTGCACCCTCAAAATAACCCCCCTAGGTGTTTGGTTCTGCCAGGGTCAAAATCTTACTTGAATCCTAAGGCTCACAAAGAGACTTTTGCCTGTGGACGGGTGCAGAATTCTTGAACGGAGATATAAGTAGGTGACCTCCTATTCTGCCCCATCTTGCTGACACCACTCCTTAGCCATTAGTCATTCTACCATTTAACTGAAGCACACAACAAATCATATCGCAAGTGCTTTTATTACAAGTTATTATTTTATAAACACACTGTTTTCATGATAGCTAGCCTGAGTTTAAAAATGGCACTGTGACAGGCATGTAGATGAGAAAATGCTTTTTTATTAAGTTGTTTTGTTTCTGACATCGACCTCAGGTTTTGATAGTTCTATCATATTTTAATCACTATTAGTTGCTTTCCACTAAAGCTTATGTTAGCCAATGATTGAAAACATTTAAGTTAAAAAAAGATGAAAAATTATCATAAATTATTCATTGGAAAGATAATAACCTATTAAATAAAATTAAGCTTTAGATTAATCTACAGAAATTTCCTGTGTGTCTGCTATTTTTAAACCAAGTCTGTATCTTCATCACATTCCTGGTAAAATTTGATCTAGAAGTGTTCTTTCTTTATAGTGAATCAATATAGGGTAGTGGTTAGGAATATAGGTTTTATAGAAAAACCTCCTCAATAAACTGAGGCCAATAATCCTGACCTGAGGATTGTTTTTATGGAGTGCTTTAAATACAGTAAATACTTATTATGTGACAGCTGTTATTATTGTTATTATTATTACCATGAATGCAAAATAAATATTTTACTCATATACACATATGAGAATACTGAAGACTTGCTGGCATGCCCCATAATGTTAGATGCTTTCACTTACTTTATAAAAAGATTAAAATGTGCTTTGTTGGGCCAGGTATGGTGGCTCACACCTGTAATCCCAGCAGTTTGGGAGGCCGTGATGGGTAGATTACCTGAGATTGGGAGTTCAAGACCAGCCTCACCAACATGGAGAAGCCCCATCTCTACTAAAAATACAAAATTATCCAGGGATGGTGCCACATGCCTGTAGTCTCAGCTACTCAGGACAATGAGGCAGGAGAATCACTTGAACTCAGGAGGCGGAGGTTGCAGTGAGCCAAGATCACACCATTGCACTCCAGCGTTGGCTACAAGAGTGAAACTCCATCTCAAACATAAATAAACAAATTAAATGTACTTTGTATTTATACTAACATCCCACTGCTATTTTTTCTGTTTTGCTATATTACCCGTGTTTTTAAGATACTTTAATTTGTTGACAGTAAGAACAACAGTAGCATTGAAAGCATTTGAAATGCTATATGCAATCTGGGGCAAGAAACAAAAGCAGAAGATTGGTATATTTAATTATTCATATACCTAAAACAATACCATTTAGAGGTCAACATTGTGAACAAAGAATTACTAATATGCATCATAATTTTAAGTTTTGCAACCTAAAATAATAACTAAGCTAAGAATCCCCTGTATTTCTCTCTTCAGTTGAGAAAGAAGTCTCCTCACTAGTGAATTCTAAGAAGATCCTAAGGTCTTCACTTCCAATCTTTCCAAGTAATAAGACCCTTTTTAAAACTTAAGAATATTATCTATCAGGTCTCACTGAAATCTTTTTAATAGCTTATAATTTATCTGAGCACAGCGGCATGTGTCTGTAGTTTCAGCAGCTTGGGAGGCTGAGGCGGGAGGATTTTTGAGCCCAGGAGTTGGAAGCTGAGGCAATGTAGTAAGACCCTGTCTCTGAAAATGAAAATCTGATAATTTAAGAAACATAATTTTAAAAACTGCTATAAATGTAGCAGTGCTTTTAAAATATTTAAATTGTGTTAAGAACAGAGAACAGCATCTACATATATTTCACAAAATAATAGCACACGTGAATAAGACATAAAATTCCCTCTGTAGAGAATGTTTGGTGTTAACATGGATCCAGCCCCCTGCTCTAACCATGGGTCACCTCTCCAATAAATTGTGAATAACTTAATATCACCAGAGAGAAGGAATGTGCTTATTTCCTTTTGTTTCTTCCTTGTACACCACAACAGAAAGGGAAGGTGGGGAGAACTTGCACAGATAGGAGACAGGGCACAGGAATACAGCACAAAAATGTAACTTTAGCTCACAGTCTCTATAAGGTACCTAAGAAATGGACAGGTCTTTATCAGCCTCTAGGGGATTTTAAAAATTTCTTGAGCTCATTGCCTAGATTTTCAAGGAGTTAAGGTGGAGAAACGCAGAGAGATGAGGTGGAATGTCACAGGGCAGTAAATAAGGCCCCAAGGAAGGACCACAGTTAGAGGCGAAGTCTAAGGGCAAGTGAAGAGGGTGGTGACTAGGGATTCATTCTGAGACTAAGTTTGAATGATGATGTTATAAATAAAGTCTGGCTCCAGCTGGGAGTAGAGGGGATAAAAAGGGCGGTTGGTGGGTAATTGCCTAATATTGTCTCAGAGATAGTATAAGGCCAAAAGTTGAGAAGTGGATCATTGAGACACGCAGATCTTGACACAGTTACTCCTGATTAGCCGCAAAATCTAAATGATGTGCAGGAGAAAGTCACTTCCATCAGACACATGCCTTCAGATGGCTAGCTGTTCAGGGTAAACCCAAAGATAAACCTAGGATAAACCCAAGATATAGTCACCTTACTCTATGATAGACATTTTATTCCTTGGTATTACAGTAAGAAATATTGCAATAGATAAGAAAAACTACCTCAATGGAATCTTTGTTTTTATATTGCATTACAAGTAATGATTCAACGAATAATTTTGAAGTACTTTCAAAGAGCTCAATATTATTAATAAACACCTCATTCACTCATTTAATAACTATTTAGTATCCATCCTATACCAAGCACTATGTTAAGGAAAGGATTTGCTATAAAAGAAAGGAACATGATGAAGGGAAGGCATGACTGTGGAAGTAAAGAATAAGATGAAGGGGGCCGGGGTGGTGGCTCATGCCTTTAATTCCAGCACTTTGGGAGGCCAAGGTGGTCACATTCATTGAGGTCAGGATTTCGACACCAGCCTGGCCAACATGGTGAAACCCTATCTCTACTAAAAATACAGTAAATTAGCCAGGCGTGGTGACTCGTGCCTGCAGTCCCAGCTACTCGAGAGGCTGAAGCAGGAGAATCACTCAAACGTGGGAGATGGCAGTTGCAGTGAACTGAAACCATGCCGCTGCACTCTATCCTGGGTAGCAGAACAGGACTTTGTCTCAAAAACAAACAAACAAAAAGAACAGCAAAAAGGAATAATATGAAAGGAAGCCTGATTTCAGGTGAGAATTGTTAAACTTTAATTGAAGATTCAGAAATATATTGACAGCTTAGAACGGAGGATCTGGGATGGGGTTAGGGCAGTGAATAACCAATGGAGCAAGACTCCAAGGAGATGTGGAGTCGGGGAAAAAGTGGAACAAAATAATTTTCATTTTAAATACATATAAACTATGTTTATTTTTCAATGTTTTAACAGCAAATCTAGACTATATAAAATTCACAGTTGGTATGAGCAAGAAGAGTTAAAGTTAGATGACTTCAGATTACCTTCTGAGTCCAGCAATAATATTAGCTGGAATTCTAGAAGAAAAGAGTACTGCTCCTTTATTTCAATCCACCGTGAGTAAGGAAGTCCTCTAGATGACATAAGGAAACTTCTCATTGTTTAGACTGGGAGTCAGACTCAGAATTCTGTATCCCTAATCCTAATTATTCTTCAGGGGGGTGTTAAGTCTTTGTGAAGGTCTAAAATGCAGCCAGAGTAAAAAAAAAAAAAAAAAAAAAAAAAAAAAAAAAAAAAAAAAAAAAAAAAAAATTGCAGGGTAAGGCATTGAGACAAGTAGGGGTTATTTAATCATTTTAAAGTAAAATTTAATTTGCATAAGCATAAGGGCAAAGGGTGAAATGAGAAGTATTGATGAGGAGACAGCTAGTGATTTCTTTAATAAATTATTCGAGACCTTTAAGGAAAAGGATATGATGCTAGTAAGAAGAAAAATTAGTGTTGATAAGACAGCAACACTGGGGGGACGAGAAGTTTCTCTTAAAGACTTGAAAAATCAATGTCTGTGTTTAAAGCTATTAAAGGACAATCCAAGCCTGCTGCTTGCGTCTAATGCACCCCAGACTTCAAATGAAACCCGTACTGTCTATCCTTCTAAAAACTCCATGATATTCAAGGTCCTCGGCAAAGACACTTAACAACTTGGAAATAGAAGCCCAAACCTTGAGTGTTCCTTAATGCTTGGAAAAGGCTCTATACAAAGGGTTCTTCTTCTTCTGTAATATGAGATTTTTTCTTCATACAGTGAGGAAATCCTTGAATGTTTAGAGAAGGAAAGTGACAGGACCAAAGCAATCTTATGGGAAGATTCAATATACCAGTGATGTACAGGATGAATGAAGGAAAAGTGTAGGAAAATCAGAAGATTACAAAGTAGGTAAAATCCAATTATCGTAAGTCGGGGAATAAAGATGTGTGGTGGCAGATGAACCAAAGCAGAAACGAAGGTGTTTGATATGGACACACAGTGAATTTTAAAAGCAAGGGTGAGGGAGGCACCAGGAAAACTGAGTGGTACCAACAAAAGTCTAATCTGTTGGGAAAACTGGTTTTGGAACAGTGAGGAGGAACAGAAATAGATTCGGGTTGAAGTTTATTGAGTGTAAGAATGCCAAGAAGACATCCAGATGGAAATATTCACAGATCTTTAGGCTGGGATCCCAGGGATCAACTAGAGATTCTTATCTGGAAGTCATCTGCATCAGTGGTTCTCCATTGGGGTCCATTTTGTATCCTGGATGACATTTAACAATATTTGAATACATTTTCAGTTGTCACAACTGGGAGGATGAAGGTACTGGCATCTAGTAGGGAGAGGCCAAGGATACTGTGAAAACGTCCTACAGTGCACAGAACGGCCCCGCAACAAGGAATTTAAAAAATTATCTGTCCCCAAGTTTCAATAGTGCCAAGATTGAGAAACTCTGCTTTACATAAAGGTCATAATGCATCAGAGACACCTTATCCAATCAGTTCCAATCAATGAATATACTGTACTGCACATAGTATATTCATGTTTAATTCCTAGGAAATGAAAATAATACCAATGTTTATTCAGTCTTACTGTTTCAAGCACTGTCCTCATATTACATGGTATAGTATTTAATCTTTAAAATCCTATGAGGCATTATTTTTTTATAGATGTTCAGTAGCTCATGTGTCTATTTCTGTATTTTATTTTTATTTATTGTACTTTAGGTTCTGGGGTACATGTGCAGGTCATGCAGGGTTGTTGCATAGGTACTTAGATGGCAAGGTGGTTTGCTACCTCCAACCCCCCATCACCTATATCTGGCTTTTCTCCTCAACCTCCCCGCCCCCCACCATCCCTCCCCTAGTCCCACCCAACAGATGCCAGTGTGTGATGCTCCCCTCCCTGTGTCCATGTATTCTCATTGTTCAACACCACCTATGAGTGAGAACACGCAGTGTTTGATTTTCTGTTTTTGTGTCCATTTGCTGAGAATGATGGTTTCCAGGTTCATCCATGTCCCTACAAAGGACAGGAACTCATCATTTTTTATGGCTGCATAGTATTCCATGGTATATATGTGTCACATTTTCCTTGTCCGGTCTATCGCTGATGGGCATTTGGGTTGGTTCCAGGTCTTTGCTATTGTAAACAGTGCAACAATGAACATATGTATGCATGTGTCTTTATAATAGAATGATTTATTATCTTTTGGGTATATACCCATTAATGGGATTGCTGGGTCAAATGGAATTTCTATTTCTAGATCCTTGAGGAATCGCCACACTCTCTTCCACAATGGTTGAACTAATTTACACTCCCACCAATAGTGTAAAAGTGTTCCTACTTCTCCACATCCTCTCCAGCATCTGTTGTCTCCAGATTTTTTAATGATCGCCATTCTAACTGGTGTGATTATTTTTATCCCCATTTAGCAGATGAGGAAACATCCACTGAAAAGTTAAGATACCATCTGTATTAGAGTTCACCAGAAAAACAGAACCAATAATAAGTATAGATAGAGATATGGAAAGTAGATATAGATATGGACATGGTCATAAAATCAATATAGACATAAAGAGACTGAGCATGAGAAATTGCCTTTGGGGATTATGGAGATGGAGAATTCTCACAATCAGGTGGTTCACAAACTGAAGATCCACAAAAACTGCTGGTATAGATTCAGGCAAAGTCTGAAGGCCTAAGAACCAAGAGTACAAATGGTGTAAGTCCCAGTCCAAGGACCAGAAAACACTGATGTCCCAGCTGAAACAGGAAGAGAGAACAAATTCTCTTTTTATCACTTCTTTATTCTATTCAGGCTTTGATGCATTAGGGAATGCCCACCTACCCTGGGAATGGCAATCTACTTTGCTGAGTCTCTGGATTCAAATGCTGATCTCTTTTGGAAACCCCCTCACAGACACACACTGTGTTTAACCTGATATTTGAAGTAATATTTAACCTGGTATCTGGGCATCCTGTGAATGAGTCAAGTTGACACATTAAATTAACCATCACACGTTCACTCCTTGTCAACTTGGCACTCATACATATCTTTTTAATAGTCCTTACTCTCCAAATAAAGACAATAATATCATAATTCTGACAAACATGATACAACTCTGCTGCATACAACCGAACCATTGCTAACGTTTTCCTCAAAAAAGAGGTAAAGTCCTTGAGTGATGTTTACTCTTCTGCTTGATATTCCACAGTTTAAATACTATGATGTAAAATTAATAATACTTCTGGGGGCATGTCTGCCAGGACCTCTTGTCCAGCAAGAGGGTTCCAACCTGGATGGGGGGTGCATGGAAGATAAAGATGATAGACAGCGGGGTCTGGAGGGTTGAGAAGTCTATGCTTCACCAACAACTTTATTTAGCTCAGGGTCAGTTTATATACATTTCTTGAAATCTCACTTAAGTCAATTCAATACATTGTTCCATGAGATAAATGGGAACGGAAAGTTTTTACTGTGGAAAATCAAGTTACAACATAAATGGTTACAGTAGACAGATCAGATACACAATGGAATCAAGCAGGTGGTTCTTGTTATCTATACAATAATACGTTAGATTCATTATTTCGCTACACAGAAGGTTCTCTTAAGTCAACCACTACTGTCTTGACAGAACAAAGAAGAATATGCTTGTAAAAGTGAACATGCTGCAACACATGACTGCTAACCATTGGGTCACGGTGCACCTCAAGACTGCATGGCCATCTAGTGATTGTCCGCAGTAGTTTATCTTTAACCTAAAGCCTCTTTTAGATCCTGCTTTCCTTAGCTTGACTTCCTCCAACTGGAGACTCTGTGTCTTGGCTTAAACTCACCACGTGGTGAGACCAAATTTACTAGGAGTCTCACACGGGAGTGTTCCCCACAAATACTGAAGTACTATGATTATACAAAGCATATTGTAATAACATAAAAATAACATAACAAATAGATACATAAACACCTGTTATATGATAAGAGAATGAAAGAGGAAAGAAAACAGAGATATTTGCTCTACATTCATACTAAATGTTCATTACAAAATAAGGAGGAAATACTCATGAAACTTAAAATATTCATCTCTGTAACTGGTCACGTTGTCATAGTTGGTATTTATAGCTACCTACTTCCATCCTTTATTCTATTTGCCTTCAACATATACCTCTGCTGTTCATGTTTCTTTACCTGGTGGGGTGACCCAAACCTGCATGATAGGTCTAGGCCATTAGTAATCCTACCTGGAGTCGGTTGGTATAGCATTCTGTTGACCTTAATTGCAGGGCATGGTAATACTAAGAGTTGTCCTAAGTGATTGCCTGTACTCCAGAAGTACTCTTCCTTAATACTGCTGTGGAGTAGTAGTCCAGTTTGCCCTTGTTAGTCAGGATCAGTCACCATAGCCAGAACTGTAACTCCCTTTTTGCCTGGTGACTCAGAGGCGTGAGGAGCTCAGTGTGGCTGAGTAGAAGTATTAACATCCAATTCCATGCAATCACTGTCATGTCTCCCAGTGGAAACATTCCTCCCTGGTTTTATTATTTGGTTTAGAGAAACTAAGACCTCTAGGCCAGTAGAGTATAAGGGTGTAGGAACAGGAAACAAAAAGTTGCTTGTGATTGGCTGGGCATAATAGTCTGTGCTGCCATTCCCATTTCCACGCCTTTATTCCTGTACCTGTGAATCTTGACTATCAGATAAACAGTGCCATGTATTGGATGCTGGTTCAGACCATACATAGCCTTTTGGAGAATCTTGCTTCAACCTGGCAAGGTATCACCACCGAGCTTGCACTGTAACTAAGTCTTTAAAGCCCATTTCATCATTTTGTAGAGGTCAGATTCTTCAGGAGGGTGGGGAATATAGGAAGACAAGTGAAGTCCGTGAACATAGGCCCACTGCCATGCTTTTTTGCTGTGATGTGAGTCCCGTAGTCATAACAATGACCATGTGGAATACTGTGATGGGTAAGGCATTCTACAGCCCCATGGACAGTAGTTCTGACAAAAGCATTGCACAAGGAAGCCAAACCTGTATTCATAGTATTTATTCCAGTCAGAAAAAAAATACCACCTTTTCACGATGGAACCAGTCCAAAGTAATCAGCCTGCCATTGGATAGCTTACTGGCATGGGGACAGATGCCATCTCAGTCTCTGCTGTTGACATTTTGGACATTCAGCAATGGCTGTAGCCAGGTCAGTCTTGATGAATAAAAGTCCATGTTGCTGAGCTCAGGCAAAATCTCCATCCCTACCAGCATGACCACTTCGTTCACAAAACCAGTGGGCAATGACAGGGTGACCAAGGAAAGAGGCTAATGAATATCCACAGAATGGCTCATCTTATCCACTCATCTCATGAGGTCATCCTTCATGAGCATTCACATTGGACACGAATATCTTCACATTTTTTGCCCATTTAGAGCACTCTATCCACATGCTTTCTCCCCAATCTTGTCACCAATTTTCCAATCACATTCTTTCTAAGCCCCTGACCACCCAGCCAAACCATTGGCTGCAACCCATGGATCAGAGTATAATTGCACATCTGGTCATTTCTCCTTCCAAGCAAAGTGAACAAGCAGGTGCATTGCTTGAAATTCTGCCCACTGGGAGGATTATCCTTCACCATTGTCCCTTAGGGATGTCTCAGAAAGAAGCTGTAGTTCTATAGCTGTTGACTTTCAGGTGGTGCCTGCATATCTTGCAGAGCTATGTGTAAACCAGGCCTCATTCTTCTTTTTCTTCTGTCAACTGACCACAGGGAACTCTTCATGAGGCCATGGGTGCAGGCTGGAAGAAAGAAGTCAGTGCAGCAGCAATGGAAATCGTGGGCACTTGGGTCACTTCTTCATGTAACTTATTGTGCCATGTCATCAAGGCCAGTTCAGGCCTGATTATGCATATACCAATTTCATTTGATGATGGAGTATTGTGATGCACACCCACCTTCATCGCTTCATGAGTGAGATGACATTCAATTAGTGATGGGCAGCTCAGGGCACAAGGCCACATGGTGGCCCACAGTTGAGCATTCAGTCACTACTAAGGCCAAGTAGTAGGTCGAGAGCTATTTCTCAAAAGGAGATTGGTTATCTGCATAGGACCGCAGCCCTCTGCTCCAAAATCCTAAGGGCCCATGCTGAAATTCACCATGAGGACTTGCCAAAGGCTTCAAATGTCATCTTTTTTGCCACTGACTCTAAGCACTGTTAGATCTATTGGGTCGTATGGTCCCTGTGGCAAAGCAGTTTGCACAGCAGCTGGAACCTGTTGCAGAGCCTGCTCTTGTTCTGAGCCCCACTCAAAACAAGCAGATTTGCAGGTCACTCAGCAGACGAGCCAGGCTAACACCCCCAAATAAGGAGTATGTTGCCTCCAAAACCCCATAGGCCACTAGGCACTGTGCCTCTTTCTTGGTCGTAGGAGAAACCAGCTGCAACAACTTACCCTTTATCTTAGAATGGATGTATCAACATGCTCCGCACCACTGGACCTCTTAAAGTTTCACTGAGATAGAAGTCCTCTGAAGTTTAGTCAGCGTTATTTCCCACCCTCTGACATGCACAAGTCTCACAAATAAGTCTATAGTTAGCACGATATCATCAGTGCAATGAACTGGTGTGTTATCCTGTGAACTAAATTATGACATAGAGCTGCAGAGTTGATGTACCCCTGAGGTAGGACAGTGAAGGTGAATTGCTGGTCTTGTCAGCTGAAAGCAAATGGCTTCTGGGGGTCTTCGTTAACAAATATTGATAAAAATAGCATTTGCCAGATCAATAGCTGCATACCAGGTATCAGGAGAGATGTCGATTTGCTTAAGCAGTGAAAACCACATCTGGTACAGCAATTGCAATTGGAGTTATCACTTGGTTAAGCTGATGATAATCCACTCTCATTCAGGATTCATCCATAGGGTGAAATAGGCAAATTGACTGGGGATGTAGTGGGATTCACCCCCAAGCCCTGTGCTTTCAAGTCCTTGATAGTTGTACTAATCTCTGAAATCCCCCCAGTAATATGGCTTTGGTTTATTATTTTCCTAAATAGAGGCAATGCTAGTGGCTCCCACTTCACCTTTTTCACCATAATAGCCCTCACTTCACAGGACAGAAAACCAATGTGAGGACTCTGCTAGGTTGCTAGTCTATTCTAATTATGCCTTCCAGAATTGAACAAGTAACCATAGACTGGGTTTGAGAACCCACTGGGCCCACTGTGTGACAGATATGAGCTAAAATTCTATTGATCACCCGACCTCTATAAGCCTCCTGTTCCGACTGGTGGTCCACAGTGACATTTTGAGTCTCTTGAATTCAGTGTCAGTTCAGAGCCAGTGTTCAGTAGTTCCCAAAAGATCTGATTATATCCTTCCCTCAGGGCACAGTTGCTCTGGTAAAAACCCATAGGTCCCTTTGGAGAAATAGTAATAATATGAATTTTGGGTAGTGTCTAAGAGTCCGTCCTCAAGGGGACCCAGTCTCTCCTTCATTCAGGGGTTCTGGATCTGTAAGCTGACTTAAGTCTAGGAATTAATTGAGAGGCTGTGACTCTCTTGCTTTTATGATTCAGGTTAGATTTTGTTCACTTGACCTAGATTTTTTTTTTTTTCTTACAAAAAAATCAAGTAAGAATTTAGTAGTCTTCCTATTGATCTGACTTCAAGGAACACATAAAAGCTAGCCTATGTCATGGGTCTGAAGGAATCAGACCATTCTGATAGCTCCTTCGGCCCTGCTGTCCCCTGTGGTAACCACACCCACCCTGACCTTGGCAGTTTAGCAAGGCAATTTGGCCTCTGCCAAACTGGAGTCTAATTACCTCCATTGAATTTAGGTTTCCCAATTCAGTGACTGCAGTTCCTACTGGGAGGCTTGGCCCACAGAGAAGAGTGATCACAGAGCTCTTCAAGGATGCTGGGCCTCCCCTCACAAATGTACTTCTCACAATGTTGAAAATTGTGTCTTCCGATTACTGTCAGTGTGGGTGAGGAGGTCTTACATGACGAAGCCATGCTACCATTCCACTCTCCCTATGCTTTTAATCCCTTCCTTGACATTAAATCAAGGCAAGTCCAGCCTGTCCACCTTTTGGTCCATGTGTCAGCCAACCCAACAAACTGTTAGAACCCTTTCTGATTCCCCAAGATTTGACGTTAAATGAAGAATCTCTGCTTAGTGAGCCCAGAACCACAAAAAAAATTAACTTAATACAACTTTATGTTCTTTTTACCATAATTTCACAGCCTTATTATCCATTCCTACACCTGTTACCCAAGTTTCTGTCTGCACGAATTAGAAAACTCAAGTAATTCTTTTGGAGTATAGCCCACATCTTTATGGATCACACTTTGAACCTCACCTTTATGGGTCATCTGGGACTTGAGTTTGGTTATAGGGCTAGAAGCAGAGAGAGATGAGAGATGGGGTAGAGGTAGGGAGTTCTCAGGAGAATTTAAATTTTCTTGCATAGCAGCTTCCTCAGAGGAGGCCATCACTGTCTGCTCAGACTATGCAGAGCTGATTCTCTTAGAGGGTGACAGTGAAATGGAGAAGCAGATACCACTGGGGACAAGGAGGCCACTTCCACTAGAAAAGATCATCAAAATTTAGGAGCTCCAAGTCCCAAACTTGATCAGGGACTTTCTATACAACCCATCTCAACTTACGGAATCTCATCAATGCTTCACTTTAACAGTAGACACTTTGTGAAACTTGGAGTTCAACTTGCATTGTAATCCAACCAGCGTCAAGATGAGATTCTGCATTTGTTGTTAAGCAGTGTCACCCCTACAGTACAGGAGATAAGGGTCTCCTTCAGTGCACACATAGAAGCTTTAGGTCACTCATGCAGTGCTTGAGCCATGTAATACCCTTACAGACACACTTAGAAATAACATTTAACCAGATTTCTGGGCATCCCATGACCCAACCATGCTGACATACAAAACTAACCATCATATCTGCCTAAAGCCACATAGCTGGCAAATTTGGGGGCCTATATTTGCAATCAGAAAATCCATTTCCAGAAACATGTTTTACCTACTATGTTGCATTATACAGGGATTATAAGCAGGATATCCTCAAGTTCAAGTTCCAAAGGCAGGTAAGACAGAGAGTTAAACAGAGCAGAAACACTTTTGCCACTTCATTCTTCTCACCAAAAAAAAGAAACATCTGCTCCCAAATATTAATAGCACTTCTTCCTGTGTCACTGAATATTTCGTTATACCATTGATAGATTTCAGTGCTCACCCTCCTGGGGGAGGATATCAAATTGCAGAGGTATACCTTGCGCTCCACTAAAGCACAGGTCCTCATTCTTAACATATTGACAAATGGGTGTGTCCAGATATATTTTATCTTATTTGTTAATAATTATAATAAAACCCCATGCTCCCTAATGATATAATTTTTAATATGTAATTTAGAACTGAATAAAAGTTAGTTTCATAATATATATCATATTTTCTGGCTTTCCAATAAGCTTTTTTGGGTTCTGAAGAAAGATGTAAAATTAAAGCTAATGGAGCTACGTGGTGGGGGCACACTGCCTTTTCACATGTGAATATCACTGTGTTTCAGAGCATTAAAATGTATTTCTTGAAAATTACTGATTTAATAGAATTAGTAAACAAAACAAGCACTTAAATCATATGCTTTAAATATAAGTTATACAAATTATTCTCATTTTACAAACTAGACATTCGGAGTTTGAGTGCCATTTACTCTACAAGTTGGTCAAGATCACGAGGATAAAATCCATTTCTTTCAAGTATGATGGTTTCCAAATTTTCGAAACAGTGGAGTCATTCTTCACATGATTGATTTGGAAAATTATGTATCCATAACAGATTTGAAGGAAAGATAGAAAAAGAGGAAACAAGTTCTGAAGCCAGGATCGGGGAGCTGAGCTCGGGAGAGGTTAAGGAAGAACTGGGTCGAGAGGAGGTCCAGAGATCCACTCATTTGCCCTTACTATTCAGGCAACTCCTCAGGTCACTTTTGGAGCACCGTAGGACGCAACTTAAAAGGGATTATCCAATATAATTTAGAATAATGCAGATGAGGGCTGAGCACCGTGGCTCAAGCCTGTAATCTCAGCACTTTGGGAGGCCAGGCAGGTGGATCACGAGGTCAAGAGATCGAGACCATCCTGGTCAACATGGTGGATGTTGACCAGACCACCCCGTCTCTACTAAAAATACAAAAAATCAGCTGGGCATGGTGGCGCGTGCCTGTAATCCCAGCTACTCGGGAGGCTGAGGCAGGAGAATTGCCTGAACCCAGGAGGCGGAGGTTGCGGTGAGCCGAGGTGTGCCATTGCACTCCAGCCTGGGTAACCAGAGCGAAACTCAGTCTCAAAAAAAAAAAAAAAAAGTAGATGATAAAATTATTATAATCATTTAAAAATCTTGTAAGTATATTAAAGTAATAGCTCTAATATTTTAATTATATTTTGTTTTAAAATGTGATACTATATAATATACATATACCTATTATTAAATGCTACATCTCATTTTACATGTCAAACTTGAATTGTTTAATTTTCGAAAGTGGTGTACAGCATCCTGAGGCACTTAGTTTTTGTCTCTGCCTGTGGCTAATATTTATCTCTTGACCGTATCTGTCAAAATGCAAATTTAAGTTTTACAGTAAAAAATTAAAGTAATTATGTGTAATGGACTTTATAGTTCTCTGACACAACACTTAATTTAAGATGGCCAGTGTTACTCTTTTAAACTGTAGTTTGGAATTATCTTTGAGCATTGATGAATTTCTTTTGATTTTCTTTTATTTTCTGATCAACAAAGTGACTGTAATAAATCCTGATGCTGCCTTTGGTCTGGTTATTTAGTAGCTCTGCATTTGTTTTCTTTGATAGCAACATGCATTAATATTTATAACCATTTTCCTTTGCAGCATCTCCCAGATGGCTCTGCGCCCAGTGCACATGTTGAATTTTATCTTTTACCATATCCCAGTGAAGTTCGTAGGAGGAAAACAAAATCTGTTCCAAAATGTACAGACCCCACTTACAATGAAATTGTAAGTATGAGTCATCCTTTGTCCAGTCATTTGGTATTTTTCTTACCATTTTTCAGCTTAACCAAATATGGAAAATTTGCAGTAATTGGCAGCATTATTTCATAAAGGAAAGATATTTTCCAAAATAGTCGCAGTATGCTGATCACTCTTCTCGATGCTGTGGGCACTGGAAGATACAGACACTGCCTTCAAAGCTCTTTATACACCAGTTTGCGAGTTGTGGCCAACCTCCAGCCAGACCGAAGGCTTGTTTTGCATACTAACATTATTCCCAACTTCATCTTGTTTTCTCTAACCTTATTCTCCTTTACCTGATTTTCCTCACCTAATAATTTTAGCACATACTACCTTAGGTATAACAGTAAATCTCATCAAATCCCTTTTGAAAAACTAAAAAAAAGAAAAATACAAAATACAGTGGACGTTAATGTGTATTATAAATAGCTCTCTAATTTATTTGTAATGTGCAATTTGAACATTCAATTCCCTAACTTCTTTCTAAGGCAAGCCCCTGCATTTATTCTGTTGATTCCGTCCTTTCCCATCTCCTCTGCACCTTGCTCAGCTGCTTATTTGGGTTCCTTTTCTTACAGCTGTCTCATCTAAAAGGATCCTCCATTCAGAAATATTCAGAAACAAAACTACCCAACCCAGCCTCACTAAGCAATTTTCTTTCCCTCCCTATCACCTCCAAACTTTTACAAAATTAACCCACGTGACCTGCTCTCCCTTCATCTCTCCCTTTCACCCCTGAATGCTTTGCAATGTGGATGCTGGCCTTTATTGATAGTACTTTATTCCAGGGGCCTCAGTAGACTCTTAACTGCAGAATCCAAAGAGCCCTCAGGTTCTCCTGCCTGGATCAGTCATACAGCAGCACTACTGACCACACCCTCTTTCCTGAAACCTCCCTTTTGCTTTTTGAGTTGCACCTTTTCTTCTCTTCCATTTTCTCTACCTAGTCTCTCATTTTCCTTCATTGTTATTCTTTCTTTTAAAATATTATTGTTCACTGAAGTCACATGATCCACCCTCATCTCCTCTATACATCTATACATGCTCTCAAAATTATCATATGGATCCTATTTATCACCTGTAGGTAGGTTGCATCTGAATTTACTCCTAAAGCCCTGACATCTCTCTCAAGCTTTTCTTTTTTTCTTTTTTTTTTTTTTGAGACGGAGCCCCTCACTCTGTGTCAAGCAGGCTAGAGTACAGTGGCACAGTCTCACCTCACCACAACCTCCCGAGTTCAAGCAATTCTCCTGCTTCAGCCACTCAGAATAGCTGGGATTACAAGCACCCACCACCACACCTGGCTAATTTTTTGTATTTTCAGTAGAGACGGGGTTTTGCCATATTGGCCAGGCAGGTCTAGAACTCCTGAACACCCACCTCGGCCTCCCAAAATGCTGGGATTACAGGTGTGAGCCACTGCACCCGACCTCTCTCAAGCTTTTGATCTGCACTTCTGCCTGATTACTGGAGAGCCCCATCTGAATGTCGCATAGGCACTTTTAGACCAGGCTTTCCTCTATTCATTTTTTCTTTTATAGATGGTACCTTTGGTGTCAATACTAAGAAACTCTTTACCTAGTACTCAGTCTCAAAGATTTTCTCTTATACTTTTTTTCTAAAAGTTATATAGCTTTACATTTTACATTTAAGTACATTATTCATTTTGAGTTAAATTTTTTAATAAAACATGATGTTTAAGTCAAGGCTCTTTATTTCCCCACTATGGATACCAATTACTCCAGCACTCTTTGTTGAAAAGGCAATTGTTCCCTCCACTGAATTTCTTTTGCACCTTTGTCAAAAATCATTTGGGAATATTTGTGTGCTTATACTCTTTTTGTTGGCCCATACTTGCCATATTTTCAGATCGCATCAGACAGCTTATGATTCCCTGAATGGACTTTACGGTTTTGTGATAGCACTCATGCCACCACTCACCTCTCTCTGCTCTTCTCTGCCTGCTTAGAGACTGACCTCAGATATGGACTCTGTGAACACTCTCATCTCGTGGACTCTCAGCCCACACTTACCATCTTTTATTTAGTCCTCACAGGTTTTCTTCTAGTATATCATAAACTTCTTCAGGCTGGGATAAATGTCTTATCCTCTGTAATAGTTTTAATACTTAGTTACCTCTAAAAAGATGTGTAATAAATACAGAAATATTTGGAGTAGTTTTATAAGTGACACTGTGTGTTTGTACGTGTGTGTGGGGTGTGTGTGTATAAGATGTAAATACATGTATATATTGCATATATAGCGAGAAAAGGATTCTCTAAATTAGTAAGGAAAGAGATTTTGACACTTTATTATTTGTCATGATGTCAACAGTGAGAAGTGTACCCCTCCCCAAAACACATCACTGTTTCTTTTCATACTCTTTGAATATAGGTCTCCATACCTCACATCAAGAAACTTCTCAGACCCTGTGCTAGACGTGAGCAGTTTTAATATAAGGAAACATATAATAACAAGAAACCACTAACAATTCAGAATAATTTAAATAAACTTGTGTTTTATTTATTTCAAGCCTTATGTATTATAAGAAGACAGTAGTAAATACATATTCATGGAAGATTATTTTATAATTCTTGGTGTGCACATAAGTTTTCTGACAGCTTGCAATAATCTAGGTCCTCAAACATCCATAGCCCACTGATTAAAAATCACTACAAATCTTTTTCAATTGATCTATACTTGTCGCATGAATAGACACTTTATACTTTGGACACATTTTAAATTGCTTCAAAAACCACAGTCCATGCATAGCCAATTCCAATCAGAACATAGTCCAATCAAGCAGAAATCTGAAGTAGTGTGTGTAAGTGGTGATTCTAGTAGTCATTAGAACAGTAAGAGGTTTCTACATCATATAACAATTCTGGCAAAGAAGCTGGTTGAATTCAGAGAGCCAAAAGGAAAAAAAAAGGCCACAATGATTCATTTATTTTTTTCCACTCGGCGTCTGTATCAACACAACAAGAATATTTATAACAAATGCAAAGAAGCACACTAGACTTTAACTCTGATTTTACTTTCTCTTGCCCTCAGTTGTGATGTAGGACCACATCTTCGTGCCAAACTCCTCAATCACTGGTGTGCAACCTCAAGAACACCTTACTAGATGTCTTTACTAGTAAGCCCAGTGTTTACTAGATAGCCCAGTGAGTTATCACATGGCATCCACCTTGCTTTAAGCTTCTCCTCCACTTCCACCACTCACTGAGTACTGCTGCATCAACCACTCACCACAGCTGGTATTTTTCAAATTGTAAAAGCCATGTACTGTTCTGTGAAGTGGGAGAGGATAACCTCACTCTCCTCTTTATATAAATCTCTTAGAGGAATACAAAGAAGATATATATTGCATACCAATGACTTACAAAGCCTTTTGTGAAAATCGTTCTTTTTATTTTTATTTCTATCCTCCTTTCTTCTTAATATCCAGAGATGAAAGAGGTTGGGTCAGGGACACAGCCAAGGGACAGAGTCTCCGCCCTTCACATACTAAGGCTTTGATGCAGGGCTAAGCTTGTCTATTTGACACTTCACAGAGTGAGCCCCAGTAGGCTTCGTCAGCCGTCTCCCTGAAAACCCCTGTCATGTACAAATCCCAGTGATAGGCATGGCTGGGCTCCAGGTGGGTAGGGCTGAGGGTGTGAGTTTAGGGAACCGCTCTATAGCTTGAAGAAGCAGAGCTGGGATTCCAGGCTCCAAAGCCTCTTTCCATGATACTACTGTTGGCTTCTTGTTAAAAACCATTATTTTTCACGATTCTTTAGAAATACAGGATTTCTATACTGTGAGAGAACTACATGCTTATAATCAATATATTTTTTAAATTGTAATGTTTTCTTATATATTATTCTATTGTAAGCTGTAAATGGAAAATATTAAGGACAGAACAGGAACGTTGTACGCGTTTCACAGACTTTAAAATCTCCTGCAGAATATACAGTGATTACTTAGCCCAGTGCCAAGTACATGCCCCACTCAGTAAGCAATAGTTACTGTTATCTGTATCGCAATCTTACTGCTATTTCAACATGATGAAAATTGTATTTGTAAGTGAAGACATTGAGGCCCAGAGGTCACACAACTGGATGTCCAGCCCAGAACTGTCTGATTCCAAAGCTCATGTGTACCGCACTACACTATGCTGTGTTAGTCCTACCTGTCTCCACCCACAGAGTATTCCTGTTCTCATTTATGAACTATTTCTTTCATCATCCTGCCTCCTCTACCGCTTCCCACAAGCACGAGAGACACCAGTTTCTGTTATTGTTCTCTCACTTCAATCGTGAAAACACACTTTGGAATCATTGACTATGTTATTCCTCTCCTCCTTTCTCCTTAATATCCAGTTGACCCTTGTGTCAACTAATGTTCAGTGAATGCTTGGAATGTTCAGTATATGTTAATAGATATTAATTACCTTAAGTGTTTTCTATTAAATGTAGTAATTCCAAAACCACACATTCAGTATTTGTCAGAGGGTAGTAAAGACTTGGCTCGGGCCCACAGGTGAAAGTTTTTCTAAAGAGAAATTAAAAGAGCTATTCATTTTTGGTTCTGAGTGTGCACCAGAACCATTTTTTTGGTTCTGAGTATGCAGAGTACATATTAAATCATTTGATGAAAAAGTCTCAAAGAATATAATCATCTCTGTACTTTACTAACATTAGCCACTAATTAATTATTCATTGCTCAGTTAAAAAGAGTGCTTACTTTTTAACAACATTATGGATGCCCAAAAACAATTAAAATAGATACTTATCATCTGTGATGTATAATGATTACAGGTTTATGAAACTTCAGTCACTTTTCAGAAAATAACTTTTCTTAATGAAGCAGAGGGAAAAAGAATCTATCAAGTAATAAAAAGCTTGGGAAGTTCAAATGTTTGTATTTTAACCAGGAAAGCAATTAATTCCTAAAGTCATTTCTTGATGCTTTCAGCTTGCTAAATACCTGGGAGACTAAATTCTGTCTGTAAGGGTTTTCTCCAGTCAACTGAAGCAAAATACTAAGAAACAACTGTTCCTTTTTGTGTATTTGACGGATCTTTTACAGCTGTAATTTATTAGTGTCTAATTGTTCCAGGCTTTGTAGTAAGGCTTATATTCATTATCTCATTTCTTCCTCCCTGCAATGCTAAAAGGTAAGGATTATTATCATCGTTATGCAAATGAGAAAACACATAGTTGACAACAGATTCATGAAAATATAAATTATTGATATGTTTTTTAAAAATTTACTATTTAGGCCTTATTCATACAATTCCGAGTCTTTAGCCAGACTTCCCATTTGTCTACATTATATACAGTCACACTTTGAGGGTTCCTGTATCTGTTTTCTCTGTAAAATAAGAGAGGAGTTCATCAGCTGAACATGATGTAGGAAGAAAAATGGAGAATAGTTCCAACAGTTCAAAATAGCCACTTAGAGAAAAGGATAAGGAGTTCACTCTGAAGTCCTGGAACCACTTACAGGCAGCACTGGGTGCCCAGTTGTTAAAAAACGTGAATTACAGTGGTAGGGTTCTGAGATTATTTTTAAAGCAACTCTTAAAATCGTTTATTGTCCCAGGAGAACTCAATAGATGAAATGAAATAATGTGAGTGAGCAATACTAGAAAACTAAAACTGAATCTCCTGTATGGAATGAGAGTAAAATCTTGGAAGAAGAGGTAGCCAAGAGCACTCACAGGGATCACGTAGACCGCATTCACATATTATATTGCATTTCAAGCCCCTTGATTGAGGTATTATTTACTTGGTAAGTGAATCATTGTTGGGAACAGCTAGCAGATTGATCTGGAACTGAATCTCATTGAGAACATAATGAAAGGTAGGCCTGTGCTGTGCAAAGCACGGGAAACTATATCCATGCACACGAGCAGGGCTGCCCTCTCAAGTTGTCTCCTCTGCTTCCTTTTGGCATATATTGAGAAAGTTTCTATCTTGTGACTTGGCTGTAAAAAGCAAGCAAGATTGTAGCAGCATATGAAATTCCTTTTCTAAATGTGTTCTAAGACATTTCCCTGGTAACCATGCCAGGTTTCCACTCAGCAATCTCCTCCTTTCATGATAAATAACTAATTTCTTTGCAGTACTATACCTGTACTTCCCTTTACCACTGCAGGTTGCCAGTGGACCTGTAACTTACTTCCTGGACTTTATAAAAGGACAGCGGAACAGATCCCTCTTGAAAAAAAAGTAACAAAAAAAGAACAAGACATGAAACTGTATATACAGCATAATTTCAAGTCAGATTCTGAATAAGTGATTATATATAGAAAACAAAAAGCACATCACAATGTTAACTGTAGTTATCTCCCAATGGTGAAAATGCCAATTATTTTCTTCCTTTCTGGCATATTTTTAGTTTCATACAGATTTTTTTAATGAACATGTATTTTCACAATTAAAAAATAAGTAATTTTAAATAAATAAAAGTAAACATAGAATTATTTCTGCACATGTACAAGAAAATATAATTATGCTGCATTTAAGTAGCACAGGGAAATCACAGAAATTGGTCTGTCTCATGGTCACAAAGATGAGAACCATAAACACTGGGGATTCCAAAAGAGGGAAAAGGGAAGAGGGAGACCAAGGGTGGAAAACCTACCTGATGGGTGCTGTGTTCACGACTTGGGCAACATGATCATTAGAAGCCCAAACTGCAGCAACACACAATATGCCCATGGAGCAAACCTGTACATCTATTCCCCTGAATCTAAAATTGAAAAAAAAGAAATTGGTCTGCTTTTCGTTATTAACCTTCAACACCGAAGAATGATGTTCTCATTTTATTTTTATGAATACATAATAGTTGTACATATTTATGGAGTATAAAAGGTGAAAAATATTTAAATTTCTTTCTAGAGAGTAATTTACCATCTTTCTAAATATAGAGTGGGCAATTCTTAGTGGAATCAGTAAATTTTATGATTCTTACAGAAATAATCTGTCATTAAGCTCTATTATGTTAGTAGAACCTTTAGCTTTTCACAATAAAAGTTAGCAATAAAAGAGTCTGACATTGACCTAGGGGTACAAAGTATTAGCAGCTAAATTTTTTTTGTACTCAGGAGGCTGAGGCAGGAGACTCATTTGAACCCAGGAAGTGGAGGTTGTAGTGAGCTGAGATTGCACCATTGCACTCCAGCCTGGGCAACAAGAGCAAAACTCTGTCTCAAAAAAAAAAGCAATAATCAAAAGTTGTATTTAAGCATTTCTGATTTATATTTTCATTATTTTCCCCCTTTTTAGGTAGTATACGATGAAGTCACAGAGCTCCAAGGACATGTCTTAATGCTTATTGTGAAGAGCAAAACTGTATTTGTGGGAGCAATTAACATCCAACTCTGTAGTGTCCCACTCAATGAAGAAAAATGGTATCCATTAGGAAACAGTATAATTTGACCATTGCTATGAACATATGCATTATTCATTTACTACTTGTATTTTTTTCACTTCTGGGCCTCTGAATTGTATAAGCAAGGCAACTTTGTTGTCAAAAATAGCACAGGGTATTAGGGACACAGAAAAAGAAATAAGAATTAGTCTTTTGCGTTGTTTATTTTCTGCCTTTGATTTCATTGTTTTCCATAATCTTTTTCCTTCAAAGGAGTGCTGATGGCATGAAATTTGCTGTGCAAAATAATAAAAGACATTTATTAAATAATTTAATATATTTCAAATTGAACATATGTTTACATTTGTTTTAATTGTGTGCCTACAGTTAAAAGCAATATTTTAATGTATTTTATAAGAAAGATAATCAAATAAATCAACCTCATCAATTAATTCGAGATCTAGGTATATCTGTAATAGGTTTTTTAAATTTAGATTATATATAGCTATATGCCTACTCATAATCTTACTTATTGAGGGAATTGGTATATTGCAGCAGAAATATACCAATTTATATTTTATTAAAATATAAATTGGTGTATTTATATTAATTGCTATGTTATTTTCTATCAGAAAACCAAAACATAAATTCCTGAAATTGTTAAATTCGATTGTTGGAAGAAACTCTATAGTTTTTCACCCTATTCACCACCAATCAATTTACTGTCACTGGATTTCTCCCACCCAGAGGCATGACTTAAACTTTATTATGCCTGGACTCCAAGATCTCAAACTCTGAAACTTTCCCTCCTGATAAAATTTCTTGTCTGTGCATATTATTTTTTCTTACTTCTGAACCTACCTTTATAGTCACCATTAACAGGGCAAACAATCCCACAGATTTCCTCCTGCACAGTAGATAAAATTAAATACATTATGCCACGTTCTTTAAGACAATCAAAATTTTTTTTAATCTTGCCATTCAAATTACTGAAAAGATTTAAATTCCTGCTTATTCAATTTTGTGTATGAATGAACAAAAAAAATCTAAGCTTTTTTCTATCTCCTTTTATATATCATATGAGCATGTAAATATATTTATTGAAAATTATTTGAGGGTGTGATATGAACTGATATGGGCTCATTGAAATACATGATCATGCAAATCAAGTGAGCCCTTAATTCTGTACGTTCTTAGTCCATTACTCTCCCTTTCTGCTGGACAATTATACATCCTTCTCTCTGCTGAAACCTCAGCATCTCCTCCCCTAATCCTCACTCTTGGCTGATGGCATTGTTTCCTACATCACTTAAAAACTAGAATCAAGTCAAAAGAAACTGCCACAGACTTCCGCGACTGCATCTACCCAGGTAAGCAAATTCCATGTTCCACTTCTCTGCTTATCATCAGAGAAGAGCTGCCCATGCTTCCATCCCAAACCAGTCCCCCAACTTGTACATTTGATCCCATGTCCTCTGACCTGCTCCAAAATATTGCCACTGAAATTCTCTTCTACTCAAAACATCGTTTCCTTACTCTCTACTGGATAATTCTGGACACCATAATCATGATGTTATGTCTCCCAATCATAAAATTAAAACTTCTCATTATCCCACGTCCCTGACAAATGCTGACCCATTACCCTGCTCCTCTTTGCAGCAAAACTCTTCAAAATAGTTGTCTTTAGTGCCTCCAATTTCTTGCCTCCAATTTTCTCTTAGAACCATTACAAGAAGGTGTTTGCTTCCACCGCTTCAATGAAATTACTTTGGTTGAGATCACTGTTGACCTCCAATTAGCTAAATGCAAAGGTTATTTTTCAGAACTATTTTGATTTACTTGTCAACAGTATTGGATACAATAAGTAACTCTATCTTCCTGGATATATTTTCTTCATTTGGCTTCCAATATACCACACCCTCTTGTACTTCCTTTTAGTTACAGTTTAGTTTAGCTTCATTTCCTTTTCATCTCTCCTTCTCAGTCTTATGTGCAGGAGCATGCTTCTCCTCGCCACCTCTAGTGCTGGAGTGTCCCAGAGCTCACCCCTTGCTCCCCTTTCCCATCAAGCTTAACTTTTTTAATGATCTCATGTTCTCTCAAGGTTTTAAATATCATCTGAATACTGACGATTCCCAGTTTTATAACTCCAGCCCAGAATACTCCCCAGATTCCAGAGATGAGTAACAAATTGCCAACTCAATATCTCCCTTCAATACCTAATAAATATCCCAAACTCAGTATCTCCAAAAGTACACAGAAATCAGGGAAAATATTAGGGTTTTTTCCCCAAAAGCTATTTTGCCCACATCCTTTCCTCTCCTAGTTGACATCAAACCCATCGTTCAGTTATTAAGAGCAATAAAACTTGAAGCAAACCCTAATTTCTCTCTCTATATATGTGTGTGTGTGTGTGTGTGTGTGTGTGTGTGTGTGTGTATACACATACACATTTTTTAAGAGAATTACCTAGGAATCTGTTTAAATCCTTGTTATTCAAATTACTTAAAAAATTTAAACCCTTGCAAATTAAATGTTTTCCTGTGTATGAAAAAAATAAGCCATTTTATATGATCATTTACATAACCATAGACACACATAAAACTCTATACATTTATTTACTGAAAAATTTGAGTGCCTGATAGAAGAGCTGATATGGGCTCATTTGAAATACATGAAATACATAATTATGTAACTGGAGTATATATATATATATATATATATATATACACACACACACATACATTTATATGTACATATACATACACATTTTATTGTCACTGTTCCAAATGTACAAAAAAAAAATAGAAAATACCCCCCAACACAATCCCCCCCCACCCCCACAACATTCCCCTCAACACAAATAATTTTTCCCAAAACCACAAACATAAACTGGTCCTGGTGTTTCCATAAACGGTGCAGCTAAGAAACAGTTTAGAGAAAATTTAACAGGATTCAGAGTATATCCAGTCTGTCCCCTCAGGCCTGAGAGGTAATAATCACCATATGGGTCCCAGTCCTCCCCGGTGGCTTTCCTATCTCTGGTGGAAGAGTTATTTCATAAAGTGGTGTTTGGCTACTGCTTTAGAGATCCTCCTGTGCCTTCTTCTTCTTCTTGGGCTTTTCTTCTTGAATTATAGGGGGATTTGTAGTGTCTCATTGTAGACAGCTAATAAAATCACTTAATTCACGGCCACCTTCGTATTTCTTTGGACTTAGCTTCTTGTTGGCTGGAGAGAAGAATATGGTAGGAAAACGTCTGACTTCATATGGAGAAGGCACATCATTGGCTGTGGCATCCATCTTGGCTATGACGATATTTGGGTCTTTGGTGAGCATCTCTCCAAGTTCTTTATACTTGGGCGCCAGATTCTTACAGTGACCACACCAAGGGGCATAACATTCAATCAGCACCCCTTTATCTTCATTATTCACTATTTTATCAAAATTCTCTGCTACCACTACCTTTACAGGACCATCATTGCTCTCTGGGACAGGTTCAGACTTCAGGTGTCTCTTCAGATTGCCATCAAAGTAATCCCGCAGGAACCTCTCCAGAGCCTTGCCATCACGCGAAAACACTCCCTGCATGACAAACTTGTCTCCGTTAGCAGTTCTGACGGCAACAACAGGAATCTCTCCAGCAGCGCTTTCCAAGCCAAAATCAGAAAGTTCACGGCTAAAGGTTTTGAGTTCGTGCCCAGCATCCAGGAATTTCTTTGCCACTGTCATTACCCCGTTTCTCCAGCAGTTGGAACCTTTCGCATTCTTTTTTTTTTTCTTTCTAATTTTTATTGCATTTTAGGTTTTGCGGTACATGTGCTGAACGTGCAAGATAGTTGCGTAGGTACACACATGGCAGTGTGTTTTGCTGCCTTCCTCCCCTTCACCCACAACACTGGGGTATATTGGGGGGAATAGGGGCAGGACAGCCGTGGGGGGGAACTGGGGAGGGATAGCCTGGGGAGAAAAACCTTTGGCATTCTTTTCACAGTCCGCATCATAGTAAGCAGTCAGTCCTTGCCCTGAATCAAATCTTTATTGTCTCCTGTCATGTGAGGGCAAATACCAAAAATGCTTTCCTGGATAAACGTTTTAATTTTGCCAGTGGTCATTTTCTGCTGTGTATATGCCGCAGTCTTGTCCTCAAACTTGTTAGTCAGACGTCAAGGACGAAATAAGGTGACACCCTCTCCGCTATCATCACACTCATTCGCCGGAGACTCCACGCTCCTGTGTGCAAATCGATACTTATCCCTCAAGTTGCTGGCTGCTTTTAGGAACTGAGTGAGCTTCACTGAATGAAACCTCGAAAAAACCCACAAAGGGGGCCGGGCGCGGAGGCTCACGCCTGTAATCCCAGCACTTTGGGAGGCCGAGGCGGGTGGATCACGAGGTCAAGAGATCGAGACCATCCTGTCAACATGGTGAAACCCCGTCTCTACTAAAAATACAAAAAATTAGCTGGGCATGGTGGCGTGTGCCTGTAATCCCAGCTACTCGGGAAGCTGAGGCAGGAGAATTGCCTGAACCCAGGAGGCGGAGGTTGCAGTGAGCTGAGATCGCGCCATTGCACTCCAGCCTGGGTAACAAGAGCGAAACTCCGTCTCAAAAAAAGAAAAGAAAAAGCCCGCAACGGAGGCATGTTTATCACTAACGAATTCCTTAAATTCTTCCTCAGTCTAGACAGCACTAAGCCGGGCCTGCCTGCTTCTCCCGGCGGCTCCCGGCTCCTTCGGCAGCCGCAGGTGCTTCCCCGCCTCTGTCTTCGGGGTCGGAGATCACGGGCTCCACGTTTATCACAGGGGTCAGTGTTGCAGAGCAATCAGCTTTGCGAACGGCACTGTTCCTTTGAGTGTGGTAGCTGCGGCTTCCTGCTCAGGGGCAAGTCTCCGGTGTCCACAGCAGGGGCGCGGAACACGACAGGCGTGAGGCCCGCAGAGCCCGCGTGGGAGACGCGACTCTCGAAGGTACCGTCCGTGACTTCCAGCAGGTCGGGGCGGCGGCGGCCCTGGCGGCGAGGTGAGCTGAGGGCGGCGGGAAGGGGGCGGCGGCGGCCACGGCGGCGAGGTGAGCTCAGGGCGGCGGGAAGGGGGCGGCGGCGGCCACGGCGGCGAGGTGAGCTGAGGGCGGCGGGAATGAGGCGGTGGCGGCCCTGGCGGCGAGGTGAGCTGAGGGAGGCCGGATGGAGGAGGCGGCGAGGTGAGCTGAGGGCGGCGGGAAGGAGGCGGCGGCGGCCATGGCGGCGAGGTGAGCTGAGGGCGGCGGGAATGAGGCGGTGGCGGCCCTGGCGGCGAGGTGAGCTGAGGGAGGCCGGATAGAGGCGGCGGCGAGGTGGGCTGAGGGCGGCCGGATGGAGGAGGCGGCGAGGTGAGCTGAGGGCGGCCGGATGGAGGAGGCGGCGGCGGCCATGGCGGCGAGGTGAGCTGAGGGCGGCGGGAAGGGCCGGGGCTCGGCTGGGGCCGCGGAGGGCGAGCGTCCACACCGCGGCTGCCTGCGCTCGCGCGTCTCTTGTTTTTTTTCACTCATGAACAAACATTTATTGAGTTTATGTGTGTATATATATATATATTCTACTGCGTCAGGAAGGCCTGTTGGCTCTCCCTTCAGAGTGTTTCCCAAATCCAGTCACCAACCACTTAACGCTCCACCTGAAAATCCCCTGGTCCAACCTAGTGCGCTCAGCCTTGGCCTGTGTTACATAATTGCCTTCTCAACAGTCTCCCGCTTTCTATCCTTACAATACAGCAATGGGAGTGGTTGTATCATTCTTCTGTTCAAAACTCTGCAGGGGCTTCTAATCTCAGAGCAAAAGCCCAAGCCTTTAAAATAACCTAAAAGGCCCCATGTGATCTGACCTCCCATCCTCATCTCTGAGTTTAACTCATTATATCCTCCTGTGCCTGTAACATTCCATCAACACTGGCCTCCTGTCTGTCTCCTAAGCGCTCCAGGCATGCCTCGTCTCTGGAATCTTTGATTAGCCAACTCCTTCTTCCCAAAATGTGCCTTTGTGCCCTATTTCCACTTGCCTAGCTCCCTTACCTCTCTCAAATGCTGCTCAGATGTCTCCATCTCTGGAGACGCCCTGTGTGATACATCGCAAGCTGCCCCATCCCTGGAAACACACCAGGTCTTTCCTACTTTGCACCACTTTTATCTTACGCACTTGTCACCTTTGAACATTTTATATAATTTACTTGTTTATTTTGCTTATTATTTATGCTTTGTCCCCCTTCGCTAAGCAATTAGCCATAGACTATCAAGAAGTTTAGTTCACTGACAGTATAGACTTACACCCAGGCAAGGGAAGTCATTCATTGACCTGGTGTCCTGCCCTCACCATAGAGAATTTTGCCTGCTCTAGTTGTGACTCAGCAACACCCAAAGCTCTCATTCTAGACCACAGTCCAGGTACCTAAGGACCCTAGAACTGCCTGACTGAGCAGCCTCTGAAGGTCTTTTCTCTAGATCCATCCATTCGGAGTCAGACTCACACCCATGAGAGTAATGTCTGGCCTCCAAGGGTGACCAAGGGAAGGCTCCTTGCAGGGTATATGGATGTTGCTGCAATGTGCCAGTCGATTGTTCACAGACATGTGCATGAGGCCACCCACAGGGCAGGATGGAGACAGGGGCAGGAATAAATAGCAGAACATGAAGGAGGTTGCAGGATAAGGACCAGCTCTCTTCATTCCATCATAACTCAGCAGGGATCTCTGATTCCAAAAATTCTGCATTAAAGCTCATCCTTCCAAGTGTTTGTTTATATTATAAAAGTATATGTATTATTGGAGGCTAGTAAAACATATTTTATTTGTTTGTTTTATGTATAACTTTTAAATTTAGGCAGATGATTTGTGAGTATTATGAACTTAAATAATGTACTCCCCAAAACTTACATGTTGAAGTCCTGGTACTCAGAATGTGAACTTATTTGGGGGAAAAAAAAAAAGAACTTGAGTAGCTTGAAAAAGAGCCTCATTTTCTGATAGTTTCTTTTATCAGAGCAATGGGGGTGGAAGAAGGAAAATAAAATAGAAAGTATCAAACTGAGTAGTAAAGAGAAAGATACTGCCCCAAAAGAAATATTGGGATCTCAAAAGACTGGGGAGATATGGAGGGGAAATGAGATGCTGAGAGCCAGGAGAAAGAACTATAAAGTGAAAAAGGCAATACACTCAAGTCCAACTTCTCTTGGAGAAGGTAATAGAAAAGAGCAATACGTTTTAGTTGTTGCCATTTCCCAAAGAAAGACTGGTACCTAAGAAATTCTATCCCGTATAGAAAAGAAAAGCCTTGGAGAGCAGATGTAATGATGTCCTGGAAAGACTCTGAATCATGCTTGCTTTTTAAAATCCCTCTTAAAGTATCAGCATTTATGTAAGAACAATCAAATCACCTTTTCTTCAAAACTGGGATAGATCTTCCAAGGGGTTAAGAAAATTTGGTCAGATTTCAGACAGAAATCCCAGGAAGATCAGTATAAAGGATGAAAAGACATCCATGTCAACTGCAAAGGAACAAAATTATTGCCACAGGGATTCCCTGAGGAAAAATATTTGGAAAATTTGTGGAACTGGTATTCTAGGTAAAAACAAAGCAAGGAGAGGACTTATGAAAGGGAAATCAGACAAGATGATTACAGGTGAGTACTTGGTGTGGATCAGCTCTCGGTCTGATAAGAATATTATCTTTTACATGGGACTCTCCTACTTATAAGGATCAAGAAAATCAAGACCTGTTTGAACAAGGTGACAAACGTTTAACTCACTGACTTCATCTCTCTTAATGTGGGACATACTCAAGATAAAATTTTGAGAGTAGAAAGCTGGAAAAACAAATTTTTTGGTCAGAGAGTAAAGGGAAAGGAAAAAGAAAAAAAGACACTTAGGTCCAGGAAACAATATTCCTATGTGAAATAAAGAAGTAAACAGACCCATATAAGAAGCTGAATGACAAGTTACAAACCTAGAAGAAACAGTCTGACAACTATATGGAAACAATAAAAGAAAAAAAAAAGACCACAGGATGTTGGCATTTCTTATTGAGAAAAAGGCCACAACAGGAAAATACTGTTAAAGATTTGTGAAATTTAAAAGTTAAGAAGAGAAAGTGTTTTGGAGATCATAGGATGAAAATATTAATCATCACTAGACTTATATGTCAGAAATATCAACTGCAGCTTCAGGTAAAGCATCTGCTTCTACTCGTCCTCTGACTGAAGGAGAAAATATTCCCAAAGACACAGGAGCCAACTGAAAGAGTTCCCAATGGCCAAAGCTGGAACGAGTTGGGTAAGTAACATTAGATTATAGCCTAAAGTATAACATAGTTATCCATGAATCCATACTGCTATAAATGAATAAGTAAGTAGGGAGAAAGAAACAAAATCCATGCAGAATTTCAAGTTATTTATGGAAATGCTGTGCCTAATAAAAGGTGGAACGTAGCTACCCATTCCTTACGAATGAGCTACATAGAGTGATTTCATCCTGAAGAATATAGTATGGAAAAGAGGATTGGGGGACTAACTTTATAGTAGAGAAACCTGACAGATACTACCTCAGGCAGGTAATGAAGGTCAGTATCAACAGTGGAAAGTCATTTTGACAGTATGTACCCTTGACAAGATGTGATGAAAGAGGCACTTTACCTCTGAGGTTTTCCTCCCCAAAACTCATAGCCCCAATCTTATCATGAAAAAAAAAATCAGAATTGACAAATCCCAGCTGACCACATTCTACCAAATACTTAAGTAGGACTTGTGAAAACTGTCAACATCCTCAAAAACAAAGAATGCCTGAGAAACTGTCGCAGCCAAGAGCAGCTTCCGGACTGTGTGGAGAAGTAAAGGTCCACAGTAAAGGTAAATACATGGACAATTATAAAAATTTGTATTATTGTAACTTTGGTCTGTAGCTACACATTTTGTTTTCTACATAATTTAAGATATTAATGCATTAAAAGAAATTATTAGTTTATACACTTGGACCCACAATGTGGAAAGATATAGTTTTGGAACATCAATAACTAAAGAATGAAGTGTGGGCTGTAAAGAAGCAGAATTTTGTATATTATTGAAGTTAAGCTGTTATAAAATCAAATTAGAGAGTTATAACTTTAGCACACTAAACATAATCCCCATGGTAACCAAATAGAAAGTGCATACAGAATAAAAACCAAAGGAAATGAGAAAATACTTAAAACACTGAACTACAAAAACATCAACTAAGCACAGAAAAGACAGTAATGCAAAAATAAAACTTAGGACTATAAAAGCTATAAGGCATGTAGAAAACAAATAGAAAACTGACAGAAGTGACTCCATATCAGAAATTACTTTAAATATAAGTGGATTCAACTCTCTCCAGTCAAAAGACATAGAATGAAAACTACCTCAGCATAATAAAAGCCATATATAAAAAACCCACACTGAATACTATACTCAAAGTGGAAAGATTGAAAACTTTTCTTCTAAGATCAGGAACAAGGCAAGGGTGAACAGGTTCATCACTTCTATTCAACATGGTACTGGATATTCTAGCCAGAGCAGTTAGCCAAGAAAAGGAAATAAAAGACATCGAAATTTGAAAAGAACAGACAAAATTATCTTTATTCACAGCTAGTATCTTGATTTTAGAAAACCTTAATAAGTCCAGAAAAACTGTTAGAATTAATTAATTTGGCAATTTTTCCTAAATAATATAGTATAATAAATATTTACATAACATTTACATTGCATCAGTTATATGTAGAGATGGTTTAAACTACATAGGAGGATATGCATAGGTTACATGCAAATACTATGCTATTTTATATTAGGGATTTGAACTTCTGTGTATTTTGATATCCAATATTATAGATAAACTGATAATTTAAAGATATTGCCTATAGAAAACAAAGGGAAAATTAGCAAAAGTAAGTCATTTTATATCTTTAATTTCATTAAATATAAGTGGATTAAACTCTTCAGTTAAAGGGCATATTTGGCAAATGCATTAAAAAGCACGATCCAATTATATGCTGTCTAAAAGACACTCCTTAGTTTTAAAAACACAGATATGTCAAAATGGAAAAATACATTCATGCAAACAGTCTCAAAAAGAGCTCAAATAAGGTGATTGTTATAAGAGACAAAGAAGGACATTATGTAATATAAAAGTATCAATCTATTAAGAAGATATAATAATTATAAATATATAAATGGGAAAACTCCAAAATATGTGAAGCAAAACGGACAGAATTGAGGAAAGACATAGATAGTTCAACAGCATTTGGAGATTTTCATACCAACTTCCAGTAGCAAATAGAACTAGACAAAGACAAACAGTGATAGAATACTTGGACAACATATAAACCAACTAGACCTACAGACATACATAGAACACACCACTCAACAATAGCAGAACACAAGTTCCTCACAAGTAGACATGAAACATTCTCCAGGATAGACCACATATTAGGTAACAGATAATAGTCTAAACTGGTTATGTGGTATATGGAAACTTCATTTTTGCGATTTTTCTATAAACCTAAAACTGTTAAGTAAAAGGTTATTTTTAAACAAATTCTCTAGGAGGCAGGTTTCAGGGTCTTAACCACAATTCCTCAGCAAAAAGCAGAGAAAGTAGTAATCACGGCCTAGAACTAAAAATCTTTTCTCAATAATGATGTGGGTTATGTCACCAGACAGAATGCATCCTCAGTGCACCATAGTGGGAGGGAGTTGCCAGAAACACTAAGCTCAAGTGGAGAATGAAAATAAAGGCATTTTTTAAAGTCCCAAATAAGGTCTCATGATGAGGGTTGCCACCATTATAAACTTGTAAGCTTTGAATGAAGGCAGGAATAGTTCAAATACATAAGTGAATATGACAGCATGTGACTACCACTTAGAGACATGTGTAATATCTTAATTAAACCCTTGGTGGGAGAAACCTCCTACAAAGAAGTTAACAATCATCAACTTTTAACTGTTATAAACTGATGGGCACCTGTTAGGGCTAAAATCAAGATTACCGGTGTCTATCTGCTCTCACTCAGGTATCCTGAGTCAATATTATGGTCTTTGACAACACTAACTACTATGTTTTGAGAATATAATTTTAGTAAAATAACTACTCTATATGCTAGCATTTGACTTGTTTTTAAAACATATTTAAGACTTTTTTCTTCTGCTTTTACTTGAGTTCCTTTCTTGGTGATTCTTCTTGTCACCAATTCCTGTAGTAGGAAAGGGGAAAGAAATGAGCATTTATTGAAGACCTAATATGTATAAGGCACTGTACTAATGCTTTACCCACGGCATTTGATCTAATTATCACAGAAGTCTATGAAATAAGCAATAGTATTTCTATTTTAAAAGAAAATGAAACTCTAAAACATTAAGAAATGTCCTTGAGTCCAGCGGTCAAACCCAGCTCTGGCTTGACTTCAAACTCCATGCAGTTTCCACCACATTGATCTGCCTTCTTAAGAGGGGAGATCCTGCCCATGGTTCTAGCAGCTTCTCTTCTCAGTGAATTGAATATGGTGGACAGTGAGATGGGGAGCAGGAGAAAACTTTGAATCCTGATGAGAAGGAACAACAACCAAAAAACAGCAAAAGATTTTTACCTACGGTCTGTGTTTAGGACCTAATATAATCAGATTTCTAACATACTCCACTTAGTATAATTATGCTAAAGGAGTTTGTCTCTTTCTTAGCCCCAACTTGTATTATCTTAACCTCTCTGTCTCATAAGGACTAGCAGGTAGTGAAGTTTAAAAAGGAAAAAAGTCCTGTCATACTTTCAATAACATCCTCTACAGAATATTACAGTAAGCCCATTACTTAAGAAACACACATCAAATTTTCATTAAATATTTACATAAAATTTTCCTACTGATAATAATTACTTGGAAAGTTGAAAGTATCTAAGAACATATCTTTGCCACTTTACCAGTTTACCAATTCCCTTTTGAGGTGATTAACATTTGCAAAAGGAAAACCTTGCTCATCCATCAGAGACCAAATGGATCCCAACCTACACACATAGAGCACCAAGGCGAGGCAAGGACGGAGGGCATCGCTAACCTGCCTGCCATCTACTACAACTAAAGCACCAGAACTGCAACCCTAGTGCCTTTTGCCTTCTTCACAGAGATTGCGCCTGCAGAACCATCATCTTCTGCACACTGAAGATAGGACCTACATCCTGGGGAAGCCCACAGATCATAGCACAACTCATCTCCCAGCAGCAAAGTGCTGTTCACCTCAGGCCAACTCACCTCCAGCCCATAAAGGAAAAGACCATATATTACACTCTGCGTAGAGGTGCTCATACCCTAAACTTACACTTATTGCTGGGGAATGCTGCCTACTGACACTCACCTCAGGCCTGCCCAGCTCTGATACATATTTGCTCATTCATCAGAATACACAAGTGCAGAAGGAGCTCACACCAGCCAAAAATTCTGATTGATCTTTTTAGATGCTCAATTGTAAACGTCAACAGGGATGAAATAAATTAGTTGACGTGTAAGAAAAAGTAGTGAATAAGACATTAAGAGAGAACCTCCAGATTTGTGATCAATTTCCCTTGTTAAGCAAAAGCTAATGCAGAAAATAGTGATAATAACAATAGCTAATACTTATGTGGCACTCTTGTCTCTATTTCATAATTTTTATGTATTTAAAAATAAACAACATTTCAGAATGTTGTTTATTTAAAAATAAATTCTTGTAACAATGATTTAATTTAATTCTTGTAACAATGATTATTGTCTTGATTCCTCTGATGGGAAACTAAAGCACCCACACACAGGAAAAAAAGTTGAGTAATTTTTTTCCAAGGTTCCACAGTAGGTAGCAAAGAACATGAAGTCAGACAGTCAAGTGTCAGAATCCATCCTCTTAACCACTTTATGTTCTCTTTCCATTATATGTGCGGTCACTTGCATTCTTACTGTGTAGCAGGCACTACAGTAAACATTATTTCATTTAACCTTCAATGAATAAGTTGGTGTGTGGTAAGAATAATTATCCTCACTTTAAAAAATGTAATTCATATTATCAGTGAGAATCTAAAAGATACTGTCTTAATGTGAACTGCTATAACAAAATACCATAGACTGGGTGGCTTAAACAACAGAAATTTATTTCTCAGAGTTCTGGAGGCTGGAAAGTTCAAGCCTGCAGATTCAGTTGTTGGTGAGGGTCCATATTCCTGACTTGCAGACAGCTGTTTTCACAGCTGTATCCTCACATGGTAGAGAGAGGAAGCTTTGGTGTCTCTTCCTCTTCTTTTTTTTTTTTCTTTTTTGAAACGGAATCTCGCTTGTGCAGTGGCATGATCTTGGCTGACTGCAACCTCCATCTCCCCAGTTCAAGCGATTCTCCTGCCTCAGTCTCCTGAGTAGCTGGGATTGAAAGTGCATGCCACCGCACTTGGGTAATTTTTGTTATTTTTTTTTTTTTTAGTAGAGACAGGATTTCACTGTGTTGGTCTCTCAAACTCCTGACCTCGTAATCCACCATCCTTGGCCTCTCAAAGTGCTGGGATTACAGGTGTGAGCCACAGTGCCCGGCCCTCTTCCCCTTACTATAAGACTATTAATACTATCATGGTGGCTTAGTCCTTATGCCTTAATCTAAACCTGATTACCTCCCAAAGGTCCTACCTTCTAATACCATTCCCATTGGGAGTTAGGGTTTCAAAATATGAATTTAGGAATGTTTGGAGAGGACATAAACATTCAGTTCACAACAGATATCAAATCATTAGATAGAAGAAGTATGCTACCTTGAAACAAGACTAATATAAAAATGAAGTGCTTTTAGGAAATAACTTTTTTCAGAAGAGTTGTTTTACCAGATTACTAAATTTTTCCACAATTGCAGAAATTACACACAGGCGCACACACACACCCACACATGCACACACAGTATCAGAAAGGACACTGCCAAAAAATCACATCGATTTAGACATTTCAATTGTCTATGCTACAGAGAGTAGTTCTATGCTGTCTAGTTCAGCAACCTCCTTTTTAAAGGGGAGCAAACATACCGTGAGAAGTGAAGGGTCTGCCCAACACAGCTTCAACTACCCAAGGTGTATTACCTTCAACACAGTTCTTTTTTTTTTTTTTTTTTTCTGATTTAGAGATGGTATATTTACAGGACAAAAAATGGCAAAATCTTACAGGTAGTGAGCTTTTCTATTGAATTTAAAGTTTGATATGGCATTAAATTTTTTTTTTTTTTTTTTTTGAGACGGAGTTTCACTCTTGTTACCCAGGCTGGAGTGCAATGGCGCGATCTCGGCTCACCGCAACCTCCGCCTCCTGGGTTCAGGCAGTTCTCCTGCCTCAGCCTCCTGAGTAGCTGGGATTACAGGCACGCGCCACCATGCCCAGCTAATTTTTTGTATTTTTAGTAGAGACGGGGTTTCACCATGTTGACCAGGATGGTCTCGATCTCTCGACCTCGTGATCCACCCGCCTCGGCCTCCCAAAGTTCTGGGATTACAGGCTTGAGCCACCGCGCCTGGCCTGGCATTAAATTTTTTAAATTTTATCACATCCTATTTTCTTTCAAGGAATGGAAGATGTTAACAATAAGAGAAACTTGTAGGCATGCCACATAAAGTACACTAATTTTGTGTGATATAGAATGCTTTGCATATGATAGCTTTTTGCAGTTTATAGGCCTATTACTATGCCTCATCTCGATTTCATCTTCTATTAACTATGTGTAGTATCCCCAGCACAGGAAACAAAAGGTTAGAAAGGCACAGCAAACTCAAGGTCACAACCTGGTATAGAACCCAGGACTTGTATCTTCTAATCCAGTATCGCTTCCACAAAACTTCATTCTTACAGTTTTTTTGTTTTGTTTTTATTTTTTTAGTGGAGGCATATGTCTATTACAAATTATTTTGGACACGTGGCTGTATTAAAATATTGTCATAGAATATTGAGAAATGTCTTTTAAATGGATAAATAATGGACATTTTTTGTATCACAATTTAAAATATTCCTTTCATTTAAAAATGTTTAAGTAAATTTACTATACACACATGTAAATTTAGGATAGATGTTAATCTTCTTAATAAATTAATGAACATGTGACTGATACTTTCTCCTACATTTTGAAATAATAATTTGACATTACTTTTCTTTATCATGGAAACTATTCACTCATCAGTTTACATCATGCCCTGATTTCATTTGAGGAAATACTTTTTTAAAAACATATATATATTTTATTGCACTTTAGGTTCTTGGGTACATGTGAAGAATATGCAGGATTGTTGCATAGGTACATACATGGCAATATGGTTTGCTGCCTCCATCCCCATCACCTATATCTGGCATTTCTCCCCATATTATCCCCTCCCAACTCCCTACCCTCCGTGGTCCCTCCCCTAATCCCCCCCCAACAGACATCACACAGTGTGTGATGCTCTCCTCCCTGTGTCCATGTGTTCTCATTGTTCAACATCCACCTATGAGTGAGAGCATCCAGTGTTTGATTTTCTGTTCTTGTGTCACTTTGCTGAGAATGTTGGTTTCCAGGTTCATCCATGTCCCTACAAAGGACACAAACTCATCCTTTTTATGGCTGCATAGTATTCCACGGTGTATATGTGCCATATTTTCTTTATCCAGTCTATCATTAGTGGGCATTTGGGTTGGTTCCAAGTCTTTGCTATTGTAAACAGTGCTGCGATGAACATATGTGTGCATGTGTCTTTATAATGGAATGATGTATACTCCTTTGAGTATACATTAGTAATGGGATTTCTGGATCAAATGGTATTTCTATTTCTTGGTCCTTGAGGAATCACCGCACTGTCTTCCACAATGGTTGAACTAATTTACACTCCCACCAACAGTGTAAAAGTGTTCCTATTTCTCCACATCGTCTCCAGCATCTGTTGTCTCCAGATTTTTTAATAATCGCCATTCTAGCTGGAGTGAGATGGTATCTCAATATGGTTTTGATTTGCCTTTCTCTAATGACCAGTGATGATGAGCATTTTTTCATATGTTTGTTGGCCTCATAAATGTCTTCTTTTGTAAAGTGTCTGTCCATATCCTTCACCTACTTTTGAATGGGTTTGTTTGTTTTTTTCTTGTAAATCTGTTTTAGTTCTTTGTAGATTCTGGGTATTAGCCCTTTGTCAGATGGGTAGATTGCAAACATTTTTTCCCATTTTGTTGGTTTCCAGTTCACTCTAACGATTGTTTCTTTTGCTGTACAGAAGCTTTGGAGTTTAATTAGATCCCGTTTATCTATTTTGGCTTTTGCTGCCAATGCTTTTGGTGTTTTAGTCATGAAGTCCTTGTCTATGCCTATGCCCTGAATGATTTTACCTAGATTTTCTTCTAGGGTTTTTATGGTGTTAGGTCTTATGTTTAAGTCTTTAATCCATCTGGAGTTAATTTTAGTGTAAGCTGTCAGGAAGGGGTCCAGTTTCTGCTTTCTGTACATGGCTAGCCAGTTTTCCTAACACCATTTATTAAACAGGGAATCCTTTCCCCGTTGCTTGTTTTTGTCTGGTTTGTCAAACATCAGATGGTTGTAGATGTGTGGTGTTGCCTCTGAGGTCTCTGTTCTGTTCCATTGGTCTATATCTCTGTTTTGTTACCAGTACCATGCTATTTTGATAACTGTAGCCTTGTAGTATAGTTTGATGTCAGGTAGCGTGAGGCCTCCAGCTTTGTTCTTTTTGCTTAGAATTGACTTGGCTACACGGGCTCTCTTTTGGTTCCATATGAAGTTTAAGGTGGTTTTTTCTGGTTCTGTGAAGAGGACCATAGGTAGCTTGATGGGAATGGCATTCAACACAGTTCTTAACCTCTTTAATTTTATTGTCTTCATCTGCAAAATCTCAGGGTTTGCTATGAGGGTTAAATTAGTTTTTGCATATAAAGCACTTAGGATAATGCTTGGAATATGGTAAGTGGGTAATACATGTCTCTATTACTATTATCATTATTATTATTGCTATTATCAATCTCATCATCAGTGGCAGGCACAGTTCCTCAGTGTTCTTTTTACATTATCATCTTGAACTATTTTAGGTACACTTTTCTCACCAATTCCGGAATAACCAATGTTCATATTGTCATGAAACATTCTTTCAAATGAGCTCCTTTTCTTGATCAAATATTTAGAAGGCATTTATTTGGGAAAATTATTTAAGAAAATGCAGTTTCAATCAGGAGCAGTGGCTCACGCCTGTTATCCCAGCACTTTGGGAGGCTGAGGCAGGTGGATCACAAGGTCAGGAGTTTGAGACCAGCATAGCCAACATGGTGAAACCCCTTCTCTACTAAAGATACAAAAAAATAGCTGGATGTGGTAATACATGCCTGTTATTCCAGCTACTTGGGAGGTTGAGGCAGGGTATAACTTGAACCTGGGAGGTGAAGGTTGCAGTGAACTGAGATCGCACCATTGCACTCCAGCCTGGGTGGCAGGATGAGACTGTCTCCAAAAAAAAAAAAAAAAAAAAAAAAAACACACAGTTTCTATTTCAATTTATTATTAGGATCAAACTAAGTAGTGTGTATAAAAACATTTCATAAACCGCTGTGCACCATACAAAGAAGATATTGGGATTGTTTTATTGGACTGAATCCACAATAGAGTGAGGACAGTGGGAAGAAGTAGATGCATGTGGGAAAAAGAACATGAGATTATTGCCCCTTTGTGTAATAAGGGACTGCATGTGACTGCATCAGCATAATGCAGAAAGCCTGAACCTAAGAAGATCACACATGAGACCAGCACTCCAGAGCTCTGGCATTCACTATGGAGGCACCAGCCATGTGAGGCTACTCGCCTAAAAATGAAACAAAACTACAAATTTGATTTCCCAGGTACACTAGGCACATACAAGTGGTGACGAGGCACATGTGGCTGGAGGCCACCCTACTGGAAATAAAACCATTTATAGAAAGGGAAGGCTCCAGAAAAATGACAAAGAAAAGGGAGATTTCACTTTTTTCCAAAATGCAAAAAGACTGTCTTAGTCCATCCAAGCTGCTATAACAAAAATATCATACATGGAGTGGCTACAAACAATAGAAATTGATTTCTCACAGTTCTGGAGCCTGAGAGGCTTGAGATCAAGGTGCCTTCAGATTCAGTGTCTGGTGAAGGCTCATCTTCTGTATACAGCACCTTTTCACAACATCTTGACTTGATGGAGTGGGCATATAAGTGCCCTAGGTTTCTTTTAAAAGGACACAAATCCCATACATGAGGGCTCCACCCTCATGACCTAGTCACCCCTGAAAGGCCCCACCTCCTAATACCATTACCTTGAGGATTAGATTTCAGTATACGAATTTTGTGGGGACATAAACATTCAGATCATAGCAAAGACAAGTGAATTTAAACATTTTATTTTGCAGTGGAACATGATTTGTGGCTTTATAATTTTTGGCATTCCTCAGGTTTACAGAATTAGCTTATTATTACTTCAGAAAACTGTTCTGTTGTTACTGTTTTTAATGAGAAAATATAGCAGTCTTAGTCTAACCAAATTCTCAGCACCTCTTTTACTTAGTCATCATTGCTTATCTAGAAAAAATCTTTCCTGAATTAAGAAAAGGGAAAGGCTTTTAATTGATGGTTTACTTTTACTCATTATGTTATGTGCTCATTTAATGTGTGATCTCTGATTATGTAAGTTTCAAGGTAGAGTATGGAATTGAAGTCAAATGATTTGAAAAAAAACTGGTATAAATCTAGATTGAAAGAACTGTATAAAAATAAATTTGTGTTATTTAATATACTTTTAACATTCCATATGCTAGAGGCTGATTTCTACTCCCACTACTCATCACACTTGAATGACTATGAGAAAATCAGAACATGTAGTTTCATTCTTTGACCTTTTCTTTACTGACACGGAGTTTCTTATTGACCAGAACCCAGAAGGGTAGCAAGTCACATTGAGGAAAATGACCACCCTAAGGTGACCTCACTGGGAGGAAAATTGAGGAACAGATGCTCTGAACTCTTCTTTCCCTTCAGCCTCCTGGTGGGCTTCTCCCCAAGGCCTAACCTAACAGGAGCAAGACGGCATAGGAGCCCCTCCACGTAGCCCATTCAGGTCTGCTACTTAGGCAGAGGACAAGGTGAGCAGAATGGAGAGTTGGTCTGTGGAGGAGCTAAAAGAGAATGTCTGGCTCAGGTGAGGTCAACCAAGAACAGCTTTCAGAAAGAATTGAGATGTGAAGGCTAAATTGTGCACAGATTGGTACATAACACAAAAGATGGCATAAATTAAAATACAGAAATGTTTGCCAATGTGGTACATAGAAGAGAATTAAAAAGCAGTCTAATTTAGCTGAAGCAGGAAAGTTCTAAAAATTAGTTCCAAAAGTTATGAAGAAGACAGGCTTAAAGAAGAGGAGAATTCATTCATGTTTTTAACGGTTAAATTGATGCTTATACTGCCCCTTATAAAGGATACAGAAAATGATACTTTTAAAAACAAAGCTTTAAAAATCTGTTCTTCAGCTATGCCCACTGTAATTCCAACAACATAATTTAAAATTTCACATTTGAAATAGTATGTACATTATTGAAATGAAAATGTGATATATATGCCCCCACTGAGAAAATTCTACAATAGAAAAATTTGTGTTATATGAAAATATCATAAACAGAGATATTTTCACAAAGATACACTTTTTACATCCATTATGGAATTCTGAAACTGTTAGGGTTTGATGGCAAGGAAAAAGCCAAAAATGAACAAACAACAAGGGTAGAGAAGCCTTGTCATATCTACAATCCTTTCTCTCCCCTCAGAGAAAAGATTGCCTGTTCTACTAGTTACCTATTGTTATGTAGCAAATTACCCCAAAACTTAGCAGCTTAAAAGAATACACATTAATGACCTCATAGTGTGTGTATATCAGAAATCCAGGCACAGCAACTGGGCCCTCTGATTCAGTGTCTCTCACCAGGCTGCAAAGGGTCTCACTGGGGAAGGATCCACTGTCACACTCTTTCAGTAGCTGTTGGAAGCATTCAGCTCCCCACAAACTGTTGGACTCAGGATCTTGGTTCCTCCCTGGCTGTTCCACAGAAGCTGCCCTCAGCTCTTTGCCACATGGGCCTCTTTAATATGGCAGCTTGCTTCATCAAAGCGTGCAAGCCAAGAAAACAGTAGTCTCCTACCAAGATGGAAGTCACAGTCAGAAGTGACATCACCTCAGTGTTGCCGTATTGGATCAAAACAAGTTATTTGAAGGCAGTGGATTACGCAAAGCTGTGAGTATCAGGAAGTGAAGACCACTGGATGTCTTGGAGGCTGTCTACCAAAACTATAAAGAATAAAATCAAAAGACAAAATATAATATAGAGAAAATCATATAGAAACATACAGATTCAAATACTTTTGGAACTACATTTTAAATGCTTTTCATTCCATTCCACCTTTTAAGTATAAACCACATATATTAAATTTAGCCAATAGATCAATATAATAATGACATTTAGAGAAGCTAAAGGATTTCTCTCATTTTCTGAACTTACTCTCTAAAGTAACACCTTCATACCACCCTCTGGTAACTGTCTTAAGATTATTTTACTTATATGTGTGTCTGTTTTACATCTCTGCAATAGAATGTGAGACTTATAAGGAACTATCTAAGATTATTTTACTTATATGTGTGTCTGTTTTACATTTCTGCAATAGAATGTGAGATTTATAAGGGTAGGAAACATGTTGGTTTTGTTTACCACTTTCTCCTCAGCTACTATGCCTGGCACATGATATTTGCTCACTCTATGAATTTTTTGGACAAATAAATAAATTGAGAAAATACATGAATTTCCTCCTAAACCCGGAATTTTAATTCCCTCCAATCAACATTTAATCTAATATGTTCAGTCTGCCAATCATTATTCTTGATGGAGTAAACTTTCTACATTTTCTTGCTGTTACGCACTGTGGTAGATGAAATGTGGTCACAAATTTTTTGCAGCTACTCCCATCGAGGCAAAGCTTGATGTTTTACTGCTTGAAACGAGGCTGGTTTCTTGTTCACTCTGACTGACACAATAGAGTGAAAGTGATGTTGTATGACTTGTGTAATGAGCTGAAAGTGGTATCATATGACTTCCATGCTCAGGCCTCAACATACATTGCAGCCTCTGCTCTTGTCCTTTTAGAATGCTTCCACCAGCCTGTGAAGAACCTGGGATGAAAGGCAACTGGAAAGAGAGAGGACTAGCTGACCCAGCTACGTTAGCATTTCAGTTGAGGCTCCAGTCATGTGATTGAAATCATCTTGGAATATCTAGCTCTGGTCAACTCTCTAGATGAGCACTTTCTAACAGAATTGTCTGTAATGATGGCAGTGGTCTATACCCTATTCGATATGGTAGCCACTAGCCACAGACAGCCATTGAGTACTGGAAATGTGACTAATAGTGTGGCTAGAGAATGAAATTTTAAATTGTATTTGTTTAATTAATTTAAATATAAATAGTCAAATTGGACAGAGCTGGTCTAGATGGCTACTATCACGTGAATAAACTCTCCTCCTCTGCCCCCACCTGGTAAAACCAGCAAATTGGTCTAGCCAAATTGTAGTCTCATAAACAAATTGATGGCTGTTTCAAGCCACTCTGTTTTGGGGAAAGTTTTATGACCATTAAAGAAATCTAGGTACATTAAAATTATACCAACAGATCTTCACATGGATACAGATCAAAGAGAACACTTACAGTTCTGGTGGGAATGTAAATTAGCACAACCTCTATGGAAAAAAAAGTATGGATTTCTTACAGAACTAAAAACAGAACAACCATTCAATTCTGTCATTCCACCACTGGATATCCACCCAAAGGAAAGAAAATCATTATGTCAAAAACACACCTGCACCTGTATATTTGTCACTGCACTGTTTACAATAGCAAAGTCATGGAACCAAGCTAAGTGTTCAACAATGGTTGACTGGATAAAGAAAATATGATATATATACACACCATGGAATACTGCACAGCCATGAAAAAGAATGAAATTCTGTCTTTTGCAGCAACTTGGATGGAGCTGGAGGCCATTAAACTAAGTGAAATAACTCAGAAGAATCAAATACAACATGTTCTCACTTATAAGTGGGATCTAAACAGTAAGCACAAATAATCATATGATGAAATAATAGACACTGGGAGATTCAAAAAGGGAAGGGTACCGGGGGGTGAGGTTTACTTGTTGGGTTCAATGTTGACTATTAAAGTGACAGGCACACTAGAAACCCAAACTTCAGCATTATATATCCATATAACAAACCTGCACATATACATTCTGAATCTATTTAAAAAAACAACTTTTGAAAGAAAGGAAAAAAAATTATACCATGAACACCAATCAATAGGCCTGCATCTTTCTCATTCTTCCTGCTTTGCATGGGTATCCTTAGAAGATGCTATCTTGGGACTATGAGGCAAGAGACAGCTAGAAAATGGACCCAACTGAATAAATGGAACTGAAAAAATATGAGAAAGAAACCAGGTCCTAATCATGTTGTTTGATCTTTGGGTCAAGTTTCTTTTGAAACCAGGTTTACCTGTTCTCTTTAGCAATATGAGCTAATAAATTTCTATATTTGCTTAAACCACCAAGCCAGTTCACTGTACTTTGTAACTGAAAGAATCCAATATAATCCATATCCCACAATCAGCTTTTGGTCAATGTCCCATTAGCAATCTGAGCATGAATCTCAGTATATCAACACCTTGCTTCTTCAGTAAAAATTTTTGCATTTGCCTTTTTATTTGTTGAGTGCTCTCAACTGCCTGGGGATCCTGTTCTTCCCTGTTGTCAATTATATATATGGTAGTTATGTTCATTTTCTAGTTAGGTGTCTAAGAAGAGAATGTATTTCTTACCCTCTGACTCTGGTGTAGACTACAAAGAATAACCAGTCTAGCAAGATTAAAGTACAAAAATAAGCAGGACTATAGCATAAATACAATGAATTATTACTAACTTGTCTGCCCACTAACTATTCTTAATGTCTTACCTTTCGCTCTTTAGTAAAGTCCTAAAACATAATAGATATTAGAGAAACTAGAAGGTCAGAAGAGAAAAATTATGTGGAAAGAGGTCTGAAATGGAAACACACATGTAAGATTAATCACAGCCATGTAAAATAACAATAACAGGAAGATCTGTACATTCATCATTTGTATAAAACTTCAGATTCCCAAAGATTGTAAAAGCAAAGGTCTTTTTCTTATTCCCCCAAATATCTGGTTCAAAATGATTTGTTGCTTATTGAACAGATACTTGTCATAAATCACCATGAACAATGTAAAGATGATTGAGAGGGATCCTTTCCCAAAAGGAAAATAAAAGGTACTGGGAAAGAAAGCTCTGTCTCTCCAGAAAGTTTGATGTAGAAAGGGGGACTCTATAACAGGGGTTTGGCTGAACACCAGATACTGTCATATTCCAACAGCAGACCCTGGTCAGGCTGCTTGCCTCAATATGATGCACAAATATGTGAGCACTATAAATCCAGACAGAAAAATCTGAACCAGCCTATGAATTGAGAAAAGATGGTGAGCAAGATGGTTTCTAGAGAGCTAAGCCAGGCACACAACACAGACTGAATCAGCACAGTCCAATCAAACCAGCAATGAACAGAGGCAAGGCTAGTTGTTTTCAGTCCTGACCACTGATTAGAACAGTGGCTCTCAAACTCCAGCACGCTTCTGAATCACATTGAGGGCTGGTTAGAAGGCAGACTGCTGGGCCACACCTCAGTTTTCACTTCAGGAGGTTTGGGGTGGAGCCTGTGAATTTTCATCTCTTAAAATATCCCCTGATACTGTTGTCGCTGGCTTAAGGTTCTAATGCAGTGCTTGAAAAGCACTCCTTTAGCATAACCTGAAGAATTTTCAAAAATCACAGTGCTCATACAGAATGTCCCACCAATGTCGTCAGTCTCTTAAAAAGGAGCAAAGACCGGTATTTTTAAAATGTTCTATATGATTCCAGTGTTCAGATAAGATTGAGAACAATTGGTCTACATTTAAAACAAAAATAATTATTTGTGTTTTCTAAATATGTAAATAGATCTAAAAATTATAAGCATGAGTTTATCCTTTCATTTTGGTTTAAAAAGTGTACTTTAATAATTTTATCATTAAATATGTATTTATGTGAGCATGTGTATCCATACGCATGTGTGTGTGTATGTGTATGTGGTGTGTGTTTGTGTGTGTGCACAAATTTGTTTCAATCAAGAGTATGTCAATTAGCATGAAAAATATGAGAAATATAAGTCTCATTGGTTAAAATGAATGACATTATGGATATGTGGATTTACTATAAATATTATGCAAACAACTCCATACAAGTTTCTGAGAAGCCCAGCTACCCACAGAATCTAGAATAGTGCTGTATGCCTAGCATTCATTCAATTCTGTGTCCTCAAATTAGGGAGGCTTCTATCACCTGATCCAATTAGAGGTCTGGCTAATATTGCTGTTAGAACACATATTTTCACATCTGAGCCAAATAAACTTTTCATGCATCATTGATAACAAGTAACTGGTCAGCATACTCAAAAGAAAGCCAGAATTTTGCTATTTTTTCAGGATTTGAATTTCTTCAACTTTTTTGACCTATAGTTGTATTTCACAAAGCTTCACGTTTGAAGTATACAATTTGATTCGTTTTGACATAGGCCTACCCCTATTTAGTCGTCACGATAATTGAGATAAACATTTCTATCAGTGCCAAAAATTTCTTGTGGCTTCTTTTAATCCATCTCTCTTTCCATCGCCAACCCCATTCACTGATATTTTTTTTCTGTTACTACAGACTAATTTGCATTTTTTTGTTCCTTTAAATAAATGGAACCACACAATACATGCTATTTTTTTGTCTACATTCTTTCTCATTTTAATAATTTTGATTCATTGATTTTTTTTTTTACTTTAGGTGCATTCTATCCCACCCCACCCCCCACTGTGTCTGCCCTACCACCCCCAACTGCCGGCAGTGTGTGATGCTCCTCTTCCTGAGTCCACATGTTCCCATTGTTCAACAGCCACCTATGAGTGAGAACAAGTGGTGTTTGGCTTTCTGTTCTTGTGTCAGGTTGCTGAGAATGATGGTTTCCAGATTCATCCAAGTTCCTGTAAAGGACACGAACTCATGGTTTTTTATGGCTGCATGGTATTCCATGGTGTATATGTACCACATTTTCTTTGTCCAATCTATCATCAGTGGGCATTTGGGTTGGTTCCAGGTCTTTGCTACTGCACACAGGGCTGCAATGAACATACGTGTGCATGTGTCTTTATAGTAGTAAGATTTATAGTTCTTTGGGTATATACCCAGTAATGGTATTGCTGGGTCAAATGGAATTGGTATTTCTAGATCCTTGAGAAATCGCCGCACTGTTTTCCACAGTGGTTGAACTAATTTACACTCACACCAACTGTGTAAGAGTGTTCCTGTTGCTCCACATCCTCTCCAGCATCTGTTGTCTCCAGATTTTTAAATGACTGCCATTGTAACTGGTGTGAGATGGCATCTCAATGTGGTTTTGATTTGTATGTCTCTAATGACCAGTGATGAGCATTTTTTCATATGTTTGTTGGCCTCATATATGTCTTCTTTTGAAAAGTGTCTGTTCATATCCTTCCCCCACTTGTGAATGGGGTTGTTTGATTTTTCTTGTATATCTGTTTTAGTTCTTTGTAGATTCTGGATATTAGCCCTTTGTCAGATGGGTAGATTGCAAACATTTTTCCCATTCTGTTGGTTGCCAGTTCACTCTAATGGTGGTTTATTTTGCTATACAGAAGCTCTGAATTTTAATTAGATCCCATTTGTCTATCTTAGCTTTTATTGACATTGCTTTTGGTGTTTTAGTCATGAAATCCTTGCCTATGCCTATGTCCTGAATGGTTTTGCCTACATTTTCTTCTAGTGTTTTTATGGTGTTAGGTCATATGTTTAAATCTTTAATCCATCTGGAGTTTAATTTAGTGTACGGTGTCAGGAAGGGGTCCAGTTTCTGCTTTCTGCACATTGCTAGCCAGTTTTCCCAACACCATTTATTAAACATAGAGTCCTTTCCTCATTACTTGTTTTTGACAGGATTGTCAAAGATCAGATGGTTGTAGTTGTGTGGTGTTGCTTCTGGGGCCTCTGTTTGTTTATTGGTCTATGTCTCTGTTTTGGTACCAGTACCATGCTGTTTCAATTACTGTAGCCTTGTAGTATAGTTTGAAGTCAGGTAGCAAGATGTCTACAGCTTTGTTCTTTTTGCTTTGGATTGTTTTGTCTGCGTGGGCTCTCTTATGATTCCATATGAAGTTTAAAGTGGTTTTTTCCAGTTCTGTGAAGAAGGTCATTTGTAGCTTGATGGGGATAGCATTGAATCTATAGATTACTTTGGGCACTATGGCCATTTTCATGGTATTAATTCTTCCTAACCATGAGCATGGAATGTTTTTCCATCTGTTTGTGTCCTCTTATTTCCTTGAGCAGTGGTTTGTAGTTCTCCTTGAAGAGGTCCTTTACATCCTTTGTTAGTTGTATTCCTAGGTATTTTATTCTCTTTGTAGCAATTGTGAATGGGAGTTTCCTTCTGATTTGGCTCTCTGTTTCTCTGTTATTGGAGTATAGGAATGATTGTAATTTCTGCACATTGATTTTGTATCCTGAGACTTTGTTGAAATTACTAATCAGTTTGAGAAGATTTTGGGCTGAGACAATGGAGTCTTGTAGATATACAATCATGTCATCTGCAAATAGAGACAGTTTGACTTCCTCCTTTCCTGATTGAATACCCTTTATTTCTTTTTCTTCCCTGATTGCTCTGGCTAGAACTTCCAATACTATATTGAATAGGAATGGTGAGAGAGGGCATCCTTGTCTAGTGCCTGATTTCAAGGGAATTCTCCCAGCTTTTGCCTGTTCAGTATGATATTGGCTATAGGTCTGTCATATATAGCTTTTATCATTTTATGATACGTTCTGTTGATAACTAGTTTATTGAGAGTTTTTAGCATGAAGGGCTGCTGAATTTGGTCGAAGGCCTTCTCTGCATCTATTGAGATAATCATGTGGTTTTTGTCTTTGGTTCTGTTTATGTGATGGATTACGTTTATAGATTTGCATATGTTGAACCAGCCTTGCATCCCCAGGATGAAGCCTACTTGATGGTGATGGATAAGCTTCATGATGTGCTGTTGCAGTTTGTTTGCCAGTATTTTATTGAAGATTTTTGTGTCGATGTTCATCATGGATATTGGCCTGAAGTTTTCTTTTTAGTTGAGTCTCAGCCTGGTTTTGGTATCAGGATGATGTTGGTCTCATAAAATGAGTTAGGGAGGGTTCCTTCCTTTTGTATGGTTTGATACAGTTTCAGAAGAAATGGAACCAGCTCCTCTTTGTATGTCTGGTAGAATTCGGTTCACAGCCGACTTTTTTGGGTTCGTAAGCTGTTTATTGCTGTCTCTACTTCAGCCCTTGTTACTGGTCTATTCAGGGTTTCAACTTCCTCCTGGTTTAGTCTTGGTAGAGTACAAGTTTCTAGAAATTTATCCATTTCTTCCTGGTTTACTGGTTTATATGCATAGAGCTGTTTGTAGTTATCTCTGATGGTAGTTTGTATTTCTGTGGGATCAGTGATGATATCCCCTTTAACATTTTTTATTGCATCTATTTGATGATTCTCTCTTTTCTTTTTTATTAATCTGGCTAGCAGTCTGTCTGTTTTGTTGATCTTTAAGAAAAAAAAACAGCTCCTGGATTTATTAATTTAGTGAAGGTTTTTTTGTGTCTCTGTCTCCTTCAGTTCTGCTCCGATCTTAGTTATTTCTTGTCTTCTGCCAGCTTTGAGTTTTTTTTATCTTCTCCCTCTAGATCTTTCAATGTTGATGATAGGGTGTCAATTTTAGATCTTTCCTTATTTCTCATATGGGCATTTATTGCTATATATTTCCCTCTTGACACTGCTTTAAAGGTGTCCCAGAGATTCTGGTAAGTTGTGTCTTCATTCTGATTGGTTTTGAAGAACATCTTTATTTCTGCCTTTATTTCACTGTTTATCCAGTCGACACTCTGAAGCAAGTTGTTCAGTTTCCAAGTGGTTGTGCGGGTTTGAGTGTGTACTTAATCCTGAGTTCTAATCTGATTGTGCTGTGGTCTGATAGACTGTTATGATTTCCATTCTTTTGCATTTGCTGAGGAGTGACTTGCTCATAATAATGTGGTCAATTTTAGATTAAGTGCAATGTGGTGCTGAGAAAAATGTATATTCTGTGGATTTGGGGTGGAGCGTTCTGTATATGTCTGTTATGTCTGCTCGGTCCAGCTCTGCATTCAAGTCCTGGATTTCCTTGTTAATTTTCTGTCTTGTTAATCTGTCTAATATTGACAGTGGAGTATTGAAGTCTCCCACTATTATTGTGTGGGAGTCTAAATCTCATTTTAGGTTGTTAAGAACTTGCTTTATGTATCTGGGTGCTCCTGTGTTGGGTGCATATATATTTAGGATAGTTAGCTCTTCTTGTTCGATTGATCCTTTTACCATTATGTAATGTCCTTCTTTGTCTCTTTTGATCTTTGTTGGTTTGAAGTCCATTTTATCAGAGATGAGAATTGCAACCCTTGCTTTTTTTTGTTCTCCATTTGCTTGGTAAATCTTCCTCCATCCCTTTATTTTGAGTCTATGTGTGTCTTCGTATGTGAGATAGGTTTCCTGAATACAGCACACTGATGGGTCTTGACTTTTTATCCAGGTCGCCAGACTGTGTGTTTTGATTGGGGCGTTTAGGCCATTTACATTCAATGTTAATATCGTTATGTGTGAATTTGATCCTGCCATTTTGTTACTGGCTGGTTTTCTTTCCCATTAGTTGACTCATTTTCTTCATTGCATTTTTGGTCTTTGCCAACTGGTTTGCTTTTGCAGTGACTGGTACTTGTTCCTTTCCATGCTTAGTGTTTCTTTCAGGAGCTCTTGTAGGTGGGTCTGGTGGTGACAAAAATCACTCAGTAATTGCTTGTCTGTAAAGGATTTTATTTCTCCTTCACTTATGAAGCTTAGTTTGGCTGGATATGAGATTTTGGGTTGAAAGTTTCTTTCTTTAAGGATATTAAATATTGGCCTCGACTCTCTTCTGGCTTGTAGGGTTTCTCCCAAGAGATCCACTGTAAGTCTGATTGGCTTCCCTCTGTGGGTGACCTGACCTTTCTCTCTGGCTTCCCCTCGCATTTTTTCCTTCATTTCAACACTGGTGAATCTGATGATTATGTGCCTTGGGGTTGCTCTTCTTGAGGAACATCTTTGTGGTATTCTCTGTATTTCTTGAATTTGAATGTTGGACTGCCTTGCTAGGCTTGGGAAGTTCTCCTTGATAATATCCTGGAGCATGTTTTCCAACTTGGATTCGTTCTCCCCATCATATTCAGGTACACCAATCAAGCGTAGATTAGGTCTTTTCACATAATCCCATATTTCTTGGAGGCTTTGTCCATTTCTTTTCACTCTTTTTTTCTCTTGTCTTGCCTTCTCTTTTTATTTCATTCAGTTGATCTTCAATCTCTGATATCCTTTCTTCTGCTTGATCTATTCAGCTGTTAAACTTGTGTTTGCTTCACGTAGTTCTCATGCTGTTTTTCAACCCCATCAAGTCATTTAAGTCCTTCTCTAAGTTGGTTATTCTAGTTAGCATTTCGTCTAACCTTTTTTCAAGGTTTTTGGTTTCTTTGCATTGAGTTAGAACATGTTCCTTTAGCTCAGAAAAGTTTGTTATTATCCACCTTTTGAAGCCTGTTTCTGTCAGTTCTTCGCACTCCTTCTTGGTCATGTTGTGTTCCCATGTTGTTGAGGAGTTGTGTTCCCTTGCAGGAGAAGAGGTGTTCTGGTCTTTGATGGTTTCATCTTTTTTGCACTGGTTTTTTTTCCCATCTTTGTGGATTTACCTGGCTGTGGTGTCAGAGAGCTACTTGATGAGGTCACTTGTCCACCTGTCAAGGCGTTAGTGGGTTTCTAGGGACTCCTTTAGGTTACTAGGGAAGCTTCCTGTGTCTTTTGTGTTTACACTGGGGGTTTAGGCCCACCTCTTCTGCTGACCTGGTGGCACTGCTGGGTGGTCAGGAACGCAGTACCATTGCTACATAGGCTTCCTGTATTTTTTGTTAAAACATGTAGCCCAGTCCCACCCCTCTAATGGTGGGTTGTGCCCTTCCTCTACTGGGCTGGATTATTTAGGATTCAGCTCAGACCGTGGCACTGGCTGTGCAACCTGCTATAGTCAGAGCTTCAGCCCTCTGGGGTTTGTAGGAGAGGGTAGGGACCCACCCAGCCACACCTGGCTATCTCCCCATTTCAGCTTCCTTTCTCTCTGGTCATGAGGTAGGGGCCCACCCAGCTGCTCCCACTTATAGCTCAGTCTCTCTCCAGGTGCCAGGAGGGGGTGATAGCTCGGTCTACAGGCTCTCCCAGCCAGCTTTTGGGCTTATGTGTCTGTTTAGATCTGTGCACCAATCCAGGACACCATCCTGGATTATTATTCAACTCCACACTTGTAATTCCCAGTGCTTGACTAGCCAAGATCCCGTTCTGTGTATTGCTGAGGCTTTGAGGGAAGTGCCTTATCTGGACCAGAGTACCAGAGGGGGAGCCTCTGACTCACAGTCAGATGCACTTTCTGGGTGAAGCAGCACCCCTCCCCGCCTCAGTCTGCCCTGTGTGGGCTTTGCTCACTGTTGGACCAGTACCATTGAAATTCACCTGGTACCTAGGTTGTAGCTAGGAGATCTTTGGATTTCTACGTCTCTCTTGCTGGGTGTTGTGCACTGCAATTGTGTCTATTCAGCCATCTTGGAGAGTTCGATTCATTGATATTAATGGATGTATCAATAGTCTATTCCTTTATTATGTTAAATAGTATTGGATATAACATTATTTGTTATCTATTCCTTTATTACATTAAATAGAATTGGACATAACATAATTTGTTATCTATTCACCTGTTCATGATCATTTGGGTTGTTTATAGTTTGGGGTTATTGTAAATAAACTGCTATAGACACTCATGGAAAGCCTTTATGTGAACATGTGTTTTCATTTTCCTTGAGTAAATATCTAGGACCAAAAAGACTGAGTTATCTGGTAGGTATGTGTTTGACTTTATAAGCAATTGTCAAACTGTTTTCATACTGATTATCGTACTTTACATTTCCACTAGCAGTGTATGAGTTCAGTTCTCCACATCCTCCCCAACATTTGGTATGGTCATTTATATTTTAACAATACTAATGATAACTCATTATAGTGTTAATTTGCCTTTCCCTGTAGATGAATGGCATTGAGCCTCTTTTCATATGCTTATTAGTCTTTCACATATTTCCTTTTGGCAAGTGTCTGTTCAAATATTTTGCCCATTTTCCTTATTGGGTTGTCATTATTAAGTTGTAAGTATTCTTCATATAGTCTGGACATAAGTCTTTTGAAATATTTAGCTTGCCTTGTCAATTTCATTATGGTGTTTTTCAAAAGGCAGAAGTTCTCTTTTAAAACTTTTTAATGAAATCAAAACTATCATTTATTTTATGCCTCATGCATTTAATGTTTCAATAAACCTTTGCTTATCCCAAAGTTACAAAGGTATTCTATCTGCTTTCTTCTAGCAGTTTCATAATTTTAGCTTTTTCATTTAGTTTTATGACCCATTTCAGTTAATTTTTGTGTATTGTGCATTAAGTGTCAACACTCATTTTTTTCAGACAGCCCAAAATTAATAATCCTGGTTCTGTCATTTACTGTAAGCCATAGGCAAAGTTTATAATTCCTGTAAACATTCCCTCAATGTTTCTGGCCCTGTTTCTTTAACAATATTTTGTAAGATTGTTAAAAGGATTAAGATTCATTTTTGTTAATATTAGGCACACATTAGGCCCTGGCTAACATTGCAGCTATGGTGATTAACACATTAGAAAAGAGACTGCTGTGCAAGAAGAATGGAGAAGATGACTGAAGTGTGCGAGTTAAATTATGTACACATGGAAAGTAGAAAGAGGCCACTAAACCCTGAAAACAGGTGTATTATTGAGGTGTTTAACACCAACTCCCTTGAATGCTGAGCTGTTGTGTAAGCATAGAAGAACGCAGAAGAAAATGGATCTCTTCGTCATTTCAAATCCACTCCAATTCACCGCTTCGGTGTTTAGAAGGAGTTTTCAGTGGCTGGTAGAAGTAGCTTGACTATGAATCCCATAGAACGCTCAAATTTTATGGTCTAATAATTTAGAATGCATTGTAAGAATCCTTCACTGGTACACATATTTCCAGTGTGTTATTACTTTGAAAGTCGTGCAATTAAACAGATGTTTTTGCAGTACTGAGAATAAAGGGATCTTAAGAACTCTTGAAAAATGAAATCCAGTCCATATATTCTCCCGATAAAATGTCCATTGTTCAATTCTAGAAGCATTTCACTCAAAAGGGATTCCATTCTCTCTGCACTAATCTACAGCACAAGCTTCTTTCTAGTGTGGCTCCCAAATCTCCCCTGAGATTTGCACAGAGGTTTTGAGTGGAACTCCTAGAGGCTCTAAGGGACATGTTTTACATTCCTCAAAACCCTCTCTTATATCCAACGTTTGTAATGGAGATCTTTTTACAGCTGCAGGGAAGCTTTCTCCCACCTCTTTGAGAGACAAGGCAACTTTACTCTTTAGCAACCAGTCTACCATTTACCTACAGTGACCATCATTCCCAGACAAAAGTCCAGATAAGTCATGTTCTATTTGAGGCCCTAACCAACTATAACAAGAAAAAAAAAAACAACTTAGAAATAGCAACGTAATTAAACTTTTCTGTAGCACTTACCAGTAAAGGGTAATGGAAGAAGTCAGAATTTGTTTAGCCAAAGACCACCAGGAACACACAGTTGTATCTATTGCTCACTATAAAAGGAGACACAACACAGGAAGCCATGGGTCATCTCACTGAGAGGGGATTAGAAAGGACTCACTATTGGATTTGGGCCTGTATTAAATGATTTGGGGGAGACTGAAAAAAAAGAGTTCTCCTTCGTTTGGATGTTGTCAAGAACAGAGGTCAATTCTCTGATTAGAGTAAATCTTATCTATAAGATGAAAAAGGATAAAGCAAGGCTAAAGTGATAATTGGTAAAAAAATTAATAGTCATTTAGGTCAGTCACGATAGGGGAGCGTGTAGCACTGTTGCATGTGGACAATATTCATGTTCTTGCTGTGCGTTCAATTGTGATTACAGAATGGGTCTCGTCTTTGTCTTGTTCCGTCATGGTACAGAGTGGCTGTGTCTAGGTTGATGCTCTGTGAAAATGTTTATGTTCAGCAAGGAAACACCACAGTCTGGCTGTGAGCTCCACGGCAGCTTGTAGCAACACTAAGTTCTGGCTGATCGCACAAAGTTGGTTCCTAGCTGTCATTATCCGCTGTAAAGAAGCGCAAGTCAGGGAATATAACCGAATCTAGCAGAACATGGATGGCTTCCCCGAGGAACTGACATTTAGACTAAGACTTTAAAGTTTAAGAAGTCTTCTGTTGCCACCGTCTCAAGGGTTTATTTTAGCCTTTTCCTGTGTTTCCTTCCATTTACCAACACAACTTTTTCTTACAAATGAATTGTACCTAAAAAGCATGAGTCAAATCCCACTTCTTGTAACATCCCCAACCTACTCCAAATATGAGAACATTCCCTGACTCTGGAGATTTATGTGAATAAAATCTGCTAAACATTCCCATGAGAAAATTATAATCAAAATTCTAGTTCAATATATAAGGGACATTAAATGGTAAATAATGCACATTTTAAAATGGAACCAAAATGGTTCAAGACATCACAAGATTCTTGAGCAAGAAATAATTTAATATTTCCCTCAAAGCCCATATTTCTAATATAGAGTAGAATATTTCAAACTGAACAATTTGGTCTTCAGAATTAGTGAGATAAGTTTGGTACCTAAAGAAAAGGAGAGAAAATAAAATACATCCTTTTTCTCTCTTGTTTCGAAGCTTGATGGTGTAAATGAGAAACAGAAATTCATTCTACTATAGAATTAATGAACTCTTTTGCAAAACTCACTTGATTACATTCTTTAAGTTTCATGGAATTCCAGATCTTCAAAAGGCCTTAGGAGATTAGGGAAGGGTAAAGCCTTGGGTCAACAGGCTAAACATCCCTCCTGCTATCATGCTGAATAGTAGATGATTTAAATAAGATCTATGCATTATCTGGCAAAACAGAAGCATCTTTTTAAGAATTGTCTATGCATCCCTACTGGGAATGGTATGCACTGATCTTAAATCCAGAGAGCCCTTGAGGTAGAAATTGGAAGATTTGTGCAGTTAGTAACCATGTACATTTCTTATCGCCTATGGCTTGGGAATTTGAATTCTCAGTGATAAGTTTATTTTAAACATTTAGTGCTGAGAGTAAACCATGATACAGTAAAACATGCTAGATGGGTTATATTTTCTGGTCGTAAAGATATAATGTGTTAGTATTCATCCCAAACAGTCATTTTTGTTATTTTAGTTATTTGTTGGAATCAATTGCAGAAGTACCTGTTAAAGGCCCCCCGATTTTTTCAAACATTGTGCTGAGTGGTTTTGCACTACTACCATGCAACAGTGTGGTAGAATTAGTGTTAATATCCCTGGTTTCCATATTCTTCTACATGACATTTAATAAAGCAAAGTTCTGCTGTTGGTAAGAAGTCCAGCTGGCCAGACACGGTGGCTCACGCCTGTTATCCTAGCACTTTGGGAGGCAGAGGTGGGTGGATCATCTGAGGTCGGGAGTTCAAGACCAGCCTGACCAACATGGAGAAACCCCATCTTTACTAAAAATACAAAATTAGCCATGTATGGTGGTGCATGCCTGTAATCTCAGCTACTCAGGAGGCTGACACAGGAGAATCGCTTGAACCCGGGAGGTGGAGGTTGCGGTACAGCTGAGATCACGCCATTGCACTCCAGCCTGGGCAACAAGAGCAAAACTCCATCTCAATAATAATAATAATAGTAAAATAAGTCCAGCAGATGAGATAGCACAGGATTCTCATCTTTGACCAAGAGACCATTTTGAAAGTATATTTAGTCCAGATTAAGAAATACTGCAAATTAATTCAAGATCCAAGCATGTAAGTCCACACAGATCTCTTTTATAGATATGGAGCCTGAATACAGTTTGCATGCAAATCAATTTTATATACACTCATAAAAATGGCTGTCTAATTACAGGGTACCAACTCCAGTGCACAGCATCTAAGAACGAGCATAAGAATGCAGGGGCTAATTACTCTCCAGGATATGAAAGGCTCAGAGGGCCTAGCAATCTAATTCCTTCCCATGAAAACACGCAGTAGCGGATGTCTAGAAGTTAAAACACTCTTAGATTTCACATTTATTTTATACTGCTAAATATTTGCCAATGTATCTTTTACAATCAGACATATTTCAAAAGCTTATAAATTCTAGTAATTAAAAATGGTACAAGCCAGTTGAAAGCAACTGAGCGGCAGAAGGGCAGGAGAAATCAGCTAAGAAGAACGGCATGCTGGGTCAGCACCCTCTGAAGTTTCCATTTTCTTTCTTCCACTGATTTATTTTGTATATTTTTAAGTGAATGGGCTCAATATTTCTAGTTTTATGAGTAATTCTTTTTATGTTTGAAAGAAAACATGTATACATTCATTTTGGCTGTTTTATTGTGATGCATAGCTAACAACATGTCAGATATCATTAACTGTTATCTGATGTACCAAACATAAACAAACAGTGAAGCAGGCTCAAGGCTCTCACCCATTCTGGACAGCAGAGGAACACGACGGTAACCTGCAAAAGAAATTATGTCTAATTAGACCAGTAACCAGTTAATCAGCAGTGGCCCCAGTAGCCTTGCTGAGAAAGAAGAGCTCTTTACTAAGCATACATTAAAAACCATGACTATAGAGTTACATTCCCATCTGGTATATTAATCTTCCACAAAAATTAAATATGTGCATTTTCTATTCTGACTTCCTACTGCCCAGCACTGAGCACACAGCTCATACTTCTCCTTCCGCAAAGTGCAGCATGATCCAAAATTAGCCCCCATCCTTCTGCTTCAGGAAGACCCGGTTTCCTAGGCACAGAGGAGGTTCAGATGCTGTTAGAAAAGCAAGCATATTAAAAAGAGGTAATTGGGAGCACAGTGTAAATCATCCTGGAAGGGTGACTCTGCAACACAAAGATAATCAGCCCTGAAAAGGGGTCAGGAAAGGATAGTCTCAGGCTCCCAGTCTCTTCTCCTCAGGCAGGAAGAATGAGTCACTGCTTCTCCCTTCTGGTTGCCACCCATCATCATTTCTTTATGGTAGTCATGACTACTCTTCACTGAAGCAAAAGAACTCTGATGCATGTAAAGAAATGCTTATACATGCCAAGTTTGTCTAATTAGCCTTCCTGTCAGTCCCACACCCCCACCCCACGTTCCACATGAGAACACATTTCTATAATTCCACAGAGAAAAAAATATGTATCAATACATAAAATTTCCTTTATATCCTACTTTATGGATAGAGCTATTTGGTGTGTCAAAATGTGCCTTGATATAGACAAGTTATATTTAAATGTTTGTACAATCATCTAACTTTTAAAAACATTACCTTTGTTCATGCATAGAAGTGGCAAAGTATATTGCCCAAGAAATTCATTTCCTGCTATTAAACCTTGACTTTCAACAACAAAACGTATTAATGCCAGTTCTGGCACATGAATAATAAATGTAAATGTTTCATTCCATCTTGGACTAAAAGCTGAAATATAAAAAAGAAAATACAAAGAATAGTAGATACCATATCTATGAAAAAATAGACGACACTTGTTCTCCGAACTTTTTCTTTTTTAACCCTTTAACAAGAATAATATCTTGTATTTTAGAACACATAGGTTTTTAATATACTCAGCGTGAGAGGAATAAGAATCAAACAATATTGAGTGTTTACAATTGCTGTTGGCAATGGCCAAATTTACAAGGATCAACTCAATGAATCCTGATAACCACCCCATCAGGGTAGGATGGGAAAACTGAGCCACAAATACTTTATATAATTTCCTGAAGGTTTCACATATGTGGTCATTAAGTGGCAGAGCAGGAATTCAAACACGGGGAGTCTGACTTCAGAGCAGAAGCTTTTAAGCATTATGCAATATGACTGATGTGCTTGGCAATGCTTTAGCAAATAAACTGAGAAAGGAAGAAAATCAAGTAACATCTTTTTTCTATAATAAGTCCTTGATATGGTTAGGCTTTGTGTCCCCACCCAAATCTCATCTTGAATTGTAATTCTCAGGTGTTTAGGAAAAGACCTGGTGGGAAGTGATTGATTAAAAGGACAGTCTCTCCCATGCTGTTCTCATGATAGTGAGTGAGTACGCATGAGATCTGATGGTTTTATAAGGCAGTTTTCCTCGCTCTTGCTAGCACTCTTTCTCCTGCCACCACATGAAAAGGTCCACGTTTGTTTCCCCCTCACCTTCTGCCATGATTGTAAGTTTTCTGAGGCCTCTCCAGCCATGTGGAACTGTGAGTCAATTAAAGCTCTTTCCTTTATGAATTACCCAGTCTCCAGTAGTAACTTTAAAACAATGTGAAAACAGACTAATACAGTCAGTCTTGTTATGGGAAGAACTTCATAAATAGTTGTTAGACTGAAAGCTAGATAACAAACTAAAGCCAGCTCTTGATCCTTCTTTAGACTAAATGCACTTTTCAAAGTCCAAAGTTGATGAATTTCAATCTCTAGGAAAATAAATTATCCCAAACAACCAATTTCTTGCCAGGTAAGAAATGCAAATTGTGTCACAATATGACCCAAATCATCCAAAAAGTAAAGCATAATTTAACAGAAGCAGGAAATTCACAATCAGATTAAATATAAACTCTACTTAATAAAGACTCAAAGGTTTAGGGAGAAATTATATGCATTATTTTTCATTTACAAAGGCGATGTTACACTTTCTACGTCAATAGTTTTTGTTCGACTTACATTTCCAGAAGCACTGATGAATTTCTAATTATACTACATCTATGTTTTCTATGGTGCACCTGTGGTCACAAGAGCACATTTACCACATAGCAATCCAGGGTGCAGTCTATGCCCACAGAAATAGTAAACTAATTGGCTCATGCTGGAATAATGACCACATTACCTTGACCTAAGAAGAAAAATAATTTCATGGAGTACAGAGGCAGGTTTATAGTCAATTCTTTATAGACACTGCAAAACACCTGCAGAAAACATTTATACTGATTCCTTCTTCCTCCAATCCTACTTCATGACACATATGCCTCTGCCTCCCTTCCATCCTCCTCCTGTATCTCTCTGTCTCTCTCTCTCTCTCTCTCTCTCTCTCACACACACACACACACACACACACACACACACACACGCACTATGATTAATTATAAGAGAAAGCCCTCACTTTTAGATGTCAATATAAAAAAAGTAAACAAAGATACAAAATCTGATAGTGATGAAAACTCAAGAATTACTTCCACACTTTAACCAAATGTTATCCTTTTCCTCCCAGACTCTCATGTCTAGCTAAACCATCTTAAAATCCTTCCTGTCCAGCCATCTGGACATTGACTCCTGCATAGTCTTTCTCACTTACGTCCCCCAGTCCTTTCCCAATGCGATAGCCTCCTTTACATCATGGCTTTTATATCCTCTAACCACTGAAATTTTATCCTGACTCTGCTTTGTATTTCTCATTTCCCTCTCTTATACTTCTTCATCTCAAATCTGCAGAAACAACCTAACACTCAACTCTGTTAGACTTATGGCCCTCTTTAAAAGTCTGAATTTTATCCATTTTCTAGAAAAAGAAAAGAAAGTTCCTGATACCTTAGCATGGCTTTTGAGATTTTCCATGACCCTCCCTAAATAACTTTCTCATTTTATCTCTGTAATCTTTCTTAAGCGCCCTGTCTTTCACCCATCTTGAGTTTCTTGGCTTTTCTGTAGCATGTTTAAATTGTGTTTTCTTCATATTTTAGGATTTGTATTATGTCTTCTGCCTTAAATGTCCTTGTCCCCAGTCTCTAAAAAATTCTACTCATTGTCCACGAACCATCTCCAAAAGTGCCCCCTTCCAGTACAATTCTTTGTACTCTCCTTGAAGTACTAAGTCCTCTAAATCATAATTGTTTTACTTATATCTCACCTTTCACACTGAACTATAAACTATCTATAGCAGAGCTATTAGGTCCGTATATAAGAATACATTTAATAAACAGATTTTACGTCTTTTACTACTCAGCACAAGGCTTTTAGCATAGCAGAGGCTCAGTAATGTTTCATAAAACAAATTGAATTTCTGCAAGGATATTCCCGTAAAATCGAGGGATGTAATTAAAATTCTAGAATCATAGTATTATAAGGAGTGCATTGAATAAATTAAGGTTCTAAGCATTTTGCGATGAAGATTCAAGTAGAGGATGGAGGGAACAAGAGATAGATTACTATAAGCTTCATGACATCAGAGGTTAATATCTCTGGACACAGCCATAGCAATGTACCTTCAACTTTAAAGGGCGTCAAATGAGGCAGGAAGTCATCATCAATATCCCTTCCCATCGATAACATGGGATAAGGCAGTAAATATTTCCCAAATCTTTTTCCATGACTTTTGCTCTAGAGGCCACACAGGAAGTATACAGGGGAGTGCAAGGGAGGCAGACTACAGGCATTGTTAGAAATTATCATCCAAGAAGATAAAGAAAAAGAAAACTGTGCCCGCTCCTCTATTGGTGCCATTGGGCCTGGAGCATTTTGCCAGACTCTGGAATGATGTTCACTTTGCTTTAGGAATATACCTTGAAGAAGATTCCAGACTCAAGAATCAGTTCCAATGTCTCCTTCAAGGTGATCCTGACGAGGGGTCAATCCCGGGAACCTATCCTTTTCTAATTTCCTTAGTTATTTCAACCTCAGAGAGGAAATGGCAATGCCAGTACCATACTGTATAAGACATCATGGCATGCCAGAATGCTGAAAATCTTACCAAAGTTATTTCCTCTAATTCTACACTTCTCTTATGGCAAAAATGACTGAATTATCAAAATATTATATTAGTAGGTTTCTATGGCATCCTTAGCCTGATTCAGAAGCCACAGACACTTAATCTAAAATTATTCAAATAATTCATTATAAAAATACATAATATGCTATGTCAAAAAATACAGATTTTTGATTTACTACAAAGGCTAGAAAGAAGGTAAGTAGATTTGAGGCTGTCAAAATGTCTTTCTTAATTCAGTGATATAAGGGAAAATATAAAAAAAGAAGGTAAATTTTTTTAAGCAATGATTTTGCAGGTCAGATAAATTTCTATATCCATAATCTAAAAATATAGCTAAACAACCTAATCATTGTAAAAACATTTTTGCTGCATATAACATTTTGCTAATTTGGGACGTAATGGAAAACTCTTGCCTTATGAATAATAAATTTGTATAAAAACTCTATCAACATATAATTTGTAAGCTTTCCAACAAGAAGTCTAATGGAAGTTCAATAAGGTATATTAGGAGCTCACCATTTTTTTTAATTACACGAGTCTGCTGCTTCATTTGATCATTTGGAACACCAAACACTTCTATAATTACTAATGTGTCCCCTTTGTTAGATGATGAATGACTAAGAGGCAACTGGATACCACTGATGAGCTGCACAAATATATATGAATATAAGAATTTAGCAAGATGTTAAGGTACATCACCGCTTATCTCAAAATTAAATTATGTGTTACAAAAAGTTGATAGACTCTAAGTTCCCACAAAAATTGAAATTGGAGTATAATATATAATATAAATTTAAAATTAAGTCTTTTATCCTCAATTATCGGTAGACAAACACCAAGAAGGTGTCCAAAATTATAGTGGAATCCACAATGTCCATAATTTTTGATTCATTAACATTTTTGTTTTAAAATCATTTGTTATTATCACATTTTATGGGATTCAGATTGAGTTACTCTGATAACATGTAGTATTTTTGAATGCATATATGTATATATTTATGCTGCAAAAAAATTAAAAGCAATATAAATATTACTTTTAAAAAAGTACCATTTAATTTCCCATGATAGCATTTTCTTAGTTTGACAAAATCAGTTATCTTAAATGTATATTAGGGACTGGGTATCCAAAAAAATCTTAACAAAGTAATTAATAATAATTGCACTTAAACTTTTATTTGCTAAGCTAACTGTTGAAGCAAAGATTGGTTTTAATTTAAGGAACAAAATGAGCACACAAGAAAACTATATTTGAAATGTTCTAACTTAAGCTAAGAGATAGAAGATATAAGTGTAAAAATGCAGTTATAAAAATTGAGGCATAATTCTAATTTCTGAAGGCTACATAAGGAGAAACAAATATATAATTGTTTGATTATAAAGGAATAAAGGAAGGAAAAGAGGGAAGAAAGGAGGGAGAGAAGGAGGAGAAGAGACAAGAAAGGAAAAGAAAAACCACTAATGTGTAATTTTTCCTAATTCCACAGATTATGGCATTAGCTAGAAGCCAGTGTGACTGTGCAACTATTTAGCAATCAGTGTGGAATGGGCACCAGCATAAACAGACATCAAAGTGATTAGAAAGAACAATGGCCATTAACATTTAGTACACTGGTCCCAATGCCACTGCAGACTAAATATCACTCTGCAGGTAAAAGACGCTTACCAAAATGGAGTCGGTTCAGCTTGGTGTAACTCATTCCAGAAAAAAAAATTACCTAATTTTGAAAAACATAATTGGATACCAGAACTGAATGAGAATATAGGGCAAGATTGTCGAACCTGTGGCCTACTTGCAGTCCAGCCCAGAGTGGCTTTGAATGTGGCCCAACACAAATCTGTAAACTTTCTTAAAACATTATGAGATATTTTTTGCATTTTTTAAAGTTTATCAGCTATCAGCTTTCAAAAGATTGGACACCCCTGATTCAGGGAATATTGATTTGCAAACAAATTTACAAATATGTTTGTAGAGGAGCCAGTGCAGAGGAATGAATGTCAAACAAAAAGCCCTCAATAATCAACCCTGTTGTTGTCCATTGGCCTTATTCATAAGATTTTGGATTTAGAATGCAGTCCTGTAGTTTTTATAAATTTGAAAATAACTGGCCTAGACCAAAACTCTCAGATTGCAGGTGACAAGGGTAAACCAGCAATGTCAAATCCTTTCATCAAGAACTCAAGAACGCTTACAGTGAAACAAGGCCCTCAGATTCCCAAATCATGCCTCTACAAACTGTGCAAGTAAAAAAGTAACCAAAAAGCTCCCTAGAGTGATCAAGGCAACAAAGACCCCTGTGGCCATGGCAGCAGCTTCCCTGAGAATCATTAACTCTCCATGACACTTACATCTCAACAAGAGACTCCTCAGAATACAAATGTGGCATTTGTAAGCGTTTGTGCACTCTAGCTGCCTTCCACCTTCACTTTCTCAATAAAAGAGCGCATATGTTCTCTTTATTCCCACCAGAAAAAATAATGTATTTGTTCAATGAACCTAGACATATTGGCCATATACTTTGTGTCATGCACAAATAGGAATGGAACATAACACATCTTTTTTTTTTTGAGATGAAGTTTAGCTCTTGTTGCCCAGGCTGGAGTGCAATGGGACGATCTTGACCCACTGCAACCTCCACCTCCTGGGTTCAAGCGATTCTCCTGCCTCAGCCTCCTGAATAGCTGCCATTACAGGCATGTACCACAACACTCAGCTTATTTTTTGTATTTGTAGTAGAAACAGCATTTCACCGTGTTAGCCAGACTGGTCTCAAACTCCTGACCTCAGGTGATCCTCCCATCTCTTCCTCCCAAAGTGCTAGGATTACAGGCGTGAGCCACCACACTCACCCACATCTCTTATCCTTAAGAAATCCTCACACAAATGAAGAAGATAAGAAATAAATGAACAGTTATAAAACCTTGTGATAAACGTGATAAATGTATAATATACACATGCAGAGGGTGTTACGGAAAACAATGAAGCTCAAAAAGAAGCACAGCTAACCTAGCCTAGGAAAATGCTTTCAAAAAGAAGTGATTCCTAAGTCTTGAACGGTGAGTCAAAATGGAGTAGGCAGGTGAAGGCTGAAAGAATACTCTAGTGACAGGAAGAACATACACAATTCATGGAGGCGAGTCGTGGTTAGAGAAGGATGCTAGTTCCATATGGTTGTAGAACAGGGTGAAAGACGAGAAGTGGTGAGAGATAGGGCCAGACAAGTAGGCCAAGGCCTAAGAAAGTAGTCCAGAGACACAAATAAGCACTATGCATGCGTGATAAGCACTGTAGCAAAATCTGTCTGGTCAACCTGTGGAGGGTAGAGATGGAGGACTGAGACAGACTACCTGAAACCATCAGGAAGCCAAAGGAATAGACCTGATGACAGGTAGTAAATTCCTGATACAGGACAGCAGCAAAGCAGGTCAGATCAAGAGAATGGAGAAGGAAAATTTAGGAACAGAATCATCGAATTTAGAGTTGGTCTGCATGTGGGAAATGAAGGCTATGTGGAAGATTAGAATGGTTCTCAAGTTTCTAGTCTGAGCAGAGTGAAAGAATGAGGCCATTTGTGGAAATTTAAATAAGAGTAGAAGCAGATGTGACCAGGAAGGGATGTTCAAGTTTTAATATTATAACTTTGACAGAATGGTGATTACGGAGGTGAGGATGCTCAGTGAGCTAAAATACGCCTTTAGATTCCCAAAATGAGGTCCAATTAAAACTTGAGCATTGTTGGTGGTGAAACTATGAATGTTTATGTAACAGAACCCAAGGAGAATCATTTGAGACAAGGTTTAAGGAAAGACTTTAGTTAACATAAATATCTTAAGGGAAGGCAGAGAAAGAGGAAGCTACAAATAAATGTGACAATCACTTGGAAGGTAGGGGTGAAAGGAGAGTCCAGTCCCAGAGCACAGAAAAGCAATGTGTGCAGAAATGGAAGGAATCTTCAACCTGGTTGGTTTGCCATTTCTTTTTAACCAGATCAACTACAAAAAGGATGCCAATGTTATGCTAACGGTGTAAAGTGAACTCAGTGGCTAATACTTTGCCAGACCTGGAAAGAATACTAATGATCCAGTGTTGTAGGCAATTGCTTCCTCTTCACCAAATGCTTCTACATCCGAGTTACAAACTCCTTAACTGACAATAGAAAAGTCAGCTGCATACTTCATAGGCACTGTTTCCTGCAACGGTCAGGATCTTTCTAGTCCTATTCATCTTTGCTATACTTTCCACATTAATTTCTGGAAAACAGCTCTCAATCCTCTCATTCTCAGCTGAGATAAAGTGGCTAGGGCCTGAAGTAGACATGGCATGTAGTTTCTCAAATCCTGCGGTATTAGGATGGTGGGAAAAGGAGCTGAGCTAGGAAGAGTCGCAGGAGAAGCACATTCTGGAAGCGCCAGCATTTCCTGCGCTCTGACAACCAGGTAATGAGGAGCAGGGGAGCACTCAGCAGCTAGCAAAGCTTCACTAAGTAACGACATGCTGGTCAGGGATGGAAACGTAAGTACTTACAAAATTCCAGGTAGGATCTGAGATGGTTTATACAGTTCTAGGAGCAACCAGTTAAATAGAAAGAGGGGCCAATGAAACCCTGCCCACTCTATCGATTTGCAAACAACAAGTACAGTTACACCCTAAAATAGAATTGCTCATAAGTGGAGAGAAAAAAGCAAGTAGAGGTTTTTCAAAAGATTTGGTGACCTTTTAAAAAGAAAATAAGCATAGCACTTAGGTTATAGAGGAACAAGAAAGATGTTTTGAAAAGTCTTTACTAATGGAAAAAAATCTTAGACACTGCTTTTGTGCTCTGTAAGGTTTTACAGGATGTAATTTTTAAAAAGATAAAATAATAAGACAAGAGTTTGGAGGCAGGGTACTAAGTGGGATACAGACAGAAATAAAAAGGAAGCAATAGGAGTCAACTGCGATGGGGCAGGAGGACTAATAATGCAGGAGAAAAAAAATCATTACATTAAAATTAAAATTAAATCAGTAAGGAACAAAATCAAATGCAGACTTTGAATCATCAACATAAAGGAAAAAAAATGTTAAAGGCTCTCCCAACATGCAGCGGAAAAGGGAATATGTTAAAGTTGACACAAATTAACAGAGACAGAAGACAGATACTGGAGAAAGACATATGGATAATTTTTCTTTTTAAGTAATCAAATGATATTCACAGACATATGGGGGGAAAATCCTGACCTACAAAAGCCTAATAGTGGACACTGAGGAAACGACAACAGCTCATAAAATTTCCTGGTAAATTCCATCAAAGGCAAGAAAAAGCGACATGTTCACAACGTAATTAGTGGGCTGGCCTGTGACCTGTATCTCACAATATTAAATTCCTAAATATAATGAAATCATATAAGTAGAACTTTTAGAGGAAGGATTTTAGCCTCAATATGTCTAAACACAGGCAGCTAATCATTCACGTAAAATTGCAACAGGAATTTTTCAGATGTAGAAGGATGCTGAAATACTACCCACATATAGTACCTGAAAAGAGGTAACAGAAACTTAAAAGAAATTAAAGCAAATCAGTGGAATTCAAAATACTAATGAACACTATCTAGTTTATATAATAACCAAAAAATGTAAAAGAAAAGTTATTCATCTTACCCTTATTGTAAGTGTAACCGGCATGCTCTCTTTTATGTTACTTGGGTTAAAGTCTGATTTACTATCTCTTAAGAAATGTGGTTTCAAAATATATCCAGAACCACCATTATCCAAAAATTTCCCATTTTGCAGATCCATAGGCAGACCAGGAGTCTGGAAATTTAAAGCCACTGTAAGAAAGAAATATTTTGACGTTATCAGGAAATAGAGAATACAAATAAAGGAACACAATTAAACCATTTACTGAAATCTAATCATGGATTATGTATCCCTGAATGTTCTATGAGCAAGCATCATTATCCTAATAATTCATTATTTTTAAATCTTTTTCTTCTCCATGTCCATATTAATGAGTTCCAAAGTTTAATCTGTAATAAGTTACTACACAGCTTTGAGTAAAGAAATCAAAGTGGTATCCAGTATAGAGTATAGAATAACAATGTTCATGTCAGGGAACACTTAAGGAATATGAGAATAAAGAGGATCAGTACATTAAATGCAAGAAGTAAAGCCATCAGCTATGTCATACATTTTCAAGTCCAAGATGCTGTTATCACTTGAGGAGAAAGTGAGAAACAGGCAAAACCATAATTGTTAAAATAGGGAAGTATCCTTGATACAGGCTGGTAAACAGCCACTGTAGAGAGGACCACCCTCCACCTCCCACCCAGCCCTGCTCTTCCCTCTCCTCACACCTACAGGCCTTGCCACAGTCCAGTAGAAGAAGGGCAACACCTGGTACTTTCTGACTGGTTAGTGCAGTGCTGTACCAGCTGTGCAGTCTGGAGTAAGAGTCTGGTGAGGACAAATAACGAAGTTGTGCAGTCTTACTCACTTTTCAAGGCTATGAATGTAGAAGCTCATGTGAAGTATAGATGATAGAGGTCATTTGACTTGAAGAGGCCTTGAACAAATCTCAAGCAAAGGAATTTGATCTTCAATGTCCATTTGGGTTTCCTTGTGCCCTTCTTCCACCACACATGTCTCATATTAACTCCTCATGAATTTAACCACCATTCCCTAAACCATCACCCAGATTTACCCCACTTCAACCCAGTTAAGAATGACTTCAACTCTTAAAACCCATGATTCACCATTAGTGCCTGAACCCAAATCCCCCAGGAACAAAAAAACTTTACAAAAAGTCTTTTGCATGAATGGTTCATACATCCATAAAGTGAATTCATTTTATGTTATTTTTGCAAACAGCTCAATATCCTATATAACATACCCATTTGACAACCTATATTCCAAAATTCTTGGGGATTGAAATTAGAAGAGTCTGCTCTTGTTGCTTTGGGATATATTCTGGTAATGAACTTCCTGGTGTGAAAAATAAACTCATGGACTGAAAAAGAATGATGAAAACATTGTGAAAGAGTTCAAATGAATTAAATAAACCACTATTTCTATATATACCATATAATTCTATAATAGTTTCAACAATTTTCGTATGTATTGTCTTGGCAAAAATTTGCAGTGCGTGAAAATCAGAATAAATCCATGCTTTGTTTACAGTATAATTCACTATTATTTAGATGTTAGTGACAATTTTATCACAAAATTTATGTACACTGATTATTCAAGGAAAAATTGATTAGCTAATTTATATATTTTTTACATCCAAATTATTTCACTCTGTTGTAATAATACATAAAATTCCAAAATAAAATACATGCATTTTTCTAAACAAAAGCAGCATTTTCCCCCATTATTTTTCCATTTTGATTTTTGCAGTAGGACAGAATCACATGGAAGTCACACAAAGCTATTACATTCCACTAAATTAATCCTACTTTCACAGATCCTCAGGGTCGAAAGGTACCTCAGAGGTGTCCAGTTCGACTTCCAACCCCTTCACTCCAGCATCTTTCCCCAAAGTTTATTCAATCTGAGTGTACATCTCTCTTGAAAAACTCTCAATGCTTTTAATTATTTCAAATGACTTTCTTACTTGGATAATCTTTACCTACGTGTAGCATACACACATTCAGGAACAAACAGACACATGCGATCGATTTCAGTTTCTGTATGTATTATTTGTGTTTATTCTTTTCTATATAATATTTAAGTCACTTGAGATTCAGACTAACTTATACACTTTATCATTTGGCACCTTCCTCAAATTTTTGAACACAGATTTCATGCTTCTCCAAAGTTTTTCTTTTTTCATTAAACAGATCCTGTTTTTGCAACCATTCCTGCTGACCTAGTGACTCGTCATGGGAGAATGGTTATTGCTTATGGCTTACTTGATTTGCTAATCCATCTAGAATAGAATCACCTTCCCCCTCACCCTAAATACTATTATTTAGGAAGCATTGTCAAATTAAAAATTACAGTTAATTTTATCAATATGCATTTTCAAAGTTACACATTCCTTGAGAGAAAGTTTTTCTGAAAACCACGTGTGTATTAATGCCATATAGGTGTCCAAGCATCATACTCCCTTATCCAGTCCTAACAGATGTCTGTCCTTAGGCAAAACACATACTCTTCTAAGTTTAATGTTTCTCATTTACAAAGTAATAAATATGAATGATGACTAAGGTCTCATAACATAATATGATTTTGTTATTTCTGAGATTAACCTTTATAAATTAAATATTTTTGTTATTACAAATGCAGTTCATGTTCACTGTAAAATAGGAGCACATCAAAGAAGAAATAAAACCAGATGTCATCATCAATTGCTAACCACTGAAAACTCCTTGATATATATCTTTCCATTCTTTTGTATGTGTATAATTTTTAGTTGAACGATAATGGTTGCCCCCTTTTATAAAACACTTTTTATTTATTAAAATAATGTGAACATCATTTTATTTCAATAATATTCATCTGCAACATTATTTTTAATGATTTTTATTATGTTTATAATAATAATTGGCATCCTTGAAGTTAAACCTTTGCTGACTTCATTAATTATTTACCGTTAACTTTTGGTGCAAGAAAAATGCTCTCTACCCCTTCCAAGAGATTGTAATGCTATACTTTGACTCTACTCAGAACTATCCAATTCTTTTCCATATTTTTTTGCAAGTTTTTAATAAGATGAAAGTAATATAATTATAATTAATCTATGTTGTATACAGGTCCTGTCCTCATGAACAACAGCAAACAATACAATCATTTGAAGGATCAGAGACCAGTAAAGCATGTCATTCAAACTCTCTTAAGCATACCTTACTGTAAGAAATACATTTTGGCCCGGGCACAGTGGCTCAAGCCTGTAATCCCAGCGCTTTGGGAGGCCGAGGCGGGTGGATCACGATGTCAAAAGATCGAGACCATCCTGGTCAAAATGGTGAAACCCCGTCTCTACTGAAAATACAAAAAATTAGCTGGGCATGGTGGCACGTGCCTGTAATCCCAGCTATTCAGGAGGCTGAGGCAGGAGAATTGCCTGAACCCAGGAGGTGGAGGTTGCGGTGAGCCGAGATCGTGCCATTGCACTCCAGCCTGGGTAACAAGAGTGAAACTCCGTCTCAAAAAAAAAAAAAAAAGAAATACATTTTACAGTCCAACACACATGCACCTTGCACAATTGCTTCATAAAACCATACTTATTATTAGTGCTTACAATACAGTCTTCTATTTTATTCCATTCCACTCCTTCCCATTCCATTCTACTCTACACTACTCTATCCTATGCTATTATTTAACTGTAGTCCAGACCTACTGAATTGATTTTTGGTTACAACCCACAGGTTAAAAAAGGAAAAGAGCCTTTAAAAAATCCAGGATCTCTCTAATAGATAGAGAATATGAACTAAAGTATTCTTCAAAATCCTTTAGTACCTGTGACCAGCCCAATAAGGTTAATCATTAAATCTATCAGAATCTGCATTCCCAAACAGCAACTTTTCTCAAGTCAATTGTAGGTGCTGATTTTCCTTCTGTGGTATTTCTACACAAGATGATAGATTGCATTTTTTAACTTTTAATTTTTGTGGGTACATAGATATATATATTTATGGAGTACATGAGATATTTTGATACAGACGTACCACACATAGAAATCACATCAGGGTAAGTGGTGTATCCATTACCCCAAGCATTTATCCTTTGTGTAACCAGCAATCCAATTATACTATTTTAGTTATTTTTAAATGTACAATCAATTATTGTTGACTGTAGTCACCTGTTGCGTTATCAAATAGTATGTCTTATTTAATCTGTCCAACTATAGTTTTGTATCCATTATTGTCCCCAATTCCCTACACCCCCACTACTAAAAAAAAAAAAATTGTCACCTGGCTGCTAAATTAGTTGCCCTGTCCCTTTTAACTTTGGGACACTCCCCACATAGTGAGTCTTCTTCCCATTCTCTTTCTCAGGCCCTGTTTTACCTTGGGCATTGCCAAACAGAATAACCACCTCTGTTTTAGAATTGGAGGCAATGAAAATAAGATGCAAAGACAGACGACACTTCTAGAGATGTGCAGTGTGGTATGCACACTCTGCACAGCCATCTGGTAGTCCAGACTGGGTGCCATTTTTCCCCCTTCCTTAGCCATAGACATAGAGCCTCCAAGTCTGATTAACTCTACCCGCCTAGATGCCTATTAAATACACAAAGTTTATCCTGTCTCCGCTGTCAGTGCCATAAACCTTTATTACCACCTTCCTGCCTGCAATCTCATCCTTTAGCTGCTATCAGAGGCATTGTTTAGAAATACAGAGAATCATGCCACTCCTGAGATTTCAATCTCTCCTGCTCACCTTCACTCCTAGAACAAAGTTCAAGCCTTCCAATTTGGCTCTGCCTCCCTCTGCAGCCCTGCCACTGCTCTTCTATATAAACTGCTCACTACAGCCCCCCAACCCTTCAACAAAGGTGGCCACATCGGACATTCTCAATCTAAATGTCATGGCTTAGAAAAGTTAAATTAATGGCTATGTTCTGTGAAATAAAACTTAGCAAGACCTGAGGTATGTAACCCCTTTCTAAATTTTGCTAAATATGTTGAAATTTTATAAGAATATACATTTTATAAATATCATTGAGCAATCTTAACACCCTAGCAGTGAATCTAACTCATTTAAACATTTCTTCTATTTGAATCATAAAAATTTACCTCTCAGTTTTGAAAGTTTTCGGGCTCGTGTCTCCCCAATAGAATTATTTTCATTAAATCGTTGATACAATCTTGAATGTTGAAAGTTTCTGAACTTCTCAGCTTTAGTATAAATGACAAGATCAGATAAGGCCAGAGAAATTTTTAGCTTCCTGATCTAAAAATAAAATGCACTAATTTCAGATTTTTATGCTAATCATTGGGAAAAAATCTTTTTCTAATAAAACATACTTTGAAATAAATGATGTTCATCTTTTCATTAGATTATCTCCTCAAACACCATTTGTATTAACTCAATGTGGTTATTTTTGGGAACAAAAATATTTAATGTTAATATAAACTAGCTCAAATTTAAAATCATGATTAATGTAATAAGTATTGAGGACCACAATTATTACTATTTCTTTTTTCATAAAGATCTCAGTGTATTCCTGTGAATTTTATAAATTTAGGAATTTTCATTATGAATAAATTTACAATGACTTCTATTATATAGTGAACATTTGCCATCTCACAACCCGGCATCTATTTCTTTTACACTTCTTTGTAGCCATTTCCCAAGTTTTGTTTTGGGAAAACATTTCTTGCTCATGCTCAATCCAAGCATGAGTCGTGCAGATTGGGCGGGCTAAACAGAGCATTTCCCTAGCAGCAGTATTTGGTTCAGGGATGTGATCATAACCAGATGAGAGCCAACGTACCAAAAAAAAAAAAAAAAAAAAATTGCTTCCTCTGCCAAGAGACAGGCATGCCACTGGATTTGAAGCAGAAATAATATAAAGCTGAATTTTTGCAATAGTCTTGCACCAACACAGAGAAAGTGGGAGCAAAGCTGGAGAAAGAAAGTTCTGCTGACTTTATGTGAGACACTATATCAAATCGTTTCTGAAGTTAAAATCCCTTTCACTGAATTTTTCATCTATGTAGGCCAATTAATTATTATTTTATCTAAACCAGCCGGATTGGGTTTGTGTCCCATATGACCTAATGTACTTTCTTTCACCATGCTAATGTATATACATGTAACACTACATATTATAAACATTGAATCTTGTCTCTACCTTTAACTAATATCCAGGGAATTTCTGTTGTGGATCTCGGCATCTTTTGCACTTTGCACAAAGTGTGCTTCATAAGAGTGCATAATAGTTATCAACTATAAAGAATTTTTTTATTTTTTCTTATTTATTTTTGAGACAGGATCTCATTCTGTTGCCCAGGCTGGAGTGCAATGGCATGATCTTGGCTCACTGCAACCTCCACCTCCTGGATTCAAGCAATTCTCCTCCTTCAGCGTCCCAAGTAGCTGGAACTACAGGCATGTGCAACCACGCCAGGCTAATTTTTGTATTTTTATTAGAGACAGGGTTTCACCATGTTGGTCAGGCTAGTCTCAAACTCCTGACCTCATGTGATTTGCCCACCTCAGCTTCCCAAAGTGCTGGGATTACAGGCATGAGCCACCATGCCCAGCCTAAAGAAAAAAAAATTTTTTTTAAGCAGCTAACATAAAAAAAACAGGCAATTTAAAAAATTTCTCTTCCACCATCAATGTTTTCAAAGTAAATTGTAAATGTTAGACAAGAGTTTTTATAAGAAGGAAAAAGACTTTTTTCTAGAATTTAAAAAAATTCTCCACCAAGAATAAAATTAGAAAACTTTTTAATCACTTGTAAGATTTTCACAAACCACCTCACCTTCTTTTTCTTGAAAAGCGTTACTCCAGATAGCTTTTGTACCCCTGTTTCCTTGTCTTGATTGTCTCCTAAAGCAGATTCAAATATTTCTGATTCTTTGAATTTATCCTCCTCCTCCTCCTCCTCTGGATCTGCTATTTCTTCTTCCCATTCCTCCACCATACCACGCTTATCGGAACCTTTTCTTTCACGGGTTTCCTTCAAGGTTCCTATTTTCTTGTTTTTAACTAATACTTTGAATTTTAGTGCCTAAGGAAACCATTTGAGAGATACAATTACACATTTACAAGTAAATTTGCATTTTTTAACAGTCATTGAAAAGTGTCTCACTATATTTTCAATTAGCCTACAGTAATAAGATATGTAGGAACTCCATTGTTTCCCTTACTCCTGTTCATACCTCAGTACAGGAATGAATACAGTGATATAATGTTATTGATTATAATTCACAAAAAAATAAGCCTGTTATGATTGAGACTTACCATATGCCACTTCTTTTATATTTCACTAGTTGGTACTATTCCAAAAATTTGAAATATGTTAAAAGTATATATAAATACCATAATATTGCAATTAAAATGTCACAACTTCTGGTAGTAAATACTTCAGCTCATCATTTTCTTTTCCAACATTAATAAGTTTTAAATGAAATCAGGTATATTAAAATGTCTGTCCTAAGTGTCTGGCATCTAGTATAGACTAAATTAAAGATTTGTAATAAAGACTCTTCACATTTCTTCTGTATTACATATAAGCATCATTAACTCAATATTTTCTGTCCATCAAATCTTGAGGCATAGCAAAATTTACCCTCAGTGTCACTTGTTCTAAATTTGAAGGCTCTGGTTCCATTCTTTCACTTGGTTATTCCTGCCCTTAGGAAAATTTCCTTAATTTAACGAGTACATTTAAGCACCAGCTCTGTTATATACAATGCTGAAATATGGATTATAAAGTTTTTTTCTCCAAAGAGCATTGACTGTCCTTTACTGTTTGTCGTCCTCAGGTATCCATTCAAATGATTCCATCATCTTGGGTCTTCTCTCTTTTAAATGACCCTTCTAATACTCTGTACTGCAGAGTTTACCAGTGTACACTCTGCAATCCTATGCATCAAGAATATTATCAGAAGTGCTTGGAAAAGGGACAAATTCCTAGGATCTATTTCAAAATTAGAGAATTATATTCTTGAATTGTGGGGCTGGAATTGGGCCTCCTTAACAAGTCTCTAGGCGATTCTTTTACACACAAGGACAGAATATTGTAGGATAAAGTAACGTTTTTTTTTGAAACAGAGTCTCACTCTGTCACCCGGGATGGAGTGCAGTGACAAGATCTCGGCTCATTGCAACCTCCACCTCCCGCATCCAAGCAGTTCTCCTGCCTCAGCCTCCCGAGTAGCTGGGATTACGGGGTAACTTTAATTCTTCATTTACTCATTGAAAAGCACCTCCCTGGCTGGGCGGGGTGGCTCAAGCCTGTAATCCCAGCACTTTGGGAGGCCGAGGCGGGTGGATCACGAGGTCAAGAGATCGAGACCATCCAGGTCAACATGGTGAAACCCCGTCTCTACTAAAAATACAAAAAATTAGCTGGGCATGGTGGCTCGTGCCTGTAATCCCAGCTACTCAGGAGGCTGAGGCAGGAGAATTGCCTGAACCCAGGAGGCAGAGGTTGCGGTGAGCTGAGATGCGCCATTGCACTCCAGCCTGGGTAACAAGAGGAAAAGTCAGTCTCAAAAAAAAAAAAGCACCTCCCTGCTTTAGTATGGAAGCTAGAATTTGAATGAAAGCTATGTACTGGAGTGCTAGAAAAATAGATTCACATATAATAGGAAGCAGGACTCTCTTCCAAGAAAGCTAAAAATTATTATAATTTCCAGAATTGGACTATGGCTCGGGTTTAATCTTTGATAATATGTTTCCAGCACTTTACAAAATTCTTTACTATTTGTTTTCTGCCACAATTGAACACATTATGTGGGCATTCTTATGAGGCAAGAGAACTGTGGTCTTTCCAATTATTACACAATTCACTTTTTTCTGTCTCAGTTGTATTGTGAGCCCTATATTTCTTGTCACTAGTGTCACAACACTTTCACTTTAAAATTTTTCACTGATTTAAATAAAATGTTAAAAGAAGTAAAATTTGAGGATCTTCCAAATTTATTATGCCGAAGGGAAAAGTTCGGCCCTGGAAACTCAGTCATGTAATTCAGCTGTTTTTCTTATCTGGTGCCTGACTATTGCTTCCTGACCTTTGTGTTGAGATGTTATACCCTATTCTTCATTCAAACCTAGACAAAATTATCTTAGAGATAGAGAACCTTGTAATGACCTCTTTACAATAAAGTGTTAAGCAAACCCCTTAGAGTGTATCAACAGTAACAAGTCAAGTCTTAAATCTGTAGGTTAGCCATGGGATGGAAAATACTGTAATTCTCTTCAGCACATCTGTTTTTGCCTACATAAAATGATTTTCACTTCTTCTCACACCAGGAGCAATGACCACCATTCTTTGCTGTGTGTCCCAGAAAGCTACCCTCACACTTTACACTTGATTAAATTCTTCTAACTGAATCCTGAGCCTTTTGATTATTTTAGGTTGACAATAAATAAATAAAAACACAGAGGGAAATATTCAAATATTACAAAAATATTGCTGTGTCTACCAAAGATGAAGACATGTCAAAACTAAACCATTGGTTGTTAGACAAACTATCATCAAAAAAAAGTTTATCGTCTGATAAAATTGGGAGGAAAAAGAAAGGCCCAGCAAGGAAAACTAAACAGGAATAGTCAAAGAGGGGTGCGGGAAGGCTCAAGAATGTGATGTTACAGGCTGGGTGCAATGGCTCACACCTGTAATCCCAGCACTTTGGGAGGCCGAGGCACACGGATCACCTGGGGTTGAGAGTTCAAGACCAACCTGACCAACATGAAGAAACCCCATCTCTACTAAAAATACAAAATTAGTGGGGTGTGATGGTGCATGCCTGTAGTCCCAGCTACTCAGGAGGCTGAGGCAGAAGAATCGCTTGAACCCAGGAGGCGGAGGTTTCAGTGACCCAATTATGGCACCATTGCACTCCAGCCTGGGCAACAAGAGTGAAACTCCATCTCAAAAAAAAAGAATGTGATGTGACAACAGAAGGTGTTTCAGGGAAAAGAAGTGGAAGTCCACAGTATTGAAAGTTCATGAGAGAGACAACCAGATGAAGACTAAAATAAGTTCATTGGAATTTATCAGTAAGGAAATCTCTGATGAAGGGAACGGGAACTTTCCTGTGAAGCAGTTAGAAGAGGAAGAGGGACTGGATAGGTTGCAAGGAGACAAGAAAACAGAAATTTGGGCTGTGAATGGGAGTAATAAAGAGAGAGCCAGAGACAGAAGTGAAGTCCTGATAGTAGATATGGACGTGACTTTTCAAAGCAAATACTTCAGTATGCTCAAATTAAGATGGAAAGGGTCATAAAGACAGGGGAATTGAAAACAGTACATTTTTTAAAGGGGAACCTGCTACCCAGCTATTGAGATATTGGCTACTGGCTCTATTTACAGTCTAGAACTTTTGCCACTTTCTGAGACTTTTGCCTATAAAACATACTAAATTTCTGGTCCCTAAGACTAATTGCTTTGAAATTGGGGACCCATGAGGTAGGAGACACAATCAAAGTGTGGATTTCACTTAAAGATATATTCTCTTTATCGAAGTATATTCACCTAAATGTTCATGAAAACATTCCCTAGGCAACATTGCCAAGATAAACCTCTATGAGTGATCAAAAATAAGCATTTTCATTAGTCTCTAGCCCAGTTGCAAGGGGCAATATAACAGTGACATGTTTTCACAGAGTTTTTTTCTTAACATGAATTTCTCAGAAAAAAAAATGTTACCTCTGGTGATGGTAGAGTATCAGGAAAATCATCAAGCATATCAGAAAGCAAGGACTCTCCAAAAGTAGTCTGCAAAATGTCTGCCATTACTTCTTGTTGGGCAGGAGAGCAGTGATTTTCTAAAGAGAGCACCACTGGGTAGTCAGATGTCTAAAAAAGTAACCATTACTATGGTTATTCATCAAAACTTCTAAATAACTGTAATGTAATTAATATGTGTTTACTATATTTTTAAAAAAAACTTACTTCTAATGTTTAGTACCTTTGCAAAATAAGTAAGTATTCTTTAAACTGAAAGTACTCTTGAGTTTGGCAAAACAGAGACCATTAAATCTGTATAAAAAATTATTACTATTTATACCAAAAGAATAGGAACAACTGAAGCACCCATTAGTGAGTACTTGTTTAAATAAATTATACTGGCCAGGCTCAGTGGCTTACACCTGTAATCCCAGCACTTTGGGAGGCTAAGGCAGGTGGATCACCTGAGGTCAGGAGTTCGAGAACAGCCTGTTCAACATGGCAAAACCCCATCTCCACTAAAAATACAAAAATTAGCCAGGTGTGGTGGCATGTGCCTGTAATCCCAGCTACTAAGGAGGCTGAGGCAGGAGAATCACTTAAATCCGGGAGGCAGAGGTTGCAATGAGCGGAGACTGTGCCATTGCACTCCAGCCTGGGTAACAGAGAGAGACTCCATCTCAAAAATAATAATAATAAATAAATTACACCATATTCATATAAAGGAATGATATAGACCAATTAAGAAGAAGGCAGGCAGCCCAGTGCAATGGCTCACACCTGTAATCCATCACTTTGGCCAAGACACGTGGATCACCTGAGGTCAGGAGTTGAAGACCGGGCTGGCCAACATGGCAGAACCCCATCTCTACTAAAAATGCAAAAAAAAAAAAAAAAATCGGCTGGGCATGGTGGTGGGCACCTGTAATCCCAGCCACTTGGGAGGGTGAGGCAGGAGAATTGTTTGAACCCAGAAGGTGGAGGTTGCGTGAGCTGAGATTGCATCATTGCACTCCAACATGGGCAACAGAGTGAGATTCTGTCTCAAAAAAAAAAGAAGAAGGCAGAGCTATCTATACTGCTATCGAAAGTTATCTATGGATTTATGAAGAAAAGCAAGTTACCAAAAAGTAACATGCTACATTTTTATTTGTTAATATACAAATATTTAGAGATTTTAAATGTGTGACAAAAACATTATTAACACTCATGAGTTGGGGGAAATGTTAGTATTCCGCTTTTTCAGGTTTAAGTTTTGTAATCAAAACTTATTGTTTTAAAATTAGAAATGATACAGATATTTCCAGTTTCTAATAGCAAAGCCTCTGCCCTTTCTCACTGCTGTAACTTCAAAACTTGCCATAAAATAAAAACATCATTGGATCTTATTTAAGATTTTTTTCTTTGTTTTGATTTCATATATACTTATCAGGGCATAAATTTACCAATTTGTGAAAAAGCCAGGGAATCACAAGTCTTGCTGCATTTCACAGCACTCAGAACAGAATAGATAATTATGTGTCTTTTTAATGTATGAGTATGTTGTTTTGTGACTACTGTGATAAAAATTACTACAAACCTTGGTGGCTCAAAACAGCATTTATTCTCTCACAACCTAGTCACCAGAAGTTTGAAGTCAGTTTCACTGGTCTAAAATCAAGGTGTTGGCAAGGCTGCACTCCCTTGGGAGGCACTGGGGAAGAATCCTCCTTGCCTCTTCTAGCTGCCCACCTTCCTCCACTTGTGGCCACATCTCTCTAATCTCTGTCCCTGTCTTCCCATTGCCTCCTCCTCTGGTGTTTCAAATCTCTCTCTACTTCCTTCTCATAAAAGTGCATATGATGGTGTTTAGAGCCCACTCACATAATCCAGAATAATCTCCACATCTAGAAGTGTTTAATTCATTACATCTACAAAGACACTCCTTCCAAATAAAACAACACTTACAAGCTCCAGTAATTAAAACTTAATCTTTTTGGAAGCCCTTATTCGACCTACACAATGACCTTCTCAATTAGAGTGAGTCTACTGACTCACTCTGACCCCAACAGAAGAGTGTAAATCTTTTTCCAAATATAGTAAGTAATTCTGAGACTGGGCAAAGTGATGGCCTAGGAGATGAATTCTTCCATGTGGCCCTGAAAACGCTGATGTCATTTCTCGATCTTCTTGGCTCCATCCTCTGGGAAGATTCTCTTTCTTTTATCTTCTTTGGCCACATTGAAAGCGGATGTTGAGGAGTTTGCTCTCTTGAAAGCTAAGCAATGTTTGCAGCCCATTTCCTTACCAAAGGCTGTTTTAAGACTCACCTAAGGTCATACTTGTGTGGTTTTTTTTTTTTTTGGCAATACAAGTCCCTCAAAACTTAGATGTCTTATATATATTTGTGCAAGTAAACTCATGCAACTAGACTCAAGGTTTTTTCCTAGTCATAGTTATCGTGTATTTAATTTCATGTCCTGTTTTTCCAAATTAATAGTGATAACCTTGAGTAGGAAGTCTAAACTTTAATCTGATCTATGCTGCAAAACTGAGTCATCTTGTTCAGCTGGAAAGTCTCATTGAGTTTTCATTCCTCAAAGCTTTGTTTAAAATCTCACTTCTTGCTCTTTTGGGTGTTTTAAATAAATTTTATTGTGTATACTTAAGGTATACAACATGATATTATGGAATACATGTAGATACTAAAAAGGTTATTATAGTGAATCCTATTAACATATCCATCTATCCGTCATCTCGCAGTTACCCTTTTTTAAGTTTCTGTGGCAAGAGCAGCTAAAATTTACTTATTCAGCATGAATAATATAAACAGTACAATTTTATTACCTATAATCCTCATTTGGTACATTAGATATCTAAACTTTTTCATCCTACATAGCCCCTGACCCACCTGTCTCCATTTTCTTCCCACTCCCCATATCTCATTCCTGTCAACCACTGTTTTCTTCTTTATCCCTGTATATTTTAGTTTTTTTTAATTCCACATACAAGAGAGATCAGCCATTATTTATTCCTGTCAACCACTGTTTTCTTCTTTATCCCTGTATATTTTAGAGTTTTTTTTTTTAATCCCACATATAAGAGAGATCAGCCATTATTTATTTCTGTGTCTGGCTTGTTTCACTTAGCATAATCTCCTCACCCATGTTGTGGTAAATGGAAAGATCTCATTCTTTTTAAAGACTGAATCATACTCCACTGTATATATCCATTAGTCTGTCAATGAACACTTAGGTTGTTTCCATATCATGGCTGTTGTGAATAATTCTGCAATGAACAATGCAGCACAAATATCTTTATGAGATGGTGATTTAATTCCCTTTGGGTATATACCTAGAACAGGGATTACTGCATTATATGGTGGCTCTGTTTTTTTATTTCTTTAGCAACCTTCATGCTGTTTTCCCATTGGTGGTACCAATCTACATTCCCACCAACAGTGTACACAGTTCCCTTTTCTCCACACCCTCACCAACATTTGTTATCTTTTGACTTTTTGATGAGACCTTCTAACATGGTAACACTGTGAGGTGGTATCTCATGGTCATTTTGATTTGCATTTCCCTGGTGACTAATAATGTCAAGAACCTTTTCATATGCCTGTTGGCCATTTTTATGTCTTCTTTGGAGAAATGTCTATTCAGATTTTTTGTTCATTTTTTAATTGAGTTGTTTTTTTTCCACTAATGAGTTGTATGAGTTATTTATAAATTTTGGATATTAATCGCTTATCAGATACATGGTTTGCAAATATTTTTTTCTAATCCATAGGCTGCCCTTTCATTTTGTTGATCATCTTCTCTGCTGTGCAAAAACTTGTTAGTTTGATGTAGTCCTAGTTATTTATTTTTGTTTTTGTGATCTGAGTCTTTGATGTAATATAAAAAAAAAAAATCATTGCCAAAATCAGTGTCTAGGAGCTTTTCCCCTATGCTCCCTTCTAGGATTTTCATAGTTTCTAGTCTTATATGTAGGCTTTTTTTAAAATCCATTTTAACTTGATTTGTTGTGTATGGTGTAAGATAAGGGTCTAATTTCATTCTTTAGCATGTTGAAATCTAGTTTTTTTAGTACCATTTATTGAAGATACTGTCCTTTTTCATTATGTCTTCTTTGTCTCCTTGACAAATATTAGTTGACCATATATGCTTAGGTTGATCTCTAGGCTCTCTATTCTGTTCCACTGGTCTATATGTCTGTTTTTCTGCCCAGGACCATGCTGTATTGATTACTATAGCTTTGTAATATAATTTTAAGTCAGAAAATGTGATGCCTCCAACTTTGTTTTTATTTCTCAGAATTGTTTTAGCTATTTGAAATCTTTTATAGTTCTTTACAAATTTTAGGAATTTTTTTCTATTTCTATGAATAATGCCATCAGAATTTTGATAGGTATTGCATTAAATCTGTATATTGTAGCCTGGTATAGTTACTGACACCTGTAATCCCAGCCCTTTGGAAGGCCAAGGTGAGAGGATCTTCTGAGGCTAGGACTTTGACACCAGCCTGGGCAACATAGCAATGCCACACCCCAAGGGGTGTAAAAAACTCTGTATATTGCTTTAGACAGTATAAACATTTTAACAATATTGTTTTATATCTTCTGATTTAGGAACATAGGATATCTTTCCATTTATTTGTGTCTCTAATTTCTTTCATCCATCTTTTATAGTTTTTAGTGTATAGATCTTTCACATTCTTGGTTAAATTTATTCCTAGATATGTTATTTTTACACTATTATAAATGAGATTGTTTTCTTAATTTATCTCAATTAGGTCATTATTTGTGTATAGAAATACTACTGATTTAAATATGTTTATTTTGTGTCCTGAAACTTTACTGAATTCATTTAGTTCTAACAAGTTTTTTTGTGTGGAATCTTCGGGCTTTTCTACAGATGGGATTATGTCATTTGCAAATAAAAATAATTTTGCTTCTTTTCTTCCTACTGGAAGGAATAGAAAGTATTCCCTTTTGTCTCTTTTTCTTGACTAGTTTCCCATTTCTTGCTTTTTGGAATCTTAGACACTGTAGGCTTTTCATCTTTGCAAGCCCTTTGAATTTTGAGACTGTCTCCACTTTTTAAAACTTATTTTTCCACTCTGAATTCGGTGAGGGAGTTAACCATGCAAATATTTGGGAAGAGTATTTCATATAAAGGGGAAATAGCAAGTACAAAGGCCTTGAGATGTGTCTGAAAAAGACTGAGGAGGCCAGAAAGGCCAAGTGAACAGGGATGGAGTAGCAGGAGAGTTCAAATTGGTAATGAAAAAACGACCACTTAGGGCCTTTTGAGTCATCGTACAAATTTTAGCTTTTATTTTTGAGTGAGACTGAAGGCTTTGAGAAGGGCAATGACATAATCTGACTTACCAAAAAGTCACTCTGGCTGATATTTTAAGATGAGACTGCCGGGGAGTAAGGAAAGAAGCCAGAATACCAGAGAAGAGGGTCTTGGGATCATTTAGGTGAGAGATGATGTTGGTTGACTACGAAGTGACAGTAAGAATGAGAAAAGGGAGTTAAATTGAGGATACATTTTAAAAGTAAAGCCAAGATGATTTGCTGAAAAACTGAATGAGGGGCTTGAGAGAAAGAGAAGAAGGTTACGGCTGGCAAAAAAGATTCTGGCTGGAGCATATGGAAGTTACCATTAATGGGATGGGGAAGACCATGACAAGAGCAGGACTAGAGAAATAGCAGGAAGCTCAATTTTAAACATGTTAAGTTAAATATGCCTATTTAATATCCAAGTGGAAATGTCAAATAGACAGTTGTGCACATTGGTGTGAGTTCAAGAAAGAGATGGGAGTAGAAATATATGAATTTAGAAATCATCAGAAATTAAGTATTTAGGAGAATCAGTGCCATATTCTCAATGTTTTTATATTAAGATAAAAATTGTTCATATATAATATTTGTATCTTTGGAATATTTATTTTGTACTCTATTTTAATATATAGTAGATAAATTTATATAAATTTGTGATTTTAAGTTTATGCTGACAGATTATGTAATGCATTGACATAGGAGAAGTTAATCACATTTGTAAATTTAATGTATTAGGTACACATTACATAGTTTTAGTAATGTAGTAAGAATTTGTTTAGCCATTTTGATGGTACTAAAATTGTACTGTAATTGAAGGGCTTAAGAAATCAAATGTGTTAAGTTTACAAAAACAACTTAAAATGTCTGGAGGTGCAAAATTAGTCATGTTTATAAATGAAACCAAATGTTCGGAACTCCTTAACATTGAGGGATTGCAAAAACCTGCTCATTTATAGAGTAGGATTCATATACTGAGCTTGAATTCTGGGAATAACTGTATCTTTGAATAGTAATAAATTAAAATTTTTTTTAATCCAAAGTAAACTTCTGAACATTTCTTGCTATATAAATAGCTGTCATTATAGTCATTAAAATGTCAACAATTGAAATGATGCATTGTTGACATATTTTATTTTGTCTTGAAAGTAAAATAGTTGAATATTGGTAAAATATTTGCTAATACCTAGACCAGTATTTCTCAAACTTTACTGGCCATCATCCACAATAATAAATATGTTACATTGTGAAACAATACACACACACACACACACACACACACACACACACACACGTAAAGAAAAAGTTCCGTGAAACACTATGTGCCTTACGAGCTGAAACTAACTTTGATAAATCTACCTTTAACTATATACAACATGGATTTCACTGCCTACCAATGGGTCGTAACCCACAATTTGAAATCATTGATCTAACATAAGGCTACGCATTATAGGATTTTGAAAGAAGTAAATTAGAATTGCTTCTGTTTAAATAACTACAGTTGAACAAAGATGTTTACATACCATGAATGCATATTTGTATATTGCTTGGATAACAGTTTTAAACAGAAGTTTGCTGGTGAGGGTGTAGCCATGATATACAACAGGTTCATGCTGTGCTCCATCCCAGCAGTCAATCTCCAAACAACGGCATCCTTTAACAAGGGCACTAGCAAAATTTAAGCAAAATAAAATGTTACCCCTGGACCATTAAAAATACATACCAAAGTCTTAAAATATTCCGAAGACTGTTTTCGATTTTATAATAAATGCATAAATGAGTCCATAACACTCTATAAAAACTTGTCTTTGGGACACGTTTTGAGCATCTGGAAATTTGCATTAAAAAGGAAGACAAAAGCTGTCTGTGTAGTACATCACTGTGTCTTTCTTTCTAGGCAAATGTTTTACTCTTGTGTGCTCTCCATCCAAGGCTTGGTTTTCAGTAAGCAATGAAGATACCTGCTCCATAAGTAGCTCTGAAATATCTCTACTCCCAACCCAGACAGTCTTGCTTATAGTGGCATTTACTGTTCAGTGCAATACTATTGAAAAGCAATAATGTTCAAAGCCCTCTCAGAATAGTAAAATATATTAATAAAATCTTATCTAATTCTTTTCTCTTGTCAGGCTTTGGGGAATGGAGTATATGGTAGGAAGGGAAGGATAAAGAAAAGATAAATTGTGACAACACTTGCTCCCTGGAAACAATGTTGGCTAGAGGGTATGGAAACTAGAGGGCCTAATGAATCAGTTAATAATCCTTATCTCTCTAACCGTTTTACATAAGGCCATCTCTAATTTTAATACAAGTAAATACTAGAGAAAATTAAAGGTTATGCAAAGGAAGCCTGGACATCAGCTAATCTATGTCTATTCAACTCATAATTTCACTGGGAGAAAAATTTGAACTGACTGCCTCAGAATACAAGTTCACAGTTTTATCAAAACTGAGGAAAATGTATTTCTACTTCTGTTGATGTCTAAAACTGATTTTTCTACCTAAAATATAAAGATTAGTTTCTTGATTGAGACATAAATTCTCTTAGGTTCATTAAATCAGTTGTACTCACTGGGTTAAAATGAATTCTCAGTGTTCATAATACAAGAGAGCGGTGACAGGATGCTTTATTAACACATATGCTTTTATTTACTCTGTGTCCGTTGAAGCTGATTGCGTTCAGATTTTTCACTGACTTTATAATAAAGAATATAAGCAAACAGGGATGTCTCAGAATCTTCATACCCAACCCAGAGCAGGCCACTGTATGCCATCATGAAATAGGTCATTTGCCCCAAACTACCAAGACCCAAGAGTTCTCTCAAATTTATTGATTTATTGATTGATTCCTGCAAATGTAGATACAACAATAGATAATTCTTTAAATTATTTCACAGACACACACACATAGTTGTATAGTTGTTCCTATTATCTATGGCCCTGGCCCGACATGGAGCTAATATGTGCCAAGCACAGACGGAGGATCAGCAACACTAGCATGAGGCAATGGTTAGTGCTGTTTCTACAAGAGCAGTGACTGAAATTTGTCTCATAAAACGCGTTTGACAAACTGACCATCAGTAAATATATATTGTGTTTATATGAGAAAAAAAATGGGCACTGCAGAGATGTAAGAAAAAAAAGTGGAAGGCAGAAAAATGTGATCTTCTAAAATGCAATCTTGGAAGAGACAAAACTGAATCGAAAGAGCTGACTTGAAACTCCAGGATCTTAGAGTCAGTGTTCACATATTAGGGAAGAGGTTTAAAAAGCCTCCTTGCCATACATAGAGACATTTTCCCATAGAAAGCCAAGGTGACACGTGTTTTCCAATAAGTATATTAAATTGCCCCCCTGTCTACAGGCTGCTGGTTTTTCACTGGGACGAGTTTGCCTCACTGGAGGGATTTGGCAACGTCTGGAGACATTTTCAGCTCCCACAACTGGAGATGGGGGAGGGTTGTAACTGGCATCTGGCAGGTAATGGTCACAATGATGCTAAACATTCTGCGACGCCCTGGACAGCCCCCGACAACAAAGAATTATCTGACTCATAAAGTGAAAAGTTTGAGAAACCCTGCCACAAGTCATGACGACCTGGAGAAGAAAGTGTACTCCCAGCACCAAGTACTTATATATAATCAGTAGTTTTTCCAAACAGAAGGACAGAGCAGCAAATGGGTCACATGAGAAAATGAACCTTTTAGATTTAGTTCTTCTTTAGAGGTCATATTTAGTCCCTTTCTAGGGAGATGACCCAGGAAGTACTTAGGTAGGAGCATAGCTGAAAACAGATAAAACAATTAGGACACTAAGTTAACGTACTGCATTCAGGACTGCCTAAAATATAGCAGAGAGAGAGGGAGAGAGGGAGAGAGGGAGAGAGACACTTACATACTCTAGGGAATAATAGAGATAAAAGATGGAGGAAACCTGAGAAGGAAGGCATTAGAGATTCTTCCCTTCTGGGAATTGGTGAATCACATCTATCTTAGAAGCTTCCCCAATAGCTTGATTGTGAAAAATTAAATTCTTAGTAAATTCTTTTGGGATGTTTAGGGGGTTTTAAATGTTGCTCTCTTTTTTGTTTGTGTGGGTTGTGTGTGTGTGTGTGTGTGTGTGTGTGTGTGTGTGTGTGTGTGTGTGTGTGTAAGACGGGGCCTCTTTCTGTCACCAGCCTAAAGTGCAGTCTCAAAGTCCTAGGCATAAGTCACTGTCCCACATCAGCCTCCCAGGTAGCTGAGACTACAGATACGTGCTACCACACTTGGGTAAGTTGCTTTGGCTTTTGTTGTTGTTGTTTCAGTGCACAGTGCTTTATTTTGGCATGTGGCAACGTGCTATCATGTAAAATTTTCAGAGTTTTGTTAACTAATTGTCTCTGTATTGGAGAAATGGACCTAGAATACTAGAGGAATCTTGTCTGGCCCATGGATACTCTCTGGACAAATAAGGTGGTCACCTAATCCTTGGCAGAAGTTTTAAATTTGGCTGTATTTGTAAAATTGCAAATGAAGATATTTCTTGGCTGATGGATTTATTTATGTATTTAGACTTTAAGATGGAGAAGAAGCAGTGTTTATTTGTAGTTTCTTAATTTCCATGGAAGAATTTTGCTTTCCTGACTGGTAGTTGATTATGACAGTAAATTGTCTTGCCTATTTTATCAACATAGAGTATGAGTTCTCTGGAGTGCTGCCAGAAAACAATCTTGAGCTTTCTACTTGGGTGGTGGGAGGACAAACCACCAAGAATTATATTGTGAACCAAAACTTTTCATCAATAATATTGATTCTTGCTACTTTTTCGATGGTTTTAATTTTAGCCATGGATCAAGCCAATCTTTATAAAATTACATCTTCGGCTACATGGCTTGGTCCCTGCAAAAATGTTTTAAGTGATTGCACAATGTCATACCAACCACTTATGTGTGAGGGATATAAGAGAAAGTTTTATCTTCTCTGATGGTGCTGTTGAGGACACTCCATTATTTCACTTTGAGCCTCCTTTTTGGAAAGAAATAGAGAAAATTTCTCTCTCATTCACTACTGTTTTTTATGATCACTCTAAACCTTATAACTAATCCTGTTTTTCTCTTGGCTTTGGCTGCTAGGAAACTTACAGGTGATATTCTCCATGCATTCTAGAATTTGTACAGAACTTTGTGGTATGAAATTTCCCCTCTTAACTTTATTTCATCTATTTATCTCTAAACTTCCTTCAAACACTTCCTATAAACTATCAAGGTATAAAATATTATAATTTTTATTGCAATTTATTTAGATTGTATTATATTATTTTCTATTTGAAGTTGAATTTTAACTGGTAATAAAAATAAATTTAAGGACTTTTTGGTAGATTAAAATATTGAATGCTGCAGCAGTAATATTCTTTTTCCTTTTGTAAATATGAGGAAACTGAGATACACAATGGTTTTATCTGTCACAAAATTAACAGATGAGGAAAAGGGAAGAAATATGAGCACTAGAAACCTAAATACTGATGTTTAAACACTATATTATGCCACTAGTCATGAGGAAAAATATTTTGAAAGACTTTCATTCTAAGCATGTATCTATCTTCAAAAGGTGGAAAAAGAAACAGAGAAAAGTACAATTAAATTTAAATGTAAATTTGCAGTTGGGTGAACCATTTTCTTGTAATTCAAAAGTAATTATATATATTTCTAAATATAACTACTTTAATATTTATATTCTCTTTCTTTAAAAAATTAAAATAACAAAAAATGAACAGAAATTCCTATAATGAAATTATAGCTACAAATTGGGCTATCTTTACAGAATTCTAAATGAATACCTTTCCAAATGTATGAATTTCTGTCTTTAGTTAGATTTGAAATTAGAGAATCAGCAATATTTATTTGTAAGTTTGGTATTATTTCAGTATAAGATATCTTTTCTATTGATGGTTTTACCTTAAGTAATACCATCTAATCATTTGGTTTTAAATATCCCATATATGTTGATAACTTCCAATTCTGCTTTTCCAATCTGATAACTTCTGAATTCCACACACATATATACCCAACTGACTATTTGATCTAGCCATTTTGTAACTAATTGGTATCTCGAACTTAACATGGAAACCACAGAATTCTTGCATGTTACCTCACACCCTACATCAGGCTTCTCTTTTGGGCTTCACCATCCCATGCAACAGTATCCCTGGTTAATGGGATGAAAATCTTGATTCCTCTCCTTCCCTTACATCTCTCTTAAATCACCTGGTCAGTCATGTTGGCTCTGCCTCCTAAAATTATGTGGTCCCCAACGTATGATGGTTTGACTTATAATTTTCCAACATTATGATGGTACAAAGACAATATGCATTCAGAATCACACTTCAACTTTTGAATACTGGTCATTTCCCAAGCTAGCAATATTCTGTATGAGATACTCTGTCACAAGATGCTGGGCAGCAGCAGTGAGTACAGATCCCACTCAGCCACATGATCACAAGGGTAAGCAACCAAGATTCTATGGTGTCCTGTGCTGCCAGTTTTTGGGGGTGCTTTTGGAGCGGGGATATGATTTAGCCTCACTGTAAGCTAGTGTAAGTGTTCTGAGCACATTTAAAGTAGGCTTGGTTAAGTTATAATGTTTGGTAGGTTAAATGTACTAAAGATATTTTCAAGTATTGGGATGTAACCAAATCGTAAGTTGAGGAGCATCTGTATCCCAAATTAAACCACTTATCTTCTCAGCTGCCACTTCATCTATAGCCATCATCTATACCACCTGTACTGCTACACGAGCTTCCCAAATCATCTTCTACCTCCATTCTGGCCTCATCAGCCATTCCTCCACATTACTGAGTAAATCAAATTATGACACTATCTTAAAGAAAATCCTTCTCAGTGCAGCCGGAATAAAATCTGTTCTCCTCTCCATGTTCTACAAGACCCTCATAAACTGACTCTACCTACCTCCTCAAACTCATCTCCCTTCATTCACCATTGACTTGTCTCCAGCCATGCTTGCCATTTTTCTCTCATTTAAACAAGCCAACTTGTTCTGTTTAACAGACCTTTCTATTAGATCTTTCCAAGGCCGCCTCTATCATCACTCATGCCACAACTATTTAATTTCACCTCTTTTCTGACAAGTTTATCCTAAGTAACACCCTCACAGTCACTTTCTATCACATTACCTTAGTTCATCTTCTCCACATGATTCATTCATCCTCGAAAACATTTTTTACCTGGTCATTATCTATCTGCTTGTACACAGATGAGTGTAGCATGTGTATACCTATGTAACAAACCTGCACATTCTGCACATGTACCCCAGAACTTAAAGTATAATAAAAAAATAAATTAAATACCTTACATATCCCCAAAGGTCACTTGGTCCCACTAATTGACCAGATACCAAATACGTGTTATGTGAGGATGAAATAAAATAATCATTTAATGGATGAGTCATATCTTGATAAACTTTTCTACATTCATTTTTAAATAGTAGACATTCAGATGAATCCATGTATCTTGTAAAACCTTCAAATGACATTTGGTGTGCATTCCTAACTAAAAAGAGAAAATAAAGTAAGTTAAGAGAATGTAAAAACACCATTATCAAGATAAAAAAATACATCTCACTTGTAAACTTAGTAGTAGAGCATGTTTCTAAAATAGTTCTTTAGAATTAATATTAATACTTTTATGTTGTTTGGGAAAACATTTGTAGTAAAACCTTTAGTTCTTCCATACTAACATTCAAGTAAAGAATATTTTAATTATATCTGATTTTTTTAAGTTTTGAAAATACACACAAGAAAAGTACATATATTATAGATCAATGAGCTTCCACAAGCTACACATCTGGATAACTGGAGCACAGGTCAAAGAACTTTCCAGTCACCACACCCATGTATATCCACTGGTTTAACTTCTAAAAGCTTGGGTTGTTGTGCTTTAATTGACTCAGGCAGTATGTATTTTTTGTACCTGGTTTCTTTTACTCAACATCATGTTTCAAAGATTTATTCTTGTAGTTGCATGTAGTTATACATTGCTCATTCCCATTACTTTACAGTATTTCATTGTATGAGAATGCCACAATTTATTTACTCATTTTATCACTGATAGGCATTTAGATAACTTTCTGTTTGGAGCTACTGCAGATAGTACTGCCGAAAATAACTAGTGAATGTCTTTTGGTGCAAATATATATACATTTCTGCACGGTGCAAGTCTAGGAACGGAATTGCTGGGTCATTTGCATGTGATCATCTTTAGTAATTAATCTCTGAACTTTTTTACTCACTATGAGATGTACCAAAATATGAATTTAAGCAGAAGACTGGCTCTGGAAACAGGCAGCCTGGGCTCGTATCCAGTTTAACTTGTTATATGACCTTGAGCATGTTAGCTAAGCTCTCCCTATCTGTGCAATGGGGGTAATAACAGGATCTACCCTTATATATTAACTCTATAATTGTTAGTTGCTCTTATTGCTATTGATAGTTCATTTTGACCGAAAAGAAAAGGTGACATGAGCATTCACTTAATTAGAATGTGATCTTTGGCAGAGAATTTTATTTCCAGGAATTTATCTTTTAGAAGCAGAGACTCAGACAGTGATGTACAAGAATGCTCACATTAGCATTATTTATAAAAGCAACATAAGTGCAAGAGAATAAACAAATTAAAGGCCAAAATATGATACAATACTAAGCAGCCATTAAGAATAATGTATCGCAAAAATATAGTGACGTAAGTAAATGTTTATGACATCGTAAAAGTGAAAAAGACAGCATTCAAAATGCTATTACTATTTTGGTTTAAAAAAATAAGAGCTAGAAGAAAATAAATAAAATTTTTATAGGTGTACAAACCCTCTATTTCAAATCCATGTAAATGTAGGAAAATAGAAGTGTATGGAGCAAATGAATGATGCATTGTAACAGGAATGACTTACATACATTTATTATTTTTCCCTGTTTTATTAGCAGTAATTGGCTTAGCTCTTTTGAACTATTTAATAATTAAATAAATATCTTTGGTAATGGAATAGAAAATAAACTCATTTTGTCCCCTTAAAAGCTACCAGTTTGAAGTGAGGATTAATCACATGGATTTTTGAAAACTTTATTTGGTACATGTCACATACCAATGAGGGATGAGGCTGAGGAGCTTGGTAGCATTTGGAACTATAAGATCATAATTAAATTGGCCTTAATAAGACACAAAAGTGATCAATAATCATGTAAATGAAATGCAAGGTCTTGGCTGTGTTTGAGAGTATTTGAGACAGGTGAAGGCTCAAAAGAGGAAGTGGATGAACAGTGTAATATTGTAGTTAAAATGCAGACACAATTCCAAAGTGTCATTGCCACCATCCCAATATCTCATTTGTATCTTTTAATTTACCATCTGAAGTTGACAGTGCCAGAGTAATTTTTTTTGGTAATATTCTCTAGATCAGTGCTACTGAAAGTGCTCATTTGTAAACTGGTTGTTTCCAGTTCGCAATGACATAAAGAGCTTCAGCCAGAACACAAATCAATGCACTACTTCCTTAGAGAAAGTCTTGCTGTTTTGGGGAAAAAAAAAGTCAACTGAACTCATCAGGTCTGCTTAGTGATTACTATGTATGTACTAAGTATGTACTATGTACTACATTCACTTAATGTTCTGGGGCAAGCTCTTTACCTTGCTGCAAACCTGCAAAAGTTTAATGGTGCTCAGACCAAATTGTCACGAACACTGCACTCAGTCACGCCACTGCAGTGCTGAAAACCCTCCAAAATCTTTGCATGACACTGAGTCATGAAGCCAAAATCTTAATTATGGCCTACAAGAAATTATATGGTTTGATCTCTGCCAGTCTCTCCAAACTCATATCCCACTCATTCTCAAAGCTCTAACCTCACTGTCCTCCTTCTGTTCCCTCAGTTCTTCAACTCAGGTCTAGTGCTTCCCTTTCTTGGATCTTAGACACTTCTCCCATTTTATCACATAACTTGTCTGTTCTTGCCATTTAAGTCTCAGCTCAGATCTCACACTCTCAGAGAGGACTCTCCTGAACACGCAACCTGAACTAAGCTTCCCAGGTCCTTTATTCTCTGTTGCCTTCCCTGCTCTGTTTCCTTTATCACGTAGCACTCTTAAGTTATCCTTTTACATGCTTCATTATTTGCCGTCAGCTTTCCTCCAGCGCATCAGGAATTCAAAACCTAATTGCCCAGCCCCTAAAACCATACTTGGTTACTACAGATAAATATTTGAATAAATTATGAATGTATGATCCAATGAAGAAATAAATTTGGTTTTGTTAGAACCTACATTATTATGTGTTAAGCATTGGTAGCCTGAGCCAATTTTCAGAGGCAAAACTTAAACGTTCATACCCCCCTTGCTAGATGAATTTTTTGAGCCATCGTATCAGTTGGTTTCTGTAAGGTAAAACATTGTGCTTTAACAATGTTTTGGTACAATTATATGAATATTTATTGCATTACATGTTTATTATTTTATTTCAACATGAACATAAATGAAAAACTGTGAAGTGTTTTTACCCATTGAAAGATGGAACAAAGATCACAAAATCTATGACAGATCATTAGCATAAATAGTCACCAAATCACTTAGTGTTCAAAAATGAAGAAAAAGCAAAATATATATATATATGAAATGTTGTAGATAATTATATTTATAAACAAAGGAAAATTAATCATTTTGTAATATTTTGTTCTTAGAATTTTTTTCATTTAGCTCATTTAATCTTCACACATATTTTCAACAATATACTGCATTAAAATGGAAAACCACCTATAACTGAAGTTTTATCTTATCCATGAGATCAAGATACTTTCTTCTTCTAGTAGGGTACATGTAACAGAATAGTTGTCTTATTTTCACCTCTAAGCTCGTTTCTGAACACCTGAGAGATACATGAAAGCAGTTAAAAGAAAGAGCTGAACAGTGTGTCGGAAAGTATGTCATGGTTGCACAGTACGTTTTAAAAGGTAGTAGAAATTCTATAAAATATATTTTCCCAAGGGAATTTTACCCATTCAAAAACTATGATTTGATAGCCATAATTCATAAAAATACTTTGCATTAAATTTTTTTTAAAAAAAGAAAAAATACTTCACATATAAATATTCTGATAAAACTTTTAAATACAAACATACCTTCTTCAATAGGCTCATATTTCTGAATGATCTCAAAAGCAATAGTTTTACTCATCTCAACTGTATATTGTTCTTGTATCAGAAATTGAACCAGATTATGTTCTGAAAGAATTTTCCGGTTTTCAGAATACGCGTTGAAAATCTCAATAATTTCTTCTCTGTGTGCAATAATTCGATAAATTGCTCTAAATTCTTCTATGGTGATTCTTCCTTGTTTTAGCTTGTCATTGTCCTACTAAAAAAAATGACTGGTGGGCTCACATTGTGAGTATAAAAAATACATAAATGAACATCAGAGTATTTATGTACTATATAATAACTCTACTTGAAAGAAGATGAAACTCACATTAGATTCTTATTGAAGATAAAATATATAAAAGTGCATTCAGTGATGTCAAAACTGGGAGTTAGTTAACTCTTGAAACCCACTGGTTACAGGGATAGAGAAAGGAGGGTGGGAGAAAGTGAGGATTCCAGGTTGTCTTTCAATTTCACATGTCATTTTTGCATTCTACATTGCTTCAATTCTTTTATAAAACCATACCAGGCAGTGTGTAATCTCATGCCACTGGTGTGTAACCTGGACCATATATGTCAGAGTGAGTCAGACACATTCAAGATCACTGTAAACTACAGAAGCTGGAGTAGTTACCCAATACCTTGAAGGAGTGGAGTCTGAGTAATCATTAAAGAATTTGGGGCAGGTACAAACAAGAGTTCTGATAAGAAAGAGTGGATTAAAAAGTTCATATTTGAGCTTTATTAGAAAAGCAAGTCAATAGGCTGGGTCCAGTTATTAAAAGTAACAGAACAACGTGGATTTCTCAGTAAGAAAATGAATAGCAAAAATAGATAATTGGTTTGATTAGTTGGAAGAGATGGAGAACTGCAGGTAAGAGAGCAGATAAGATGAACTTGAAGTGGGAGGTGGTGAATAGATGCTAAAGAACACATCTCACTGAAATGACAAAGGGGGAATTCCGGAGGATTCAATACATTGAAATTTTAGACAAATGAGATAAAGAATTCAGGAATGACTGGGGTCAGGGAGCGTTAGAAACACTAGTAGGACTATAGCATCGCTAACAAAAAACTGAGAAATAGGAAGTTCAGCTTAGAGGGAGATTTAATTTGTAAAAAAAAATGTTTTCTATAACATCTTAACTCTCTTGTTACATTGTAAACAGCTTGAATGTGAGAAGCATGTGTTGACAGGGCATTGTATCATGGTGGGATCTGTGGTTGTTAAATCAGATGCTGGGTCTCCAGAGCTTATTAATCATAGCACCTTAAAATTATGTAATATTAAAGTAATTCATGCATATTGTTAATTATCTTACTTAACTAACATGGTTCAACTTACTATTTTTTAATTCTGGATTTGGAGGTCCATGGAAGTGGATATTATAGAATTAATTTCATTTTAGCCTTGTCCCACTCTTTATCTGTCATAAACCTTAAGCAAGTCAGTAAAAGTTTAAAATATGCCTGTAATAAATTATCAGGAATTTTGGTTATAGAAAATAACCAAATAATTTTGGTTATAGAAAATTATATAAATAAAAGTGTGATAATTTTGGTTATAGAAAATTATATAAATAAAAAGTTATGCTTCTACTGAATAGCAGCATAAAATAAAATTCAGTGAATACATTATTCACTGAGTAATGAAAGTTTTATTACTTTCAAACAGAGTATAAGCTTGGTCATCTGAAACGTCCTGATAATTTGTTTTGTCTCATGTTCTTCTAAAAGGTCAAAGTTGCCATCTTCTACGAAAACAATTTGGAGACATAAAGTCTAAACAAAATTCTGCAAATCCAAAGAATCGCTATAATTGATCAAAATCAAAGAATTGAAAGTCAAATATTAATCAAATTATTGAAAAATGAAACCCACACAAAATAGTGAGCGTTGTATCACTGAAGAAGGGAAGATCTAATTTTAGTAGAAAGAGAAAAGGAAAAGGAAAGCAACAAGGAGCAAATAATGATGGGGAAGAAAAACAGGACATGGTAGCTTCCTGATCAAGGGAAACAGGGAGAAGAAAAGCAATGAGAAAGAAGATGTGATTTGAGTGCTGAGGCACGTGATAGCAGCTCAGATTGCCAATGTACTAGTTTACCCTATAAGAGAAAACTGAAGCTCAAAAATCTTAGGTAAACTGTCCCCAGCCCCACGGGGAACCAGCATTTTAACTAACTCTAAGACCACCCAGAGGAACAGTTGGAAGAAAGTAAGTCAGTATATCATTACACAGATTAACAGTATATATGCAGAAATAAATTCTGTAAAATGCAAATCTGACCATCTCACCTCTGTCTTAAAGTTCTCAATGTACCTCCTTTGTCTTCAAGACAAAACCTCAACTGTATTGTGTAGCATCCAAGGCTGTCTAAAATGTCATGGATGATTCCTGCTCTTACCTTTCCTCCTTGCACCTCACACTTCAGGTGCTCTGAATTAGCTGCAGCTCAGGTGCAAACCGTCTCTTGCTATGGTACAGATTTTTTTTTCTTTCTGGAATAACCTTCTTTCTTTTTAAGTTACCAATTTCTACTAATCCTTGAAAAAGTGTCACCCACTCAAGAAATCTCCCCTGGGTCGTGTCCTGTGTCTCCTTCCCAGGTTGTAGTAGATACCCTTTCTCTGGGTTCTTAAAAGACTCGGCTTTCTTCTCTCATAGGGCTTATTAAATTGGAATGACAGTCTTTTTCTATATTCATTCTAGAATTGCCTTAGACAGTGAGTTTATCATTTGTTTCTTATATCCTCAGGTCTTACAAAAGTGCCTGACTGAAGACATTCAGAATGTGACCTACCACCCAAACGGGGTTATGAATCTGATGAAATAAGTGCATTTAAGCAATAATTAGATATAGGAGTTAAGTATCTCCCTAGACTTAAGGAGGATAGGAAAAGAGATTTAAAAAATGCATATTCCAGAAGATATGCAAAATCTCAGGCCCCACCTTGGGGTTCACTACCATCTTTAAAATGTTTCATATTAATCATTAAAAGTATAACATAAAATAAGACTAATAAAACCATTTTTCTCCTGTTTAAAAAAAAAGTTATTCTTTGCAAAGCATTACCAAAAGCACTTTCCCAAACAATTCATTCAATGTCTTCTTGTATATTTAAAAATATGCCATATACTTCAAGACCATGAAAATCCTGAAGGTAGATAATTTTATTCTTTTTATTCCCAATGCTTACCACTGAACCTACCCTAGAGTAGGAGCTTAATTACTATACTTTTAAATAAACTATTGAATAAACAAGGAAAAAAGAATACAAAATAATTCTATAGTCATTTCAACCTGGCGGGGGAGAGACCATGATCACGAAGGTGGTTTTCCCAGGGCGAGGCTTATCCGTTGCACTCCGGATGTGCTGACCCCTGTGATTTCCCAGGGCGGGGCTTATCCGTTGCACTCCGGATGTGCTGACCCTTGTGATTTCCCAGGGCGGGGCTTATCCATTGCACTCCGGATGTGCTGACCCCTGCGATTTCCCAGGGCGAGGCTTATCTGTTGCACTCCAGATGTGCTGACCCCTGTGATTTCCCCAAATGTGGGAAACTCAACTGCATAATTTGTGATAGTGGGGGACTGCATGCACACTTCCCCCTGGTAAATTTTTTTTAAAATAAAAAAAGGATAGTCATTTCAAATGTACACTTTCAGAAAACAGAATGAAGGCTTTCCATGTTGTCATCATTTTCCATTTCCAATGCCTAGTTTGCTAGTAAAAATATGAAATGTTACTTAAATAATGTGATGAGAAAGCTGATTTGTCAAAACAGAATTTATTTTTTTTTTCCATTATATTTTAAGTTCTGATGTACATGTGCAGATTCTGCGGGATTGTTTATACACAGCCCATGGTGATTTGCTGCCTGCACCCTCCCATCACCTACATTAGGTATTTCTCCTAATGTTATCCCTCCACAGTGTCCCCACCTCTTGCTTTCCCTCCCTTAACCCCCACCCCACAACAGACCCCAGTGTGTGATGTACCCCTCCTTGTGTCCATGTGTTCTCATTGTTCAATACCCACTTATGAGTGAGAACATGCAATGTTTGGTTTCCTATTCTTGTGTCAGTTTGCTGAGAATGATGGTGTCCAGCTTCATCCATGTCCCTGCAAAGGACATGAACTCATCATTTTTTATGGCTGCATAGTATTCCATAGTGTATATGTGCCATGTTTTCTTTATCCAGTCAATCCTTGATGGGCATTTGGGTTGTTTCCAAGTCTTTGCTATTGTAAACAGTGCCACAATGAATATACATATGCATGTGTCTTTATAATAGAATGATTTATAATCCTTTGGGTATACCCAGTAATGGGATTGCTGGGTCAAATGTTATTTCTATTTCTAAATCCTTGAGGAATCGCCACACTGTCTTCCACAATTGTTCAACTAATTTACACTCCCACCAACAGTGTAAAGTGTTCCTATTTCTTCACATCCTCTCCAGCATCTATCATCTCCAGAATTTTTAATGATCACCATTCTAACTGGCATGAGATGGCATCTCAATATGGTTTTGATTTGCATTTCTCTAATGACCAATGACGATGAGCCTTTTTCATACATTTGTTGGCCACCTGAATGTCTCCTTTTGAAAAGTGTCTCTTCATATCCTTCACCCACTTTTGGATGGAGTTGTTTTTTCTTGTATATTTGTTTTTTTAGTTCTTTGTAGATTCTGGATATTAGCCCTTTGTCAGATAGGTAGCTTTCAAAAATTTTTTCCCATTCTGTTGGTTGCCAGTTCACTCTAATGATTGTTTCTTTTGCTGTGCAGAAGCTCTGGAGTTTAATTAGATCCCATTTGTCTATTTTGGCTTTTGTTGCCATTGCTTTTGGTGTTTTGGTCATGAGTCCTTGCTTATGCCTATGTCCTTAATGGTATTGCCTAGCTTTTCTTCTAGGGTTTTTATGGTGTTAAGTCTTAACTCCATAATCCATCTGGAGTTAATTTTGTATAAGGTATAAGGAAAGGGTCCAGTTTCAGCTTTTTGCACATGGCTAGCCAGTTTTCCCAACACCATTTATTAAAGAGGGAATCCTTTCCCATTGCTTATTTCTGTCAGGTTTGTCAAAGATCAGATGATTATAGATGCATGGCTTTACTTCCAAGGCCTCTGTTCTGTTCCATTGGACTATATCTCTGTTTTGGTACCAGTATCATGTTGTTTTGATTACTGTAGCCTTGTAGTATAGTTTAAAGTCAGGTGGCATGATACCTCCAGCTTGGTTCTTTTTGCTTATGATTGTCTTGGTTATGCAGGCTCTTTTCTGGTTCCATAAAAATATGGAACACTTCATGAATTTGCATGTCATCCTTTTGCAGGGGCCATGCTAATCTTCTCTGTATCATTCCAATTTTAGTATATGTGCTGCTGAGGCGAGCACAAAACAGAATTTACTTTTAACATAAGATACAGCATTTTAAAGTTGGTTGTATCTAAAATGACACTAAAAATAAAGCCTAATTAAATTTAAATTATAGTACAGGTAATGATATCACTTGCCACTTTCTTTTTTCCCAAACTCTGACACTAAATTGTTTGACAATTTTGTCTTTTTCCTTTTATTCTGCCCTTTCCTCCTTAACTAATATATGAGTCAGATACTATACTGGGTAATAAGGATGCAAAAGTAACACACTGTCAGAGCCCTCTTTGAAGCATATAGTCTAGAAAAAGAAAGTAGGCATGGAAGTGTATAGGTGCCAAAATGTAAACTTTGTAGCTGAGCACAATGGCTCACACCTGTAATCCCCAAGCTTTAGGAAGTTAAGCTGGGAGGATCACTTGAGGCCAAGAGTTTGAGACCGGCCTGGGCAACATAGTGAGACCTGTCTCTAAATTTAAAAAAAACGATAATAATTAGCCAGGTGCATTGGTGCATGCCTGTAGTCCCAGCTACTCTAGACACTGAGGGAGGAGGATCCCTTGAGCCCAGGGGTCCAAGGCTCCATTAGCTATAATCATACCACTGTATTCTGACCTGGGTGACAAAGAGAGACCTTGTCTCTATTTTTTTTTATTTTAAAAATAAAATAAATTGTATTGACAATGGACACAATAAGGAAAGTTGGACAATTCTTCCTGGAGGGTCAAAGGAGAATCTTTATAGAAAAAGTGAACCTGGAGCTGAGTCTTCAGAGATGAGAAGGAAGATGTTTGCCTGAAATTAAGGGGGAAATGAGCTAATTCTACTTGTTAAGATCAGAGCAAATGAAGGTACAAAGTACAAAACAGAAGAGTGTAATTAGAGAGAATGTCAGTGAAGCTGCGGGAGGAGATAAGGCAAGAGGTACAGCTGAATCCCAGGGGTCCTCGGAAGTCACGCTGAGAAACGTCGACTTCATTTGGAAAGAACAAGGAGTTATTGATGAGTTTTAAGAAAGAAATCACGTAGATTTTTGTTCTAGGAAGATTAATCTGGCAGCAGTATAGAAGCTAGGTGTTGTGATTAAAAAAAAAAAAACAGTCCGTAGGGTTTGTACAACTTTGATGTACATATGAGTCACCCTGGGACTTGTTGAAATGCAATCAGCATCATTTCTGGTCTGAGGACTACAATGAGTAGTAAGTAGTTGAAGAGCAATTGACTTGGTGGACCTAAAAAGATAGGGTCAGAAGAGGAGTCTGAAAATCTCTTTAATTTCTGCTTGGATAACTGAGAGAATGGTGCTACTATCACCAAGCAAAGAAATAGAGGAAGAAAGATAATTTCAGATGAAAAGAAGAATTTCACTTTAAACATGTTAAATTTCAAGTATGTCCAAAACATCTAAGCAGAGATGGCCAGTGGGCAAATGGTTTTGGGGTAGGGTTAGAGGAAAACAATACACTATAGAAGAGAGTACAGTAAGAACTTTGGAGTCAGATAGACCCAGACATGAGTTTCTACTGTTATGTGAGAGATGGAGAAATTATATCAAAATTCTTATGCTCAATATCCTTATGTGTAAAAAGAAGCTAATAATAATTTCCTTACATGCTTTTAATAAAATGGGAACAAAACCTAATCAGTGCCTAGATTATGGCAGATGATGAACAAATGGTACCATTTCCATGTCTTTGAGGTTCAGGATAGAAAAGTTGGGACTTGTTCCTATTTAAGAAGTAGCCATTGAGAGTCAATAAGATAGTTCGGGAAACATTTGTAAAGTAAAAATAAAGGAAATAAAGAGCTCAACTTCAGGAGGAGAGTAGAAGGAATGGTCACAGGACAGAAGGAGAAGGAGTGGTCACAGATTTTCAGAGAAAATTGGGAGAGAATGATGTCATAGAAGTCAGAACAAGGACATTTTTTTTAAAAGAGGGTTAAGTAAAATGCACAGAGAGGCTAACCAGTGGATTTAGCATTTACGACCTAAAGAGATTTTCAAGATAGGTGTGAAAGCAAAACGGATTGCAATGGATCATTGAACAAGTGGAGAAATAAATATAAATGATTCTTTAGGGTTATCTGTTAGAGAATGTGACATTAGAAGAGGATATGGTGCTATTTAATTTTTAGATGAGACTTTTTTGAAGTTTATACTGTGGAAGACCAACTGAGGTAAGAAACCATAAACTTTAGGTGGAACCCACAGAGTATAAGTGGCTGAGTTGATTCCAGGTAGCAGATTCGTAGGGCAGAGTCAGTAGAGAAATAATGTATCTCTCTGAATACCAGCTTCCAATCCATTCTAACTAGTGCCAGGTTATTTATCCTAAAATTTGTAATATTTCTTTACTCAAGAAATTTCAGTGAGTACCCCTTGCCTACAAAAGGAAATCAAATTCCTTGGTCTACCATTCGAGGTTTCCATCGTCTGTCTGTAACTGTCAGTTGCACACTTTCTTACCACATCCTTTCATGCATTCTCTACTCCAGTCAAGTTTAATTACTTTTTATTCTCCGTGCACTCTTGCCACGTACTCCACATATATTGCTGCTTATTTTTTAAGGTCCAGCAGGAATGCCACTTCCACCATGGCGTCTTCTATAAAAGCCCAAATTAAATAGTCTCTTCTCAGATTCCCTGTTAGCATTACCCATGAGATTTATAAGCTACTTATAAAACAGTAATTTCTGCATTCCTTTTTCTGCCTAAAAAAGAGAGATAACTTTATTCATTTTTTACAATTCACAGTTTCCGACAGAGTGTCAGCACATACTATAGATTTAATACTGGTTATTAATTCCTTAGAGAATTTGAAGACTTAGGGCAAATCCTATAAAAAAAAATCCTGAAATTACAAAGGATACTCTTTCATACTCAACCAACAATCAAAAGTGTAATCTAACAATATTTTCTATAAAATATTTTAAATGCTATAAAGACTATTGCAAGATAAAAGCAATACTTTTTTTAAATAGAGGGATTTAATAAATCTTAGAGAATTGCTGCTCAAGCCATGAATCAATAATTAATCTTGTAGAAAGACGTGCAGAATATATTGCCAAGATCATAAAGTTATATTTTCTTTACTCAAATTTATAATAAAATGTCACCTTGTAAGAAAATAAATTCATGTCAGAATTTGTCAGCAACTTAGAAAATGAATAAATGTAATTCAATTTTGTATATGTAACTAATGCAGCTTCCTTCTACATATATTTATTGAATACCTACTTTGTGTCATGCCTACTACTAGGTACATTCATATACAGATCTTATTTAACTTGCCAAGTACTAAACAGCTAGGATCAGATCTATTAGAGCCAAGAATCTCTAGTGCTCTAAGACACTAGGAGATTTTGGTCACCAAAGATTTATAAGGACTCATTTTATTTACTCTTGCAAAAGGGGCATCCATAAAGTGAGACAAAATTAGCAATAAGCATTGAAGCAAATGAGTTGAATATTTAAGAAGCTTAAGTTTCAACTATCATAAAATACAGTTAACCAATACACCTTCTCTAAGCGCTCTACTTAATCAACATTTTAATGCATATATGGCAATTTAGCCTAAGGTGATAAAGTTTTATATTAGTGGCTCTAGAATTATTTTAATGGATAAGAATAGTTTATCATGATTAGCAGCCTTGTTTTATGTGATTTATGCTTCTAAAGTACTTACAGTTATTTTAAGGAGGTTTTTGAAGTATTCTTAGCAAAATCTGCCTCTCTAATTTTTATAATTAGTGTTATTTTCATAGCCACTCCCAAAAGGCTTTGCTTGACAATAGATCTTCAGGCCCGCTCATGTCCCTAATCATACATTTCAATGAGTGAACCATTTCTGTACTTTTATAATGGTTGAGTGTTCTACATAATGCTTTTAAATATGGCATGTATTTCACGAAACTTCACTTCAGCTTTCTCTGCCCTGAAGAGAATGTAAAGCAACCTGATAATCACTGAATAATATTTACAATGTTTCACATTTGATACAGATTTCAATATATTACTATCTTTATTTTGTCTTTAATGTAAATTTTATTAAAACAGGAAGCAATAGCTTTTCTCCCTTTGGAAGATACTACCGAAGGAAAAATCCTACATGTAAAGATTTTTATAAAAACGTGTATTCCTCGAATGTGCTATTAGCCATGAATTGATTAAAATTCTGTTAGCTTATGGATGCACTGACTGGATTCAAAGAAACAATTCTGAAACATTTACCTTTTACTGTGGTCTCCTGAGAAGCACAGCTTTTCCTTTCTAACCTCCTTCTTGTGGTTTGTAAACTTGGGGGCTAAATCTTATTGAGAGAAGTGGTTGTTATAAGTCGATTCTCCATAGGTCTCTTGTGTTTCTGCATGTTTTCTAAGCAGAAGTATTCATTGTCTTTCTTCCATACTAGATTTTCAAGGATGTTGGAATAGCAAACAGCTTTGGTAAAGACAGGGTCTCCTTCCAGAGAAGAAAAGCAGTTTGGTTTACTGCTCACTATAATAATGATAATGACAGCGTACAGGGCAAGATCAGGTGGGCTCACTGCCCACCATAAAAGACCCAGGTTAGGCTTATGGTACCTGTTCTATAACACAACCCACTGCGTGTCCCTTGTTCCTCCTCGTAGCACATTTTAAAACCTGGGGCTTGGGGAAATAACATCAAAGTGTGAATACTCTGACAACTGTCATTTCTGTGAGTAATAAGCTGTCTTTTTTCTTTGACCCACAAGCCTGCTTCCACTAGCTTCCATGAAGCTGCCTCAGGCCAATTCGTTAGCTTCCAAGGAGGGTATAATGTCAGACCCTTCCCAGTTTGTGTTACCAATAACAACTTCAACACAGATTGTGCTACCTGAATACTCACATTCAAAAAACAAAATAGTACGTGAATTTTAATGTTCTAACAACCTGGATTGGTCAGGCTAGCTTTCCTCCCTGATTATCCAAGAGATTTGTCATCGTCCTAGTATAAAACTCAGCTGAAATGGCTTTTTCTAATTTAATTAATGATCCTCCTGTCATCTAGTCACAGAATTGAGCCAGGTTTCCCTCCTACTAGTTCGTCTTCAAACAAAGATAATTTTTGGATGATTTTCTTTTAGGGAGTAAGCAAAATAAAATGTTTTCAGATTATGTATTCCTTCTTAGTTTTTAAAATCCCCTTACTGGGGTAAAATTGACATACAAAAAACTATATATATTTAATTTGTATGCAACTTGATGAGTTTGGAGTTAAGTATACAGCCATGAAATTATCAACACAATCTATGCTATAAACATATCCATTCCTTCAAAAAGTTTCCTTCTGCCCTCTTTATTATTTTTTCCCCACAGGGTCTCCCTTTGTCACCCAGGCTAGAGTGCAGTAGTGCCAGGCTCACTGCAGCCTCTATCTCCTGAGCTCAAAGGATCCTTCCACCTCAGCCTCCCAAGTAGCTGGGCCCACAGGCACGCACCACCACTCCCAGCTAATTTTTTTATAATTTTTGTAGAGACGAGGTTTCACCATGTTGTACAGACCAGTCTTGAACTCCTGAGCTCAAACCCGCCTCAGCCTCCCAAAGTGCTGGAATTACAGTCATGAGCCACTGCATCCAGACCCTCTTTATTATTTTATGTGTGATAAGAATACTCAATCTAAGATCTACCCTCTTACAGTTTTAAATATGCAACACAGTGTTGTCACAGGTCCTGTGGTGTGCAGTAGTCCGCTGGGGTCTATTTGTGTTGTGTAACAGAAACTATACCCTTTGACTGACACTTCCTTGTTTCCCCTCCCCTGGGCCTGGTAACTATTGTTCAACTCTCTCCTTCTATGAGTTTGACTATTTTAGACTCCTCACATAAGTGGTGCCTTGCAGTATTCGTCTTTCTGTGTCTGGCTTCTCTTATTATAATGTCCTCTAGTTTTATCCATGTTGTCACAAATAACAAGATAGTCTTTGTTTTTTCAGGATGAGTGATATTTCATTGCATGTACATACTATGTTTTCTTCATTCATACACTGATGGACCCTTAGATTGCTTGCATATCTTGGCTATTGTAAAATAATACCGCAATACATAAGGGAGTGCAAATATCTCTTGATTTCAGTTCCTTTGGGTATATATCCAGAAGTGAAATTGCTGGATTATATGGCAATTCTAATTTTTGTAGAACCTCCATATTGTTTTCAATAGTGGTTGTACCAGTTTGCATTCACACCAATAGTATATAAGGGTTCCCTTTCCCCACATTCCTGCCAACACTTTTCCATTGAACATTTTTATAATAATCATTCTAACAGGTATGAGATGATATCTCGTGTGATTTGATTTGCATTTCCTTGATGATTAGTGATGTTGAATGCCTGTTTATATACCTGTTGGCCACTTGTATAGCTTCTTTAGAGAAATGTCCATATTGCTATAAAATGTGCAAATCCCTTTGCACGTTTTCTAATCAGATTACTTGGGGGGTTTTTTCTATTGAGTTTTGGGATTCAGTTTTGGATGCTATCCCTTTATCAGATATGCAGTTTGCAAATACTTTCTTTTATTCTGTAAATTGGCTTTACATTTTTGTTGATTATTTCCTTTGCTGTGCAAGAGCCACTTTGTTTCATGTAATCCCACTTGTCTATTTTTAGACAAGTTTTTGTTACCTGTGCCTTTGGAGTCATACCTAAGAAATTCTTGCCAAGCCCAATGTCAAAAAGCTTTTTTCCTATTTATTTTCTGGGCTCTCCATATGTTCCATTGGTCTATATATTTGTTTTTATGCTCTTACCATACTGCCTCAGTCATTTCAGATATATTTGAAAACCAAAAATTGTGATGCCTCCACCTTTATTTTCTTTTTTAAGATTGGTTTTGGTTATTCAGGGCCTTTTTCAGTTCTAATATGAATTTTAGGATTGTTTCTTCTATTTCCGTAAAAACAAAACAAAAATGCCATTGGGATGTTGGTAGGGATTACATTTAATCTGCAGATCGTCTTGGGTAATATGGATATATTAACATAGGATGTCCTTCTGTCCTTCTGTTTATCTTTTAAAGTTTATTTCATCAATGGTTTACAGTTTTGATGTACCAGTTTTTCACTTCCTGGGTTAAATTTATTCCTAAGTATTTTATTGTTTCAATGTTAATGTAAATGAAAATGTTTTCTTGATTTCTTTTTGGAAATTTCTTTTTGGATAGTTCATAGTTAATTAATGGAAATGCAACTAATTTTTGCATACTAACTTTGTATCTTGCAACTTTACTGAATTTAATAATTCTAGTAGTTTTTTGGGGTTTTGTTTTGTTTGTTTGAGGACTCTTTCTCTCTGTTGCCCAGGCTGGAGTGCAGTGGTGTGATCTTGGCTCACTGCAACCTCCACCTCCCAGATTAAAGCAATTCCCATGCCTAAGCCTCCCAAGTAGCTGGGATTACAGGCATGTACCACCACCCCTAGCTAATTTTTGTATTTTTAGTAGAGACAGGGATTTACCGTCTTGGCCAGGCTGGTCTTAAACTCCTGACCTCAGGTGATCCACCTGCCTCAGCCTCCCAAAGTGCTGGGATGACAGGTGTAAGTCACCACACCCAGCCTTCTAGTCATTTTTTGACAACATTTTTAGGGCTTTCTGCTTATAAGGTCATGCCATCTGTGAATAGAGATAATTTTGCTTCTGCCTTTACAATTTAATTACCTTTTATTTTCATTTCTTGACTAATTGCTTTGGCTGGGACTTCCAGTACCATCTTGAACAGAAATGGTGACAGTGGGCACCCTTGCCTTCTTCCAGATCTTAGAAAAAAAACTTTCAGTTTATTGTGTATGATATTATCTGTGGGCTTTTTATATATGGACTTTATTGTGTTAAGTTCCTTTTATACTTAATTTACTGAAAGTTATGAAAGAGAGTTAAATTTTGTAAAATGCTTTTTCTATATTTTTGAGATGATCATGTGATTTTTATACTCCATTCTGTTTGTGTGGTGTGTCATATTGATTGATTTCTGTATGTTGAGCCATCCTTGCGTGCCATGAACACATATTATTTGATCATGGAATATGATCCTTTTAAAGTGCTATAAATTTTGTTTGCTATTATTTTGTTGGGGAATTTTGCATCTATGTTCATCAGGGATATTGGCCTAAAGTTTTGTTTACTTGTGGTATCTTTGTTCAGCTTTGGTATCAGGGTGATGTTGACCTCATAAAATAAAACTCTTCTATTTTTGGAAGCATTTCAAAAGGATTGGTCTTTATTTTTCTTTAAGTCTTTGGTAGAATTCACCTATGAAGTCATCTGGTCCTGGGCTTTTCTTCATTAGGCAGTGAGACCCTCCAAACAGGGTCTCACTATGTTGTCCAGGCTAGTCTTAAACTCCTGGCCCCAAGTTATCTTCCCGCCTTGTCCTCTCAAAGCATTGGGATTACAAGCATGAATCACTGCACCCAGCCTCTCAGTCTCCTTTTTGTTATTGGTCTGTTCAGCCTTTCTAGTTCTTCTTGGTTCAGCCTTGATGGGTTGTATGTTTCTAGAAATTTCTCTATTTTTCTAGATTGTCCAATTTTATGGTGTATGATTGTTCATAACACTTTCTATGGGTTCTTCATTCTTGTGAGATCTGTTGTCATGTCTCCACTTTCATTTCTGATTTTATTTGAGTCTTCTTTCCTTTTTCTTAATCTAACCAAGTATTTGTCAATTTTAACTTTTTTTTTTTTTTTTTTTTTTGAGGCAGAGTTTCGCTCTTGTTACCCAGGCTGGAGTACAATGGTGCGATCTCGGCTCACCACAACCTCTCCTGAGTAGCTGGGATTACAGGCACGTGCCACCATGCCCAGCTAATTTTTTTGTATTTTTAGTAGAGATGGGGTTTCACCATGTTGACCAGGATGGTCTCGATCTGTTGACCTTGTGATCCACCCGCCTCGGCCTCCCAAAGTGCTGGGATTACAGGCTTGAGCCACTGTGCCCGGCAATTTTAACTTTACAAAAAAACAAGTCTTCGTTTTCTCAATTTCTTCTAAATTTTTATTTTCTATTTTAGTTATTGATGTGCTAATCTGTATTATTTCATCTCTTCTGCTAACTTTGGGCTTATTCTCCACCCTTTCTATAACTCACTAACATCTAGTCCAGTTACCATTATTATTTTGATCTAATTAAACATCCAGTCCTAGGTTTGATGTGAGCATTCCTGTATGCTCAGGAAATTATTCTAAACTGATATCCTGGCATAATTTCAGATTTTCTTAATAACTAATTTTACCTTCTACAGAAATGTTCTCCATATTGATTGTAAATACACTTAATATAATTAATTCCTTTTCTTCTTAAGAGACTAATTTTTACATGACATTTACTCACATTGGATTAAGTTCCTCCTAGGGTGGGATAGGCAGGGGGTGGTTATCATCTTACCTTAAAAATATTTTTCACATGAATATAACTGCACCGAATATCTAATTTTTCAAGTAACCTGTGAGTTTTTTCTAGGTTAATTTTTCCACCTCTAAAGTCATCCTGAATCTTCGACAAAAACCACGTATGAAGAACAAAAAAGTTAAGGAAATTCTCATAGAAAGTCATTGAGTATTTAAATTTCCTAAAGAAACATTTGATTTACTATACTTGTTTTTATTTTTAAAGAATATGATTAAATTACAGGATAATGATATGATACAATTATTTTAAAAAACAAAATTATGTAGTTATTATGCTATAGTAAAGGTTTGAAAGGGCGTAGCATAAAAATTTAAATTAAAATCTGAGAAGTAAAGTCATTACTTAGAAAATACATTAAAACATTATTACAGACTATGGCCTGAAGGCATGAACTTGAGAGGCAGCTGGGCTTCAATATCACCCCTCACCTGACCTCTGTGTTTTAGTTCCCTCTTCCAGAAAGGTGAGCAAATTTACCCTGAATCTTAAGGAAGATAGAAGCATTAGATGAATTCCTAATATGTCATCGAACATAGTTGCTGCTACTTAGTGTCCAATAAATAGTAACCATGACTGATAAAATTATTATTAATAGATTAGTCATATACCCAGCTACACACACACTCAAGAAAGTAACATTTTATGTACCGTCAAAAAGCATCAAAAATACCATGCTGAGTGTATACTGGTATGAAAGAGAAAACAAGCAAACAAAAAACTTACTTATCATAGACAGATAAGCTACAAACACTAGGACACCTTTATACTAAGACTGAAATGACATAATGACAATTATCACTAAAATCATAAAAGGTATGGGTAAAAATTATGCAAAACTAAGTTTCAGACTGTTAGAGCAAATTAATGAGATGTCCTTAAACTTAATAATTATGACTCAATACAGCAAAGCTCATGTCCTTGTAAGAAAAAGATACCAGAATGTAGGGAAACTTAGAAAAGCTCAGAGCAGACATGGGACAAGCAGTTCTACTTAAATGAAGAGGATTTAAATTCAGGACTCTTTGAAAAGAATAACAGCATCAAGTAAAGAGGATAACTAGGAGAAAGGAGAAGAGGGGCAGAAGGAACTTCTCAATGGATATCTCGTTTCCATAGTTTTATGACCTGTAGAGCCGTTTCTCCTCGCTTAGAAGTCTCTCCCCATAGATGCTGTCCTGGGTTCCAAATACAATTAACTTTGCCCCTTTGCAGAAGATAATTTCTTGATACTCATCAGCTGTTACCACTTTTCTAGGGAGAAAGCAGAGAATATATAGTGGTTTGTTGCCTTTGTTCTTTGAAGCCAGCTCACACTTAGCCACAGAAACAGTATGCAAGATGTGGTACCTGCATTACCCTGCCCTGGAAACTCTTCGGCTTCTTGAGTTCTGACTGTCTCCACACCCACTGTTTGAAAACACAGCTTTCTCTGATGTCTGGCATTTTTCCATGAACTGCTATTGTATCTCATTTAATTTTTACTATTTTGTTTTAACCCCTCAAACCTTTCATCATAATGTGCTTCCAGTGGGTTTGGGCAGCTACTCTGAGAGCCCGAGTATAAATCAACACCATTGTGATTCCTGAATTCGAAAGTGCTGTCACTCTAGATCCTAGATCCTAGATCCTAGATCCTAGGGCTGTTTCTCTAGATCCCTGACAACATGTAATGCACACAGAGACACACCATTTTGAAGAAGACTGTTCAGGAGGCTAAGTTCTTAAAATCTTCAAAATAGGTACAGCTGGTTCTGGGCACCACACTGTCAGGTGACTGTCACTTTTTTCTTTTGGTCTGAATGCCCATTGTGATATCATCAGAGGTTCCCCTGCAGAGAGAAAGATTCTTTATGACCTCATCAGGAGGCTCAGAGCTTGCCAGACTGCCTGCTTTCATGGGTGGGTATAACAATCTTCAGCTTGAATGTTAACACCTTGATGGGAAAAGCGTCTCATGGAATGTTTTCTTATCCTTTGAATACTCTTTATTTCAGAAGCTTTGCTTCTGTTGCAACTAATCATGGCACTTAGCATGCTGAGCAGGAAGGAAAAGGAAAAAGTAATTCGCAGACTGTTAATACAGGTACCTCCAGGGGAATTTGTAAATGCCTTTGATGATCTCTGTCTGCTTATCCGTGATGAAAAACTTATGCACCATCAAGGTGAATGTGCAGGCCACCAACACTGCCAAAAATATTCTGTACCACTCAGCATCGATGGAAATCCAGTACTCTTGTCTCACCACAGTGTAATGGGTGACTTCCGATTTTTTGACTATCAAAGCAAACTTTCTTTCAAATATGACCTGCTTCAAAATCAGCTGAAAGACATCAAAAGCCATGGTATCATTCGGAATGAGACAGAATGCCTGAGAGTTGTTGTTCTGTGCGCCTTAAAACTGTATGTGAATGACCACTATCCAAAAGGAAATTGCAACGTGCTGAGAAAAACTGTCAAAAGTAAGGAGTACTTGATAGCTTGCATTGAAGACCACAACTATGAAACGGGAGAGTGCTGGAATGGACTTTGGAAATCCAAATGGATTTTCCAAGTTAACCCATTTCTAACCCAAGTAACAGGAAGAATATATGTGCGAGCTCACTTCTTCAGGCGTGTCAACCTTCATATTGAAATATCCAAGGACCTGAAAGAAAGTTTGGAAATAGTTAACCAAGCTCAACTGGCTCTAAGTTTTGCAAGGCTTGTGGAAGAGCAAGAGAACAAATTTCAAGCTGCAGTCTTGGAAGAATTACAGGAGTTATCCAATGAAGCCCTGAGAAGAATTCTACGAAGGGATCTTCCGGTGACCCGCACTCTTATTGACTGGCAGAGGATACTCTCTGACTTGAATCTGGTGATGTATCCTAAATTAGGATATGTCATTTATTCAAGAAGTGTGTTGTGCAACTGGATAATATAAAGAATTGCTCCTGGTAACTATCTTGGTTTGACTCATTTATGTTTCTGGGGGAATAGTTATTTTCCTATAATTAAGCAATCTGTAGAGACACTTCTCACTTAGCCAATGTACATTTAAATAAGGAAAGTGTTACAAATAATTTTACTTGGGAAATATTTATATATAAGGCAACAAAGTGTAAAGTAAAATGTGTTTCATAGTAGTGGCCATCATAAAGACCAAGACATTTGTTAGAAACTAAAATAGTTTTATAGAATATGGGATTCCAGAAATAATATAGAGGTGGCCAGGGTTAAGGCCGTGTGTGTGTGTGTGTGTGTGTGTGTGTAAGAGAGAGAGAGACTTCTGACTTTGTTTTGAACTGAAAAGGTATACAAATGGATATCACTCCACAAATGATATTTTACATTACTCAATTTAGTCCTGGACCATCCACAAGAGGATAAATTTCAATAAATGACATTAGGTTTGGATTTTCCATGAAACCAACAGATATCAAAAATCTAGCTCAGATGAAGGACTATTAACACATTTGGCTACCCTTTCTACTTCCCTCCCCTCAAGAATTGGGGTTACTCAAAATCTCTGGCTTGTCTGATAACTAACATGGTCTTCAAAGACTAGAAAAGCCTGACTTCCCAACTTTTGCAGCTGAGCTTTTGGGAAGTCATCACTATAAACACTTAGAAGTGCTTACTAGTTAACATGGCTTGTGCTAAATATTTTGCAAAAAAAATTTTCATCACTAATTTGGTCCTAGTATTCTCTCCATTTTGAACATAAGACAAACCCAAATTCTCAAGTTGTTTACATCTTCCAGACACATAATGTCATAGTTTATTTATGCTGCTATAACTAAATACCATAAATTGAGTAACTTATATAACAGGAACGTATTACTCACAGTTAAGGGGGCTGCAGAGTTGAAGACCAAGGTGCTGGCAGATTCAGTGCCTAGTAAAGGCCTGTGTCCTCATAGATAGGACTTTCTAACTGTGACCTTCATGGTGAAAGGGGCAAAGCAGCTCTGTGGAACTTATTTTATAAGGGCACTGATATCATTCATGAGGGCTCCACCCTCATAACCAATCACTGCCTGAAGTCCTCACCTGAAAATACTGTCACTTGGGGACTCAGTTTCAACATAGAAACCTTGGGGGACACAATCACATCATGCCAGGTAGTGGCAAGTGTATCTGGCTAGTGCTTATGCTCTAGGGTACAATGGTTCCCCAAGGAAGCCTAATTCATTATGAGTTCTGGACTCTGATGTACATTGACTTCAACAAGCATTCCACCTTAAAGGACACCCTAGAAGAAATGGAACTTGTAATGGCTGTTTTCTAGCCAGAGCATATCACCTATACACTCACCCTATCACTGCTCCTAGCAATGTTACTGACCGCTGGTATCTGCTCTTTCAGTAAATTCCAAATGTAAACCTCTTTAACAAGATTGCAGAAAAGCAGTAAGTAGGCCCCATCTTCCAATTCCGATTTATCTAAGAAGGAAATATTTTGTATTTTGAATTCATGCAATTGAAAACCAGTTATAATTCTACTTATTAACATTGGAGCAGATAAGATCCCATGCAAGAATTTCTAAAGCTCAAACCTCCCCAGCTGGTGGTTCTTAGAGAATCTCAGGAGAATTACCTGGGGTTTATCTTTAAAAATACACATTACTGGGGCCCATCCTAGGATTCTGATTTAGTAGGCTGGGAAATCTACATTTTTATCAAGTATCAGAGATTACTCTGATGCAAAAGATTTCAGGGCCATATTTTAAGAAATGTGCCCTAATCTTAAAATCACATGTCCTGTGCTTTCTATTTACTTAAAATTTCCCATAAATCTTAGCCCAATGAAGGCCATTGCTTCTACTTCACTGCGTTTACTATGCACAGATCAAGGACAGGACTTACCATGTAAAAAAGGTAAAAACAAACTTTCTAAAGAAAACCAGAAAAGAAATTGCTCTCATAGCACTAAAATACAGCCATCTGGTGAATCTTTAAGCAACAATTTGAATTGATATCATGGTTATATGTGTAAGTGTTGATTTTTCAGATCATTGCAGATTAGGACTCAATGGTTTGTGGGATAATTACAGAGGCATTTAGGTCCCGTTCTAACATAGGGATTTTTTAAAATAATATTTATTGATAATTCTGAATATAAAAGTCACATGTACAAATTGTGGAAAATGCTTAAAGCACAAAGCCCATTTTCTTCTGTGGCCCATTTTCTTCTGTCCAATTTTATAGAACTGCTTTAAATAGTAAGAATAGACAAAATATAAAAATTTGTATCTTGTTCTTTTTTTATAGCACATATATCATAAACATTGCCCCCATGTCATTAAAACTCCTTGAGCACATAATTTTAATTATTTACATAACATCCATACTATAGATGCCCATAACAAGACAAACCATTTTTCTTTTCATATATAATTTAAATTTTTAGCATTTTATCTGTTATTAATTATGCTATGATGAACATTTGTCTACATCATAGATTATTTTCCTTGAGATAAATTTCTTAAAACTGCATATTAAAAAGACATGCACATATTAATAGTTAATATATATTGCCAAATTGCTTTTCATGAAGATTTTGACAAATTTATAATCCCATTAGTAGCATTAAGAGGGTATCTAGCTCAGCACAGTAATCTTGATCATATAATATCCCTTTTTTTTTGATAAGCAACAAGAAAAACTTGAGACAATACAAATCAGAAAAAAAGTAATTTCATTAACTTATACTTCATTATGTCAAGAGCTGTCCCACAAGGATATTTAATTTGGTAGTTATTTTCCTTATATGGGCATTGGCAGAACCAGGGAAATGCAGTTACTACCTGTTCCCTATACCTCTCTTTCTCTCTCTCTCTCTCTCTCTCTCTCTCTCTCTCTCTCTCTCTCTCTCTCTCACACACTCACACACACACACACACACACACACACACACTTAGACCCACACTCAAAACACATACATCCACATATGTCTAGGCATATACACACATAAAAAATATTTCAGATTGAGAAGTCACTGTGTTCTCCACCTCAAATCCCACTCCCAACAGGAATATAAGCTCCATCAGAATGATGATCTTGTCAATTCCACATACCTAGTCCATTATTGTCTGTCATATGGTAAGTACTCAAATGAATGAATGAATGAACAAATGAATAAGGATAACAAAGATAGAAAGCACAGTAGGTTTCACTGGCCTTAAGATTTTGTACCCACCAACACCTTCTGTCCCTTAGGAGGCATGCGTTCCACCACAGATTCCCAGTGCTGATGTTATAACCCCTTACTCCAAGGCAGTTCATTCCATTCAGTGACTGCCATTGGTCTTCTGCTGTGATGAAAACCTTCCCTTTCTTCTGACTCCAAATGGTAGGAGAGTCAGGTATAAGAAAATCTCTATCAAGTTTAAGAAAATCAAGTTCTTCCAAAGTCATACATTTCTTTTCATTTCACATTGATTATATTTTACATGATTCTTCATCAAAGATTTTCTTCCCTTGGAGGTTCAGAGAGCTAAAGGAATGACCATAACACATTCTAGTCAAGCACAGGTCCATAAGGAGACTTACATCTTTCACACCCCAGCATGTTAGGGTGCATCCCGGCTGCTCTGGAGCATGGCCTGGCTTCACGAGTGCCTTGAAATTAAAGCAGGATTCATTGTTTCCTTTTTGTTTGCACTTTTATCACATTATACAAGACCTAACTACCCACTTCTACATATCATGCATTTCTGGGAATAATCAAATGGAGCTTCTATTCAACTCTGAGGATGTTCAAAAGCTTATAAAGGCCCTCTCCATAGTGGATTCCATTTTAGTGAGTCAATATGAAAAGTTTTTAGTTCACTGCCACTCAGCCAATATTTGGCCATGTTATCGAGTTCTCTCACCTTCTTCTCAATCTTCTCATCATGATGTACCTTATATTCTTGCCCCTCTACTTGGATAATTGAAGCAGCTCCCTAGGGTTTCCTACTATTCTTACAAAATGAGTTACGAGTGCACCTTTTCCTAAACTCTCATGAAATCTATCTTGACTCTGCTTCTGTCGCTTGTCTTTCACTCCTGATGAGCAATCTATTTATTCTTTTTTACTCACATCTGTAGTCTTTTTTATGATATGCTTTCAATTTTCTCTACTAAACTCCACTTCTTCATCATTGCTTCACATAGCAGACAACTTTGTTCCTTCACCAACAAGATATATCCTTTCAAAAGAGCTATTGCTTTCTTTATCTGCATTTGAAAATATGTTTCGGCTCTTCTCCTTCCAGATAGTCACCAAAGAAGTGTATGTTCCTTTCTAAGACTAACTTTTCTTCCTGTGCATCAAATCGTAAATTCTTGATCTTTTGCCATCCATGCTCTTTATCCATCAGGGTATTTCATTTTGTTTTGTTTCGTCTGAGATAGCGTCTCACTCTGTCACCCAGGCTAGAGTCCAGTAGCACAATCAAGGCTCACTGCAACCTCCCTCTCCCAGGCTCAAGAGATCCTCCTACCTCAGCCTCCCAAGCAGCTGGGACTACAGGCATACACCATCACACCTGGCTAACTTTTGTAACATTTGTAGACATGGCGTTTCAGCATGTTTTCTGGGCTGGTCTGAAACTCCTGTGGGGTCAGTGGTAATACCCTCCTTAACATTTCTCAGGTAATGTGGCCTAATTGACACAGCTGGTAAGTGGCAAAACAGGAATTCCAACTCAGGCCTGTCACACTTCAAAATTCATGCCCTCTACACCTTGCCATGCTGCCTTAACTCTACCCTCTGGCTTCTAGTCCATCAGCATAACTAACAGCCATTCTCAAAAGTTTCACAATTATTCATTCCAATTACCTTTTCCCAGTTATCACAGGAACTTGATTTTATCTTGAAAATCTTATTTCCTCAGTTGTGGCTGCATCTTAGTTTCTCTCTTCTCTTTTTCTTTCATATCTCCTCATCCACCCCTCAGCCAAACACAGGCTTCTTCCAACTTTAGTTCTTTGTCCTCGTGTTTTTTTTCTTTTAGCTTTATTTAGGTATAATTGACTACAAACATCGCACACATTTATGCATATATCTTGATGAATTTGGACATATTTATACACCCGTGATACCATCACAACCAAGGCACTAAGCATATCCAAGACCCCGCCCCCCAAATTTCCTTATGTTCCTTTGTGGGGAGTTTTTGTAAGAACATTTGACATGAGATCTGTCTTCTTAAAATATTTTTAAAGCACACAATAAGGTATTGCTATCTATGTGTACTACATTGTACAGCAGACATCTAGAACTTATTCGTCTTGCATAACAGAAACAATTTACCCATTGAAAAACAATTTTCCATTTCTGCTATCCCCAGTTCCTGACAACGATTACACATTTCCAACATTGCCCACCAGTCCAAGCCATACTATGTCAAAAATCAACATTCCCAGATCTAAATCAGCTTATTTCTTTCCTGTCCCCCATCCTACTTCAAACAAATCACTCTCTCTTAATTTTTGCTCCTGGAAATACTATCTTACCATTAACTCAAGGTCAAGACTTCAAGCATTCTTAACTTCTTTTCCAAAGGGAACACACAAAGGGAATGCAAATTAGCCCCAGCCATTGTGGAAAGCAGTCTGGTGATTTCTCAAAGAACTTGAAAGAGAATTATTATTCAACCCCATAATCCTATTATTGGGATATACTCAAATGGGTAAATTGTTCTGCCTTAAAAATACACGCACACACATGTTCATTGCAGCACTATTCACAATAGCAAAGTCATAGAATCAACCTAAATGTCCATCAGGATAGAATGGATAAAGAAAATGTGCCACATATACACCAGGAAGTACTATATAGCCATTAAAAAAAAACAAACAAACAAGATTATATATTTTGCAGCAACATGGATGGAGCTAGAAGCCATAAACCTAAACACACTAACCCAAGAACAGAAAACCAAATACTACATTTTCTCCCATGTAAGTGGGAGCTAAACATGGAAACGAAGAAGAGAACAACAGACACTGAGGTCTACTTGTGGGTGGAGGGTGGGACAGGATTTAAAACTTACCTATTGGTAGTATACTTATTATCAGGGTGATAAATACTCTGTACACCAAAACCCTGTGACACATAATGTGCCAATGTACCTCTATAGCAAACCTGCATGTGTACCCCTGAACCTACAAAGTTTTTAAAAAGTCAAATAATAAAACAACACAAAATAAAATCCAATAAGTCATTGGATTCCTTTGTTTCTACCCTATCCTTGAAAGCATTTTCCATATTTATTCCCTGTGTTACTATTAATTATCCATTTCTTAAAATTCATCATTGAGTGTTTTTATTCTATTTTGCAATTTTGAAAATGTATTTCCTTAGTCACCTTAATAATCCTTGTTATTTTTTACTTATCAAGTTGTCTAACCGGTCTGCTTTCATTTCTTTTTCTTTTTTTGTTAATCTCCAACCTATTCTATGAAATTCTTCCCAATTAATCTTTATAAACCTCAACTTATTAATTGATGTTCCTCACAATCCTGATCAAACACTTTTTCAAATATCTACCAAGTAGAGATACATTTCAATTTCCCCAGCCTAGTAATTTAATGTCCTCCATGATCTGAATGTCCCTATCTTTTCCAGCATCATTTTTTTTGATACAGAGTCTCACTTCATCACCCAGGCTGGAGTGCTGTGGTGGGATCTCGGCTCACTGAAACCTCTGCCTCCCGGGTTCAAGTGATTCTCCTGCCTCAGTCTTCCAAGTAACTGGGATTACAGGCATGCGCCACCAGGCCACGCTAATTTTTCTATTTTTAGTAGAGATGAGGTTTTGCCATGTTGGCCAGGCTGGTCTCGAACTCCTGACCTCAGGTGGTCGCCCACCTTGGCCTCCCAAAGTGCTGGGATCACAGGCATGAGCTACCATGCCTGGCCTCTAGCATCTTTTTTAAAAAGCCTGCTTTACTGGCCTTATCAGAGGTGCTCTAAATTCCCTAAACGTGAACACATTTTCTCTCTAATTCTGCCTTGGTACTTGTTAACAACATTTTCTTTTTCAGAGATGAGGACTTGCTATGTTGCCCAGGCTGGTCTTGAACTCCAGGCCTCAAGGGATCCTCTTTCTCTGGCTTCCCAAGTTGCTAGGATTACAGGTGTGAGTCACCACACTGGGCCTGTTCACCCTAATTTGAATACTAAATGTGTCTGTATATATCCTGCTTCTGTTAATAAAGGAGGAATTTTTTTCATTCAAAGGCAGAATAGTGGAAATCTATGAAACACTGAGTCAGACTACATAACGTCAAGTCTTATTCTACCAGTTACTGCCTTTGTACTATTAGGCATAGTTAAAACATGGTTTTTTGGATACTCAGTTGTTTCATCTGTTAAATAAAAAGGATTTTTGCAACATGAAAATGAGACAATGAGTTATCGTACAGCATTTCGCAGCTGCAAATCTGTAGCATGTAGTATGGTGCTTACATATATTGCATAAGCAGTAAATGATTGGTGAATGAATAAATGTCCAAAAGAAGAGAACTTCCGTCAGTCTCACAGGTTGGCCAGAGCTGCACAGGCAATATTTCTCAACGATAAGAGAAAGCTTCTGAGAGCATCATTCCCCAGTCCAGCCAAGCTCTCTACCTTTCAGAAATTCTAATTCACAGATACTCCTGGGTTAGATGTACAGATTTGGAATTAAAAAATTTTCACGGTACCTGGCACATAATGAGAATATATAATTTTCTCACTCTGTTATTTCCCTGACAATTCACGTATTTTATTTTATTTTATTTTATTTTATTTTATTTATTTATTTATTTATTTATTTATTTAAGATGGAGTCTTGCTCTGTCGCCAGGCTGGAGTGCAGTGGCTTGATCTCCACTTACTGTGACCCCCGCCTCCCGGGTTCAAGCAATTCTCCTGCCTCACCCTCTCTAGTAGCTGGGACTACAGGTGTGCACTACCACACCCAGCTAATTTTTGTATATTTAGTAGAGACAAGGTTTCACCATGTTGGCCAGGATGATCTTGATCTTCTGACCTCATGATCCACCCACCTCAGCCTCCCAAAATGCCGGGATTTCAGGTGTGAGCCACTGTACCAACCTCTTGATGTCTTCTTATATGCCAAGTGGACATGGATTCTTTAAAAAGGTTCCAGGGGCAAGATTTGTCTTCCAAATTCAATAAATCCGGATCCCAACAGGAAACAGATGACAAATACAAATCTAATAACTCAAAGAAGGCATAATGAAAGAATTATCACCAAAGATGTGAAAACACATGGAATGGTAGAGTAACACGAAAGCAGCCATATTGTTAGGCCCAGGTTAGGGAGTGGCCACTGGAGCCTGGAAGTAGGAATCTATTTATTGGGTCACCATAAGAAGGGGTGTAAACTTCTATGGAAGGACACTGCCAGTCTAAAGACATTGCTCAGGGAAAGAGCTAGCAGCATAGATGTCCTCCTTTCTCTAGTCTCTGTCAGAGCTCCCCAGCTAACCTAATCAACAGAGGACAAGAGAGCCCACAAGCATAGTCCATACACAGAAGCCTCCCAGGTTGACAGTATGGTGGTGAAGGGAAGAAGATAAGTCTGGAGGAGCGCATCGGAGGTACCAGACACCCATGCATCTGAATACGATTTCTGACACCGTACAGAGCTTTATTTTGGTAAGATGAACATCTAGCATTTGCTAACGATATTTTATCCTTTTGTTCATTTAGAAATGTCATTTGTTCAAGTAAATAAATATATTGTATAGCACTACATAAAAGATGTGTTTGGAAGATTTTCAAGTAACTCTTCTGTATATTTTAGTCCGTTTTATTTCCCCTGAAAAGGACAACTTCTAGGTTATAAACGCAACAGCTTTCCTGAATTAATTTTGTTACACAAATATAATTCTTACCATACTGTTCTTATCTCCCTAGTCACTTTCTGTTCTTATTTTAGAATATGTAAAGTGCCCTTGCTTTGCAAACACCATGTTCAGACTCCAAGCTCATGCAAATAAAGAAGAATTTATAGTGCGAATAGGATTTACTAATTGGACAGATTTATTTCTTTCATTCCCTAGGAATGTGATCTCTGACCCTAATAGCATGCAAATGCAGCCTCAATTCAGAGGCAGTCGTGGCATGAGAGAGTGAGTTAACTTATTGGTATGTAAGTCAGCTTTCTTATCAAACCTGTGAAAACCACTCAACTGGACAGCCACTAGGCAGATCTCAATACTGTGATTTGCAAACACAGTGACGGCGAAGTATCCATAAGGCTTATTAGTGAAGAAAGTGGAAAATTCCATACACATCATATATTCTTTAGCAGGGATACTGGAACAATTTCTCAGTGCTTCCTAATAAATATTTCGCACATTCACTTCGGTATTTCATTTTATACCTCATTTTTAGATAAACAATCTCCTTCTACAGAGAATTTTCCTTTTCTATGGGAATTTTCTTATGACTGATTCCATTCTTACCTTGAAAAAATTTATGTTGAAGGCATCTGCTGATGAGCCACTTATAAGCTTGGAAAAAGTTTGAAGGCTTTAATAGTTTTGTTTTTTTATTGTTGTTTGTTTTTGACTAAAAGATGATAGCCACCATATAGTTGTTTCTTCATTTATAGTTCAGGAAACTGGAACAAGGCTCAGATAATTTGAAAGCCTTTTTAAAAAATCCTGCAACTTTAATTAATACTATAGTCCTGGTCCAGCATGACTTTCACATTTTGTTCCATTTTTTTCTATTATTACTAAGCCCATCAGGCAGATCTTAGGAGAAATACATGTGAGGGGTTGAACACAAAAGATGCGGTTGAGCCAACACCTAATTTGAGAGAGGATGCTTAGAAAGAGCTGCTCACGTTTCCCCTACAATGGGCAGCCCAGCTGTGCGTTATGACAGAGGTAGAATTATACGTCAACTTTTGTCCTTTACCTTCTGATAATTGGAAAAACTTACCCTAAGAAAGAATGTCTCAACAGCTCCATTCTCATTTCTATTTCCAAGTTGATGACAAGTGGGTGGTATTTAAAAAGAAAAGAATCTACAATTTCTTAGTAAATCAAATCTCGTAAGTTTTAATAAATCTTTGAAAAATATCTTCATATGGCTGATGAATGGTAAAGTTATTCAGGCCTTGAGTGGAACCTATAAAGAAGAGAAGTAAATCTTACCCTTCTTTCTCCTGGCAGTACACACATACTTGGACATGAGAGACTGTTCAAATCAACCAGAAAATAGCAATCTTAATAGAAAAATGGGTGAAGTATGTAAAAACAACTTCCAGAACAGAAAACCCAGAAGAACTAAGAAAAAAAAGCATATGAAATCAGCAAAGAAATGCAAAAATTACCATTTGTTTTATACCAAACTTCTAAAAAGAGGCAAAACTTAGAAGCCAGTTTAGGTCAATTCTTGGTGTGTGTGTGTGTGTGTGTGTGTGTGTGTGTATGAACTCTCATACATTGAACTCTCTACCTTCCCATCAGCAATGCAATGAACTCTCATACATTGCTGGTGGGAAGGTATACAGGGCTGCTGTGAGCAAGGTGGCACTATTTAGTCAAATCAATCACAGGCATACCCTATGACTTAGCAATTCCATTCCTGGGTCTATTTCTTTCCAAAATGCTCACACTTCTCTGGAAGGAAACATGTACAAGGATGTTCACTGCAGTGACAGGAAGTTACTTGCAATTTGGATGAATGAAGAGGGTAAAGGTGGCAGATCCACACCAAGGAGTACCATGGACAGCCGGAAGTAATGGAGTAGACGTACCCAGAGTGACACAGGTGGCAGATCCACGCCAAGGAGTACCATGGACAGCCGGAAGTAATGGAGTAGACGTACCCGGAGCGACACAGGTGGATCTTAAAAGCACACTGCTGGGTAACAAAGAGTTATAACACAGTGTGATTTATATCACAATAACAAATGCAAAAATTGAAAGGAGATGCTTACAAATTACAATATACATTTTTCAAGATACTCTTTTTAAAAAAATACACATTAAATGTATTAGAATGGTCGCCTGTGCAGAGCAGAGCAAAGAAATGAGCTATGGGGAATAAAAGAAAACAGGTGAATAAAAAATAAACAACCAGAACCACAAAAGGAGGAAACTAAAGGGAAAATAAATGGAAGTAAAAAATTGTTTTATTTATTCAGAAGTAGCATGAAGTTAAAGCTGCCAAAGCTAAACTGAAATATGCCCCCACAATTTCCCTCTTCTCTGCTTTGTCAGGGAGAGAGCACACACTTCAACCCTACCTTACATAACTGTGAGTGGTCTGCTATAAACAGATGAGGCTGAGTGCTGGGCAAGGGTGTGCTTGGAGCACAGTAAGAAATGCCACTTATCTGGCTGGGGTTGAATTTCTCAAGACAAGCACACACTGGGATTGGAAAAAAAGAGTCTATCTCTGTTTTTGCCTAGGAGGTGAATGGAAAAAGTGAGTGACTTCACAGACTGCCACTGGCATCAAAGCATTATTTAGGACAGATCAAAAGAGTCCAGGACCTGTAAGCAGTGTCAAATTCTAACTGGGAAATTGAAAAGGTTGTGTATTTCTTCTTGCCAGATCGGTAGATTATGAAAACCTGACCATAAAGATATAGCATAACTTTACTGTGATTCACTCAAAATTGGAACAATTTTCTCTTCTATAAAACTGCTTCACAAAGGAGTACAGAAATTTCCTGCTTCTCCAGTTGCCCTGTCTAATCCTCAACTTTGTTCATGTCTGTCTTATTGCCTGGTCTAGTCTCCTGGTGGTGAAGAAAATTAACAAAAAGAAGTTGCTGAACTATTCATTTTTAAAATTTTTTACTTATTATAGTTCAATGAATATGTCAGAAAAAGCAAAACTACAAAGATAAAATCCATTTCTCTTTAAACAGAGTGTTAAATTAGAAGGAATTTAGCTGTAAAATTATTAGTGATATTTTTCTGGGAAATGACAGTATAACAGAAAATGAGTTGACACTTCTCAAATAGGTACTGGAGATGCTTTGGTGCCCTTCACACACAATCACATATATTCACAGGATTCCCTGCGGTTTCCAGCACAAAGGAGAACTTAATATTAGAGACAGCCAATTTACATCTAGCCCAAGATATATGATTCTGTGAAATATAGTGCATTTCTACAGTTCATACTGTGGCAGTAGAAAATACTATAGGCATCATGATAGCTAAACTCAAAATATATACAATTACATTTTAAGCATATAATTAATATAGCTCATATGCACTGAAGCCAAAAGGTATTTGCAATGACTACATGGAGAAAATATCGAGTCAGTAGAATAGAACAGAGTTTCTCCTGATCCCTCTGTCATTGCTATTTATCTATAACCAGAGTTAGAAATCTAGGTACGCTGTCCATCAAATAGAACAATTCTCTTTTTCTGCATGCCCATTCTGTTAGCTTTCTCCTGGGAAAGTGACCATATAGAAACTTCAAATTATGCCAACAGTAAACTCTTCCCAAAAGTCTACAGAATGTGGAAATACCTGAATCGAGTACAGTTCATTTACTGTTGGTGGAGCAAAGCATATACTTTAACCCATACTATGTTACAGAATTTACTTCCCATCCATTCATTCTACAAGTTATCGTCCTGAAAACACCCAAGTACCAGGAACTACAGATTTCAAAAAACAATATGAGTGATGATCTCTGCTCTCCAGGAGCTGAAGATCTTTTTGTATTAATGTGAGATAGAGTCCTGCTCTGTCACCCAGGCTGGAGTGCAATGGCACGATCTCGGCTCACTGCAACCTCTGCCTCCTGGGTTCAAACAATTTTCCTGCTTCAGTCTTCCAAGCAGCTTGGATTATAGGCTATTGCCACCAAGCCCAGATAATTTTTTGTATTTTTAGTAGAGAAAGGGTTTTGTCATGTTGGCCAGGTTGGTCTCAAACCCCTGACCTCAGGTGATCCACCCACCTCAGCCTCCCAGAGTGCTGGGATTACAGGAGTGAGCCGCTGCACCAGGCCAGAAGCTGAAGATCTTGATGGCACGGTACTAAGGCAGCAGAGGGATGCTGGTATACCAAACAACTATTGCCCTTTTAAAGATCGATAGTTATGAAACTTCAGGTGTTATTCTTGTGTTTCCTGCAATTCAGAGATAATAATTTTAATAGAGAGTACTATTGAGAAATTAGTCAGTACCTTTGCTTTTTGTTCCTACAGGAGAGATCAAAAGAGTTCAGGACCTGTAAGCAGTGTGGAATTCTAACTGAGAAATTGAAAACGTGATGTATTTCTTCAATACACAAAATTTTTATTCAATCAATACAAACAATAAAAAAGTAATATTCCCCTTCACAGTAAGCAGGGTCTGGAATCCCTTGTCCCAGAATTAACAGCTTTTTCTGATTCAGGTCCAGGGGAAGCTCATCTGGAGAGTGGCAGAAGATAGTGAGTTTTGCATTTGGAAGGTGGAGATGAATGAAGCTAAAGAAAGTCAGCAGAGAAATCCATACTGTTTCTACCACATGCCAGAAGTGTCAGGAACATTGATAGGGCAGCTTATGAAGCCAGGGGAAAATTTCTCCCAAATCCAAGTCTGTGATTTAAATTGGGCATTCTACTTTTCTTGTGTTCAAGTGTCATACATCCATTCATACCCATTTCATGAAAATAAACAAAGGTCTGGTTTACAAGATATCCGATTCTTTTTAAAAACCCTTCCACTTATTCCATGAATAGCCAGACAGATTACTTTCTATATCTCACTCTTATGAAATATGAGAATTTTTTTTCATTCAGTTAATATATATTCAGCCCAATCTTATGCCAGACTCTGCATTAGGCACTAGAAGCACAAAAGGAAATTGGACACTCTTCTTGTTCCTGGAAGGTTCCAGCTGAGTGGAGGATACTGGCATGTAAAGGACTAATTAGGCAAACACTTCACACTGTGGGAAACCAAAGAAGAGCAACAAACTCTCCCTCAGGAAGTTAGGAAAGGCTCCTATGGTGGATGTGGTCACCACCTCCGCCACCACCCTCCCTCGGAGGACTGAAGCACTCCCCCTCCAGCTGCCTCATCAAGATAAGGCTCCTTCCCAGGAGCAGACCACATGGGAAATCCTACCCCTTTGCCCCAGTTCAAGACAACTTTGCAGCATCATTGCAGCTTCCTGGCTCCCAGGAGGATTGACTGAGGCCTTTGTTATGACTGCATCAGCAGTTGGCATTCCCCCTTCCAACCCAGGAGTAGGCAAACTGTCTGAAAAGACTGGAGAGTAAACGCTTTAGGCTTTGCAGGCCACATAGGTCAATTTCTGTCTGGTATTCTATTTTTTTTACAACCCATTGAAAATGTAAAAACTGTTCTTTCTTAGCTCAGGGCCAAATACAAGCAGATTTGGTTTGTGGATTTCTGTTCCTCCCTAAGCAGCTTTCCTCACCCGCCCTCCACAGCTGTTCATCTCAAAGTGACTTCCCAATAGTCATCCTACAAGTTAATCTCTGTCTCAAGTCCACTTCCCGGGGAGCCTGAGGATTACAGTTTGGCAGAGGAAGTACTTAGTACCCACAGGTTTAACCAGGTGCTGACATTGAACTTTACCTATGCCCTGTGGTCCTGAAAAGTGGCTTTCCAGAATTTCCCACCCTTTTTGTGTTCTGGGAAAGGGTTTACGGCAAAGAACCTCCTCCCCAGATGACGCATGAGACTCAAAATTCACTCTTTTTCCTAACTCACAAATGTTTCTGTATACAAGGCCAGACCCTGAAAATCTGTCTTTGTTTCATAAATAATTAGCTGAACTGTTTGTTCATCCCCAGAAAACTAGCTTGACACAGAGATAAACATTCTTGTTCATCTTGTCAGAAGCATTCCAACCAGGACAACTTGAATAAGGGCTGGGTAAAGTAAGGCTGAGACCTACTGAAGCAGGAAATTTCCCTGACCCTGTTGTGGAACTCACGACAGGGGTGCTCCCTTTACTCAGCCCACAGCTCTCGACTCCTCGTGGGAGGGAGTAAGCAAGTCGACAAGGCAGGAACTGGAGTACTTGAGTGCTGGAATCAGCCAGCCGCTTCATCAGCCACAAGAACTCCATTCACTCAGACCCGCTGCGATCCACCCGCCTTGGGAGAGGGCACACAGGTGAGTGTGGGCAAATGTGGGGGATATTATTGCTGATAAAAATGGCTCTCAGTGGGAACAGGAGCTGTAAAGGGGATGGAGCAAGAAGGTAATCTTACCCTGAAGTCTAGCCATCTCCTGCCAAATTCCTCTCTGAAGTTACCAGAGAAGCTGTCAATCTGTCCCTCTGAAGTCAAGTTGCTTCTCTCCAACATTCAGCCTTAGTGGCCAACATCCAGCTCCTTCTCTTCTCTGCCTGCTGGGTTTGGGGTTTTTATAGGCACAGGATGGGGCAGGGTGGGGCTATGGTTGGTTTTGGAAAAGGCAACATTCAAGCAGGGAAACAGTGATGTAAGTTCTTGCTTTGGGCTGCAGTCTCAGGCTTTTTTGGCTTGAGGATGGGGCCCTTGCCAGAGACCCGCCCTCTTTGGCCCAGAATTTCCCTGCTTTCTGTCCCTATCACTACTGGGCTACATTCCCAGGAGATTAGCCATTCTGAGTGACCAGATAAGATAGGAGGTTGGCATAAAATACAAGTCATGAAGACCTTGCTGATAAAACAGCTTGCAGGACTGGGCGCAGTGGCTCACGCCTGTAATCCCAGCACTTTGGGAGGCCGAGGCGGGTGGATCACGAGGTCAAGAGATCGAGACCATCCTGGTCAACATGGTGAAACCCCGTCTCTACTAAAATACAAAAAATTAGCTGGGCATGGTGGTGCGTGCCTGTAATCCCAGCTACTCGGGAGGCTGAGGCGGGAGAATTGCCTGAACCCTGGAGGCGGAGGTTGTGGTGAGCCGAGATCGCACCATTGCACTCCAGCCTGGGTAACAAGAGAGAAACTCTGTCTGAAAAAAAAAAAAAAAACAGCTTGCAGAAAAGAAGCCAGCCAAAATCCACCAAAACCAAGATGGCGACACGAGTGAGCTCTGGTTGTCCTCACTGCTCATTATAAGACATTAGCATGCAAAAAGACGCTCCCACCAGTGCCATGACAGTTTACAAATGCTATGGCAATGTCAGGAAGTTACCCTATAGGGTCTAAAAAGGGGAGGAACCCCCAGTTTCAGGTATTGCCCACCCCTTTCCCAGAAAACTCATGAATAATCCACCTCTTGTTTAGTATATAATCAAGAAATAACTGTTAGTATCCTTAGTCAAGCAGCCCATGCTGCTGCTCTGCCTATGGAATAGCCATTCTTTTTTTTTTTTTTTTTTGAGATGGAGTCTCCCTCTGTCACCAGGCTGGAGTGCAGTGGCACAATCTTGGCTCACTGCAACCTTTGCCTCCCGAGTTCAAGCTCCTCTGCCTCAGCCTCCTGAGTAGCTGGAACTACAGTCATGCACCACAATGCCCAGCTAATTTTTTGTGTGTTTTTAGTAGAGATGGAGTTTCACCATGTTGGCCAGGATGGTCTGGATCTCTTGATCTCGTGGTTCACCCCCTTCAGCCTCCCAAAGTGCTGGAACTATAGGCATGAGCCACCGCACACAGCCTGGAATAGCCATTCTTTTATTCCTATACTTACTTTTTTTTTTTTTTTTTTTTTTTTTTTGAGACGGAGTTTCACTCTTGTTACCCAGGCTGGAGTGCAATGGCACGATCTCAGCTCACCGCAACCTCTGCCTCCTGGGTTCAGGCAATTCTCCTGCCTCAGCCTCCTGAGTAGCTGGGATTACAGGCATGCGCCACCATGCCCAGCTAAGTTTTTGTATTTTTAGTAGAGACGGGGTTTCACCATGTTGACCAGGATGGTCTAGATCTTTTGACCTCGTGATCCACCCGCCTCGGCCTCCCAAAGTGCTGGGATTACAGGCTTGAGCCACCGCGCCCGGCCTATTTCTATACTTTCTTAATAAACCTGCTTTCACTTTATTCTGTGGACTGGCTCTGAATTCTTTCTTGCACAAGATCCAAGAACCCTCTCTTGGAATCTGGATTGGAATCTCTTTCCAGTAACAATCTGACCAACTGAGTCTCCCCTGATTATAAAAAAAAAATCCTATCTGTGAAGTCATCTCACATATAGCTTAGACAAGCTCTTTGTTATAAAATCTAAGGCAAAAGCACCCTGCTGACACACTCTGATCCTCAGATCTGCAGTGCTCTCACTATTGCAAGATTCCAAATAAAATCAGTCTCCTTACCTGTTCTGGGTTTTAGTTTTTGTCTTTGTTTTTGCCTTTGCCTTTGACGGTGAGAAGAAGAAACATAAGGCTGCAGGCAGAAGAAACATAAGGTTCAAAGCACAAAATACAAAAGGATCTGATATTGTCACAGACTGAGAGATTTGATGTGGAGACAGTGTGGAGCTCTGGTGGGGGCCAGAGTGCAAGGCTGGAGTCGTAAGTTGGAACAGAATGAAGGGCCTTGCATATCAAACCAAGCATTCAACTCTTAATGTGGTCATGTTCCTGAGGACCTTGATGCTGTCCCCTCCTGGAGATAAAGTAGCTTGGCCACCATTCAGGCAAAAATTGTTCCTGCAATGAAGAAAAAGATAGACCTTAAAAGTTATCACCAAGAAAACATGGTCCCCTAAAACAGAGGACTTCAACTGACAAACCCTTAAAATCTTTAGAAGAATTTTAGAAAAATTCTACTTGTACATTTTTAATGTAGGTATCTACTTGTACATTTTTAAGTTGATATTTAAGATTTATCTTTAAAAAAGTAAACAGTAACATGTAATTTCAGACATATTGTAAATATCAACATTTTCAAATAAAATCTTTTTATCAGATTTTTTAAAGTATGCAGCAGAATCTAAATACACTAGATTTATTCATTTTTAAAAAAAGATGAATAGACACTTTTCTAATTTTATACAGTTTCTTTATTTTTTTGAACTTTCCTATCTCATTTCACCAATAAATTTTAGACTAATTTAATACATTTTTGTGCTGAAAGGTTTTTTAGTGATTATTCTATCCATACATTTTTGCTACAAAAATATGTATATATTTTTTTCCTGTGTCCACAAGAATCTAAGAGATTTGAAGATTTTTTTCTTCTATAAACAACTGCTTAAAACAACATAAATTATATTAACAAATTTGATGTAATTATTAAAGATAAAAAATTAAATTTATTGAAAACACACCTCATACTGACACGGATCAAACTGATTTATTTTGGGCTAGTTTATGTATCTGTCAGTGGATATTAGTTATTACTGGAAAGAGTCTTCAACATCCAATCTATTTTTATTTTTACTTCATAGAGATGAACAATGAGCAAACTTGATCAGAAAAAAAGTAAATGGGAAAGAGTTTTCTTATGACAGTGTCTCTCAGTTCTTCAAATTCTTCTGAATTTTATACCAAAAAAACACAGTAGTTTATCATCAAAAATTATTTTTAGTAATATGTCAATGGATAATTTGTAAGCTACCCCTTCTGTTGTAATGAAAGCAAACAAAAAGAAACCAATTCATTTGAAAATAGTCTTGTTATTCTATTATTAGAGCTACTGGTGCCCTAAGTTTCTGAGAGGAAGAGTGCTAAGAGCACAGTCTTTACCGAGACCCAATGACCGGCCTACACCAGCGACTCTTTCAGTGAAAGGTGTTTTGTTTAATTCAATACATTCAGGCAGGGAGGGAGAAATTAAAATATTCAATTCAATGCATCTCTGAAACCTGTTCACATCCAGGAACAAAATGCAGTGTTATGCTTATTTAATTAGTAGCAGATATCTACCATATAACCAAATTAAGCAAGCCAACTCACATTTAATAATGTCAGCCATCAGCCACTCTAAAAAAAAAATCAGACTTCAAGTTTTAACTTACAATAAAAGGATAATATACATAATTTCAGAAATATAAAAATCATTGTGAAATAAATTAGAAGTCAGATCTTGTAACGTAAGTTACTAAAAGCAACAAAGACTACAGTTTTTCATAATGTAATTTATTTTCTAATAAATTGACAAAGTGATCAAATGGCATTTTTCTTTCTTAGTGTACAAGACTAAATTATGAGTTATTTATAAAGTCAGGAGTCTGATATACATATATATATATGAACTATGTATAAAATGTAGTAAGCAAATGTATAATCAAAATTCCCTATGTATTTTATTTTTAAAAATATATGTACTACTAAAGTTTACTTAATCCAGCAGTTGGTTTCAATTATGTTTTCCTGGTAGGAAGTAGAAAATATTAAATATTTTAGAGATGGAAAAAACATAAGGCTGACAGAAATCAGAATAATTATTTTATGCAATGATTTGAGAAAAACAAGTTTAACTACTTTAGCAAATGATAAACTCCAATTTGAAAAAAAAAGTAACAGTTTTTATTTAGTATCTTAAAGAATTTTACAGTCCCAGAGCACTTTTCAGTTGCATATAAAGGAATCAACAGCCTAATTTGTAGTCATTTGGCTCCTCACTTCAAGCTAACAACAGCTTGAAGCTGACGGTGTCAAGCCAGCGTATCAACGCCAGTTTTCTTCCAGCAGCATGTGCTCACTTCATGTCTGTAACACATTTTGGTAATTCATGCAATATTTCAAATTTTGCATTATTAGTATTACATCTTTTATGATGATCTATGTTGGTGATTTTTTTTTGAGACAGACTCTTGCTCTGTCGCTCAGGCTGGAATGCAGTGATGTGATTACAGCTCACTGCAATCTCCATCTCCCAGGTTCAAGAGATTCTTCTACCTCAGCCTCCCAAGTACCTAGGATTACAGGTTCCCACCACCATGCGTGGCTAAATTTTTTTTTGTTGTTGTTATTTTTAGTAGAGACAAGGTTTCACCATGTTGGCCAGGCTGGTCTCATACTCCTGGACTCAGGAGATCCACCCACCTTAGCCTCCCAAAGTGCTGGGATTATAGGCATGAGTCACCGCAGCCAGCCATGATTTTTTATAGTACTATTGTCATTGTAATGGCACATGAAAGATGGCAAATTTAATCGATAAACACTGTGTGTGTTCTGACTGCTTCACAGACCAGCCATTGCCCCATCTTTCTTCCTCTTTTTGGGCTTTCCTATTCCCTGAGACATAACAATATTGAAATTGGGCCAATTAACCTACAAATATCCTCTAACTGTTCAAGTGAAAGGAAGCATCACATATCTCTTACTTTAAATCAAGAGTTAGAAACAAGCAAGCTTATGAGGAAGTCACGTTGAAAGTCAAGACGAGCTGAAAGTTAGGCCTCTGTGTCAAACAGCTAGCCAGGTAGTGAATGCAAAGGAGAAGTTCTTGAAGGAAATGAAAAGTGCTATTCCAATCAATACACGAATAATGAGAAAGCAAAACATCCTTATTGCTGATATGGGAAAAGTTTTAGTGGTCTGGAGAAAAGATCAAGCCATCCGCAACATTCCCTTAGGTCAAAGCCTAATCCAGAGCAAGGCTCTGCCTCTCCTGAATCCTACCAAGACTGAGAGGTTAGGAAGCTGCAGGTGAAAGGTTGGAAGCTAGCAGAGATTGGTTCATGAGGTTTAGGGAAATAAACCATATTTATTACATAAAAATACAAAGTGAAGCCGCAAGTGCTGATGGAAAAGCTGCAGCAAGTTACCCAGAGGATCTAGCTAAGATCATTGATGGAGGTAGCTATGCTCAACAACATATTTCCAATGTAGAAAAAACAGCCTTCTATTGGAAGAAGATGCCCCCTACAACATTCATAGCTAGAAAGAAGTCAATGCCTGGCTTCAGAGTTTCAAAAGACAGGCTGACTCTTTTGTTAGAAGCTAATGCAGCTGGTTATTTTAAGTTGAAGCCAATGCTCATTGACCATTCCAGATATCATAGGACCTTTAAGAATTACGTTAAATTTACTGTGCCTGGCTCTACAAGTGCATCAACGAAGACTGGATGACAGTATATTTATTTACGACATAGTTTACTGAATATTTAAAGCCCACCGTTGAGACTTAGTGCTAAGAAATATGATTCCTTTCAAAGTACTACTGCTCACTGACAATGCACCTAGTCACCCAAGCACTCTGGGAAAGATGTACAGAGAGTTTTTGTGCCTGCTAATATAGCATCCATTCTGAATTCCATGAATCAAGGCGCAATTTTGACTTTCAAGTCATTATAAGGCTACAGCTGCCAGAGACAGTAATTTCTCTGATGGATCTGGGCAAAGTAAATTGAAAAACTTCTATAAAGAATTCACCATTCTAAATGTTATTAAGAACATTTGTGATTCATGGGAAGAGGTCAAAATATCAACATCAAAAGAAGTTTGGAGGAAGTTGATTCCGACCCTCATGGAGACTTTGTGGGGTTTAAGATTTCAACAGCAGAAATAACTGCAGATGTGGTGGACATAGCAAGAGAACGAGAATTAGAAGTGGAGCCTGAAGATGTGATTGAATTACCACATCTCATAATCAAACCTGAACAGATGAATAGCTGTTTCTTGTGAATAAGCAAAGAAAGTAGTTTCTTAAGATGGGAATGTACACCTGGTGAAGATGCTGTGATTGTTAAAATTACAACAAAGGATCTGAATATGACACAAACTCAGGTGATAAAGGAGTAGCAGAGTCTGACAGGATCGTTGACTCTAATTTTGAAAGAAGTTCTTCTGTGAGTAAAATGGTATCAAGCAACATTGCATGCTAAAGAGAAATCTTCTATGAAAGGAAGAGTCAATCGATGTAGCAAAGTGCGTTGCTGTCTTATTTTAGGAAATTGGTACAGACACCTCAGTCTTCAGCAACCCCCATCCCGATCAGTCAACGGCCATCAGCACTGAAGCAAGACCCTCCTCCAACGAAAAGATTATGACTGGCTGAAGGCTCAGTTGATCCTTAGAATTTTTAGCAATAAAGTTTTTTTAAATAAGCGCATTTTTTAGACATAATACCATTGCACACAATAGACTACAGTATAGTGTAAATACAACTTTTATACTTACTAGAAAACCAAGAATTCATGTGACTTGCTTTTCTGTGATATTTGCTTTATTGTGGTGGTCTGGAAGCAAACCCTTAGTATCTCCAAGGTATTCCCATAACAAGGAAACGAAGGAAGGTATGAGGTATTTGGCAAAATTGTTATGTCTTATTCTATGTCACAAGAGATTTTGTATTATATGCCTCTTTATAATACTTCCATTAAAGAATAAAAGGGTTTCACCTTTTTATGACACATACACAAAAGGGAAAAATTGTAATGGGGCATCATTACAGTCAATGATCTCAGTATAAAAGAGAGGGTTACTTCTCCCGCAGATAGGCCATGGCCAGTCCATTCCAGGAGCTAGTCTCCTGAGACAGGGATGGGAAGGAATGTGATGAGGATGGTTGCTGGGGATGAGCAGTGGCAACATAGCTGTTCAATCACCAGAACTAACTCCAGAAAAGAAACTCTTCCCATTGTAGAGCTGAAAAAAAAACAGGATTATCAATAGTTATTTATTGTTTTTGTTTTGTTTTGGAGATAGGGTCTCACTCTGTTGCCCAGGCGGTGAGATCTGGTGCAATCACAGATCATTGCAGCCTTGAACTCCCTGGGCTCAGGTGGTCCTCCCACCACAGCCTCCAGAGTAGGTGGGACTACAGCATGCACCACCATGCCTGGCTAATTTTTGTATTTTTTGTAGAGACAGAGTTTTGCAATGTTGCCCTGGTTGATCTCAATCTCCTGGGTTCAAGCAATCTGCCCACCTTGGCCTCCTAGGGTGCTGGGATTATAGGCATGAGCCATGGTGCCTGGCCAATAGTTGTTTATTACTTAATATTTGTGGCAGGAAGATAAAACGGACTTCATTGAAAAACTCTTTAGGCTTGGTCTGTATCTTGGACTTCTGAGTATTTTACTCACTGCCATGTAAAGGAACCCATAACTCCTTTAGGGCCTATGAAGTAGAAGGGAGTCTCTCTTTTGGCTATCACTTTATGTAAATTAGGTGATATATAATTTTATACTTTAAAATTATTACAAATGATACACAAAACATATACAGATGCTCTTCTGCTTATGATGGTGTTATGTCCTGATAAGCCCATCATAAGTTGAAAGTATAGTAAGTTGAAAAATGCATTTAATAAACCTAACCTACTGTACATCATAGTTTAGCCTAGCCTACCTTAAATATGCTCAGAATGCTTATATTAGCTTAAAGTTGGGCAAATTATCTAACACAAAGCCTATTTCATAATAAGATGTTGAATATTTCATGGAATTTATTAAATTTTCTACTGAAAGTGAAAAGCAGAATGCTGGTATGGATACTTCAGGTACAGTTTCTGTTGAAGACATTGCTTTCACACCATTGCCGAGTTGAAAAATTGTTAAGTCAAACTATTGTAAGTTGGGGACTGTTCAAATATAAAACATACAACAAACAAAAGAAAGGGTTTGGTTTTCAAAATTGGAATTCTTATATGTTTTTCACATTTATTATGATTAAAAAAATGAAAAAAAGAAGGAAATTTCTTTCTAGACAAAACCTAGCAGAATCTCTACTTGAGTACTTTAATTGCCATTGGAAAAAGTTAATCTTGCAATATTTTATATTAAATCTAATAATTAGTTCTATAGTTAATTAAAATTTCATTACCAAGCAGATATAAAAAGCACAGCTTATTTGAAGTATTTATTATTCCTTCTTGAATTGCTAATGAATTAAAGCCTCAAGTGCATCTGTATTAAAGTCACCTTCCTGCTCATCAAACTACATGCTCAGAAAGTAATATGTTAAAACCAAGAGTCTTCATATATTTGTTGCTATTATTTTTGTTGACTAACTAGTGAATGTAAATTTATTCTGTGGTACTTTCTGGAAAATTAACTACTGTTTCCATTAACATCATCTTTTCCAGTCCAGTTGCGTTAGTAATTAAGATTCTATTTGAAGTTCATTTTCATTTAAGCATATTATAACTTTTGTCAACATTTTTCTCATCATCAAAAGGTCAATGCAAAGTCATGTCAATAGCATTAACTGTTCTGATCTGTAGACTTCATGGAAAAAGATGTTATTTCACCCTCTGAATTTTAGTTTATATTCCTTAATCCATTTAAAACAGATTTAAAAGAATCTAATCATTTATAAAAAAAATATCAGTGGTGGCTGACGAGATGGCCAAATAGGAATAGCTCCAGTCTGTAGCTCCCAGCGAGATCAATGCAGAAGGCAGGTGATTTCTGCATTTCCAACTGAGGTACCCAGCTCATTTCACTGGGACTAGATCATGGGTGCAGCCCACAGAGGGCAAGTTGATGCAGAGTGGGCTGTCGCCTCACCCAAGAATCACAGAGAGTCAAGGAACTCCCTCCCCTAGCCAGGGGAAGACATAAGGGACTGTGCCATGAGGAACAGTGCATTCTGGCTCAGATACTTTTTCCATGGACCAGGAGATTCCCTTGGGTGCCTACACCACCAGGACCCTGTGTTTCAAGCACAAAACTAAGCAGCCATTTGGGCAGACACTGAGCTAGCTGCAGGAGTTCCTTTTCATATCCTAGTGGCACCTGGAAATTCCACATCCACCTGGAAATACAGAATCATTTACTCCCCTGGAAAGGGGGCTGAAGCCAGGGAGCCAAGTGGTCTACCACAGCAAATCCCACCCCCACAAAGCCCAGCAAGCTAAGATCCACTGGCTTGAAATTCTCGCTGCCAGCAGGGTACTCAAGCTTGGTGGGTGGAAAGGCATCTGCCATTATGAGGCATGAGTAGGTGGTTTTCCCCTCACAGTATAAACAAAGCCACTGGGAAGTTCAAACTGGACAGGGCACACTGCAGCTCAGCACAGCCACTGTAGCCAGACTTGCTCTCTAAGTTCCTCCTCTCTGGGCAGGGATTCTCTGAAAGAAACGCAGAGCCTCACTGAGAGGCTTATAGATAAAACTCCCATCTCCCTGGGACAGAGCACCTGGGGGAAGGGGTGGCTGTGGGCACAGCTTCAGCAGACTTAAATGTTCCTGCCTACTGGCTCTGAAGAGAGCAGCAAATCTCCCAGCACAGTGCTTGAGTTCTGCTAACAGGATAGACTACCTCCTCAAGTGGGTCCTTAACTCCTGTGCCTCCTGACTGAGAGACATCTCCCAGCAGGGGTTGGCAGACACCTCATACAGGAGAGCTCCAGCTGGATTCTGGCAGGTGCTTTTCTGGGATAAAGCTTCCAGAGGAAGAAAGAGGCTCCACTAGTGATACCCAGGCAAACAGGGTTAGGAGTGAACCTCCAGCAGACTCCGTCAGGGGCCTGACTGTCAGAAAGAAAACCAGCAAACAAAGGAATAACATTAACATCAACAAAAAGGACATCCACACCAAAACCCCATCTGAAGGTCACCAACATTGAAGACCAAATGTAGATAAATCCATAAAGATGAGGGAAAAACCAGTGCAAGAAGGCTGATAATTCAAAAAATGAGGACACCTCTTCTCCTCCAAAAAATCATAATTCCTTACCAGCAAGGGAACAAAACTGGATGGAAAATGAGTTTGACAAATTGACAGAAGTAGGTTCAGAAGGTGAGTAATAACAAACTCTTCTGAGCTAAAGGAGCATGTTCTAACCCAATGCAAGGAAGCTAAAACCTTCAAAAGGTTAGAGGAATTGCCAACTAGAATAACCAGTTTAGAGAAGAACATAAATGACCTGATGGAGCTGAAGAACACAAAAGTATTAACAGCCAAATCTATCAAGCAGAAGAAAGGATAACAGAGATTGAAGATGAACTTAATAGAATAAAGTGTGAAGACAGGTAGAGAAAAAAGAATGAAAAGGAATGAACAAAGCCTCCAAGAAATATAGGACAATGTGAAAAGACCAAACCCACATTTGATTGGTGTACCTGAAAGTGACGAACAGAATGGAACCAAGTTGGAAAACACTCTTTAGGACATTATCCAGGAGAACTTCCCAACCTAGCAAGACAGACCAACATTCAAATTTAAGAAATACAGAGAACACCACAGATACTCCTTGAGAAGAGCAACCAGAAGACACATAATTGTCAGAATCACCAAGGTTGAAATGAAGGAAAAAGTGGTAAGGGCAGCCAGAGAGAAAGCTCTGGTTACCCACAAAGGGAAACCCATCAGACTAATAGCAGATCTCTCAGCAGAAACCCTACAAGCCAGAAGAGACCAGGGGCCAATATTTAACATTCTTAAAGAAAAAAATTCTACCCAGAATTTCATATGCAGCCAAACTAAGCTTCATAAGTGAAGGAGAAATATCATTTACAGACAAGCAAAGGCTGAGATAATTTTGTCACCACCAGGCCTGCCTTACAAGAGCTCCTGAAGGAAGCACTAAATATGGAAAGGAAAAGCTTATACCAATCACTGCAAAAACATACCAAAATGTAAAGCCCATTGACATTTTGAAAAACTGCATCAACTAATGGGCAAAATAACCAGCTAGCATCATAATGACAGGATGGATCAAATTCCCACATAACAATATTAGCCTTAAATGTAAATGGGCTAAATGCCCCAATTAGAAGACACAGACTGGCAAATTGGATAAAGAGTCAAGATCCATTGGAGTGCTGTATTCAGGAAACCCATCTCATGTGCAAAGACACACATAGGCTCAAAATACAGGGATGGAGGAATATTTACCAAGCAAATGGAAAGCAAAAATAGCAGGGGTTGCAATCCTGATAAAACAGACTTTAAACCAACAATGATCTAAAAAGACAAGGAAGGGCATTATATAATGGCAAAGGGATCAATGCAACAAGAAGAGCTAACTATCCTAAATATATATGTACCCAATACAGGAGCACCCAGATTCATAAAGCAATTTCTTAGAGACCTACAAAGAGACTTAGACTCCCAGATAATAATAGTGGGAGACTTTAACACCCCACAGTCCATATTAGACAGATCAACGAGACAGAAAATTAACAAGGATATTCAGAACCAGAAATCGGCTCTGGATCAAGAAGACCTAATAGGAATGTATAGAATTCTCCACCCCAAATCAACAGAATATACATTCTCCTCAGCACCACATAGCACTTATTCTAAAATTGACCACATAATTGAAAGTAAAACACTCCTCAGCAAATGCAAAATAAAGGAAATCACAACAAACAGTCTCTCAAACCACAGTGCAATCAAATTAGAACTTAGGATTAAGAAACTCACTCAAAACCACATAAATACATGGAAACTGAACAACCTGCTCCTGAATGACTCCAGGGTAAATAATAAAATGAAGGCAGAAGTAAATAAGTTCTTTGAAATCAATGAGAACAAAGACACGACATACTATAATCTCTGGGACACAGTTAAAGCAGTATTTAGAGGAAAATTTATAGTACTAAATCCCCAAAGGAAAAAGCAGGAAAGATCTAAAATCAGCACTCTAATATCACAATTAAAAGAACTAGAGAAGCAAGAGCAAACAAATTCAAAAACTAGCAGAAGACAAGAAATGACTAAGATCAGAGCAGAACTGAAGGAGATAGAAACACAAAAAACTCTTCAAAAATCAATAAACCCAGGAGTTGCTTTTTGAAAAAGTTAACAAAATAGATAGACACTACTTAAATTAATAAAGAAGAAAAGATAGAAGAATCAAATATCCCAGCACTTTGGGAGGCCGAGACAGGTGGATCATGAGGTCAAGAGATTGAGACCATCCTGGTCAACATGGTGAAACCCCATCTCTACTAAAAATATGAAAAATTAGCTGGGCATGGTGGCACGTGCCTGTAATCCCAGCTACTCAGGAGGCTGAGACAGGAGAATTGCCTGAACTCAGGAGGCGGAGGTTGCGGTGAGCCGAGATCGCGCCATTGCGCTCCAGCCTGGGTAACAAGAGCGAAACTCCGTCTCAAAAAAAAAAAAATGATAAAAGGGACATCACCACTGATCCCACAGAAATATAAACTACCAACAGATAATACTATAAATATCTCTATGAAAATAAACTAGAAAATCTAGAAAAAAAATGTATAAATTCCTGGATACATCCACCCTCCCAAGACTAAACCAGAAAGAAGTCAAATCCCTGAATAGACCAATAACAAGTTCTGGAATTGAGGCAGTAATTAATAGCCTACCAACAGAAAAAAAAAGCCCAGGACCAGGTGGATTCATAGCCAAATTCTACCAGAGGTACAAAGAGGAGCTGGTACCGTTCCTTCTGAAACTATTCCAAACAATTGAGAAGGTGGAACTCCTGCCTAACTCATTTTATGAGGTCAGCAGCATCTTGATACCAAAACCCGGCAGAGACAACAAACAAGAAAATTTCAGGACAATATCCTTCATGAATATCAAAGTGAAAATCCTCAATGAAATACTGGCAAAACAAATCTAGCAGCATATCAAAAAGCTTACCCACCACGATCAAGTCAGGTTTATACCCGGGATGCAAGGCTGCTTCAACAGACACAAATCAGTAAATGTAATCCATCACATGAACAGAACCAATGGCAAAAACCACATGATTATCTCAATAGATGAAGAAAAGTCCTTTGATAAAATTCAACATGTATTCATGCTAAAAACTCTCAAAAACAAGGTATTTATGGAACATATCTCAATATAATAAGAGCTGTTTATAATAAACTCACAGCCAATATCATACTAAATAGGCAAAAGCTGGACGCATTCCCTTTGAAAATCGGTACAAGACAAAGATGCCCTCTCTGATCACTCCTATTGGAAGTTCTGGCCAGGGCAATCAGGCAACAGAAAGAAATAAAGGCTATTTATATAGATAGAAAGGAAGTCAACTGTCCTGATTACAGATAACATGATTGTATATGTAGAAAACCCCATTGTCTCAGCTCAAAATCTTTTTAAGCTGATAAGCAAATTCAGCAAAGTCTCAAGATACAAAATCAATGTGCAAAAATCACAAGCATTCCTATACACCAATAACAGACGAACAGAGAGCCAAATCATGAGTGAACTCTCATTCACAACTGCTACAAAGAGAATAAAATACCTAGGAATACAACTTACAAGGGATGTGAAGGACCTCTTTAAGGAGAACTATTTAAAGCTGGAAAATAAGAGGAAATAAGGAACTAAGAGAGGACACAAACAAATGGAAAAACATTACATGCTCATGGATAGGAAGAATTAATATGGTGAAAATGGCCATACTACCAAAAGTAATTTATAGATTCAGTGCTATCCCCATCAAGCGATCATTGTCTTTCTTTACAGAATTAGAAAAAAACTACTTGTAATTTCATGTGGAACCAAAAAATAGCCCGTATAGCCAAGAAAATCCTCAGCAAAAAACGAAACTGGAGGCATCACACTACCTGACTTCAAACTATACTACAAGGCTACAGTAACCAAAACACCATGGTACTGGTACCAAAACAGATATGCAGACAAATGCAACAGAACAGAGACCTTGGAAATAATGCCAAACATCTACAACCATCTGATCTTTGACAAACCTGAAAAAAACAAGCAATCAGAACAGGATTTTCTATTTACTAAACGGTGTTAGGAAGACTGGCTAGTCATATGCAGAAAACGGAAATTGGACCCCTTTCTTACACATTATACAAAAATTAACTCAAGATGGATTACATACTTAAATGTAAGACCTAAAACCATAAAAACTCTAGAAGAAAATATAGGCAATACCATTCAGGGAATAGGCATGGGCAAAGACTTCATGACTAAAACACCAAAAGGAATAGCAGCAGAAAGCAAAATTGACAAATGAGATATAATTAAACTAAAGAGCTTCTGTGCAGCAAAAGATACGGTCATCACAGTGAACAGGCAACCTACAGAATGGGAGAAAATTCTGCAATCTATCCATCTGACAAAGGGCTAATATCCAGAATCAACAAAGAGCTTAAATAAATTTACAAGAATTAAACTACCCCATCAAAAAGTGGGCAAAGAATGTGAATGATACTTCTCAAAAGAATACATTTATGCAGCCAACAAACATATGGGGGAAAAAAAGCTTATTATCACTACTCATTAGAGAAATGCAAATCAAAACCACAACAGATACCATCTCATGCTAGTTAGAATGGCGATCATTAAAAAGTCAGGAAATAACAGATGCTGGAGAGGATGTGGAGAAACAGGAATACTTTTACACTGTTGCTGGGAGTGTAAATTAGTTCAATCATTGTGGAAGACAGTGTAGTGATTCCTCAAGGATCTAGAACCAGAAATACCATTTTACCCAGCAATCCTATTACTGGGTATATACCCAAAGCATTATAAATCATTCTACTATAAAGACACATCCACACGTATGTTTATTGCAGCACTGTTCACAATAGCAAAGATTGAAACCAACCCAAATGCCCATTAATGATAGACTGGATAAAGAAAATGTGGCACATATATACCATGGAATACTATGCTGCCATAAAAATGAGTTCATGTCCTTTTCAGGGACAAGGATGAAACTGAAAACAATCATTCTCAGCAAACTAACACAGAAACAGAAAACAAAACACCACATGTTCCCACTCATAAGTGAGAGTTGAATAATGAGAACACATGGACACAGGGAAGGGAACATCACACACGGGGGCCCATTGGGGATGGAGTTCTATGGAGGAATGCCTCATGCAGATGACAGGTTGAGGGGTGCAGCACACCACCATGGCACGTGTATACCTATGTAACAAACCTGCATGTTCTGCACATGTATCCCAGAACTTAGTAAAGTTTAATGTAAAACATCAGAGTTTTTGTAGTTTCTTGAGATATGCAAATATCTTACTTTGAAACCAAATACATTATGTACAAATCAAAATGCATATAACATATTTTATTAATAGTAAATTTTATGAAGATCACTTTCTGTATTTATGAAGCCATGAAAAACATTCCTTAAAGGGTTTAAGATGCTCTTTGTTGTGGAAACTTTTTACTGCTAATTATTAAAAGCCAACTAAAGAAAACTATTATGGTTATGGACAGTAGAGCAGACTTAAAATTATAAATATAACAAGGTGAATTTTTCCCACTCAAAGCATGAGTAAGACATTTTGATGAGGGGTATGAAGTGTCTGGAATTCTATGTTTCTACATAAAAACCACTGTATAAGTCTCAAATTCTAAATTCATTTCAAGGAAAGACATGAAGGACAGGGAGAAGGAGGCTCAAACCAAGTCTGCCTATTATTGGGATGAAATGCATAACGTCGCTGACATTCAACCTCTGCTGAGCTGCAGAATCAACAGTTTCATCAAGTTCAGCCTATAAAGCCAATGTTCATTTCCCATCACTTTCTCAGCTTTTTTAGACCATGTTCCCACAGAGTTCTGCAGAAGCATCTACACTGCTACTCAAGAAGAGAGACGGGCTGATGCCATGTGGGAGGCAAACCCTGTGAGTGGGGCTCTAGTTATTTGTCATTGTTCCAACCAGATAAGCTCTGTTTTTATCTTTTTTATGCAATGAAGCTCCCAGTAAACCATTGTGTAAAGAGAAAGAGAATTACACTCCTAAAAATGACACTGAAATATCATAGCTATATTCCAGTATCACAAAAAGATACTGAAATCGTATTATTAAAATGCAGAGGTGATCTTATCTCATATCCACAATTTACAGAAGATGCTGAGGCCCTGAAAGGTTAATGCTTTCCCCAGGACCACAGTGTGACTCCTTGACAAAGCCACGATGGAACCCAAGTCACTTCAAATCCAGTGTTGTCTTCAGTTGACCATTTGCTAACATCACTGCCTTATAGGCCCAAACCGTCCATTTTCTAGGCTATACTTCTGTAGTTCCATCATATACACTCAAGTGCTGTGCTCTCTAGACACCTCACCATTCTCATTTCCTCTACTTACATTCCAATTTCACAGGTTTCCTCCTAATAAAAAGGACCCAGGATTCTATATAACACACTGATGTATTCAGACACTTTCTAAGTACAGTGAGATGACGCCTCATTTTTTTCTAGGCACAAACTTATCTTTTGTGTCATTTTATGGTAGAAATGCAAGTGTCAGATGCTACTCTCAGGGCTGTCTCCAAACTTCTGTCACTTTAGGAATAGAAAGGACAAAGGCTATGAAATGCCACCTCAGAGTTAGTAAAATAAAAGCATGAGAGTGAAATAGAGCATTCTGATTAGAAAAGTGAACTATATCATCCTAACAAAGCTCTGTAGGGAGTCCCAGTTATCCTGCTATAAAACACAATTGAACCAAGCAGACTGCAAGATAGAAATAGCAGGTCATTTTCTTAAAATAAGAAAACACTTCTTCTTTACTGCTTGTGAAATAACTTCTTCATGGGGGAAAAAAATCTATTATCTTTAACTAACTATCAGAATGGAAGAAAATCAGTTATAAAGTCAAATTACAAAGTTTGTATGACATGGAGGTGATGGAGAAATCACCTGACTACAGAAACTTACCTCTTTGTGAGAACTTACTTTGTAAGTACTAATGTCAATATTCTAATGTAAGTCAAGGCCAGGATATCACTAACTGCCAGGAAGAATGAAGAAAATTATTCTAAAGCATAAAATAATAATGATTTTACATATAACCATGTAGCTATTATAGCAAATTTGAAGATAAATGTATCCAAATCTTAAAAAAAAAAAAAAAGATGCAATAACAAGAAGGGCCCAAGCAAGAAAATTTACTCAAAAAGATAGAAAAAGTTTAAAGTTTTTTTTAGATAACTTGAATAATCTTTTAATAAGATCACAGAACACAATATACAGCAAGATACATTTCAGTAAGGAGTTTAATCAAATTCCACACATTTTCCCCCTGCAATTTGATCGTGTGATGATATGTCCTTAAACTTTTAACTATTTTGATGTTATTTTGCCCATTTGTGTAAAATTGAGATCAAACTGATTTTTTCTCCTCCACCAAAAGTGCCAGTGCCATCTGGGTGAATACTCTTGCCCATACAGTCTGTGTAGGTTTTCCTTTTGATACATACATGATACATATACTTGTGTCTGCTTCATTACATACACTCATGTTTCTTCCATTTTTATGTTTTCTTTCCTTAAATCCTTATCACATAATCTCAAAAGTGTTGTGTTAGGACATTGTCATAACTCCTTTTAGTCAAAAAGTTCTTGACCATTTCTGTGTGGTTATTTTCCACTGGATTTAATTTAGAATTTCTGTCCCCCCTAAAAAATTTTTTTACAATTTGATTGGAATTCTGTTTAACTTATCAATTAATTTGAGGAAAATTGTTCATTCTGACATTTTGAACCCCTATAATTTTCCAGACATTGTGCTAAGAACTTTACCAAAATGTGTGACAACGTATTTACAAGCCCCATGGGAAGTATCACTGTATCCCTACCACATGGATGGTAAAGTCGAGTCTTTAGAACTTTAAGCAACTGCTAAGTAGAGGAGAAAGGATCCTAGCCTGGGTCATTTTGATTCCACACCCATGATCTTAATTATCGTCATATACTACCTTCTTATCAATGATTACAATACATCTCTCCATCCATTCAAGAACCCCTTCCTACAGAAAAGTAAAATGTTATAGGTTTTCTTATGTCTTTACATTTCATGAGTTGACTTCTAAATACATTATGATTTTTTTCTGTTGCAACTGTGAATGAGATTCCCCTGTTGTTTTACCTAATTGGGTACTACACTGATAATAATTATCAATTTTGTATCATTTTATTGAATCCAGCCACTTGAATGAAGTTACTCAATTCTAGGCTATCTATATTTTTTAAATTACATTATCTGCAATAGTGATTGTCTCAGTCTTTCAAAACACTCTAGTTTTTATTGTTCCATGTTCAATTACATTGGCCTTCTAGAATACTATAACAGTAAATAATATAGTATAATATATAGACTATATAATACAATATAATAATATAGTATAAATAATTTAATGGCAATGAAAGGTCTTTTGTTCAACCATTAAGGATAATGCACCTCTTAGTTTCAAACAATTTTTAATTTATTGTTGTTAATTAATTGATTTTTTAACCAGAAATACATTAGATTTTATTAAATATCTTTCAGTACCCATTAAAAGTACTTTTTTCTTACTTAGTCTATTAATGTAAAGTAAACGCTTTCATATCAAGCCATCCTTGCATGTTTTAATACAAATTACTTATTGATGGTGAAGTATATCTATTTGTTAATATTTTATTTAGAATTTGTTTTAATGAAAGATGAAATTTCTCCGTAATTATTTTATACACCATCTTTTCAGATTTTGGTATCATATGTGATACTTCATTCAATGATTTGTTTATTGATGAATCAGTGTAACAGCAAGAAACAAGTATTATAGACAAATTAAGATAATTTCCAGAAAGATTAATAAATTTACCTTGTACAAAGAAGTGTGCAAGGAGTGTATATTAACCACCAGTTACACTACAGTACCTTTGGATGGCTAACACACCTAGGTCTGAAGGGGTAAAGGGAGAATAGTTACCAAACTCGGAATGAGAGAATAACCTTAAAATGGCCAACTTGCAAAAACCTATCATCTTTAGTAGGGGTCGCAAACAGCCTAAGGTAACTCCTCAGAAAAAGAGCTAAAGATATAAATACTGCAAGTTCACTTTCTTTCCTCCCTCCAATCTCCTGCTGGGTTTCCCATTCGGCTGAAACTCGTCCAAAACAGAGTGCAGAGTCCTTCAAGGTAGTACATCAAGGTATAAGGGCAGTGAGGAGAAGGGTGGAGTAGATCTAGAGGAAACCATGAATGACATAAGCACACACAGGTTTTTGATGTTCTGAGCAAAGTGTATACTGTTGAAGTGAGCTATTCCTGGAATATTTAAATGCATAATTTTCAAGCACTTTGTGACTCTGGAGAATGTATTTTTAGATAATTGGCATGTTTTTAAAGTTCTTTCCCAAAGATTACATTGGAAAGGTTTTCTACATCTTGAGTCAATTTTAATACTTTTTTCGTAAGAAAATTTATTCATGTCATTGAAATGTTCAAGCTGTAGGCTTTAATGTGCATAAAATCTCTTATGATTTTAATTTATCCTTTAATGTTAAATCCTCTTTCTCATTTCAAACAGAGTATATATCCTTTTTTACATTTTCCATTAGTTTGGCTTTTTAAAAAAAAATCTAATTCTTGTCTATATCAATCTGTGATTTTTATAATTTTATCTCTAATTCTAATTTATATATGTTTGTGCATGTGTTTATGTGTATATATTTCCTTTTACTCAGATTCCTTACGTTTAACATTTTTGTTTTGTGTCTATCTTTTAAAACTGAATGCTTAATACATTTTCTTTTATTAATGTACAAAGCATATAAAAATGTTTACTTATATTTAAATCTTTAATTCATTTTAAGTTAATTTTTACATATATTGAAACATAGGGGTCCAGCTTCAATATTCTGCATATGGCTAGCCAGTTATCCCAGCACCATTTATTAAATAATAAGTCTTCTCCTCATTGCTTGTTTGCGTTGGTCCTGTCAAAGATCAGATGGTCATATGTATATGGCTATATTTCTGCATTTTCTATTCTGTTCCATTGGTCTATGTATCTGATTTTGTACCAGTACCATGCTGTTTTGGTTTCTGCATTTTTATAGTATAATTTGAGGTCAGGTAGTGTTATATCTTCTGTTTTGTTTTTTCTTTGTTTGTTTGTTTTGTTTTGTATGCTTAAGATTGCTTTAGCTATTTGCATTCTTTTTTGATACCATATTGCCAAAAGCAATTGCAGCAAAAGCCAAAATTGACAAATGGGATCTAACTAAACTAAAGAGCTTCTGCACAGCAAAAGAAACCATCATCAGAATGAACAGGCAACCTACAGAATGGGAGAAAAAAATTAAAATCTACCCATCTGACAAAAGTCTAATGTTCAGAATTTACAAGGAACTTAAATATATTTACAAGAAAAAAACAAACAACCCATCAAAAAGTGGGAAAAAGATATGAACAGACACTTCTCAAAAGAAGACATTTACACAGCCAACAAACATAGGACAGAAAGCTCAACATAACTGATCATCGGAGAAATGCAAATCGAAACCACAATGAGATACCATCTCATGCCAGTCAGAATGGCAATTGTTAAAAGTTAGGAAAAAAATAGATACTGGTGAGGCTGTGGAGAAACAGAAAGACTTTTACATTGCTGTTGGTGATGTAAATTAGTACAACCATTGCGGAAGACAACATGGTGATTCCTCAAGGATCTAGACCAGAAATTCCATTTGACTGAGCAATCTCATTTCTGGGTATATATCCAAAGGAATATAAATCATTCTACATGTATGTTTAATACAGCACTGTTTACAATAGCAAAGACATGGAACCAACCCAAATGCTCATCAGTGACAGGCATACATGAATGAAACTGGAAGTCATCATCCTCAGCAAACTAACGCATGAACAGAAAACCAAACGCCACATGTTCTCACTCATCATTGGGAGTTGAACATTGAGAACACATGGACACAGAGAGGAGAACACCACACACCAGGGCCTTCTGGGTTGTAGGAACTGATGGGAGGGAACTTAGAGGACAGGTCCATAGGTACAGCAAACCACCATGGCACATGTAGACCTATATCACAAACCTGCACGTTCTGCACATGTATCCTGGTTTTATTTTAGAAGAAATAAGAAACACACACACACACACACACACACACACACACACACACTCATAGGAGACAAAAGAAAAAAATAAAAAACAAGGAGGCATGCCTATAGGATCTAGAAAATAGCCTAAAAAGGGCAAATCTAAGAGTTATTGGCCTTAAAAACTCTTCTAGAGAGAGAGAAAGCATTAGAAAGTGTATTCAGAGGGATAACAGAGAACTTCTCAAACCTAGAGAAAAATACCAGTATCCAAATATAAGAAAGGTATAGAATACTAAGCGGATTTAACACAAAGAAAACTATCTCAAGGCATTTAATGATCAGACTCCCCAAAGTCAAAGATAAAGAATCTGAAAGGCATCAAGAGAGAAGAAACAAGTAACACACCATGGAACCCAATACATCGGACAGCAGACTTTTCAGCGGAAACCTTACGGGCCAAGAGAGGGTGGCATTTAAACTGCTGAAGGAAAAGTTTTTTGCCCTGGAGTAGTATATTTGGTGGAAATATACCTTATATATGAAGGGAAAATAAAGACTTTCACAGACAAAAGCTGAGAGATTTCATCAGCACTAAACCTGTCCTACAAGAAAAGTTAAAGAAAGTACTTCAATCAGAAAGAAAAGGATGTTAATGAGCACTAAGAAATCATCTGAAGGTACAAAACTCACTGTTCAAAGTATATACACATGTAAGCACAGAATATTACAAAACTGTAACTGTGGTGTGTAATTAGTCCTATATTAAGTAGAAACACAAAATAATAAACCCATCAAGAACAATAACTACGAAAACTTTTCAAGATATTGACAGCACAATAAGATATAAATAGAAACAACGAAAAGTTAAAAAGCAGGGAGACCAAGTTAAGGTGTAGAGTTTTTATTAGTTTTCTTTTTGCTTGTTTATTTATACAAACAATGTTAAGTGGTTATCAGCTTAAAATAATGGGTTGTAAGATAGGATTTGTAAGCCTCATGGTAACCTCAAATCAAAAAACATACATTGGATACATGAAAAATAAAAAGCAAGAAAGTGAATCATACTACCAGAGAAAATCACCTTCATTAAGCGGAAGACAGGAAGAAAAAAAGTAGGGAATAGAAGACCACAAGTAACAAATGACAGGAGTAAGTCCTGTAAGAGGAAAATAAAGCATAAATCTTGGGACCCCAAAATCATTAAGCCAAAGGGAAAACTTAAGCTGGGAACTATGTCAGGCAAACCTGCCTCCCCTTTTATTCCCAAATATGAAAGCTACAAATGTAAAAAGATGCATACTTTCTCACAATTTGCCCACAAGAAAATTCCTTGTGGACCTGAAGATCTTCACCCTAAAACAGTTCTGTTGAATTTCATCTTGGCAATGTGAATTGATAGCGTATCTTCACATGTTCAGGACAAAGGAAAGTGCTGGTAGCCATCCCTCTGCTCACCTGAGACAAATACACATCTGATTTCTTCCTCTGTCCAATTGTTTATGTAAAAATACAGATTCTCTGAGCCAGATTAAGGCGGAAGTGACTATTTCCTACCCCACCCCTCACATATAAATTGTATATTCAGTAAAAAGCTGATCAAAGACTCAAAAGAATGCAGCCATTTGTCTTTTAGCTACCTATGACCTGACAGCATTCATTTCAAGTTGTCCCGCCTTACTGGACTGAACCAGTGTATATATTACACATATTAATTAACGTCTTACATCTCCTCAAAGTGTATAAAATCAAACTGTATCACAGCCACCTTGGCATATGTCATCGGGGCCTCCTGAGGCTGTCATGGGCGTATCTCTAACCTAGACAAAATAAACTTCATAAATTGATTGAGACCTATCTCAGATACTCTTGGGTTTGCAGTCTTTATCTATAAATAACATTGAATGTAAATTGACTAATCTCTTTAATCAAAAGAGAGAGTGGCCAAATGTTTTTATTAAAAAGACCCAATGATCTATTGCCTACAAGAAACACACTTCACCTATAAAGACACACATAAACTGAAAATAAAGGGATGAAAAAAAATATTCCATGCCAAGGAAAACCAAAGAACAGGGAATAAAAATTCACTGTCTTCATGGGGTGGGAGTAGTTAGCTCTCATAACCCACCCCCTGCCAGAAGGCAGGTGACTTTCTCCTTATTAACTGGACCTCTGGGTAAATATACTACAGAAATGTATTAGGAAGAGGAGAACTTATTTCTGAATTGCCTTTAACAGGAAGTCTCTGGCTACAGATTACCTATAGTAAATAGAATCTAGGATCTATGGGGCGTGACCCCTTGGAGAATGCCTTGTAGGCTATTCAATTCCCCTGGAAGAGATTCTCCCATAACCTCACATGCAAACCAGCCTATCCTGAGCCAGAGGGACATAGCCAACATGGACAGTTCTCACTGCCTCTGAACCTCTTGAGTGCCTGTTCCTTGACTTATTTGGATAATATAAGGTAAGATCTCTGATTCGTGTGGGGCTGACTTTCCAATCCAATTCTGTGCATTGGTATTCTCACTATACCATTGATTTAAACTGTAGAACCAAGCAGCGTTGATAACTAGCTGCCATATATGTATATATTTCAAACATGTAACAAAAAAGACCCCCATTAATAAAAGCATGAGACAAAAATATAAAAAGTTACTACATAGTGAGTATTCCAGTGTCATAAATGCATTGCAAAACTTTGTAAAACTTTTTAAAATAATACATATATAAAAACTGTTGAAAATTTTTAAAATAAAAAAGTAGACCAAATTTTTCTATGAGGCAAAAACTGTTTCGAACTGCCAAACCTAAAAAAGAAATATCAACAAAGTTTTACTAGGCCAATCTCAATTATAAATTATGTATATTTTATAACACTTGAATATTCAATTACTATAAAAAGTATTCCAGTATTATAAAAACTGCCCGTGATTTACTCTGGGATTTCAAACTGATGTAGCACAAAGAAAATAATCATGACTCGTCATATTCACAAGGGGAGAAAATGCTAAAATCTTCTCAAGAGCTCATTTGACAAAAATCCAGTATCTGTTCCATGTTTTAAGTCTGAAACTAGAGTCATTGAGAATTTCTTAACTCACCTCAAAGAGTATATCTTTTTCAAGTCACATATTAATATATTTAATACAGATTAAATGAAGTCATTCTCTTAAAAAAAAAGACAACAAATGCTCCCTTTTAGTATTTCTACTTAATATGTTAATAATCCTGGTAATTTGTATGTTAATACCATGAGAAATATTATTCAAGCAAAAAGAGAAATAGGCACACAAACACAAAAATGAAAATATAAATGAATCATAACTGCAGATGGCATGAATAGTATCTGTAAAGCCAGAAGCAAAAAATAATAATAAAAAAATTATTGCTAAAGACAATAAGCCACTGAGGTCCAGACTGGAAGATGAATCCACCAAACTTAATTGCATCTCTTTATAAATTGATTCCTGACTAGAATAATTGAGAAACAGAATTAATTTCACTGATAATATAGGTCAACATATTTAATTGCTAGAATACTCATTTAAGTTAGGTCATTAGGGTTTGAATTTTTTAATAGCATAACAGAAAAGCCCTGAATAGTTTAACAATATGTTGTATTTCTGATTGGGTATATTAAACAGAGGGTGTCATATCTACGGTAGATAGCACATTAATGGTAAAAATAGATAGCATTTATTGCTTAGTATAAGGCAGTTATGGAAAGGGCTCTAGTTGCCTTTTCTGCTTAATCATCAATCTTATGAGATAAATTCTATTCTAATCCCCACTCTATAGACAAGGAAATTGAGGATAAAAGAGGTCAAGTCATTTGTGTATGATCAATAAGTAGTAAGTGGCAGAGTCCGGTCTTAAATGACTACTAGCTGGCTGCCTAATAAAAATTGAAAAATTGGTAGGTGGAACTTAATAAAAAGAATAGGCAAAAAGTTAGCACATCTTTTTCCCTAAAAAGATAACAGTGGTGAACACATTGTACCAGATTTATAAATGCCTCAAAGTGATAATTATATATTTGTATTTTTTGAGCCTGGTTACAAATGGTATGTTTGATTAGAAATGAAAATATAGAGGCAATTTGTTAACATATAATCAAACTGTGGGTTTCTGCCAAGTATCTAAGCTATTCTGGGCACTGGGCTCGATTCAGGTTCATACTGCCCAAGTCTTGTAACTGGCAGATCTCCTGGCCTCACAGGTGTGCCCACAGTGGAGGGCACAGGTGGGGAGAGAGGGCACAACCACTCTCGGGTGTTGTCTACCCTCTGCATGAGGGCTCTGGATCTCATCATACGCTGGGATGGCACTGGTAGGAAGCCACAAGAATCCGTTTCCAAGCTGGAGCACTCTACCAAATATTCACCACCCACCTGAAGCAGTACGTTTCACAAAAATTATAATATTCTCATCTTCGTCTGTTTTTCAGACTTTATTTTATTTGATGGGTCTAAAAAGCTGCAGACATTAAAAAAACAAAACAAAACTAAATTTATAAAATTAAATCAAAAGTGGCATAGTCTCAGGCACTGTATAATCCTGGCTTGTGCTCATTTGCCCTCATTTTATAATGAAGTTTTCTATGCATACAGGACTCATTTCCACTTCCTTTAAATCTCTTGACTTTTAAAAGTTATATTTGTTTATAATTCTTAATAAAATATTTTTATATTTTAATTTTTTTCTTACCCAAATATTTCTTCACAACTATTCATCCCTCTGTTGGAGTGCTTTTACATTTTAATTTTCTAATATTAGCTTGCTTTTTATTTTTAACTTTCCTAAAACTTCTAATTATTTATAATTATTTTATTATGGCAAAGAATTCTTTTTTCTTAACAACTTTTGGTTGTAATAGGTGCTCACAACCATTTTTAATATTATGGATTTCTAACAATGCTTGACTTTTATTATTCTAATATAAATACTTTTCCACTTGAATATTTTTTCCCCTCATGAGGTGTTTCTGTAATCGCTGAGACAATAAAAACAGAGTCCACTGCAAGCGGGAAAAGCGACAGTCTCTTTTCATATTACCCCTCTCCTTCCTCACCTCAACAGGCTGCTTCCAGTTTTCACCCTTCTGTTTGCTTCTCTAACAGGGTCCAGCGATGTGGAAGCTCTCACCTTTGACGGAATTTATCTGATACCAGATAACACAGGCAAGACACTTACTGTTCTGGTTAGCTACTGCAGAGTAACAAATTATCTTCACATCTTAGACGCTTCAGAAAAATAACCGACTTACCATACGTCATGCTTCTCTACATGAGGACTTTGGGGCCCCGTGGGTGATTCTTACAATTCCGAGGTCTTCTTATGAGGCCTGGCAGCCAAGGCACCTACACATAGCATCTCTAGCGTGGAAGTCTCAGGGTCATCGTGTCTTCCACCACGACTCGGAGATCTCAGAGAGCGATCTCAGAGGCAGGAAGTGGAAGCTGCTGTTTTCCTAAGGCCTTGGCTAGGAAACCGTCGCCCGGTTATTTCTGCCATATTCTGTTGGTCAGAGCAGTCACAGACCCCCCTCTCAGATTCAAATGGAGGTGAGAAAATGGCCTGCAGACCTCCTATTGCTGGGTATGTATTTAACTGAGGGCCCCGCTGCTACCCTTCAAAGTCCTCATCTCTCCACCAGGGATTGAGGATTGTGCAGATGATAGGGAAGACCCATTCCTGGAAGACACGGGACTCCTTTGCCGGTCACCTTTGGCCCAAGGACTCCCCAGCAGCTTCGCTGAAGCTTCCGTAGACACACAGCAATCTGTGATGCTCCCACCCTTCCCTCTTCCCTGTGCTGAGGTGGACTCCCCCTGCTGTCTGCTGACTCCCCCAGACTTCCCTGGCTTCTGTTTCCAATCACCTAGGCATGGCCTCTAATAAAATCCTTGCCTATTTAACGCTATTTTGCTGTCTAATTCCCAAATTAGTGTATTATACTCATACTAACATAAAATTTCACCTTTCAGTGGAAGGAGAGTCAAATAATTTGTAGCTTTTAAATCACCACGTCATTTCTTTTTCCATGCCCCACCCCTGGAAACTTCTCAAGGTATTTAACTTCAACTGGAGTTCAAAATCTTCCACCTGCAATACTGCCGCAGCCCCACCTCCAGCCCCAGCGGATTGAACCCCAGGTGCTCCTGATTCAGGCAATCCACAAGCTGGGCTGAAACGATCACGATGTCTCTCTAAAGAATATTAATTAAAAGCTAGAGACCCCAGTCAGTTTTTAGGAGGTGTGCCGCCAGAAACCAGGATCAGCACCAAACCAAAGTTACAGAAGAGCAAAAACCAAAGATCTTGCAGAAGAATCAGATCTGGGGAGAAGAAAACAGAACCCAAACGCAGAAAGAAGCAGAGAAGAGAGGCACCACGTGACCCTTGAGACAAAGAGACAGACATTCCAGTGCTGCCAGACAGATTTCCAGTTTCTGTGAGGTCCCTCTACACACCACACAAAGAGTTCTGGGGAAACCCCTGCCATGAGTCGAATTCCCTCAAAATTTATATATTGAAGTCTTAACCTCCAGGGCCTTAGAATGGGACCTTACTTGGAGCTAGAGTAATTGCAGGTGTAATTAGTTAAGATGAGTTCCTACTGGAGCAGGTGGGCCCCTAAGCCAACAGTATATAAAAAGGGGAAGTTCGGCGAGGGTAAACTGTTAGCCGAATAGTAACGGAGTAACCAGTCATTTTCATGTGGGATTTCTAGTCACTGCCCAGTTAAAAATTAAGGAATAGGTACAGGCAGTGAGAACACTCTGGGATGATGAGGGCAGAGATTAACATGATGCATCAGCAAACCAGGGAAAACCAGAATTTGCCAGAAACCCTCAGAAGCTAGGGGAGAGGCACGGAACAGATACTTCACAGTCTTCAGACGAATGCAGCCCTGTTGACACCTGGACCTCGGACGTGAAGCCTCCAGAACCGTGAGCTAAAAATTCCTGTTGTTTAAGCTATTCAGTTAGTGGGACTTTGTTGTGGCTCTGGCAAATGACTACGACCCCTATAACCCCATTTCCATATGAGCTCATTTGAGTGTGTGTCTGTTCCTTGAAAAAGAAAAATGATACGAATCAAACACCCAACTTAAACTGCCTTTGCTCTCAGCAGAGGGAACACCCTCTGGCAGAGCCAGCATTCTTCACAGAAAATTATTCCCAATCTCCTCCAGGACTAAGATAAATGAATGGGCAAAGTTTAAAAGTTCTCTTCTAAAGACCACGGTCAAAATAGTTTTAGCCTGTAAAACTTTGAAGGCGGATAAAGCCAGAATTCAGCCTTGGCCGAATAAACTCCAAATAAAGTAACCTCAGATCCTTAGCTTTTAAACACTGCTTTTTTTTTTCTGTATTCCTTCCAGGATATACTATTAGCCAGATATTTAACAGAGTAATTAGTCATTTTTATATGGGATTGTTATTCATTGCCCAGTTGAAAATTAAAGAATCAGTACCAAAAAAAAAAAAAAAATCCTTCTGTTTTAGAAAAGAGGAATCAGATGTCCTTTTTTAGCAATAATTAACTAGGAAGGTCATGTTGTCAGCACAGTTTTAAAAATATCTTTTTGTGTTTCATGGCAAGTGTATTCATCCAGCCCATCTGAAAGTGGCATAGAAGATGAAAATATAAATGTAAAACAAGGAGGCAGGAAAGGAGTGAGTAGCAGGCAAAACATAACCACGTGTTGGCAATTTCTAACTCCCTGGCCTAGGATGACTGATTAATCACGCTCATCCCACAGACGTGTAATGATTCTGAATATCTACATATGCCACAAATTATCTAATACTGTTCCTGATTTACTGGGTGTGGAGTGGCCATATATAAAACCTGACTGTTACTCACATAAAACATTGGCCTGAGAATCTCAGACTTTGAAGCAAGTAGCAGATTTGGATGGAATACACCACAAATTAATAAAACCATAAAAAGAGATGGTAGTAAATCGGCTTTTTAAATATGGGACATTCTAAACTCTGGCTTCAGTGGGGAAGATTTTTTTGATTTCAAGTTATGCTGATTCATTTCAAAACAAGCTTTTCCAAGGCACTGACCTTTGTAATGAAGGCTAATATTACATGTTTGCTTAAAAAAAAAAAAAAAAAAAAAAAAAAAGGCCAGGCTAGGTGGCTCACACCTGTAATCCCAGCACTTTGGGAGACCAAGATGGGCAGATCTTGAGGTCAAGAGACCAAGACCATCCTGGCCAACATGGTGAAAGCCTGTCTTGACTGAAAAATACAAAAATTAGCTGGGCGTGGTCGCATGCACCAGTAGTCCCAGCTACTCAGGAGGCTAAAGGCAGAATTGCTTGAACCCAGAAGGTGGAGGTTGCAGTGAGCTGATATGGCGCCACCGCACTCCAGCCTGGCACCTGGTGACAGAGCAAGACTGTGTCTCAAAAAGAAAAAGGGGGTTTATAAAACTCCTTACTTTTTATAAACAATTGTAAGCTTTTTGTTTTTTTCAAAAAAAAAAAAAAAAACTTTCACTAAGTACGAGTCGCACATATATCTGTAACTCTCAGGGGAATTTCCCCAAGCATTTTGGCTTCCCAAATCAGGGATTATTTCTCCTAGGTCAAGTTTCATTTCACTGTTAAGCTGTTATTTCATGAAGACCTGCCAACTTAATAGTATGTCTCCTAATCCATGAATGTCATATAATAACTTATTTAAGTCCTCTTCATTTTATGCAACAGTGTTTTGTTTCTGTGTATAGGTTTTGGAAATCTATAATTAAGTTTATCCTTGAATATTTTGTGGTTCTTTGTTATTATGAATTGTAATTTTTATTTCATTTTCCATTTGTTTTGCTAGTATAGAGAAACATAATTTGTTTACCTATATGGACCTGGAAGATTACAGCTTTGTTAAACTCGACTAGTTATATTAGTTGTTTTGCAGATTCCTTAGGGTTTTCTACATTTTAAAAACAAAGTCATCTAAGAATAAATAATTTTGAGTTCTTTCCAACTTTGAATGCTTAATTGCCTTTTCTTGTTGTATTACCCTGATTAGGCCTTTCAGTACAATGTTGGATAGAAGTAGTCACAGAGATCCTTTCCTTGTTCCTCATCTTAGAGGAGCAGCATTAGGTCTTTTACAATTCGATAGGATGTTAGCCAGTAGGATTTCTACAAATAGCCAACTGATCTTCTTAGAATAAAAATTAGATCCAGTCACTCCTTTACCCAGATTCTCCAGTGGTTTCCCAAATTATTTTAAATAATTTCATAATCCTTAAGGTGGCCAACGTAATCTGACTTTCTATAATCTCTCTGAACTCATATTCTCCCCTCCTCCCCGTTGGCAGTCACCACACTGGGTGTTTTGCATGGAGCACTAACTACAGACAGGCCCCACCTCAGTACTTTGGCTCTCGTTCCTGCTCCCTGAAGTGCTCTTACCCCAGACAGCTACAGGGATTGCTCTCTCTCGTCTCTGCGATTTCTAAGATAGAAATTTCACCATATTAGCTTTCTTGACCACTTTATATAAAATAGAAACCCCTTCTCTAGCTTGCCTAGGTATTCTCTACCTCCCTTATCCTGTTTACTTTTCTTCATAGAACTTATCACCATCTGACATATTGTATACTTCTTTCTATATTTATTTATATATCCTTTCCCATATCATGTAATATCACTGAGTGTGGGGATTTTTTGTGTGAGAAAACAGGGAATATAGTTTGTGTTTTAGAAGTGTTGAATGAAAAAATGTATATATATATGTATCTAATTTACGTTTGGGTATAAATGACAGTCTCCCTGCTAGTTGCTGTATCGATAGGGATAACGGGAAGCAAAATCATTACCATCATCATCTACATAATTCACAAATACTATAATCTTAAGTAACTTAAATCATACTATAATCTTTTTTAAAAAATTTATTTATTTTACTTTAGGTGCATGCTATATCTGACATTTCTTCCCATGTTATCCCTCCCCTTCCTCCCCACCCCCCTGCTGTCTCTCCCCTACCCCTGCCAACTGCCCCCAGTGTGTGATGTTCCTCTCCCTGAGTCCATGTGTTGTCATTGTTCAACACCCACCTACGAGTGAGAACATATGGTGTTTGATTTTCTGTTCTTGTGTCAGTTTGCTGAGAATTATGGTTTCCAGATTCATCCAAGTCCCTACAAAGGACACAAACTCATCATTTTTTATGGCTGCGTACTATTCCATGGTGTATATGCACCACGCTTTCTTTGTCCAGTCTATCATTGATGGGCATTTGGGTTAGTTCCAGATCTTTGCTATTGTACACAGGGCTGCAATGAACGTAAATGTGCATGCGTCTTTATAGTAGAACGATTTATAGTCCTTTGGGTATATACCCAGTAATGGCATTGCTGGGTCAAATGGAATTTCTATTTCTAGATCCTTGAGAAATCGCCACACTGTCTTCCACAATGGTTGATCTAATTTACACTCCCACCAACTGTGTAAAAGTGTTCCTATTTCTCCACACCCTCTCCAGCATCTGTTGTCTCCAGATTTTTTAATGATCACCATTGTAACTGGCATGAGATGATATCTCAGTGTGATTTTGATTTGCATTTCTCTAATGACCAGTGATGAGCATTTTTTCATGTCTGTTGGCCTCATTTATGCCTTCTTTTGTAAAGTGTCTGTTCATATCCTTCACCCACTTTTGAATGGGGTTGTTTTTTTCTTGTATATCTGTTTTAGTTCTTTGTAGATTCTAGATATTAGCCCTTTGTCAGATGGGTAAATTGCAAACATTTTTTCCCATTCTGTTGGTTGCCTATTCACTCTAATGATGGTTTCTTTTGCTGTACAGAAGCTCTGAATTTTAATTAGATCCCATTTGTCTATCTTGGCTTTTATTGCCATTGCTTTTGGTATTTTAGTCATGAAGTCCTTGCCTATGCCTATGTCCTGGATGGTTTTGCCTACATTTTCTTCTAGTGTTTTTATGGTGTTAGGTTTATGTTTAAATATTTAATCCATCTGGAGTTAATTTTAGTGTAAGGTGACAGGTAGGGGTCCAGTTTCTGCTTTCCACACATTGCTAGCCAGTTTTCCCAACACCATTTATTAAACATGGAGTCTTTTCCCCATTGCTTGTTTTTGCCAGGTTTGTCAAAGATCAGATGATTGTAGATGTATGGTATTTATTCTGGGGTCTCTGTTCTGTTCCATTGGTCTATGTCTCCGTTTTGGTACTAGTACCATGCTGTTTTGATTACTGTAGCCTTGTAGTATAGTTTGAAGTCCAGCAGTATGATGCCTCTGGCTTTGTTCTTTTTGCTTAGGATTGTCTTGGCTATGTGGGCTCTCTTGTGATTCCATGTGAAGTTTAAAGTGGTTTTTTCCAGTTCTGTGAGGAAGGTCATTGAATCTGTAGATTACTTTGGGCAGTATGACCATTGTTATGATATTAATTCTTCCTAACCATGAGCATGGAATGTTTTTCTTATAGTATGAGGATCTGGTTTGGGCAATTAAAATAGGAAATGTGACCAGATTCTGGGATATAACTACCAATGGCATGATTGTCATAACTAAGTCCATGAAAGACATTTCATTTGACATTATTTTTAAATTTCCTTTTAGTAGGGACAGGGTCTCACTACGTTGCCCAGGCTGGCCTTGAACTCCTGAACTCAAGTGATCCTCCTAGCTCAGCCTTCCAAAGTGCTGGAATTACAGGTGTGAGCCACCACATCAGGCCCCTGTTGACACCTTGGAGACCCATTTTTCTCAATTTAATAATCCAAGAAATACTGCTATGAACTTCGTCAACCCCACATCCCTTTCTAATTGACCATTGATTTTTAAATTTTAATTAGACACAGGGTCTTCCTCTATTGCCCAGGCTGCAGTGCAGTGGTGAAATCATAGTTCACTGCAACCTTAAAGGCTCAAGTGATCCTTCTGCCTCTGCCTCTACCTCTGCCTTCTGAGTGGCTAAGACTACAGGTACACAACATGACACCTGGCTGTTTTTTTAAATTTTTTGTAGAGATGGGGTCTCACTATGTAGCCCAGGCTGGTCTCAAACAGTAGGCCTCAAGATATCCTCCTGCCTTGGCCTCTCAAAGGGCTGAGATTATTGGCATAAGCCATCTTGCCTGGTCAACAATGGTTTCTTAAAGCACTGTTGATCATAAAGCTTACATTAAATAAAGACTGTCTGCAGAAGTGTGTATGGCCCACCCTGGCAAATGCTTAACAATTGTTTACCCTTATGAATTCTTGAATTCAGGTCTCAACTAGAGGCCTGAATCTAAAGTATCTGTTATCTTATTTTTTATAAGGTGATCTATTTCCAATATTATAGTGATCCTAGTTCATTAGTTCATTGGAGGTGACTTCTAAGCTCTGTTACTGGTCTGCAGGGAATGTTATGAGGACTCTCAAAATCTTAAAAATAGATGAAATGATGTGACTCCTGAAGGAATACCTACAAAAGGGATCTGTCAGCAATGGAAGCAGAGAAAAGGAAAGTTACAAGAGTTAACGTTACACTCCTCAAAAGAAACCCCCAACTTAGTGACTGGATCGATTTTGTTCCATAGTTGGGTATAATCCATTTATTGTGAAAATTGATGCATGAAACAATCTTAGATTGATATAATGAAAAATCGAATACGTGTTATTAAAACCTTCTGATTATAATGGCGTGCAAGAGAAAATAAACTACCCAGACAAAGAAAGTAGTTTCCCTCTTCCTTCTATATTTTTTACATAAATTTACAGGATTTTACTCTCACACCATATCGGGGGAGTCAAGTCCAGACAAAGATGACCTGTGTTCCCAAATGAACATTCTGAACAAGCCTTATGTAAGATACAGGAAATATTTTACTGCAATATTCCAACTCTATAGTAGGTCTTAGGAGCTGATAAATATGTGACTTCGGGTCAGGAGCGCCGGCTCATGCCTGTAATCCCAGCACTTTGGGAGGCTGAGGCAGGTGGATCACACGAGCCCAGGAGTTCAAGAACAGCCTAGACAACATAGTAAGACTCTGTCTCTACAAAAAATGCAAAAATTAACTGGATGGGGTGGTGCTCACCGGTAATCCCAGCTACTTGGGAGGCTGAGGCAGAAGAATCACTTGAACCCAGAAAGTGGAGGCTGTGGTGAGCCAAGATCTTGCCACTGCACTCCAGCCTGGGTGCCAGAGTGAGATTCAAGACAAAGTCTCAAAAAAACAAAAAAGTGACATTGTGTCATGTGTAGTGTCATGTAAATAAGTTCAATTTGCAAGGTCTTTCCCCTGGAAAGTGGTGATGTACTTATGAATCCATGGTCACAATTCTGGCGCTGGTTACGATTCTGGTCACAATTCTGGTGCTGGTTACAATTCTGGTCAAAATTCTGGTACTGGATACTGAATGGCTAAAGTCTCAGAGAAGAAGGCTCTTTTTAAAGCGAGACTTAGCAATAAATAAATGCATGTATTGAAAGTACTTGACATAGTCTTTACTAACTGCTCTTGATCGTCAGCCTCTGCAGCTGGATGACTTTTCCCAATCTGCTTGGTGTATCATCTCACAGAAAGGACTGTGATTTTGTTTCATCTGCTGATGACATCAATAAAATACATAGTAAATCACCACGACTATGTGGTTTCAAGAAAGTATAGTGTGTTCACTAGAATCCATATCATGCACTGTATTATTTTTTTATTTTTTGACTAAATTAGGAAATGTCCATGTTTTATTGACTATGTGGAATTGAATATATAACATCATAATCATGATGAGTAGCCCCAAACTGAAAACAACACTAAGACATGCCACCCTCATTCCACAATGATTTAAAAAAAAAAAAAAATCTTCTACTTAGATGTATATAAATAATAGGTAACAGCATGACACTAAAACCATTCAGAGAGAACAGACCCACACATTCCTTCAGGAGAAAATGTATCTGAGCAAACTGAAACGTCGCCTAATTATAAAACAGTTCTTAACTAGCTTTAGGCTCTAATTTTAATGCAAAATATAAATTTCAGTCACTTATTTATGTATGATTGAAGATTTATCTTTTGCTGATATTATTTTAACAGAAATAATTCTCATAAAAAATGGAGATGCAGCCAAATAGAGCCTTAAAGTGGAATTTGAAAATGGATATCTTGGTAGCAGGAAGGAAAATATAATTTACGTGTAAACATCTTTTGAAGCTTTCTATATAATCAAACTTCTCTTTAGTAGGAAAACTAACAGTAACAACTGAATTGACTGTCAGACTTTACTTCTCTAAATGAAAAACAAACATAGAAGTATCCTTTCTCCTTCACAGAAACTGACTTGGCTTTTCTATTTTTATTCATACCTCCCATTATTTCATTCTACAAGGGAGTTGAAGCACATGATGAAGCTGCTGTGTGTGATACTATTACAGAATACTAAGATATATTAGGAATGATCATTGATAATGTTTATGTTTATTAAACAAAATTAATCCAGCCATCTTGAGCACCTCAAAGTTAAATTAAGTTCAAGTTAAGCTCTTAAGCCTTAAAATGCCATGAAGACCAGTATCTCAGGTTCTAGTTCTTAAGTTAGAGAACCTGAGATACTGGTCTTTATCCAGCCAGAAGATGATAGAATTCAATCTTAGTATATACTTTTCAGTCATAAAGTTCATGAAAAAGACTTAATTTAATTTTTAAACTTCATGATTAGATTAACTCTGTCATCAACTCTGTAGTAGATACTGTATCTACTATAGAGATAGTAGATATTTGATTATTCTCATTTACGTGAATTTGCTCTCACCTATCATGGTATAGATTTATCCTGTGTGCTACTTTATCCTTTGCGCTCTGTTGGAGTTTCACGTATCAGTTCTTATCATGTAAACTGATCCATCTAATTTGATTATAGAGCTAAGGGAAGGCAACACACCTATAGAACACGGTTTTAATCCATATGGCCATACATTTATTGTAGCAGGTTTTTAGTTAACACTAATGAAAAACCTTTCAGACTAATAAATTATAAATACCTTAGATTTGGGCACTTGAAACAGAATGAGAATCTGAATTTAACCTCATTTTGTGTTCGCATTAAGACTGAAGAGTTAAAAATTGGTCTAAAAATTTTGCATCCATTATTCATATCCAGTTAGTGTTCTGCTTTTGTGCCAGAAGAAAGTGATTAATGTATTGGAAGCACCAAGGTCAAATTTATTTTGGGCACAACATAATGTACCTCCGTATTTCAGATCACTGCCGTGGCATGAATTCTTTACTACCTCATAACATTAAGTTCTTGTATAATCATAACTTAGAAAGTGTTCATGTTTATACCACGCTAAGACGTAGAAACAATTGGACATGCAGAATAAATAAAGGCTGTCAACTCGTTATATTTCAGATAGCGTATTTTTTAAAGTGATTATCCCATACAGTTTTTAAAACATTTTGGGTACATAATGGCTTTTTCCTGTCCCAGAGCCTGGCTTACAGAAAAGAAAAACACTGTCACTTCCGCTTCTGATCTCACCCTATTTTCAAACAACCTTAGCATAACACAGCTTTAGCTCATTAACTAGAGATTTCCATCACTTTTCAAATTAGATATGCTTCATTGAATTTGGCTGCAATGCGAATTTATACAGATTTAGGTCCGATATTTTTCAATGACCTCCCAAATATAATAGAAAAGTTCCTTCCGTAAACTCTGGACACAAAGCATGTTAAAGGCACAGTGAGAACATGGCCGCCAGAGGCTCCCTTGCTATGGAGCACTGCGTGGTTCCAAAAGCCTTCAGCTGTGGCTGCTCAGGGAAAAGCCCCTGGGCCTTATATCCCTCAGAGTAAGAGCTGCAGGTCCTGAAAGTCACCAGTCCAGATAGGGCTGCATGGAGGCCTGGGTTAGAGACAGCCTCCTCATTCAGAAAACTCAGCTTTGGTCCAGAGCCCACTCAAAGCTCCCTGAATAGACTCGGGCAGGCTGATGATCACGGGCACAATTCTTAAATCCCAAATCCTGAAATTCAAAAACTCCTAAAGCTCCAAAGTCTTTCAGCAGCAAAACTGAAATGACCTGAATCATTTGGCTGCAAAACCTGACCTGAACTGGTGTAAGGCTATTTATAGACTGTATTTATCTCATGTTAGGTGAACGTTACTGTCTTTCTGCCAAAATATGAATCTGATTACAGGGAGCCCCAGACCTTGCTGGGACTGTGTATAGTACATGATAATAGCACTCTATTGTCTTCTAAATTCTGAGACCTAAAATATACGTGGCACTAAGGGATTTGGATAAAAAATAGGAAAATAATAGCTCTTTAATTTTATGAAATTATAGGGAAATGAATTTAAATATTGTAATCTGCTACATACTAATTACATGACTTTGGACAAATTATCTAATTTCCTTAACCTTGTTCTTCTCTTTAAAAAGTGAAGAAATCAAATACTGCTACAAATGTCTTGATCGTACTTGTTTAACTCAGGAATCACTTTTCCAACACTATCTTTTCCTAAAAAATCACTTCCTTCTCCCTGCCTCTGCCTTACTAAGTATCAGAACTCGGTGGCTTATGGGGAGATCCTCACGTGTACGGTGTTACCAATGTTGCTCATGCCCTTTCATCTAGATGTTTACAATGTTTAATAGAGCTAAACCACAACAGTGTATTTATCTATGTGTTAGCACAATCTAGATGTGTGTTTCTCAAGGACAAGAATCATGGCGTTTCCTTTTCTGGAAGCACCTGCACATGTTGTACGGGGGAACACTAGAGTCTCAGAATCTGAAATATGACTATCCCAAATAGAAACTAGATGGCAGAGGAGCAGAAGGGAAGTTCGTATCCACCAGAGGCTGGAGACTACCTCAGCCCAATTCCTTCATCCATTAGATTTACAAACTTTCCTCTAGTGAGCTCAGTCTAAATCCACCCCACTCCCACTTTCTTGATGTCGACTGGCAAGGAGGGGCCCTGTGAAACTCACTTAAGAGAAAGAAGCCTATGCTCCTGGGCAGGAGAGAAAAAGCTAGTTCCAAGTTAGCAAATATCAAGAAGAGGTTTCCATAATTGTCCAAGAAAATGGTGAACATCCATAGAAGTTCAGTTTTTCTCCAGGAGAATCAAACACTATGGGCCTTTTCTAATTTTTGATATTTTAACCAGCCCTGGGATCTATGAACACACCATTCATAGAAAGATGGACTCATAGAAAAATATCCAATAAATCCTTCTCTGATACTAAATGTAACATGTTCACTAGTGGGAAGCATAGCATATAAAGATAATCTGAGTGTGCCGAGAAACCTGAGAAATTATCTAATATCATTTAACAAATAAGAAACTGAAGCCTGGAGAAGCCTGGTAACTTTTTTTTTTTTTTTGAGACGGAGTTTCGCTCTTGTTACCCAGGCTGGAGTGCAATGGCGTGATCTCGGCTCACCGCAACCTCTGCCTCCTGGGTTCAGGCAATTCTCCTGCCTCAGCCTCCCAAGTAGCTGGGATTACAGGCACGTGCCACCATGCCCAGCTAATTTTTATTGTAGGATTCTTTTTTTTTTTTTTTTTTTTTTTTAGCCTGGTAACTTGATTAAACTTACAGAGCTGGTAAAAGGAAGAGCCAGAAGGACTCAAATATTTGTGTTTATTACAAAAATAATAAATAAATGACAGCCTATGTCTCCACTGAAAAATATTTGTATTAAAATTAAATATCCTTGGACACAGAGTAGTGGTTCTGTGGGCAACAGAGTTGGAGACTTAGTGCTAGAAATGGTTCTGCCAGTCACTTAGGCAAAGCAAACATTTAAGGCCCTTCCCGTGTGAGTGTTCTGAGGTCATGCTTCTTTCCCAGCAACATCAAAGTAATATCTCCAAAGATAAGAACCAAATGTGACATCTGTGTCTTCTTGTAAGAATCTGATCTAATGGTTTTAAACATTAAGTTGAATTTTAAATAAAAGAGACTTTAGCTTGACGCTCAAGATTTGAATGTATGGTGTATTTAAACCCATGGCCAAATCTATTTTTAAATTATACAAAATGATATTTTCTCTGTTGGGAAATTATTAGGAATTCTAATTTTATGCATACCGCAAGTCTTCAACTATTTATGACTGTTCAAAAGAAACCATGCTGAGTTTTTCTGTCAATGGCTTCTAATCAGAGAAGCCTTCTGTGTTTAGCATGAATAGGTGATGAGAGCAGTGAAAGGGCATCACCGTTTGTGGCAACACTTGACATTTAACATTACTGTCACAGATGCAGGCCTCCTGGGAGAGGAAGGAGACGTTATTAAGACAAGAGACTTAAGAATACTTTATAAAATCCTACCCTTTTGCTTTTATTTGCTTTTTTAAAAAATATTCAACTCATTCTGTTTGGAGAAACTCTCCTCCCTTTTTCTTACTTATGTCAACTTGATTCTTTCTACTCTCCCCATAGGCTTGTGCTTCTTGTTCAATTGACGTGCCACGAATCTTTTAGGTATCAATTCTCAGTAGAAACCCTTCAGTATCATTGAAGACCGTGTGCTTGCTTATTTGGACTTTACGATTTTCCCCTCTACATACTATTTACTTCAAACCATGTGATAGACTTTAAAAGATGTGTTCACATTAACTTTGAGTAAGTACTCTTACTCCATGGGACAGTATAACAGCAAGTTTCCCTCAAAATCTTACAAAACATTATTTGAATTACAAAGGATTTTGTAAAAGCCACTCCTTTGGTGCATTTAAGTGTTTATTTACTGAACTCTTTTATGAGGAAAGTGGCTTAAGTAGCCACTGCCAAATGGTGGCCAATCATAAGAGAAAAGGCAGCTGGACAGTACGGGGTAATCAGCAGGAAGATGCTATTGTACGGAAGTTACTATGAGTCTCATCATTTAGGCAAAGCAGAACATCCTTTTCTAGAGATACTGTAGTCCAGTTCACCTTAGATGGGAAAAGTACTAACTATAGATGTGAAATGATCCTGCTACTTCTGGTTAATTCGATACCACCCATGAAGTATAGTTTAATTGTTGCCAAGAATCAGAAAAAGAACCTTTAAAAAACTGAGAGGACACTATAGTGTATCTTATACATTAAACTTACAGTTCCTTTCAGTACTGTAATGATCCAACCCATCTTAAGCCCTATTGAGGCAATTGAAATAGACATTACTCTGTAAAGGGAGTAATAATTATGACTGCTTTTAATAATGTATTATTCATGTATTACAGAATTAAGGACCCCTTATATGCAGATTTTTTAATCTCAAGGATGACAGTTTTTATCAGAAAAGCTATGTTAAATAATACATGTACCACATGAATATGTTATATTCTTAATTTGAGGAAAAGCAGGATCTCTGTAAACAGTGATTTGCCCTTTCGTGTGGCTGGGTAAGCAGCTTAAACTAGCTTGGTGCTGAAGCTGACCGAGAGGGGCATTGAGGAGATCATGCTGAGCTTGAACTGCAGTTTATGAGAGAAAGCATGGTTCAAGAATGGATGATTCAAGCAGAAACCAGAATCACATAGCATTACAGGAATTTAGTAAATGAGAACATAGAAAAAGCCCACTCACAAAGTTGCTCACTGATTATTAGTTTTGAACCCAGACACAATGCATACTTACTACTTTTTAGAAATTAGAATTATTTTGGCAAGAGAAAGATCAGACATGCTTGGACTGGTTCAAATTCATATTTCTGCTTTACTGACTGGCTCTCTGGAGATTCAGTGGCTGCTGTAGGTCTTTCGACTGGTCCAAGTAGCTCTACGTGGATACAGACTACAGATTCCATAAATAGAGAAATTTCCAGATGGTCCCATCTCAGGGGGAGTCATTTGAGTCATGACTGGCACACACCACTGAAAATGCTGGAAGGATGGTAAATATTAGTGACTGATAATACTAGAGGAGTGAGTTAGAACATATAAGACCCAGCATTTAAATTTATTTCAGGAATCACAAACACCAGACTCTCTATGTCCCTGGGAGACTGTTTCCCTCCTCTAGAAAGCTCATATAGCAGGGTATAAAGTAGCAAGAATTTGCATATGGAATTCATTACTAACATTAAAATGAGAAGAAACGTTCCATTTTGTGTTTCTGTTGGAGGGACTGCAGCAGTGGACCAGCTAGCAAGCAGCATTAGAATTGATTGGGTCAGTCCCAATGAATGGGATTTTTATCCATCAATTATTAAAAAATTCTGAGTTTCATCATAAAATGGAAAGGCTGCATAAATCTCAGGCGTAAGCAGCTCATCAGGTAGCAGGTGATGCTAGGGGCCTTTTGGGAACGAGACTAAGTAATCAAATTCAGACCTGAGTCACCAAGATGGGCTTGAGAAAGAGGATGAACTGAGGAAATTAGAGCAGTGAGAGGACCATATGGGGACATTTGGATCGATGAGACAGTGTTTTTGCAGCTGCTGTGAGTGCATAACATTTAGGCAAGAGAGATGCATTAGTTATCCATTGTCATAGTAATGCTGCATAACAATTTACCCCAAAACTCATGGTTTAGAACAATAGGCATTTGTTGAGCTAACACGTTTCTGAGTTATCAATTTAGACTGACAGCATGGCAGTTCCAGCCTTAGCTAGGCACACTCACGTGTCTGGCAATCAGCTGCCAGTCAGCTGATCTTGGACAGCCTCCATGAAAGCTGGAGCGATTCAGAACTGGGTCTCTTCTCCAGCAAGTTAGACTTTCTCATGACGAAGAGATACAGCAAAAACAGAAAAGGACTTTTTTAAGCCTCTATTGCATTATACCTGCTAACATCTCAGTGTTCAAAGCAAGTCCCAGGGCCAAACCAGAGTTAAGAGAGGGAAAAATAAAACTTTCTTGTTAACAAGAGAAGATAGAAAGTCAAAGGCAGAGGCTACTGTGTTAAATATCTACTGTTCCATTAAAACACCACCCCAAAATGTAGTAACATAACACAAGTACCATTTAATTTGCTTACTATTCAGTTAGTCTTCTTCAAGCTCAACCAACAGTATAGCTGAGATTAGATAAGGTAAGATGTCCTGACACATATGTCTGACAGTTGGTGCCTGCCATCAGCTGGATCGTGTATCACCGACAGGCCAACCCAGGATTTCTCAGGATGGCTGATTTACAAAAGCGACAAGAGGGGGCACAAGTGCTTTGTGGTCATGATTGCTAAAGTCCCATCAGCCAAAGCAAGCTGTGTGGTCAAAGAAAACCACAGACAAGCCCAGGATCAGTTCAGGAGGGTGTGGAAACAGAAACATGAGCATTAGGGACTATTCATGTAACAAGCTACTGCAGGTGTGGATGCAGGGAGAGGATCAATGTAATGACATTATCAGTGTAATCAATCTACCATAAGAGAGGTGCAGAAGGAGAAATGTAAGGGGACTCTTAGAGCATCGGCACTAAATTTCCTGTGGAATTTTCAAGAATCGTAATGGAAGGTTTTTTTAAAGGAGCTTTGGTGAGTTCTGCTTTATAACACACTTTACTTTCCCCTCAGTATATATATTTTCTATTAACAATTGTAAAGATTTGAAATGCTTCAAATTAATCCAATTAGAAATAAATCCCTAGCTATAGAAAATATTTCTTGAACTGTAATTCATGCAGGACTGAGCTATGAGCACCTTGGCTTTACAGGATACATAATGGTAACTTAGGTTATATCTAACAAAATTATCAGAATGTGCAATAAATCTGGGTTCTGAAAGAGTCTGCCTGCAAAATGTAAAAACCTCATATCTTCATGAGAAATAAAAGGGAAAATGTAACTAAACACCTTTTAGACTGGCTGCCAGATTCAAAGTGAATCCCCCTCATCTGAGTAAAGCCTCCCCAGGTAGAATGGGTTCTTTGAGGCCATATCTCTGGAACATGATTCTAACTCAATGAGGTGGGTGGATCACCTGAGATCGGGAGTTCAAGACCAGCCTGACCAACATGGAGGAAACCCCATCTCTACTAAAAATACAAAATTAGCTGGGTGTGGTGGTGCAAGCCTGTAATCCCAAGCTATTGGAGAGGCTGAAGCAAGAGCATCGCTGGAATCTGGGAGGTGGAGGTTGCAGTGAGCTGAGATCACACCATTGCACTCCAGCCTTGGCAACAAGAATGGACATCTGTCTCAAAAAAAAAAAAATTTTTTCACCAGGGAATACAGTAAACTATGGCTCTCACCGGTCACTTCAGGATTCAGGCGCCAAGCAATCGGAGCCAAGGAAAGAGTCACAGTGACAGAAGTAATTAATTCGGAACCTCACAATAAAGCAACTGTTCATATTGGCAGGAAGAAGACATTTGGCCCTGGACTTTGATTGGGACTCCCCTTGCCAAATGTTCGTGGTAAATGGACAAAAGCAACAGCCACCTCCTGAGAAAAGCACGATGACCAGGAACTCAGATCTTTAAGAAAGAAGAGTCTAGGCTGTCCATAGGTAAGCCACCAGACCAGCAGAGGTGCTAGCCGAAAGCTAAGACATCTAGACTAGATAACTGATCACAGCAGCAGCAGCACTGGGGTTGTGGTTTCTTCCAACTAAGATTTATCTTGTAAGTTTTCCCAGGAAATAATTTAAAAACACACACACACACACACACACACACACACACTCACTCACTTCTAGAGAACCTGTTTCTAAACGGGATTAACTTACTTTAAGAAGCAAATAGGGCTGGGTGCGGTGGCTCAAGCCTGTAATCCTAGCACTTTGGGAGGCCGAGGCGGGTGGATCACGAGGTCAAGAGATCGAGACCATCCTGGTCAACATGGTGAAACCCCGTCTCTACTAAAAATACAAAAAATTAGCTGGGCACGGTGGCGCGTGCCTGTAATCTCAGCTACTCGGGAGGCTGAGGTAGGAGAATTAATTGCCTGAACCCAGGAGGCGGAGGTTGCGGTGATCCGAGATCACGCCGTTGCACTCCAGCCTGGGTAACAAGAGCAAAACTCTGTCTCAAAAAAAAAAAAAAAAAGCAAATAGATCCAAGCAGCATGGGGTGGAGAGAAGAGGATGTCGCCACGTACTGCTCAGACATCCGCTTACGACTAATGCACTCGTTTCCACCGCTGCCAAGAATGTTGGCCGCGGACACCTCAAAGCTTTATCCGTCTCTGGGAACTGTCCTCAGTCAAGGGGAGACACCTAATGCAAGTTCATTCCCCCTTCCCTGGTGTAGCCCACGTACAATGGCTGCTCAGTATGGGGGTACAAATATCCAGACCCTTGCTTCATTTTAGAACAACTCTGAATGGCCATCCCAGTCCACAGCTCCCTGAGGGATTGATTACCTGTGGCCTTTGTGGCAACTTCATCACAGATCATCTTTTCCTTCTTCCTGGTTCTGCCTCCTTCTTCCTTTCAGCTGCTGTCCTGAGCTTTTATCCAGGAACTCAACCTAAGGCACCTTAACCTCCATCCAAATGAATATAGCAGCTTCTTTTGGACGAATGTGTCATAAAACGTGAGGGGAGAACGAGAGGGAAAGAGAGAGATGAATGCTCACAAAAATTCTGTAAGCCGGACACTAATTATCTATGGTTTACGGATGATACAGTTGGAGATATTAGCACTTGAGAGACTTATCTAAAGTCACTGGTCATGACCAGATCTACCTGATGCAAGAACGTGTACTGTTTACTACATTGTTCATAAATAGACCATTTCCTTTGTATGGGTCTTTACTGGCCTAGAGATGAAAAAATATAAGCAAGCATTTTTGCTGTTCCTTCCCAGAAGCCCTCCATGAGCTGAGCATGTGCTAAAGCCAAGATAAGATGCTGTCTCATAAAAGCGGCAACTTAATCCAGTCTCCAATGCCAATGTTATGAGTTATGTATCAGGCCCTATGTGAAAACTCTATAGAGGTAGCAAAGAAAAAAAAGTAACTCATTAGCTGCATCCTAAATATTGAACAAATGTCTATGTATGTGTACTTCCAACACACACCAAAGAAATGGATGGACCAGAATGGCCAGGTAGAGATCCTACTTCCAAATGATGAGTCCTCTGATGCATTATATATGAATGTCCTCCTTATTTACAATTTAATTTAATCTGGCAGAAAGGAAATGTAGGAAAGAGGGGGAAAGGATGGGAAGGAGAATAAGAAGAAAGAAAGAAAGAGACTGAAATGTTAGTACCATTTGCATATGGAGGTAGAATTTTAGGAGTTTTGTTTAACTTTTCTAAATTTTCTACAATTAATGAGTTATACAATAACAATTATGAAATAAGGTATACAATCATATGATTTATGACCTCTTCGAAAGGATGGAGGAAATACTATTTGGAATGTGTATAGAGAAACAAGGCTAGATGGTATTTTGAGGTCCCAGGGTGCCCTACAATGGACTATTCAGACACTATTCTGATATAGCCTCTTCCTTAGCAGAGAAAGAACACATTATGGAAGGCTGGTCATCATCTTCAGCCAATTCAGTGTGCTTTGCTTTCATGAACTGTAGGTCAAATTGTGTATGAATGAATTGGCAGAACTTTATATATTCATGAACACAGATTGAAAGTCAGAAGAATGGTGAACTCTTCTTCTTATCAGAAATAGTAAATGTGTTCAAAATTTTCAAAAAAGATAAAAATGAATAACGAAGTTAATCCTGTTATTCTCTAAGACCAGATTGGAAAGTCGCTTTGTATGAAAGTCTTTACAAAGACTTTACAAGAAAAATAATCATTAGTTGCAATTCCCTTACCATTTTCACACTAATGCCTCTACCAGGTATATTTTACAAATTCCATGCTCAAATGGCACATCTATTCATGGCATTTTATTTCTCCAGCCTGATATTGGAGTAACCTTTTTAAATGAACTGACTACTTAATTACATTATCATGGGATCTAGGAAGTCACAGCCACAGGAAGATAATCTCTGTAAGGAACCAGAGAAACAAAATTATTTTTTTTTTTTTGCACATCATCTACAATGTATCCCTCCATAACATACCCTAGAATAAAGTTTTTCATGTAATTCAGAAAAAGAATATTGAAAACAAGTTCTAGCCTGTCAAATAAAATTCTAAGTAACAAGCTCGTCTGCCACCATTCTATTAAAATGTTCTACACTTTGAGATGTCCTTATTTCTGAAGGGCAAACGAACCCAGCAGGTGACTGAGTGATTATGACTTCTGAATCAGAGCTCATTTTTAAAAACATGAGCTGTTTAATGCTTGCTGATTGCTGTCACTAACATTCCCTTGTTTTCAATACTGTCTGCTTCTCATTCACCGACGGAAGCCTGCCCTGCATCCAGAGAGCCCACTTAAAAGAGAATCTACAGCTAAGTTTCAATTCCCAGGATGGCAAAAAGGCTTACTATAAAATTAATTTTCAAAGACATATTTAGAATCCTCTATTTTCCTATTCCAGAAGTAAATTTTAAGGGATGGTTTGAAGAAAAGGATCTTTAATAACATAGTGAAATGAAAGGAAGTTACTGTCAACAAGAGACTGTACTTCACTGTAAAATATGCCCCATATGGGTGTCCAGGGGAAAAGTTACAGCAGTACAAGCAGTTACTCTCCTCCTCTGAAACGTTACAAAAACAAAGCCAAACAAAATAATAATGGCAAAACAGTCCACAAACAAATCAATCTCTCAGCATTGTCTTCTTTATTAAAACTTCTGGGATATTCCCAAAATACTGAATATCCTGTCTTGTGATTATGAAATGGCATCCTAGATTTTATGGGTTTAAAACCTAAATGCAAAAGGTAGAAACAGTAATGTGTTATGGCACAAAGTCTCCTACGGTTTTCAAATATCATGCACATCCTCTGACCTTTATCTGACTAAAGCAACAGCTCTTTGACAAAAGAAGTGACTATCCCAAATGCTAATGTCTCGGAAGATGTGAGGGCTAGCCCATTTTTGAAAAGCGATTTTTATACTAACTAGAAGATGCAGAAACCTGCAATAAGGCCACAAGGATGTGTCTCCTCCACTGCATCCTCAAGTGCTTCATCACTTGTCATTTCGAAGATGAGCATTAATCAGAGCACTTGGCACTCAAGTGAACTTGTAACCTATGGGCTTTTCTTTCTTTCTTTCTTTATTTTTGAAAGGAGAGAAGGAAAGAAAACGTAGTGAAGGAGAGGAAGAAAGAGGAAGAAAAACAGGGAGAGAGAACGGGAATGTTGCTTTATTCTAAAAATGGGTATTAATAATGGCCGATCAATATTTCATTTAAACCTCTGAGTTGGTGTGATGTGATATTGACAAGAAAGTATATTTTGTGCATTTAAAGTGGAGAGCTCTATAAATATTTCTTAAGTTTACTTGTTCCGGATCTGAGTTCAAGTCCTGGATATCCTTATTAATTTTCTGTCTCGTTGAGTCTAAGTCTCTTTATAGGTCTTATGTATCTGGGTGTTAACATCAAATGGCAGTCATCCTAAATTTAAATTGACTAAATCCCCCAATCAAAAGATACAGCCAAAACCCAACAGTATGCTACATCCAGACTCATTTCACATGCAAAGATACACAAAGACTCAAAACAAAGGGATGGAGAAAGATTAACCAACTAAGTGGAGAGCAAAAATAAATAAATAAAAAGCAGGAGTTGCAATTCTCGCATCTGATAAAATAGATTTTAAAGCAAGAAAGACATAATGGTAAAAGGACCTATGGGCTTTTTACAAACATAACAAGCTATAACCATAAAATGCAGCTGTTGTGAAGAGAAGTGAGGCTGTTCATCAACATGTGAGTAGCAGCCTAAAACAGGAAGAGAAAGATGACTGCTACAGCCAGTTAAAAACGCTGGCATTGTTTTCTTCTTCCTAAATTCTACTTGATATCTCAAGTGTAAGTATCAGGCACACAAGAAATAAACATTTGAAGGCCAATATTAAAAATCACGAGGAGATGGATGTTGAAAATAGAACTGGTATATATAAATTAGCACGTATATTATACCGAAAGGCTAAGTTTGTACCTACACCCGTACAAACCAACCTAATTGGTGCTTTTTTATTTTTGGTTGCTAGTTACAGAAAACAACTCATTGCAACAAATACTGGTTGGATCCTCTGGACAACCATTCGTCTCTTACAGTGTAACTAAACTTGCATTGTTTTTCAAAATATTCTCTCTCAATACAATTTCTCTCCAAGTCCAGCTCTTCCAGTCCCTCCAGTTAAGCTCTGGGACTTAGACCTGAGCTTCCTTTCTCACACAAAGCAATTGATATATGTAGCTCCCCGGCCCGTGGGCTTCACCTGTGGGATTAGGTAGTCACCTCCTTGGATGGCAGAGAAAACAGTGTCAAGTATTTTCATGCTGGACAAGGTGGTTCACCACTGTAATCCTAGCACTTTGGGAGGTGGAGGTGGGTGGATCACTTAAGTCCAGGAGTTTGAGACCACCCTGGGCAACATGGCCAAACCCCATCTCTACAAAAAATACAAAAATTCACTGGGTGTGAAGGCATGAGGCAGTAGTCCCAGCTACACTGGAGGTTGACGCAGGAGGATCACTTGAGCCCAGGAGGCAGAGGTTGCAGTGAGCCAGTAGTGTACCACTGCACTCCAGCCTGGGCAGTAGAGCAAGACCCCTTCTCAAAAAATATTTTTTTTCTTCTTCATAGTTTTAAGGACACACAAGTATCTCAAAAGCAAGAATGCTGTTAGCCTTATAAGGGAACTGGATCCAAAAACTAGGAAACGTCTTCAGTCTTGTCTCAGCTTCTCTCTCTTCATTTGCTTTTTTCTTCTGTCTAGGTTTTCCTCTCTTCTAATCTTTCTTGCTCTATAAAGATTGAAGGCTTCCACAGAGAATTCTTTGTTATAGAGATCCAGGCTTTTCAAGTCTATTATACATCAGTATGTTTTACTAACAGATTCCTGAGCCTCACTCACAAAGATGATTGTGATTTCATAAGTCTGTTAGGGCTTGAAAATCTGTATTATTAAAAGCTCCTCAACTGGGTTAGGGTAAAGATTAATCTCCTGAAATAAAGAGTACCTCTCCAAAATAAATAAATAAATACACACACACACACACACACACACACACACACACACACACAAACACAGAGAGAGAGAGAGAGAGAGAAAGAAATGTATTTCTTTTCTCACTTAACCGTTCTAACACCAGGATCCAGATTGGCAGGAGAGCTGGACTCTGCCTCATCATTAAAGATCCCAATTTCCTTCCATCTTGTTCATCCAAGGAGCCAACTTACAATCAAAAAAGCACTTACAAACGTAATGTCCTTTACTGTTAGGTCAAAGTGGAGCCACTGTCACATTCACTTGACAACTCTCAGGAGGGGAAAGATTAAAGGTTTGAGCTCAGCAGTTTTATGTATCAGCAAGTAGGGCAGAAGTTGCCCACACCACTTCCACCCTGATTCTCATGAAAACGACTTAATCATTTGTCTGGGAAACACAGTCTACATCTGGACTGCAATGTGCCTAGGAAGAAGTGAAAAACAGATTTGAGGAGACTCACACCCCCCACCACCCTCCTTAAGAGCTTCTAACACACAGGCAGGCTTGGGAACTACTGTACAGAGATGAATAATGATGATTTTCCATGTCCATCCTGCACACAGTATCAGCTGTCATGTAGCGGAGAGAGTCCTCTATCTGGTGTCAGAGCACCCATGTTCAAGCCTCGTTCTACAGCCTAACTAATCGTGTGATCTCAAACAGATCATTTAACAAAAATATTCTGTGCCGAGCTTAATGTTAAGTTCATTATATCATTTAACCTTTACAATGTAAGGCAAATATTTTTCACTCTATTTTAAAAAACAAAGTCTTTTCTCACCTCACACTGTTACATATGATCAAAACTAGACTTCAGACATTAGAGGGCCCAAAGCACATCATCTTTCCCTTCTGCCATATTTAACCTCACTGAGTCTCATTTTCTCATAAGAGAGAGAGAATATCTGTTTCAATGAGTTATTGTGAGGGTTAACTGAACTAACTTAAAAGTACTATATAGACCTTAAATCCCAGCATATATGAAGACATTATTTCCTTTTGTAGACACAAAAGTTCAAACTAATTTGCCATGCTGGGCCTGCGTTTTCAGTTCTGTTCTGGCAATGAGGATGCGTTTGTGCTTATTCACTCACAATCTCTGGTTCTGTCTTCCGTGATCAATGGCATCCATTGTAAGATGACAGTTCAGAGTTAACCTGTGGTCACAGAACTAAACAAAGCCAACTGGCCCGTGTGGGAATCGAATTAATGATCTGGAACTGATAAGCCCTGTACTCAGATGAGCTGGAACAACTAGACACAGGCTAAAGATGATAAGATTCAGGGAAGAGCAGTCTCTCTTTGTTCCTCTTGTAAGTCCATTCATTAAAGGCTTGCAAATAAAACTGGCTGTCTTGCCAGCAAATGGCCTGTTATCATAAACCGAATTAAGGTGAATTTCAGCACAGTTCTCTATTTCCTATTCCAGTCATATTACTACCGAACTTACCTTTTCTTTTATGAAGGTTAAAAATTCCAGCCTATACATCATAAGTTGCAGAAAATCAAAGAATAAAATGAGACACCAAACAAGGTAAACATATATTTCTCTCCCATCTCATTCCTACCTGACCCTCCTCCCAAACAGGCAGAAACATGTGAGAAAAAGGCAAAATAAATATAAATTGAAATGCACATTATTACCACCCCATGGTTTCTAGAGGGCTTTTAAGTATGAATGTATATGACGGTGGGTATCACTTTTCTTATTGAATAGAATTATTATTTTTAAAATTAAGACAACAATCCCATCAAAAGGGTCCTAAAATCTCTGGCAATTTCCATGATAAACAGCACCACTCGAATGCCCTAGGCCCTCTAAAACTGTCCCTCTACAACCATCCACGATTGGGCTCCACATTTTCTTGGTTTCAGCTCTATATTATTTACCTGTACATGAAGAAAACACTGTACCCCCTTCTGTGAAGGAAAACATCCTATCTTGTTCAGGAGGGAATAATTTCACTCACCAAACTGAAAAAATCTCACTCTCCATCTCCTACCCTTGCCCCTGAACAGTGTGTTTTGCCAACAAGCCACTCTCACCGTAGGAAGGGAAATGGAGAAAAAATGAATTTCCCCTTAGCATAAAGAATCGCAATTGTCTAAGAAAGTGAACGTTTCTTCCCAAAATGAGTCTAACACACTAACACACAAATACATACATATATATATATATGTATATATATATATCAAGTATCGTTATTTACCCTAAAAGATCTCTTATTTCAGATGACCTCAAATTGTAAAAACTAAAACAAAACAAAACAAAAAAACTTGATTTTAAAAAATGTTTTGGCATTTGGAAAATCTAAAATTTCAAATTTAACCAAAAAGCAAATTGCCTTTTCACTTCATCTGAATTAGAATCCTCTTGCAGCCGAATGAGTATGAGAAATAAAAAGCTTTCCCTTTCTTACTGGGTTATAAACAGGAAGTCCAGGAGTCGTACTATATCTCAATTTTGATAGATTTTATTGGAGTGCTTTATACAATAGAATTTTTTGCTCAACCACATGTAGGACTATATGCTATGTAGTATCTAATGCACTAGTTACTTGCCAACTCATTTCTAAATTCTATTCTAAATATAGAGATTAAACTGTGAAGTTAGGTGGGTTCAAAAAACTTTCAGCTTATGAAATAAAACATGGGATTACGATTATGTCCCCTGAAACAGCAGCTACTACATGTCCTTCTAAGTCTGTTCAGTCGTTAGGCTGACACACTGGTGATTAAGAGCACCAAGATTCTGGTGTCTTGCTAGAAAGAGATAATTGGTGACTCTGTGTTGCAATGGGTCCAGTAGATTCTCGGAACCTAGAAATGCAGATTTTTTATGATAATTACTACGACATTAGAAAAATATTTATAAACATACTAATCCCTTCAAGTAACATAAAAACTTTTTTCTAAGATAAGGAAAAATCTAAATAATCCAAGTAACGTAACAAAGATTGGGTTCTTTTACAACTAATCATAAAACAGAAAGATTAAAAGTAGAGCTCTTGATCATTCCTGGAAGGCTTAGCAACAAGGAATGTGGGTCAAACACAGAATTTGAAACTGTGCAGAGCTGGTTTCTACTACTTATTAGCTGTGTGATCTTGACTAGTCACAAATTCTAAATGTTAGTTTGCTCTCCTGTAAAACGCAGATAATGATACAGAATAAATATCCCTTATCAGAAATGCTTGGGATCAAAAGTGCTTCAGATTTCAGATGTTTTCATATTTTGAAATACTTGCATATACATAATGAGGTATTTTGGAAATGTGACATTAAGTCCAAACACAAAATTGATTTATTTTATTCACTCCACATACACATAAGCCTAAAGGTAATTTTATACACTATTTTTAATCGTTTTGAACACAAAACAAATTTTGTGTACATTGAACCATTAGAAAGCAAAGATGTCATCATCTCAACGACCCATGGGGACAGTCTGTGGTTGTTTGGTATCAGCATCATTCCCGACTCTGAATTTACACCCTACTAATAGGCAATCATTTTCTTACACTTATTCACACATAACAGTAAATACACCATCTGTCCAATGAAAAAACACCGTGTTCAGGGGGAGTAAGCAGTCCAGCAGTGTCGCCAGACTACCTACAGCAGCTGTCAAACAACAGCAGCAGCAAACAGCAGGCTTCCAGTCTCCATCTCCAATGCTACGTTTTGATTAAAAGGTTACTGTACACTGCATTTTATTTTTTTAGGTGAGAAGACATAGCAGAAGCAGTTGAGCAACGAGGAACTGGGTTCTCTAGGATAAGGACACATTCTGCCAAACGGCATTTAAACAATCTTCCCCAGAGTCATCTCCCTTATTAACAAGGGTTTTTCACTTCAGGAGCCTCCCTTGGATTTTATAAACTGACACAATTTCCTGTTCAGTTACAAATGCACTCTGCTCTAGTCTTTGAATAAGCCCATCACGTATTTTCATCATGCCACCTATAGACACTTTTTCTGCAGTATTAACAATGTCCTCTTCATGTCATGGTCACCTTGATTCAGAACCATTTCAGTTATTTTACCATCAGTCAATAAATAAACAACTGGAGACTCATTACTGATGTTAAAACTTCTTCAGTGTAAATTTCTGAAACTTACTGACAAACCCTGAAGGTATATTTTTTGCATAGGTAAAGAAGTCAGACATCTCTTTTTCCTCACTTGACATACAAAATCCTTCAAAGTCACCACCTTGTTCATCATCATGACTGAATGTAGTTGCAGGAAAGAGGCTGTGCCAGGCATGCACAGCTGTGTCTTTTACCATGGATTCCAAGTGTTGGGAACAGTATACGAGACATCCTTCGTGCTAAAGTCCTTTTGAAAACCTTCCAAACCCACATCTCTGTTCACTCCTGCTAACATGCTGTTCAAGTGTTTGTATTTACTCTTCATTGATCTAAGGATACCCTGGTCACATGGATGAATTAATGAAGTCTCATTTGGTGGAAAATACATGGCATAAATATTATTATTATTATTATTATAGATGGGGGTCTCACTACATTGCCCGAACTGGTTTTGAACTCTTGGCCTCAAGTGATCCTCCTCCCTCAGCCTCCCAAATTGCTGGAATTACAGGAGTAAACGACCATACGTAGGCTTTTTTTTCACCATAAACATTATTTTTGGTGAGAATTCCACCTAGAAATAAGCCGAAGACTTGTCAAATAATAACAAAACCTTACACCTGTCATCCAGTCCAGCTTCCCTGCAGTGACCACAAGCTACTGGTATAAAATGTTTGTCAAAACAGTCAGAGAAGATATCCCTGGTTATCCATGCCTGCTTGTTAGCATAATCATGCACTGGTGAAGAAATCAATCCCAGAAAACAGTAAGGATGCCAGTTTTTGCCTATCGTGGCAAGTTTACATTTATGCATGCCTTCTGCACTGGCACATCCTGGCACAGTTATTCTGTCCTTGGCATCCTTAATTACTGTAGGCTGTCTCATCAGTTGGAGTCTGTATCTTTGTGGGGCAATAATACCAAAACAGTGATGTCTCATCAGCATTGTAAACTCGTTCTGATGTAAGATTTTCATCAGTGTTGACCTTGGTAGATTTGTCAATGAATTTTCCCGTTGCTTCAGGGAAAATTCATGATGCAATATCATCATAAATCTTTAAAACTTTAATTGTCTTGTCTGCTCAAATTTTTGCAACCAGTCACAATTGAATAGTCACAATTCCCTTCAATGTTTAGTTTATTGTGATAGATCTTTGCTTGTTTCGTGGTCAGCATACCGTTAAGTGGCATGTGCTCGCAGTGGTGCTGATGGATCCATTCCTTCAGTACATAATCAAGATCTTCATTTTAGGTTTATGCAGTGCTTTTTTAAATTTTTCATTAAATTTTGTGTATCTCTTTCAGCATAGAATTTCAACAGTTCTCCTTCTTTTTCTTCAGGTCACATAGAGTGGTCATTCCAACACCATAATCTTCTTCGAGATATTTCCCTGCTGGGAGGTGGCTCAAGCCTGTAATCCCAGCACTTTGAGAGGCCAAGGTGGGTGTAACACCTGAGGTCAGGAGTTTGAGACTAGCCTGGCCAACACGGTGAAACCCCATCTTTACTAAAGGAAATACAAAAAGTTAGCCGGGCATGGTGGTGGGCTCCTGTAATTCCAGCTACTCGGGAGGCTGAGGCAGGAGAATCGCTTGAACTTGAGAGGCAGAGGTTTTAGTAAGCTGAGATCGTGCTATTGCACTCCAGCCTGGGCAACAGAGCTAAACTGTCCCCCACTACCCCCCACCAAAAAAAAAGACATTTCCCACTTACACCACTGTTCCTTTTGTCTAACAGCTTGACTTTCTGTGCTATAGATAAACATAAATGCTGCTTCTTTTCCTTATCACTGTTGCACATAGGATTCTCTGCAGGCTTTTGACACTTTCAACAATGTCTTCACACCACAGAGCAGAGAATAATCAAAAGAACACAATGAGTAACACACATAGGTCTGGACTTTGTGCAGGGCATTGTGAAGAAACTGCCTTTGGCACATTTGGCCTGCACACAAGCCATTCTATTACTCTTCAAGAGCATGCTTGCATAGGGGAATCTGGGTGTGTGCCGAAATGATGCATTACTGCCGAAGGGGACTGAGAGGGCCTTTTTCCCCTTGGGGACGACAAATAAACTATGCGTCGTGCACCTGAGTTTTGACTACAACCCCCATTACGTGAGGGCAGGTGTGAAATTTTCTATTTATGGCATCATGTTGATGCTCAAAAACTTCTGGATTTTAGAGCATTTTTTATTTTAAATTTTTGGATTAAGAATGCTCAACCTGCACCTAAATTTCTGAAGAATTTGGAATGTTAAATAAAAAGTACCTTGCACGATGCTGGGTGCAGTGTGCTCCTATAGATTCAGCTACTCAGCTGAGGTAGAAGGATGGCTTGAGCCCCAGGAGTTCAAGCCCATCCTGGGCAAGATAACAAGACTCTGCCTTTAAAAAAAAAAAAAGTACCTTGCCCCAAATGGATGTTATTTTAGTAATAGCTACAATTTTTACTAGACCTAAGATGACAATGGCATGGATATATTTAAGTTCTAAATAAAACTCTCAGAAGAGAATATCTTCACTATTTACTGTAAAATACAAGCACTCCAACAATCCTGGGTCAGTGGATGGTGTCAGTCAGCAGAAAAAGTAAAAAAGACTTTGGTACCTTCCAAATGTAATCTTACCATCTGAGTAACTAATTGTGGAGAAGCCAGGTAGCGTAAAGCCATTCTGCAGACCAGGGTTTCACAGCCTTGGCAGCGTTGACTTTGGGCCAGATGGTTCCTTGCTGTGGGGATGCTGCCCTATGCAATATAGGGTATGTAGCAGCACCCCTGGCCTCTACTCCCTAAATGACCTTCTCATTTATACCAAAAACGTCTGCAGGCATTGCCAAACATCGCTTGGAGGGCACAACCGCCCTGGCTGAGAACCGGTCTTGTTAAGGGGAATGGCATGTGTATGCTCTGTTTTATGCTGTTCTGAGCCCTGCATTAGTACTTACAACTGGCTCACCATTTTATGTGGCCTAACATTCAACTTGGTAAATAAGATGATTAAAGATAAGTCAAATAATCAGTTTAGATGCTGACTTGAGAATTAGAAGACTTGCATTTAAAGGCATTGGTTTTAACATTATAAAGAAGTTGTTCTGAATCCAAGCTCTCATACTGTTCTGTCTATATAACCATGGACAAGTTACTTACGTGGGTCTCAGTAAAATGAAATAATAGTACTTAAGTAGTAGTAACAATAGTAGTAATAGTACGGATTATATTTATGTCACTTGGACCCAGGTGTCTTATAGATAATATTCACAAAGCTTAACTGCTGATGGAAATGAACACCTTAGAACTTGAGATGATAGTGATGATCAATTTTTTAACCACTTTGTGATTAACTTATGAAAAGCCGTAGATATTTAAAGTATACAATTTGATGTACATGGCAATAAGTTCACACCTGTGAAACCATCAAACTCTCATAGCTATCAATACAGTAAACTTATCTATTGCCTCCAAAAGATCTTCTCGCCCCTATGTTTCTTTTCCTTTTGTGGTAACAGCACTTAACATAAGGTCTATCTGCTTAGAAAGTATTAAGGATATAATACAATGCTGGTAATAATAGGCCCTATATTGCACGGTAGATTTACAGAACTTAGTCATTTTGCATAACTGAAACTTTATACCCTTTGACCAGCATCTCTCCATTTTCCCTTCCCCCAGCCCTGCTACTCTCTGCTTACTACGCGTTTACTTTAGATCCACATGCAAGTGAGATTATACAGTATTTGTCTTTCTGTGTCATGTGTATCTCATTTTCACATCATTTCCTCCAGGTCTATTCTTGTTGTTGCAAATGGCAGGATTTCCTTCCTAAAAATGACGGATATTCCATTGCGTGTATATACCACATTTTCTTTATCCATTCTTCTGTTTATGTATATTTATGTTGTTTCTCTATCTTGGCTAATGTAAATAGTGCTGCAATAAGCATGGGTTTGTTTCAAAATTCCTTTCCAAAACCAGTTGTCAATTCCTTTGCATATATATCCAGAAGTCAGATTGCTAGCTCCAATGGTAATTCTATTTTTAATTTTTTGAGAAAAAGCCTTCTTGTTTTCCATAGTGACTATATCAATTTACATTCCCACTAACAGTGTACAAAGGGTTTTTTCCACCATATCCACTCCAACACTTGTCCTTTTGATTTTTTTTATAACAGCCATTCTAACAGTTATGACATGATATCTCATCTCTGATGATTAGTGATGTTGAGCACATTTTCATATAAATCTTGGCCATTTCTATGTCTCCTTTAAAAAAATGTCAATTCATATCCTTAGCCCATTTTAGAAACTGGATTATTTGTTTTGTTATTGAGTTGTAGAAGTTCTTTATAATTTGAGTATTAACCTCTTATCAGGTATATAGTTTGCAAATATTTTCTCTTCATTAGTTGCCTTTTCTTTTCTTTTCTTTTTTTTTTTTTTGAGATGGAGTTTCGCTCTTGTTACCCAGGCTGGAGTGCAATGGTGCAATCTCGGCTCACCGCAACCTCCGCCTCCTGGGTTCAGGTAATTCTCCTGCCTCAGCCTCCCAAGTAGCTGGGATTACAGGCACGCGCCACCATGCCCAGCTAATCTTTTTTGTGTTTTTAGTAGAGATGGGGTTTCACCGTGTTGACCAGGATGGTCTCCATCTCTTGTCCTCGTGATCCACCTGCCTCAGCCTCCCAAAGTGCTGGGATTACAGGCTTGAGCCACTGCGCCCGGTGCTATTTTCTTTTTTTAAAAGCTTTGGGTTTATTTTTAATTTTCTTGCTAAGAACTAGGAGATAAACATAAATTAACCTAGGCCTACATATATTTCACAGGGTTGGGATCATCAATATCAGTCCCCTACCTCCGCATCTTTCCCACTGGCAAGTCATCAGGAGCAATAACACACGTGGAGCTGTCATCTCCTATGATAACAATGCCTTCTTCTGAAACACCTGAAAGATCTGCCTGAGGCTGTTTTTCAGATAACTTTCCTAATAAGTAAAAGGATTACACTCTAAAACAACAATTAAAAGCATAATATGGTAAATACGTAAATTAGTAACATTTATGATCATTAGCAAGCATTATGTACTCTACAAAGTTGTATGTGCTCTATTTTTATACGACTGACAGCACGGTAGGTTTGTCTACATCAGCATCACCACAAACACATGAGAAATGTGTCGCACTATCACATCATCATGGCTACAATAGCAATTTTCAGCTCCATTACATTATAATCTTATGGGACCAGTGCCATATATACAGTTCATCAGTGACAGAAACATCAGTATGCAACACGTGCTTGCATATTGCGTAGTAATCAAATGTGTACATTTCAGTTGAGTAATAGCTGCAACTGGAATTATGGTGTCTTGAGATATACTTGTGTTCAACTTTAACAGACACTCCTAGTTTTGCAAAGTGGTTGTACCAGTCTACACTCCCATAGCAACGTTTCAGAAATCTGGTTGCTTCATATTCTCACTGAGACTTGGTATTGTAAATCTGTTTCGGCTATTTCTTAGTGAGATGTGACATCATAATGTCATTTTAAGTTGCATGTTGGTAATAACTAATGAGGTTGAACATCTTTTCATCTATTCATAGGTATTTTTGATACCTACTTTTTGAAGGCTTGTTCAAATATTTTGCCCATTTTTCTATTAAGTATTTTGTCTTTTTCTTGCTACTCTATTGTTTTAATCTATTGTAGATAGCAGCCCTTTAATAGGACTGCAAATACCTTCCCCGCTCTGTACCTTGCCTTGTCATTCACTAAATGGCATTTTTTAAAGAACAGAATGTTTTGATGTTAGGATAGTTCAATTTATCAAGTTTTCACTTTTTGATTAATGTTTTAGTCTGCTAGCACTGGACTCCTTGCTGCTTCTCATCATCCCAGGCACTTCCTACTTCTTTAGTGCCTACTTGCATACATATACTTACAGGATTGAGTCCCTTCAAGGCTCTGTTCAAATGTGCCCTTTCCAAAGGAGTCTTTCCTGGCCTATCTATATAAAATAAGAACCCTTACCTACCCTGCCCCACCCCCAGTATTTCCTACTCCCTATCTCTGCTTTACTTTCCTCTTATCACCTCTAACTACCTGATATACCATTTGTTTATTCTCTCTCTTCTCTGTCCACATTATTACAATGTAAGCTCCATGAGAACTGGATGTGTGTCTGCTTTGACCAATCCCAAGTGCCCAAAATGGTATCTGACACATAAGACCAAAAACAATTTTTTTCTTAATGAATAAATAATGCCTAAGTATAGATTTATTATTATTTATCTTTCTCAGGGCTATGTATGCTTTTTGTAATATGAGTGTTCAAATCTTTGTTCAATTCTGCCTCCTAATTCACTTTCTAGTCTACATTACATATTAGACATGTCAGAACTTTTAGGCCTTTTTCACATCTTCTCACATCTCTTAAATATTTTCTGCCCCTATCCTTACTATGCTACTTTCAGAATTATTTCCTCAGAGCTGTCATTCAATTAAGCAATTCTCTCTTCAACCTTGTCTACTCTACTGTTAATTCATTCATTGACATTTTAATTTCAGTAACTACACCTTGTATTTATATAATGTTTATTTGGGTGATTTACAATCTGTCTACAGTTTTCTTCTGATGCTATGTTCTTGTTTTGTGGATTATCTTATTTCTCAAGATAATTTTTGAACATTTTAGGCACACTTACTTTAGAGCTTTTCTTAAATAATTCTGGTTCTTCCTAGATATGAATACTTTCACTTATTTCATCTGTTTACCTTGTGCATGATTTTTCATATTTTTCCTATTCAGTAAGATCTATCATTTACAAAAGTTACATATGTCCTGGATTATAGAGATTTACCACTATGGATTATATTTATGTTTTCTTCTGCTAAAGTTTGTTAATGTTCACTGGTTTCAGAACAGTTTTTATGACATTCTTAGCTTCAAATTTCTGCACTAGTGGGGAGATAATTTTGGTTAGTTATTAATGCACATCTTGGGTCAAGATGGGAGGATTAGGCCAGCTCTACTACTTTAAGAGTACAAGGCGTCTTCCATTTTTATCAGGAACCTACACTGGAGTTCCATACAAAAGTCCAACTATGAATACAAGTATAGCATCTTCCAGGCATTTTCTTTGGTGCACATATAACTTGGACATCCAATGTAAATATTCCATAGGTAGTTGCAAATAAGGCAAGGACAAGTCACTTGTCAAAAAAGGACAAGTCACAAAAAGTCAATTGAATTTAACGTAATATGTGTTATGTGACAGTCTATATTTAATGAAACATTTGGAGTTATTTATCCTGTCCACACCAAATAGCATAATTACTCTTTGCTTAGAAAATTGGAAGACAAGGAAAAGTCCCTTTGATTTGTTATTCTTTCTTGCACTCAAAATTTCAAAAGTCATTTACTAAACCTTTGTCGGTGTCTACTGCATATAAAGCACTAGTCTACATTTGTAAGAACAACAATAATTCCTGGATAAAATCTGAGCATTCCTATGTAAAAGAAGGAATCACAGAGTAGGAGAGCTTAATAGCCAAATAATTAATGAGAAGAACTACAACTTCTTGGGAAAATAATTTTCCATAGTAATGATATGTTGACCTCCATTTACAAAACTGATATTACCTAATTTTCCTATTTATTTTGGCTGTTTATTTATCAGAAGTGGTAGATTTGTCCCGATCTATTTCTTTTCTTGCCCAGTTCCTGTTGTTAATGACAGTATACATTTTGCAAGCTGATTGGATAGGGATTAGGAATAGTACATGGCTGAAAAATGGTGCAAAGCTGATTGACTCTGTTAAAGTTCTGCGCCATGAGCTTGGCCTCACTAGAAACCTACCAAACTGAGCTAACTAGCTGTAAGCAGAAGCTTTTTTTAAGGAGAAGACTTATCACGTTGCAGCAGACAAGCAGGCTATCAGCAGCACCATAGCAGATTCTGATGACTCTCTAGAGGGAGGGAATTCTGTTCACATTATCTGTAGTTGTAAAAGCATCAGGGAGTTGGTATCTGAGCCTGATTCATGATGAAAAGACTTAAAGAATGAAGACCTAGGAGACAGTAAAGCAGGCAGCACAAGCTACCAACACTATTTGTGTAAGGATACTTCTGTATTTCAGAGCACAGATTTTTGTATTTGAATTACTGGTAGCATTGTCATTCATCATTACAAATGCTGTCTTAATACCTTCTGTGGGAGAAAAAAGAATTATAATTTCTTATACCTGAAGCATACATTCGAGCATAAAGAAGGTTAAATTAGGAATGTGTCTTCTTGTAACATACATCAGCCTTTTTATCAAACTTGACCACGTCATAGTCCAAATAAAAAGAAAGAAAAAACAGCCAAAATAAAGACTCTGAGCATATGCAGTAGAGTTAAAATACCAAATTTAAAATTTTTTATTTTCCAATCTCATGCCAATATTAGCAGAAGGGCTTTTTAAATTATTTGGTTGAATCATTGGAATGACAATCCATTGCTTCCTAAATTATCTGATTATGAAATTATATAACAACCAACATCCTACACAAGTTCCTTCCCTCATATTCTATGTACTCTTTGGCTGAAGAAATTATAGATTGAAGAAATTAAACAACTGGCAAAACTTAGTAATGGCTGTCATTCCAATAGCTTTCTTTAATGGGGGGCTATAAAACCATTACAAAGTACATTATGCACTGTGATTAGGCCCTCAATTGCCATAAAAACCTTGGCTAAAATGATGTTGTTACATCCTTTACATTTCTTATTTAGGTAACTTCAAATTAAGCAATGTAGTGAGCTATGCTAGGACATAATGAGTTATGTGCACCAATCTTCAATTCGAGGATAATATTTTACTACTCATCCCACCATCTCCAAATGCATTTTTATCTCCTTCATTTTTTCTCTCTTATTCCTTCAGATTATCTTCAAGCAATTTATTGAGTACAAATTAACATCCTCATTCATGGTGTATTTAATGCCTACAATGAGCCAACCACTATAGTCAGTGAAAAAAATAAAAAGTAGCAAAAGCAAAAACAGTTCTTAATCTCAAAGACTGCAGTTGGAGTGGAAGGCAGGGAAGACAATCAAATAATCATATAAAAGTATGAAATTAATAATTTCTATGAAATGAGAAGGCTATGGTAACGTGAAAGCTTACAATAAAGAGATTTGAGGTCATCAAAAAGGGCTTCCTCAAGGAAGAGACATTCGTGTTGAAATTTGCAAGGTGACTAAAAGTTGCCCAGGTACAGAAAGGAGACAAGACAGAGATTAGCATATGCAAGTGTCCTGTATAGAATTGCTAATAACCGATACTAGAATTTTGATAATTTAGATACATAAGTTCTATTTCTGAGACTAAGGCAAATATGCCCTTATTTTGAACTACTCAAGGTCAAATGTTTTCAAAACTGGATCCAGGAGAAATCATTTGTTTTGTCATTAAATTCTTTTATTTTAGAGTAATCTTCAGCAGAAGAAAGAAAGAAAAATATTCTAAGTCTATTATGGTTAAAGACATTACCATCAGATAATATTATTTAGTATCTCTATGTAATAACCAACTCCCTATATAAGTTCCTTCCTTCATTTTCTACACACTCTTTGGCTGAAGAAACAATAGATTAAAGTAATTAAACAATGGGCAAAACAGTAATGGTTGTCATTCCAATAGCTTTCTTTAATGGGGGGCTAGAAAACCTAGAAAAATGGATAAATTCCTAGAACATACACCCTCCCAACACTGCACCAGGAAGAAATTCTATCCCTGAAAAGACCAATAACAAGTTCTGAAATTGAGGAAGTAATAAATAGACTACCAACCAAAAAAAAAAAAAAAGCCCAGGAATAGATGGATTCACAGCTGAATTCTACCAGAGGTACAAAGTAGAGCTTTGTACCATTCCTACTAAAACTATTCCAAAAATTTGAAACGGAGGGACTCCTCACTAATTTATTCTGAGGTCAACATCATCTTGATACCAAAACCTGGTAGAGATACAACAAAAAAAGAAAACCTCAGGGCAATATCTTTGATGAATACTGATGCAAAAATCCTCAACAAAATACTGGCAAACCAAATCCAGTAACACATCAAAAAGCTTATCCAACATGATCAAGGTAGGTTTCATCCCTGGGATGCAACGTTGCTTCAACATATGCAAATCAATAAATGTGATTCATCACACTCACAGAACTAAAGACAAAAAAAACACGTGATTATCTCAATAGATGCAGAAAAGGCCTTCAAAAACATTCAACATTCCTTCATGTTAAGGACTCAGTAAACTAGGTGTTGAAGGAATATCTCTCAAAATAATAAGAACCAGCCATATATGACAAAGCCAGAGCCAGTATCATATTGAATAGGCAAAAGCTGGAAGCATTCCCCTTGAAAACCAGCAAAAGACAAGGTTGCCCTCTCTCACCACTTCTATTCAACATAGTATTGGAAGTTCTGGCCAGGGCAATCAGGCAAGAGAAAGAAATAAAGTATATTCAAATAGGAAAAGAGGAAGCCAAACTATCTTTGTTTGCAGATGGCATGAACCTATATCTAGAGAGCCCCATTGTCTAAGCCCTAAAGCTTCTTAAACTGATAAGCAAATTCAGCAAAGTCTTAGGATACAAAACTGATGTGCAAAAATCGCTAGCATTCTTACACACCAACGGGCAAGCCAAGAGCCAAACCATTAACAAACTCTCATTTACAGTTGCCACACACACACAAAAATACCTAGAAATATAGCTACCATGGAAAGTGAAGGACCTCTTCAAGGGGAACTACAACCACTGCTCAGAGAAATCAGAGAGGACACAAACAAATGGAAAAACATTTTAAGCTCATGGATAGGAAGAATCAATACCATAAAAATAGCCAAACTGCCCAAAGCAATTTATAGATTCAATGCTATTTCTATTAAAGCAACTATTGACATTCTTCACAGAATTGGAAATAACTATTTTAAAATTCATATGGAACCAAAAAGAGCCTGAATAGCCAAGGCAATTCTAAATAAAAAGAACAAAGTTGGAGGCATCTCAGGCTACTCAACCTCAAATTATTTTACAGGGCTGTAGTAAGCAAAACAACACGGTACTGGTACAAGAACAGACATGTATGCCGATAGAACAGACTAGAGAACCCAGAAATAAGGCTTCACACCTACAACCATCGATCGTCAACAAACCTGACGAAAACAAGCTATAAGAAAAGGATTCCTTATTTAATAAATGGTGCTGGGAGGACCGGCTACCAGATGCAGAAAACTGAAACTGAAGCCCTTTCTTACACAATATACACAAATCAACTCAAGATGGATTGAAGACTTCAATGTAAAACCCAAAGCTATGAAAACCCTAGAAGAAAACCTAGGCAATATCATTCAGGACTTAGGCATGGCAAAGATTTCATGACGAAGACACCAAAAGCAATTGCAACAAAAGCAAAAATCGACAAATGAGATAAAATTAAACTAAAGAGATTCTGCACAGCAAAAGAAACTATCAACAGAATAAACAGACAATCTGCAGAATGGGAGAAAATTTTGCAAACTATGCATCTGACAAAGGTCTAATACCCAGCATCTCTAAGAAACTTAAAGAAATTTCCAAGATAAAAACACCTTTTAAAAAATGGGCAAAGGACATGAACAGACACCTCTCAGAAGACATACATGAGGCCAAAAAAACATGAAAAAAAAGCTCAACATCACTGATCATTAGAGAAATGCAAATTAAAACTACAATGAGATACCAGTCTCATGCCAGTCAGAGTGGCTATTATTAAAAAGGCAAAAAACAGATGCTGGAGAGGTTGTGGAGAAAAGGAATGTTTTTACACTATTGGTGGGAGTGTAAATTAGTACAACTGTTGTGGAAGACAGGGTGGTGATTCCTCAGTGACCTAGAGGCAGAAATTCCATTCAACCCAGCAATCCCATTACTAGATACCCATAAGAATATAAATTGTTCTATTATAAGGACACATGCACATATATGTTCATTGCAGCACTATTCACAATAGCAAAGACATGGAATCGGCCTAAACACCCATCAATGATAGACTGAATAAAGAAACTGTAGTACATATACACCATGGAATACGGTGCAGACATAAGAGGGAACAAGATCATGTCCTTCGCAAGGATGTGGATGGAGCTTGAAGCCATTATCCTCAGCAAACTCAGGCAGAAACAGAAAATCAGATACCTCATATTCTCACTTATAAGTGGCAGCTGAACGATGAGAACACATAGACACATGGAGGGAAACAACATACACTGTGGCCAGTCAGAGGATGGGGAGTGGGTGGAGGGAGAGCATCAGCAAGAATAGCTAATGGATGCCAGCCTTAATACCTGGGTGAGAGGATGATCTGTGCTGCAAAGCACCATGGCACACGTTTATGTAACAAACCTGCGTGTCCTGCACATGTCATCCTGAACTTAAAAGTTGGAATTTTAGAAAAACACACGTAAAATTTAAACATAAAAACATCTTTGTCACTCAAGGAACAGATCCAGGATTTTTGCACCCTTAGCTGCACAGATTGGTACATATGGGTTTTCCTTAATTTTTATTCTTTGCATTATGATTGGTACCTAGTTATAAGTAAAGTATGATGGGGTGTTTTGGTTTGATATGTGATTGTACTGTAGTTGGCATTTTATTTCTATAATTCGTGAGCATTTATTTTAGGAAAGCATTTTAAAATAAAATGTAAGAGAAAGCGATTGTTAAAGTTTACTATAAAAGTAAATGGATTTCTTTCAAGAAACAAATGATAGTAGTGTTGTAAAAAAATTATCAATCTGAGCCATTTCAAACTGCTTTAAAAATGATTGGCCTTTATTTTATATTGACGTGACATCTAAATGATTTCACTCTACGTCGTCAATCAATCCCTTACATACGTATAATACTGTAACAAAAGACCCTATACATATATAGTCTATCTTGAGAAATATTCGCAGCTAAGTTCTTTAAAAAAGTACATTGTGGCTCAAACCTGTAATCCCAGCACTTTGGGAGGCTGAGGCGGGTGGATCATGAGGTCAAGAGATCGAGACCATCCAGGTCAACATGGTGAAACCCCATCTCTACTAAAGATATAAGAAAATTAGCTGGGCATGGTGGCGCGTGCCTGTAATCCCAGCTACTCAGGAGGCTGAGGCAGGAGAATTGCCTGAACCCAGGTGGCGGAGGTTGCGGTGAGCCGAGATCGCGCCATTGCACTCCAGCCTGGGTAACAAGAGCGAAACTCCGTCTCAAAAAAAAAAAAAAGTACATTGAAAAGATATTCCTTTGAAGATTAAATCTTCAGTTAATGCAAATTTTTAAAAGGTTGTTTGTGTAGGTAAAAGAATGAACAAAGACATGAACGCTATAAAGCAAAACAAATTTCTGTCACTTCTATGTACACGTGTGTATGTACGTGAAGATGTAATTGTGTATATATACACACACGCATGTACACATGTGTATATGTACGTGAAGATGTGCGTGTGTATATATACACACGCATACTTGTTTGTATATAGAGAGACAGAGAAAGAATGAAGCCTAAAATGCCTCAGAGATGAATTACAATTTTGGATATGTTAAATCACTCAGTGTCTTCCTTAATTAGGCAGTAGTTAACATCTGTAATTATTGACCATATTTCAAATGGGTTACATCAGAAAATACAACTTAGCAAATGTTAGGGCTGTAAATAGCCAAGTTAGACATAAGATACATAGTCCTAAAATAATTTTGTCTATTATATAGCCGTATTTTCACTCATTTATTAACAAATTTTATTAAGCTCCTACTGCACTAAATCCTGGGAGATCTCAGCAAAAAAAAAAAAAAAAAAAAAAAAACCCACAAATCTCTTATCCTATCACAATGGTACTTAACAGTTTTTAGAATTGTACAATAAGTGGCAAACTTTTTCTTTAGATCTTAAATAGAACCAAGAACATACAAACGCTGTACTGATATTAATTCTTCCCTCTTTCTAACTACCATCACCACAGGTGCTGGACCTTATATAATGAGATAACAAGGAACTTCATAAATATAGCCCAACCACTGCTCCATGGGGCTTTACGATGCAGTAGAAATAGGTCAATAATTATTATTTATATGTGTCTGCTATTTTACAATTCAAAAAATGTGTTACATGCAGTATTACATTTGGTGTATGTGTGCTGCTGTAGTTACTCATGTGGAGACATTATAAATTGATAAAATTCCTATGAAAATCGACAGAATAAGAACTAAGTAAGACACACACATACAGCAAGGCATACATACAGCGAAATTCAAAACTGAAGAAAAATGGTGTAAAACCTCATGAGTGTGTGGCTCTACGATATGATCAGCACTGAAACATTTTAAAGAAGAGATGAGATTTAAGGTTATATTTCACTAACAAAAGCAGTCCACTTAATAGGTTCAAGTAAAGGAGGTTCAGGAAGACATTTCAAGGACAAAGTGCTACTTTGGAAAAGGCAATGAATTTTATAATAAAAATTTACGTTAAGGTTTACAGCCATGCCTCTTGTCTCATTCTGTAGTGCCTCCAAAAATGTTATTGAGATCAATACCAGATTCTGTAAATGAACAATAAATAAGTCATCCAGTATTTCCAACTCACCTCTTTTATTTCAGAGTGTTAAATATTTTAAGAGTATTTAAAGGAAGCTGACAAGCAAAGTCATCCAAACATTTCTATAACTAATCTTGTTTTCCAACATGTGATGTAAAACCCATGAATCACAGTAACTCAAATAAGTGACCCAGCGTCATTCCTATTATGAGAACAGGCCATCTGTTCTTTATCCTCGAAAGCTAAACACTGCTCCAGCTTAACTTTTTCAGAGCAATGATTATTCACTTTGGCAAGCGTGGCTCGTATTGTCTGTTTCATCACCATAAAGATTCTATTTGGGCATCCAAATGCTGTATATTTTCTTCTCTGGCATTACATGAGCATTCATTCCTCTTCATAATATGGGAAATTTATTCAGTACCAATTAGAAGAATAAACTCCAAGATGATAATGGCTCTGTTGCATCAGAAATCATACACAAACTAGACTCTTCCTGTTATTAACCAATTACAGAGAAATGTTTTCAATAATGTCCCTTTCTCAATTGCAAATAATTATTAGGTTAGGCCATATGAAGTGTTCAATATTCAATTATTTGACTTATTAAAATGCCAATTTCATATCCTACCTAAGGTAATGAACCAGAGTTGGCTCATACTTTTACTCCCTAATTAAAAGCTCTCTATCTTAAAAGACACATCAACATATTAACCTCTAAGGAAATGACTCATACCTGGCTCCTCCGATCTGGCTGTTTCAGCTCACAGAAACCTAAACCGTAAAGTACTCTATTTGCCTTTTGTCTACAGTGTCAAAGTAAAATTTTCAAAAAAATTAAAAAATATATTTTTCTTACAATTAGAGATGAATACATGTCAAAAATATTTTAGCTCATTAATGAGGGATCCATGAAGATCTGATTCAGAGAGTACTTTGATAACTGGCATTTATAGGCATTTTGGGAAAACAATGTAAGAATGAAAATAAGTTTGCTAGGTAAGATACAAATCTGATTAGTGTCTTACAGTGCTATAAAACCATAACCTTTGGGCTTATCTTCTCTTTCTTTCTTCTCTTTCTGAACAGAAAGATTCAAATTAACATGTATCTGGACTCCAATCAAATAGAAAATAGTAGAGTGAAACACAGATCCATTCCCCCAGATAATTAAAATATCCTTAGGTAAGCTCATTAAATGATGCCCCAGTGTGACAATGAGCAAACCTACTCACCCTCCTCCCTTTGCCTTACTTTTAAGTTTTAAATAATATTTCTTAGCAATAGCATGTATGAAAAGGAGAACTTCATTATAGAATAGAAGTTGGAATTATGGTCTTAAATTCAACTTGTATTTGGCTGGGTGCAATGGCTCAGGCCTGTAATCCCAGCACTTTGGGAGGCTGAGGTGGATGGATCACCTGAGGTCAGGAGTTTGAGACCAGCCTGACCAACATGATGAAACCTTGTCTCTACTAAAAATACAAAAAATTTAGCCAGGTGTGATGGCAGGCACCAGTAATCCCAGCTACTTGGGAGACCAAAGCTGGAGAATGGCTTGAAACAGGGAGAGAGAGGTTGCAGTGAGCCAAGAACATGTCACTGCACTCCAGCCTGGGGGAGGCAGAATGAGACTTTTAGAGGAAAAAAAAAAAAAAAAAATTCAACTTTTATATGTGGAATTTATTTATCTCCACTATCCTCTTAACTTAGTTTTTAATCTCAGGATCTTTGAGTTAGCATATTATTCTAAAATAGTCATACCCACAAATTAAACAAATTCAGTAAACTCATGATGGTCTACATCCAGATAATCTTATCTGGTCATTTCTTATGCTGGATTATTAGAATTTGAACTCATACTCAGGTATAGATTACTGTTCTTTTAGTACCTAGTCAAAGCATATAAACATTATGTTAGCTGTTTGATAAACCTTTTTTTGCTGGATTATTAGAATGTAAACTCATACTCAGGTATAGATTACTATTCTTTTTAGTACCTAGTCAAAGCATATAAACATTATGTTAGCTGTTTGATAAACCTTTTTTTGCTGGATTATTAGAATTTGAACTCATACTCAGGTATAGATTACTGTTCTTTTAGTACCTAGTCAAAGCATATAAACATTATGTTAGCTATTTGATAAACCTTTTTTTGCTGGATTATTAGAATTTGAACTCATACTCAGGTATAGATTACTGTTCTTTTAGTAACTAGTCAAAGCATATAAACATCATGTTAGCTGTTTGATAAACCTTTTTTTGCTGGATTATTAGAGTTTGAACTCATACTCAGGTATAGATTACTGTTCTTTTAGTAAATAGTCAAAGCATATAAACATCATGTTAGCTGTTTGATAAACCTTTTTTTGCTGGATTATTAGAATTTGAACTCATACTCGGGTATAGATTACTGTTCTTTTAGTACCTAGTCAAAGCATATAAACATTATGTTAGCTGTTTGATAAACCTTTTTTTGCTGGATTATTAGAATTTGAACTCATACTCAGGTATAGATTACTGTTTTCTTTAGTACCTAGTCAAAGCATATAAACATTATATTAGCTGTTTGATAAACCTTTTTTCATGCATGTCTCAGTCTTCCCAACACAACAACTATGCATTGAAAGTTCCTAAAGCAGAAGGGTTTTACAAACATGTAAGTCTCCTTAAATAGCGATTACAAAGACCTAAATAAAAGTTTTGCAATCACCATCTTTATGCCAAGAAATATGCTTAATTTTTCTATTCTAATAAAAATATAATTAAATATACTTTAGATTTTAAATATTCTTGACTTAAATAAATTCTGTTTTAAGTCAATTGCTTTTCTAAAAAAAATTTTCCATATGTTACTGGGGTACAGGTTACATGAGCAAGTTCTTTAGAGGTGATTTGTGAGATTTTAGTGCATCCATCATCCAAGCAGTATAGACGGTCCTCTATTTGCAGTCTTTTATCTTTCTCACCCTTCCCCACAAGTTCCCAAAGTCCACTGTGTCATTCTTATGCCTTTGTGTTCTCCTAACCTAGCTCTCACATATCAGTGAGAACATATAACGTTTGGTTTTCCATTCCTGAGTTACTTCACTTAGAATAATATTCTCCAATCTCATCCAGGTCACTGCAAGTGCTGTTAATTCACTCCTTTTTACGACTGAGTAGTATTCCACCAGATATATACATATCACAGTTTCTTTATCCATTGGTCGATTGATGGGCATTTGGGTTGGTTCCACAATTTTGCAGTTGTGAACTGTACTGCTATAAACATGCATGTGCAAGTATCTTTTTCGTATGATGACTTATTTTTCTCTGGGTAGATGTCCAGTCATGGGATTGCTGGATCAAAAGGTAGTTCTACTTCTAGTTCTGTAAGGAATTCCCACACTGTTTTCCATAGTGGCTGTGTTAGTCTACATTCTGACCAGCAGTGTTGACGTGTTCCCTGATCACCACATCCATGCCAACATCTACTGTTTTTTGATTTTTTGATTATGGTCATTCTTGCAGAAGTAAAGTGGCATTGCATTGTGATTTTTATTTGCATTTCCCTGATAACTAGTGATACTGAGCATTTTTTCACATGTTGGTTGGCCATTGGCATATCTTCTTTTGAGAATTGTCTATTCATGTCTTTAGCCAACTTTTTGATGGGATTGTTTCTTTTTTTTTTTCTTACTGATTTGTTTTGAGTTCGTTGTAGATTCTAGATATTAGTTCTTTGTCAGATGTATAGATTGTGAAGATTTTTCTACCACTCTATGGGTTATCTGTTTACTCTGCTGACTGTTCCTTTTGCTGTGCGAAAGCTCTTTAATTAAGTCCCAGCTATTTATCTTTGGTTTTATTACATTTGCTTTGGGTTCCTGGTCATGGAATCCTTGCCTAAGTTAATGTCTAGAAGGGTTTCTCCAATGTTATCTTCTAGAATTTTTATAGTTTCAGGTCTTTAAGTCCTTAATCCATCTTGAGTTGATTTTTGTATAAAGTGAAAGATGAGAATCCAGTTTCATTCTCCTACGTGTGGCTTGCCAATTATCCCAGCACCATTTGTTGAAAGGGTGTTCTTTCCCCCATTTTGTGTTTTTGTTTGCTTTTTCAAAGATCAATTGGCTTTACTTGGGTTTATTTCTGGGTTCTGTATTCTGTTCCATTGGTCTATGTGCCTATGTTTATACAAATACCATGCTGTTTTGGTGACTATGGCCTTACAGTATAGTTTGAAATCAGGTAGTCTGATGCCTCCAGATTTGTTCTTTTTGCTTAGTCTTGCTTTGGCTGTACAGGCTCTTTTTTGTTCTATATTAATTTTAGAATTATTTCTAACTCTGTGAAGAGTGATGGTAGCATTTTGATGGGCATTACGTGGAGTTTCTAGATTACTTTTGGCAGTATGATCATTTTCACAATATTGATTCTACCCATCCATGAGCATGGGATGTGTTTCCATTTGTTTGTGTCATCTATGATTTTTTTCAGCAGTGTATCGTAGTTCTCTTTGTAGATGTTTTTTACTTCCTTGGTTAGATATATTCCTAAGCTTTTTGTTTTTGTTTTTTTGGGGAGTTCTTTTTGCAGTTATTGTAAAAGAGATTGAGTTCTTGATTTGATCCTCCACTTGGTTGCTGTTGTTGTATACAAAAGCTTCTGATTTGTGTACGTTAATCTTGTATCTGGTAACTTTGCTGAATTCTTTTATCAGTTCCAGGAGCTTTCTGGAGAAGTCTTTAGGGTTTCCAAGGTAAATGATTGCATCATCAGCAAACAGTGACAGTTTTACTTCCTCTTCACTAATTTATCTCTCCTATCTGATTGCTTTAGCTAGAACTTCCACTACTATGCTGAAAAGGAGTGGTGAGAGGCATCTTTGTCTTGTTCTAGTTCTCAGAGGGAATGCTTTCAACTTTTCCCCATTCAGTATTATGTTGGCTGTGGGTTTGTCGTGGATGGTTTATATTGCTTTGAGGTGTGTCCCTTGTATACTGATTTTGCTGAGAATTTTAATCATAAAGGGATGCTGGATTTTGTTGAATGATTTTCCTGCATCTATTGAGATGATCATGTGATTTTTGTTTTTAATTCTCTTTATGTGGTGTATCACATTTATTGACTTCTGTATGTTAAACCATCCCTGCATCCCTGGTATGAAACCCTCTTGATCATGGTAGATTATCTTTCTGATGTGCTCTTGGATTCAGTTAGTAGTATTTTGCTAAGGATTTTAATGTCTCTGTTGATCAGGGATATCAGTCTGTAGTTTTATTTTTTGGTTATGTCCTGTTCTGGCTTTGGTATTAGGGTGATACTGGCCTCATAGAATGAATTAGGGAGGGTTCTCTCTTTCTCTATCCTGTGGAATAGTGTCAAAAGGATTAGTATCACTCTTCTTGGAATGTCTGGTGGAATTCTACTGTGAATTTGTCTAGTCCTAGACTTCTTTCCATTCATAATTTTTGAATTACCATTTCAGTCTTGCTGCTTGTCATTGGTCTGTTCAGGGTATCTAATTATTTCTGATTTAAGCTACGAGGGTTGTATTTTTCTAGGAATGTGTCCATCTCTCCTAGGTTTTCTAGTTTATGCATAAAAGTGTTCATAGTAGCCTTGAATAATCTTTTGTATTTCAGTGGTGTCAGTTGTAATATCTCCCGATTCATTTGTTAATGAGGTTATTTGGATTTTCTCTCTTCTTTTCTTGTTTAATCTTGCTAATGGTCTATCCATTTTGGCTATCTTTTCAAAGAACCAGCTTTTTGTTTCATTTATATTTTGTATTTGTGTTTGTTTCTTTCTTTCAATTCCTTTTAGTTCTGCTCTCGTCTTGGTTATGTCCTTTCTTCTGCTGGGTTTGGGTTTGATTTGTTCTTATTTCTCTAGTTCCTTTAGGTGTGAACTTAGATTGTCAGTTTGTGCTCTTTCAGACTTTTTGATGTAGTTTTTCAGGGCCATAAACCTTCCTCTTAGCACCAACTTTGCTGTTTCCCAGACCTCTTGATAGGTTGTGTCATTACTGTCCTTCAGTTCAAAGAATTTCTTCATTTCCGTCTTGATTTTGTTTTTGACCCAATGGTCATTCAGGAGCAGATTATTTGTTTTCCATGTATTTGCATGGTTTTGAAGGTCCCTTTTGGAGTCAATTTACAGTTTTAGTCCACTGTGGTCTGAGAGAGTGCTTGGTATAATTTCAATTTTCTTAAATTTATTGAGGCTTGTTTTCTAGCCTATCATATGGTCTATCTTTGAGAAAGTTCCATGCACTGTTGAATAGAATGCGAATACTTTGGTTGTTGGATGCAATGTTCTGTAGGTATCTGTTAAGTCCATTTGTTCCTAGGCATAGTTTAAATCCATTGTTTCTTTGTTGGTTTTCTGCCTTGATGACCTGTCTAGTGCTGTCAGTGGAGTATTGAAGTCCCCCACTATTATTGTATAGCTGTCTATCTCATTTCTTAGGTCTACTAGTAATTGTGTTATAAATTTGGGAGCTCCAGTGTTACTTGCATATATATTTAGGATTATGATATTTTCCTGTTGGACAAGGCCTTTCACCCTTACAGAATGTCCCCCTTTGTCTCTTTTAACTGCTGTCACTTTAAAATTTGTTTTGTCTGATATAACACTTGAGTCCTTATGTGTTAGGTGAGTCTCCTGAATGCAGCAGATGGTTGGTGAGTTCTTATCAATTCTGCAGTTCTGTATGTTTTAAGTGGGGAATTTAGGCCATTTATATTCAATGATAGTATTGAGATGTGAGGTACCATTCCATACGTTGTGCTATTTGTTGCCTGTGTACCTTGGTTTTTTGGGGTTTTGTTTTTGCTTTTCAAATTGTACTTTTGTTTTACAGTCCTGTGTGATGTATGCTTTAAACAGTTCTGTTTTGATGTATTTCCAGGATTTGTTTCAAGATTTAGAGCTCCTTTTAGCAGTTCTTATACTGATGGCTTAGTAATGGCAAATTCTCTCAGCATTTGTTTGTCTGAAAGAGACTGTATTTTTCCTTCATAGATGATGCCTAGTTTCACTGGATAAAAATTCTTGGCTGATAATTGTTTTGTTTGAGGAGGCTGGAGATAGGACCTAATCCCTTCTAGCTGGTAGGGTTTCTGCTGAGAAATCTGCTGTTAATCTGATAGGTTTTCCTTAATAAGTTCCCTAGTGCTTTTGTCTCACAGCTCTTAAGATTCTTTCCTTTGTCTTAACATTAGGTAACCTGATGATAATGTGCCTGGGCAATGATCAGTTTGTGATGAATTTCTCAGGTATTCTTTATGCTTCTTGTACTTGGATGTCTAGGTCTCTAGCAAGGCCAGGGAAGTTTTCCTTGATTATTCCCCCACATATTTTTTCCAAACTTTTAGATTCCTTTTCCTCCTCAGGAACACCAATTATTCTTAGGTTTGGTCATGTAATATAATGCCAGACTTCTTGGAAGCTTTGTTTATTTTTTCTTATTCTTTTTTCTTTGTCTTTGTTGGATTGGGTTAATTTGAAGACCTTGACTTTGAGCTCTGAATTTCTTTCTTCTACCTGCTCAATGCTATTGCTGAGACTTTCCAGGGCATTTTGCATTTGTATAAGTGTGTCCAATTATTCCTGAAGCTTTGATTATTCTTTTTCAGGCTATATAGTTCCTTGAATATTTCTCCTTTCACTTCTTGTATCATTTTTTGGATTTCCTTACATTGGGTTTAACCTTTCTCTGGTGCCTCCCTGATTAGCTTAATAACTTACCTTCTGGGCCAGGCTCACAGGCTCATACCTGTAAAACCAGCACTTTGTGAGGCCAAGGTGGAAAAATCATCTGAGGTCAGGATTTTGAGACCAGCCTGGCTAATATGGGTGAAACCCCATTTCTACTAAAAATACAACTAGGTGTGGTGACAGGTGCCTTTAATCCCAGCTACTCGAGAGGCTGAGGCAGGAGAATCACTTAAACCTGGTAGGCGGAGGTTGTGGTGAGCCAAAATCGTGCCATTGCACTCCAGCTTGAGCAACAAGAGTGAGACTCTGTCTCAATAAAAAAAGAAAAAGAAAACAACTAACCTCCTGAGTTTGTTTTCAGATAAATCAGGGATTTCTTCTTGGTTTGGATCCATTGCTGGTGAGCTAGTGTGGATTTTTGGGTGGTGTTAAAGAGCCTTGCTTTGTCATACTACCAGGGTTGTTTTTCTGGTTTATTCTCATTTGAGTGGGCTCTGTCAGAGGGAAGGTCTAGGGCTCAAGGCTGTTGTTCAGATTCTTTTGTCCCATGGGGTGTTTCCTTGATGCAGTACTCTCTCCCTGCTGAGCTGCAGTGATTGTTATCTACCTTCTGGGTCTAGCCACCCCGCAAATCTACCTGGTTGCAGGCTGGTACTGGGGGTTGTCTGCACAGAGTCCTGTGATGTGAACCGTCTACGGATCTCTCAGCCGTGGATACCAGCACCTGTCCTGGTGGAGGTGGCAGGGGGTGAAATGTACTCTGTGAGAGTTCTTAGCTTTGGTGCTTTAATGTTCTATTTTTGTGCGATTGGCCTCCTGCCAGGAGGTGGTGCTTTCCAGAGAGCATTAGCTGTGGTAGTATGGAAAGGAACCAGTGGTGGCAGGGCCTTAGAACTCCCAAAATTATATGCCCTTTCCCTTCAGCTTCCAAGGTGGGTAGGGAAGGCTCATCAGATGGTGCAGGGCCACATGTATTTGAGCTCAGACTCTCCTTGGACAAGTCTTGCTACAGCTACAGTGGGGAATGGGGGTGAGGTCCCAGGTCAATGGAGTTGTGTACCTAGGAGGATTATGGCTGCTTCTGCTGAGTCTTGCAGGTTGTCAGGGAAGTAGAGGGAAGCTGGCAGTCACATGCCTAACCCAGGTCCCATACAATCCTAAGGGCCAGTCTCCTGTTGTTCCCCCTGTAGCAGCACCCAGTCTGTTTCCAGGCCAGTGGGCCAGCAGGGCTTGAGAAAAGTTCAGCTGGAGACTTCCTTCTCCCTGTGGCATTTTCTCCCCATGTCTCTGGCCACCTTCCCAAAGGATTCCTGTGGTGCCAGGTAGGAATGGGCTGCTTGGGGACCCAGCGAGCTCCCAGGGCCTTTCCCGCTGCTTCCTCTACCCCTGTATTTCACTCTAAATTGATTCGGCTCCAGGTAAAGTCGGAAGCTTCTCCTGCAAACTAGACCTTCAGTTTCCTCAGTGGGGGTGTGTGTTCAGGAGCAGAGGATCTCCCTTTTCCACTTCTACGGTTTGGGTACTCACAGTATCTGGGGTGTCTCTCAGGTCCTGCAGGAGCAGTCCACTTCCTTCAGACATCTGTGGGTCCTCTCAGGATTCCTGGTTTGTTCTTCCAGTCATTCTGAAGCTAAAATTCACAGTGCAGGACTCTGCACACTGCTCTGTCCACCCAAGTCAGAGCTGCAATCTAGGCCTGCCTCTATTTAAAAAATAAAGTCAGATACTTTTAATGTAAATTTTTTTTATTCTGTCAGCTTCTTGGAATCAATCTTTAAATTCCTGATCTAGGGGATATTAGAAGCTTTACGCATACTCTCTTGAGGTTATGTGAATTATAAAAATTAACAGAAGATGTATTGTTTTAATTTCATGCCTGAGTGGATGAGGAGGTGAGACTATAGAACAATTGTCCCGAACTCAGAATTCAGAAACTAGCTCAGAACCGCACAGCTTCAAAAAAAAAAAAAAAGAACAATTGTCCCTCAATATCCACCAGGGAATGTATTCTAGGACCTCCTGAAATACCAGAATCAATGAATGCTCAAATCCCTGACAAGAAATGGGGGTGGTGTTTGCATGTAACCTACGCACATCCTCCCACAAGCTTTAAATCATTTCTAGATTACTTATAATATCTAAGGCAATGCAAATGTTATGCACATAGTTGTTTTACTGTATCATTTAGAGAATAATGACAAGGAAAAAAGTCTGTACATGTTCAATACAGACACAGTTTTTTGGAATATATTCAGTCTACTGTTGGTTGAATCCACAAATATGGAACACAAATATGAAAAACCAACTCTATTTAGAAAAGGCGTAAGTGAGAGGCTCGGTACAAATGTAGCTATAGTCGGGAGATCTATGATCTGAATCTATGTTTCACTTGAAGTAGGCTGCTGTAAATATAAATACTGAATGGGACTCCTTCCAAAAATAAACATTTTAGCAAACAACACGTAATGCATAAAGTTAGGTTGAAAACTAGAGTCCTTTTTGACAGAGTTACTAAACCTGTACATCAGTGAAATATACTGGATATCAGAAATCTAGACTCCATCAAGGGTAAAAGGCTTGACAAAGTCTTTTTTAATACCCTTGCAAAAGAAAGAAAGATTGAATGCTAATACAATCGGATGGATTTGAAGCGAATTGAAAAGCCATTTCTTGAGGATGCTGATTAATGATGAAATAATGTCACCGTCTGTGGGCTTTGCCTGCAGCTTCATCTTGTTCAACAATTTTATCAATGCCTTGAATGAAGACAGGAAACATATGTGTATTGTATTTGCACGTGATAAAAAGCTGGGAAGGATAGGGAATATGTTGGATGACAATATGCCAGTATCATGAGTCCAAAAGATCTTGACAAGCCAGCAAGATATGCCAGATCTAACACGATGGAATTTAATAAGGATAAATGTAAGGCCATTACAAAAACTAAAAAGAAACAAACAAACAAAAGCCTGCTGTTCAAGTACAGGCTGAGGGATCTGTGGCTTAAAGGCAACAGGTGAAATGAGGAATTTAGTTGAGTTCACCACAGTCTTCACAGTAGTGTGAATTGTCATGTATGAGCCTGTTCTTCAGTGTCAAAAGGATGAGGAGTTAAAGTCCTGCATCCAACATTTAATTCGAGATTAATCTTGGTAAATTACTTACTCCTTCCACACCTCAGTTTCTTTATATATAAAATGATATTGATAATAGTGAAATCTTCAACATGAAGTCTATGTTACGTTCTAGAGCCTTAACTCTTGAATAGTTCATTACTGAACACTTCCTTGAATATAATTTCCTTTTCCCATCTTTCAATGGGAGGAGACATAGGAAGGCATGAGGAGGTAAGGGGGAAATAAAAAAAGGAAAAAAGAGATGAGAGAAATTAACCAATGTTTATTGAGCAACTACTTTGGTCCAGGTATACTGTGAGACACTCTATATATGTGAAGTCATTTAATTCTCAAGGCAAAATATAACAAAGATATAATCACCGTGTTAGACAAGAGAAAACTGAGGATTAGAAAGAATAGTTTCCCCTAAGTCAAAACATAGAAAAATAGCAAAATTGGACTTTGAACCCAGGTATGCACTTCAAGACCAAAATTCTCACCTCCACCTTCCATTCGCCTCAGGAAAGGGTCCTTTGTGGTCCCTTAAATGGCAGGTATCCTCCACATTCCCTCATGCCATCTGAATGGTCTAAAATTCAACTTAAAATATTATTCTGTTATCACATTTATATTAATGTTATTTGGTTTGGTCAATCTGTGAGAATGTATTTTAACACATTAAATTATGTCTATGACTCAACATGCCTACCTACGTCAAGCAAGTCAGCAGACACAATAACATTCTGGAAAGTCATCCCATTTCTTTAATAGTAACCCTTCCCATAACTGGTTCCTGAAAACTTTATTCCATGGGCCTCTTTATATAATTATGCTTTTTTTGTATTTTTATTTAAGTCATTTCTTCTTCTTCTTTTCCACCAACTGCACATAAGCAAACCTTGAAGCAAGCCAGCAGCTGTGGCAGCAGAACTACTTATTATATAAACTGAAAGAAAAAGGAAGAAATCTATTCCACCTTATACAAAAATGCAATGCTGTACACTTGTAGGTTATCACCTATACCAAAGTAATTTGGAAAGAGGCCAGCAGGGAAACATAGCTACAGGGAGAATATTATATGCCTCCCACTGTCAAAGCTCTGTGCTACCCACACGCTTCCATCTTTCAGAACCAAAGTCAAACATGACATTTCCTGTGAAGTTCTGCCTGACCACAGCTCCACCCCAGGTGATTCAATCACGATTTCCTTTGCTCCATACCTTTAATGCTTCTTATAGAGTACTCGTTACACTGAATTGCAAAAATTTGCTGATAAAATAGGATATTAAATTTTAACTTTAAATGAAGACACCAACATAATAGATGTTACATTCCAAAGGAGGGGCTAGACCATTTGCAGAATTTTAAACATAGGTAATTAGAATAGTTAAGCAATACCTGAATCTCTCATCCACCTTGAAATTACAGGAAAAAATGAAAATGGAGATAGGGGAGGAATTTCTAGTTGGGTTTCTTTCTTCTAAGACTGTACTTGGAGTCCCAACCTCCTTGGAGATACGGGACCTCTCAAGCCCAATAAGGGAGCATCAGTAAGTCTGCTCTCAAAGCTTAACATGTGAACCTTGAAGCTAGGAGGAACGCAGAGGAATAGCATCTGACTCCCACCCAAGAAATCTGGAGGCAATAGAAATGGGCTAATGAGCTGCAATCATCTCAGAGCACTGGAGTGTGGCCGCCAGGTATAAGAAACACTTTGCAACAGCAAAGGATGCTGAGCAAGGCATTTTCTAACCTATTACATTCTGCCTTCTAAGTCTACTCCATGGAGAATGTTCTTTCTAAGGTTGTCAATGACTACCTCCTTACCGAGAAAGTCAATGAACTCTTCTAAATTCTTGTGATGACTCAACAGTTCCGAATGAGTTGGTGTATGCTTTCGTATTCCAACTTTCACCTTCCTTGGCTTCTGTGATCATTCAATAAGGCATTATGCAGAGACCATAGGCTTTGAAGTCAAACACACCCAAGTTTGATTCAATATAATCAGTGAGTACTTACTGAATGCACAGAGTGTATCAGGGACGAGACTAGGTCCTGAGGATCGATGGTAAACAAAGCAGACGTGGAACAATGTGAGACACAGAACGTGCCCTCACTGTGCTTAATGTGTCACCCAGCCACACCGCTTTCCAGCTGTGTTACCTGGGAAAACGTGTTAAATTATCTGTGCATAAGCTTTCTAATCCATCGAAGGAGAATAATATTACCCATTTCATGGGCTACGTTATGAGGATTAAATGAGGCAAACTAAGTCAGTTGCCTATCCATCTCTAACAGACACGTAATTTCATTCAATAAATGTTCAAGCATTTTACACTCTTCTTAGCACCTTACCTATTCCCTGCATATTCTTCTGTCTCCTACTTCTTTTGCTCCACTTACTCTTTAGTTATCTCAGTCCTATGAAATGCCTGCATTCCCCAAAGATTGCCCAGCTCTGTCTTTCCTCATTCTTTACTTTGTCTCTAAGGAAACTTATTCTCTCTCTTGGCATCAGCTACCACTTCTATGCAATTGCTGCTTCAAGCTGTGTCTTCAAATGTGATCTCTACTTCCTATCTCATATTCCCGTGATGTCTCTATCTCAATGTGTCAAAGAATAAATTTATGCGCACCTGAAATTTACTTCACTGTTTATGCCATTGATATTAATTAAATTTATTTAAACAAACATTTATTAGGTACCCACTGTATCCAAGAAACTTTTCGTAGGCTAGGGACTCTTCTCTCACTATCTGAGATCAAATAAACTAAAATAAATTAAGATAGTGTCAGTATTCTATACTAGCTGAATTCCCACTATTCAAGAACAGGCCAGGGGCCATGGCTCACACCTGTAATCCCAGCACTTTGGAAGGCCAAAGGGGATGAATCATTTGAGGTTAGGCATTCCAGGCCAGCCTGGCCATCATGATGAAACCCCGACTCTACTAAAAATATAAAAATTAGCCGTGAGTGGTGGCACACGCCTGTAGTCTCAGCTGCTCAGGAGGCTGAGGCAGGAAAATCACTTGAACCTGGGAGGTGGAGGTTGCAGTGAGCAGAGATCTCACCACTGCACTCCAGCCTCGGCGACAGAGTGAGACCCTGTCTCAAAGAAGAAAAGCCTCAAGAACAAGACTTAATTATCAAGGGATACTTGTATCTACAAAGCATTGTAACTCACACATTGTAGGCAGTCAGTGAATGCTTATTTAGCTAGATTCAATTTAATTAATGGTATAAACAGAAGAAGAAAGTCTTAAAGATGTCATGCTAGGGTATGGTTAATAATCCAGGAGCATGGTTTCAGCATAAAGTGAATAATTGGTGGTAAATTTGAAAAGATATTTTGAGATCAACCCTGGAAGTCTTTAATCGAAAAACAAGTGGTTTGATATTTATCTACTTAGATTAATCAATGAACAATAAGATTAACTAATGAACACCGGCGTGGTGGCTCACCCCTGTAATCCCAGCACTTTGGGAGGCCGAGGCATGTGGATCACGACGTCAAGAGTTCCAGACCATTATGGCCAACACGGTGAAACCCCGTCTCTACTAAAAAAAAATACAAAAATCAGCTGGGCATGGTGGCGTGCACCTGTAGTTCCAGTTGCTCAGGAGGCTGAGGCAGGAAAATTGCTTGAACCCAGGAAGTGGAGGTTGCAGTGAGCCAAGATTGCGCCACTGCACTCCAACCTGGCGCCTGGGGACAGAGCAAGACTCTGTCTAAAAAAAAAAAGATTAATGAACAAAGTCATCTAATAACTAATGTTTGTCTAATAAATCCACTGTAATGAAAAACCACTAAAAGTTTTAGAGTGAGAGAAAAACACCATAACAACTATTAAGATTTCTCTGTGGGCAACATGAACTTGAGAAGCAAGAGCAAAGCAGTGACTTCAGGTGCTATTGCAAGGAAAATATATTTGGAAACAAAGAGTTGTATGCAGATGTTTACAGCAGGCTTTTTCCTTATAGACAAAGAATGGAAACAACCAAAGATCCATCAACCGGTCAATAGATAGACAAATTGTGATAGAACTCTATTCAGCAATTGTGATGAATGCTATTCAGCAATAAAAAGAAATCAACTACACTGATACATGCCACAATACAAATGAACCTCAAAAGAGTTCCACTAAGTGAAAGTAGCTTCATACAAAAGTGTGCATACTGAACAACGCCACTTATATGACATTCTGGAAAAGACAAAATCATAGGGACAGGAAATAGATTGGCAGTTGCCAGAAGCTAGGGGTTTAGGACAGGACGTAACTTCAAATTACCACGAGGAAACATTTTGGGGTGATGGAAATACTTTATATCTTGATCAGAGTGGTAGTCACATGACTGTATATGTATTTGTCAAAACTCATTCAATTATACACTTAAAAGAGTGAATTTTATTGTATGTAAATTATACCCAGATGAATTTAACTTTTAAAAAATGCTTTTGCGTTAATTCTTGCAGATCATTAAAAAAGATCCAAATTAAATCTGGTACCAGTGTGAATGCAGATTGAGAGACTGATTCCGAAGTGCATCTGAAAAAATGGTCGCTTGGTGGATATCAGCAATTAATTACACGTAAAATTAAGGGAGAAACTTTATTCTGAAATCATGATAGAACTGCTAAAAAAGACTCCAAGTTGAAAAATCTAACAGGCAGTGAGAAACATAAGATAGCAACTTTTTAAAAAAGGCAGATTTTTTTAAAGGCAGAGATTTCTAAATAGCCTTCATAGTTTACATTTCTACCTATTGGACTAGGTGACACTGCTATGTAAATGTTGAATAAAAGATGCATTGTGCCCATCCACAATTAGACTGCAGGATGGAAAATAGGAAACATCCTATTTTCCTATTTCAAGTCCTTGAGAGCCCTCTCTTCTTAAACCTCTTTAACCTATCTGAATTGTAACCCTCCTGTTCTACTGAAATAGTACTATTTAAGGTGTAGGGGTGAAAAGCAGTATCTTTTTTTCACCCATCACAAGGGTCATGGAAACATTAAAATGGGAAAGATCAAAACATCAAAGAATAGAAAACTTTAGAAAAAAGGCATTGACAGTCTTTAATGTTTCAGATTAGTCAAAAATTTAAAACCAAGCAGATATTAAATGTGGACTTGGCAGCCATTGGGTGACTTTGTCGGGCTGAGAACACAATACCTCAAAGTATAGTACCTTGGCATACTGGGTATTTCTAGCTGAAGAAAACAGGAGGGTCTCAGAAGCAAGAAGGTCTCTCTGACTTCCTGCCTTCTTCTCTCCCTCTTTGCTTTCCCTTCCCCAAAGCAATAAAACTTAAAAAGGTCACCCTCTGACCTATGTTCCCTAAACGTAGCTCCTAAGACCCTCACATGTCAGGTGTTCTGCCCTAAGCACCTAGAGAAGGAATGCAAGACAGAGACCAAGAAGAACCTGAGTGAACAGATCTTGCTAAGTTTCCCCAAGTTGATTACCATGGGATTATACCATCGTTGTCCAGTTGTTTTTCTTCGCAACTACTTCTTTCATCAGACTTAGCATAAAACCACATCATTTTAAGCCACATGCAGTGTCACATGCCTGTAATCTGCTCGTGGTTGGGAGGCTGAAGTGGGAGGATCACTTGAGGCCAGGAGTTTGAGTCCAGTCTGGGCAACATGGCAAGACTCTCAAAAGACTGAATTTAAAAAAAAAAAGAAGTTTTCCCTGGATCTTCAGGTATTCATTTCTGAAGGTGCCCATGTCATGTAAAACTTTGTTAAACTTTTTAAAATAAATGTTTTACGCTTTTCTCTTGTTAATCTGCGTTTTGTTATAAGGTATTCAGCCATGACCCTTGTGATGGGTGAAAAAAAGGTACTGCTTTTCACCCCTACACCTTAAATAGTACTATTTCAGTAGAACAGGAGGGTTACAATTCAGATAGGTTAAAGAGGTTTAAAAAGAGAGGGCTCTCAAGGACTTGAAATAGGAAAAGGCTTTTTTGCGAAGATTGAAAACAGTAAAAGTTTTTGTTTGTTGGTGTTTCAGAGATTGCCTAGAGGTTATCAACTAGCAATCTTTGTTCTTGGTGAAAAAAAAAGCGAGACATAAAAATGAGGGATATTTACGAAAGGCTAAAATATCAACATTCAGTTTGTCTAAGGGTCATCGGGCCCTAACTCAAGCAAGAATGATTATACCAAAAGCCAATTAAACAATTTATAACCAAAGCACAACTGCTAGGCAGGCTGCTCTTTGTGTTCACTGATCAACTCATTATTACCCCAGGGGAGCAGCTTTCTCTAGCAAGTAAATTTAAAATTACAAGGTGTCTGTCACCCCCACCAGCATTTAGGCTTCCCTTCTGCATCTCCTCTTTATTTTTTTTCCCCAACTTTTTAAAAAATATAATTCATACTTATTAAAACTAGGATGCTTTATAAAATGCAAATTTCCGGCTCTTGGTAAGACTCAGTTAGAAATTCTGAGAGTGAGACCCAGAAAGCTCTATTTTTATCACTTTCACCGCATCATCAGAATGACTTTGATGTACTTTAGACAGTGCTCGGTATGGTTTACACCCGCTTTCCCCTCCTCACTGCCTGTTTCTTATTCCATTTCAGTGTGGCTACTCCGAGTTCACTCTCTTCTCTAACAGAAACCACCAGTGACATCTTAATTTTCAGCTCCAATGACATACTGCTAATGAAATATTCTAAAATAATGGACACTTCTGCCACTTTCCTTTGCTTGGACCTTTCTAATTATTGGCTTCCAAGCTCGTATTCTCTCCATGGTCTCTTCCTACTCACTTGACCTCTGCTTTCTGTTTTCCTTGCTGTAGCTTCTTTCATGCCCTTGAGGGATATCGAGTTGTTCCCAAGTTCAGCCCTTGTTTCCTCCTTTTTTTTCTTTCTGAGCTTTCTTCTGGGATAATTCCATTCATTCCCATTGCTTTTCCCATGGACTATATTTTTGTAATTCCCAAATCTTTCTTTTCACTCCTACCCTCTTATCTGCAGGGTGCTCACCAACCTCCAGGGCTCACCAGACAGCTGCCTTGAGGGATTAAGTAAATGAGAGGAGAGCAGCAGAAAAGGCTGTGGGTGGAACTGCTCACAAAAAGTCTGGGAAAGGATGGTAAAGCACTGACAGAACTGCCCAAGGCCAAGAATGTAAGAGATACATTGAGAATCAGGTGATATCAGCCCAGCACCTACTAAGTCATTTGAACATAAAAGCCAGAAAAGGATACAGCATCAGAATTTGTTTGCTACAGAACTTCAGTGGCATTAACAGTCATTGCTTATTGTTCACGTTTGAGGGGGTCAGCTGGCAGTTGGCTGATCTAGGCTAGTCTTGACCAGAACAGTGGGGGTGACATGGTTCTGCTCCATGTGGCTCTCACCTTTTAGCAGGAGAGCTCAGGTTTGTTCCCATGGTGATGGCAGAGGCACGAGAGCAAACCCCAGCACACAAGCCCGTCTCAAGTCTTTTCTTCCATTTATGTCAGATAATATCCCATCGGTCAAAGCAAGTCACATGGTTGAAACCATTGTCAGGGGTGGGATAAAACCACAAAAAGTTTTAGAGTGAGTGAAAAACACTGTAACAACTATTAAGAGCCAGAAAGAAAAAGTCACCCCACCCATGATGGAAAGGCACTATTTGTAAATATAGGGAGGGGTGAAAAATTGGTCACTGACACTGAACTTTTGCCTATTAAATAAACAACGTGATGAATGCAGGCTGTTAGTCCCAGTCAACTCACATCTCAGTATAAAATATCTCAATATGTGTGTCTTTAAAAATAATGTGTTCTCAAATTGAGAGTAAGCTTCCAGCCAAGGTGCTTGGTGTGATTAGGCAAAGTATTTTTTTAAATTAATATATCATCATATTTTTGGAAAATTATAAGACAGTATTAAACAATTGGTCCTAAATTGCTATAGTTTCTGCTGCTAAGAAAAATAAATGCAAATGAGAAAATAATTAACTGAATAATGCAAACAATATCATTTTGATATGGTCTGGGTATTGTGTATTCTTGGTTGCATTGCAAAACAAACAAGAAAAGTGGTAAGAAGATATGAGTTGGACAAATTAATGTAAGTTTGCATTATAAAGTCCACTCTAAATGGCAATGTGTTAGTAATGTTTTAGTGGAATATTGAAAAACTTTTTATAAAATATAAACAATGTTAAAAATCTGCTCCATATAATCTTACATATAGAAAACACTAAAGACTCCACCAAAAACTTGTTAGAACTAAGAAATAAATTAAGTTGTAGGATATAAAGTCAACTTACAAAACAGGTTGCATTTCTACACACTAGCAATGAAATATCTGAAAAAAAATAAGAAAATATTTTCATTTACAAATAGCATCAGAAAGAATAAAATACTTAGGAATTCATTTAACCAAGGAGGTGAAGGAACTGTTTGCTGAAAACTGTAAAGCATTGATGAAAGAAATTGAAAGCACAAGTAATGGAGAAACATTATATGTTCATGAATTAGACAACTAATATTGTTAAAATATCTGTATCACCCAAGGCAATCGATAGATTCAATACAATCCCTATCAAAATTCAAAGGACATTTTCACAGAATAGAAAGAATAATTCTAAAACTTACATGGAATCACAAAAGATCCCAAATAGCCAAAGCAATCTTGAGAAAGAAGGACAAAGATGGAGGCATTATAATTCCTGATTTCAAAATGTATTACAAAACTATCAAAATAGTATGGCACTGACATTGAAGCAGACACATCAACCAGTGGAGCAGAGTGGAGAACCCAGAAACAAACCCATACACATAAGGTCAACTAATAATTAGCAAGGGTGCCAAAAATACACAATGGGGAGAGGATAGTCTCTTTAATAAATATTAGAAAAACTGGATATTCACACACAAAAGAGTGAAACTGGACCATTATCATATATCATACACAAAAATTAACTGGAAATGGATTAAATACTTAAATATAAGCCTGAAACCACGAAACACTAGAAGAAAACAGGGATAAATCACCTTGGCATTGGCCTTGGCAATGGTTTTTTAATATGACACCAAAAGCACAGGCAACAAAATCAAAAACAAACAAGTGGGGCTTTATCTAACTAAAAGGAACAAGTGGGGCTTTATCTAACTAAAAGGATCCTGCACAGCAAACAATCCGCAAATGAAAAAAGCAACCTGCAGAATGCAAGACGATATTTGTAAACTATGTATCTAATCAGGGGCTAATATGCAAAATGTATACAAAATTCATACAACTCAACAGAAAAAAGAAAATCTAATTAAAACACAGAAAAAAGGCCAGGTGTGGTGGCTCATGTCTGTAATCCCAGCACTTTGGGAGGCCAAGGAAGGAAGATTGCTTAAGCTTAGGAGTTCAAGACCAGCCTGGGCAACAAGCAAGACCCCATCTCTAAAATAAAATAAAGAAATAAAACATGAAAAATACGTGAATAGATATTTTTCCAAAGAAGACATACAAATGGCCAAGATGTATATGAAAAGCTGCTCAACATCACTAATTATCAGGGAAATCAAAATCAAAATCACAATGAGATGTCACCAAATTCCTGTGAGGATGGCAAAGAGATCACAACCGTTGGAAAGGATGTGAAGAAAAGGGAATGCTTGTGCACTGCTGATGGGAATGCAAGTTGGTGTAGCCACTGTGGAAAATGATACGGAGATTCCTATAAAATTTAAAGAAAAAAGGAACTACCATTTGATTCAGCAATCCCACCTCTGGGTATATATTCCAAAGGAATTGAAATCAGGACCTCAAAGAGATATCTATACCCCTATATTTATGGCAGTATTATTCACAACAGCCAAGAGATGGAAGCAAATTAAGTATCCATGGATGGATGAATGGATAAAGAAAATGAGAGGGGTGTGTGTGTGTGTGTGTGTGTGTGTGTGTGTGTATGTGTATGTGTAAAATAGACTATTATTCATCTATTTAAAAAGTAAATCCTGGCATTTGCAACACGTGGTTGAGTCTAGAGGACATTACGCTAAGTGAAATAAGAGAGACAAAGAAAGGAAAACAGTGTCTGATCTGATTTATATGTTTAAAAGTTGTAGTCATATGAGCAGAGAATAGAACAGTGGTTGCCACCGTGAGGGAAATGGGGAGATGTTGGTCAAAGTGTACAAATTCCCAGTTATAAGATAAGTATCTTCTCGGAATCTAATCTACAGTATGATGACTACAGTTAATAATACCATATTGTTTACTTGAAATCTAAGAGACTAGATCTTGTGTTCTCACTACACACACACACACACACACACACACACACACACACACACACACAAAGTAACTATGTGAGGGATGGATGTGTTAATTACTTGGTTGTGTAGTCATTTCACAATATATACATATATCAAATCACGTTGCACACCTTAAATACATACAATGTAAATATGCACAATTTTTATTTGCTGAAGATGTTATCAATAAAAATAATTGTTTAAAAATCTTCAATAAGGCTTTGCTCTCACCATTGTCTTTTTATCACCGATGACCTCACTATTAATTTATCATCAGCATGTAACATATTTACTCGCTCACTCCCCTTTGATACATTGTCTTCACTTGACTCCGAATCACACACTTCATTGGCTTTCCTCTTCCTCACTAAGGTTTTCTTCTCAGTCTCCTCTGTCAGCTTCTCCTCTTCTCTCAACCTCTAAAGGCTGAAGGACCCTGGGGCTTAGTCCTTGGACATCTCTTACCACCAACATTTATTTTCCAGATAACCTTATCCAATTCCACGGCTGTCGGCCATAAGATAACTTCTGTATCTCCAACCCACGCTTTCCTGAACTCGGGGTTCCTTTAACTGCCTTCACAACATTTCTCTTTGTGTATCTAATAGCCATTTCAAATTTAGCAGATCCAAAAATCAAACTCAATATTTCCATACAAATCTGTAAAATTCCTACCTGAGTTCACAACAATTCCACCTTTGCAGATGTTCTTGTCAAAATGTCAGAGTCATCATTGATTTCCGTCTCTTTTATTCCCTGCCTTTTCTACACATTTTATTAGAGAAACTTGTTGGCCTGACCTATAAAATATATCCAGAGTCCAGTCACTTCTCACTCCTTCCCCTGCTACCATCCGCTACAACCATCATCTTTCACCTGACTGTTGCAGTAGCGTCCTTATCAGTACACCCACTTCCACACTCACCATTCCACGGCCTGTTCTTGGCAGACTGATCCCTTTCAAATCTAAGTCAGATCATGTCTCTTTGCTCAAAATACCCCAATGGCTCCTGAAGGCAAACCCAGACAATACCCTGTAGTTTTCTGTGTGCCAAGGCCCCTGTACCTGCCTGATTTCATCTTTACTCTCAATCCTGCTCACTGTGCTCTTATCACGTTGGTCTCCAAGCTTTCTTACATACACCAGGCATGCTCCCACCTGAGGGTTTTGCACTGGCTATCCTCGCTGCCTGAAATGGTCTTTCCCTTCCTTCAAGTCTTTCTCCAATATCCTCTCCTCAAAAGGCATTCTGTATGACAAAATGCTACCTATTAGCCCACGGCTCACCCTCAACACACACACACACACACACACACACACACACACGCACGCACGCACCCAGCTGTCCCCTGCTTGATTTTTACAGCACTTATTACTTTCTAATGTATTACAGAATTAACTTATTTACTATGTTTATTTTGCCTCTTCCTGGAATATGACACACAAGAGGGATTTTTGTGGTTTTGATATACAAATATGTCCCAAACACTAGAACAATGCCTGATGAAGAGTGGCAGAATATGCCACTCCAAAATATGCCATTTGCCATAAGGATTTTTTTTTTTTAGCCAGAGGCACTTGAAAACCAGCAGATACCAGTTTTTCTGTGCCAGGAGAGAAGAAATATTCTTGTCACCAGAAATGGGGAGTGGAAAAAAACAGAAAAATCTGGACAAAGAAACCTTTTTAAAATCACTCATCTTCCCTTAGCTTTCCCATGCATTTTAGTTACTTTTGTGCAATTGCCACAGTTTGTCCGACCTACTCTGTAAGCACTTAGCTTTTACCAATTCTCTGGATCTGCATTTTCCCGTGGGGGCTCCCATGCACATGTAGAAATTTATATGCGTTTCTCCTGTTAATCTGTCTGATGTCATTTTAATTCTCAAGCCCAGCTGGAGACCCAGTGTAGGTAAAGTCTTACGTCTCCTACACAGAAACACCATTTGGTGCTCAATAAATATGAGTTTAGGATACAAATTTGTAAATGAAAAAACTAATTGAATTACTCGATACATTTCTCATAGAGAGGGATGAGTACTTGGCTAACTAAATGCAATCAGAGATTTCTTCATGAATATTTATTTTTATTACTCTCCTTAAAACTGCATATATTATAGCATAGTATTTAAAAATCTATTTGTATTTAAAACTTACTCATATACACACATTTATGAAAACATCTCCACTCAGCTCGTTTGTTTTCATATGTAAATTCCATCTAGAACCCAGTTAAAATGTCTGCATGTCTGATATTTTAAAATGTCATTTAGATAGAAAGTTTTCCTATCACATATTTTAATTACATTTATCCCAATGTCTGATTTGATACTTTTTTAAAATTGGAGGAACAGGGTTGCAAAGAATCGTCATTTCTAACAATGACAGCAGCACTGTCATTACCGTCTTTCTGTTTGTGAGCTGAAAGCGATAGACTCTTGACACTTAATGAACTCCACTTGGCAGACAGAAGACTTACATGTCACACACTTCAGTAACTCTCTTCTCCCGCAGCTCCCACATGTCCAGGCTTTCCTCTTTCCTCTTCGAATATTCTGTCTGGTTCCACTTTCAATAGTGCCAGTTGCCAGTTTTACATACGGTCATTGCATAGACTGCAACAGATTGGACTACCGACTCATTTCTAAATGTCAGGCACCCTGCATGACCAGAAACGATGGAGCATGGTGAATGCAGGTGAGCCCTAGTGCCCCTCAGTAGCCCATGAGGTAGTTGTCAGGAGTACTTTTCATCCCAGAATCATATTCAGCTCTTTTCCCTCTTTTTTCCACTCTAATATCCTGCTTTCCTCTTCCTCCCTGAAGTGAGGTGAATGAGTTCTGCTCTTGATCTTTTTCAACCAAATATGTGGTCACCTACAAAAAGCCCTTCCTTCCACCATCCCTTTCCCTTGTTCATTTCACCCCTGCATTTCTCATGACTTCCTTTCTTTTGTAGATAATTGTTGCCTAAAGGACAGCTTATTCCCAATAGAATATATAAAGCTTGCTGAAGTATTTCTTTAAAAAATTTTATAGACTGCCTTTTTGCAGTAAGACTTGAAATCATTAGCATTTCCATCCATTAGAGGCAAATTTGCACTCCAGATAGGAAGAGCTAATTAAGGCCATGGCGAAACAGGTGTCTTTCTAGATCTCCTTTGCCCTAATGTGAACCCCATTGTGCACCAAAACGACAAAACAAAAGCAACTGGAGGCAGAAAAGGATGAAGCAAGCAGATGATTTAGAGACTGAAATCTGACATACAAATTTCACGGCCTGTTACCTTTGGGCTGGTGACTTTGGGCAATGCGGAGTCTCATTGTCTTCACAGAACATTGTAATGTCTACTTCCAGGACACTGTGTGACAGTAAAGCTCACATCTCTGAAATAAGCCTGTAGACTTTAAAAAGTGTGAAGAACAAGTTGCTCTCAGTGGTGTGCACTTGTAGTCCCAGCTACTGAGGAGGATCACTTGAGCCCAGGAGTTGGAGACCGCCCTGGGCAACATAGTAAGAAAGTAAGACCTCCCATCTCTCTCTATATATATATATAAAAAAAAAAAAAAAAATGAAAAAATTCAAATAAATAAAATGTTTTAAAAACATACATGATTATTGCTGAATATGCTAAAATAAGGCTATCTGCTTAAAAGCATGGATTAAAAGAAAATGTCTATCTCATTTATGAAAAATTAGAAGCCCAACCTTAAGGCCTAACTATAAGATCTGAGAACAATCATACTGCAGTATTGATGTGAAAAGGTACCATCTAGGGATTTCTTACACTTAAATTTAATCATAAAATACTTCAAACATTAAAAGTACAGAAAATACTACGACAGTAACCTATTACATACCATTAATATTAAACAGATGTTAACATTTTCCATAATGTGTATTAGATTTTTCCCTCTTTTGAAGATAAAAAATGTTACCGTTAAAATTAAAGCCCTTCCTCCCTTCTTTCCTTCTGTCTTCCTCTCTAAAAAAACCACTTCCATGAAGTTCTTGTATATTCCCATGTGACATTCACCTCCACAAAGGAAAAGTACTGCTGTTTCATATAATATTCATAATATGTAAATTAATATTTTTATCTTATTAAACTCCTTTCTTCCTGTTAAAATATGTGTTTTTGTGCTTTACCGTGTTGATATCTGAAGATCTACTTTCTTTACACAGCTCTGTAACATGATGTTGAAGAGCTACTGTGTATACATTTTCTTATAAACCTACAGGTTTCTTCCTAAAAGTGTAATTGCTGGGTTTACGGCAGATGACATCACATTTACAGCCCCACTGAAAATTCACAATCTCTCCAGTAGGTGTCATCAGAATTATTAGGTTTTACATATTAGATAAATATCATATGGTATATCTGAATGTTTTAATTTATATTTCCCAGAATACTAGCAATATTGAGAATCTTTTCAAATTTGTATTGGCATTTAGTTTTCTTCTTCCATTAATTACCTGTCATTACCTTTACCTATTTTCCATTGAGTTGTTTTTCTTTTTATTATCAATTTGTAGAAACTCTTTATATATTCTGGATACTAATCCTTTGATAGCTATAGTATTACAAGTTTCTTGTAGTTATTTTTTTAATATTTTTCATGGTATCTTATAGAAGTTAGTATGTAGTCAAATTTGTTAATATTCTCCTTAATAGTTTGTACTTTTGTATCATACATAAAAAGACCCTTAACTATTATTTTCCTTGTTTTCTTCTAAATTTGTATTATTTTACTTTTTAAGCCCTTAGTTTATCTGGAATTCAATTTGTATAAATATACAGATACAAAATTTTTCTGTATCAATAATGAATTGTCACAATGTCATTTACTTAAAAATCCATGCTGCTCCCACCAAAATTTTATTGCCATCCTATTATATAAATAGATTGGGCTCTAAATTCCCTTTTCTTTTCCATTGGTTTGGCTATTTCTGTGTCAATCCTCACGTTTTTCCTTCCATGGATTTACAAAAATTATAATATCTGGTCAGGAAAATCTACCATTATTCTTATTCTTCAATATTGTGTTGACTTTTCTTGGTCCTTTATATTTTCAAATAAATAAGATAATTTGTTTGTCAAGTTGTATTCAAAAGAAATTGATGACATCTTTGTTGAAAGTATACTAAATTTATAAATTAATTTGGATATGTTTCTATCATTCTGAATTTGAGTTTTCCCACCCACAGATCCTGGTATCGCCTTCATATTACATCTTTCCAGTCAGTTAAGTCTTCTTTTAATGAAGTTTTACAATTTTCTATGTAAAATCTCAGTAACCTTTTATAAGTTTTTTCTACATATTTTATAGTTTTTGTCTCATATTACAAATGATATGTAAAAATTTTATAGGACATTTTCTGAAGAAGACAACATACCAAGTGATTAACAGCACAGGTTCAGGTATTGAAACCAAAAGACTTAAGTTCAAATCTTGTCTTTACCATTTACAAGGTGTGTCTCCTATAGCAAGTTATTTTAATCTCTCAGTGTCTCTGGGAAATAGTTCAGTCATCTGTCAAATCAAGGGTCCTAATAATACCTACTTCATAAAAGTCTTGTGGTTATTTATTTACTTATTTATTTTGAGACGGAGTTTCGCTCTTGTTACCCAGGCTGGAGTGCAATGGCGTGATCTCAGCTCACCGCCACCTCCGCCTCCTGGGTTCAGGCAATTCTCCCACCTCAGCCTCCTGAGTAGCTGGGATTACAGGCACGCGCCACCATGCCCAGCTAATTTTTTATATTTTTAGTAGAGATGGGGTTTCACCATGTTGACCAGGATGGTCTCGATCTCTTGACCTCGTGATCCACCCGCCTCGGCCTCTCAAAGTGCTGGGATTACAGGTGTGAGCCACCACGCCCGGCCATAGGTCTTGTGGTTATTACATGAAATAAAGAGAAAGAGTAAGAGCGAAACAGAGAAAGAGAGAGAGGACTCAGTACAGCCTGGCACATGGTAAATGATTAATAGCTGTTCATTGGTCAATCAGCTAGGATGGGCTAGGGGATGCTACATTAACAACCCTAAAATTTCAATGACTAAAAATAAAGTTTACTTCTGTCAGATAGCGCACTATTCTATTTTGTCCTCACCCCAGGACCCAAATTGTCTGTATAGCAACCAATATCTGGAAGATATGACAGTCTTCCGGATAATGGTGCTCTATCAGTTTGCCACATGGAAGATGACTGCCATTCCTTATTTCAAGAAACAAAAGAGCAGCAAATCTTGTGTTGGCTCTTAAAGCTTCCACCTGGAAGAGACAGGCGTCACTTCTGCTGACACTTCATAGTTCACAGCAAGTCAGCTGATCAAACCTAACTTCAAGGAGGCAAGAAAGTAAAACCCTACCCTGTACTAATACACAGCAAAAATATTTAGTGAACAGTTTCTTCTATTATAGTTGTTGTTTGGTATAGTTTATTAAAATTACATTTTTATCTTGATCTTAAATTTAATTGACTTGCTAAATTATTTTGTTAGTTTTAATAGTCTTATTTTGTTTAATAGTTTTATTTTGTTAATTTAGTTTAAAAACACTAAACTAATATTATTAACCCTATTGTATAGGTTCCTAAGATCATATGGCTAATGAACTATGACAATTGAATTTGAGGCTAGATTTCTCTGCCTTCAAAATCCATTTTCTTCCCACTACAAAATCATTTAGTATTTTGTGTAAGACTGAAGCATAAATTAATACATTTGGATTTTAAGACAAAGTTTGAACCAGAAAAGAGAGATGGAGACTCTGGTGGAAGGTAATGGCTACTTGCTTTTAAATACATAGACAAACTACATCTCTTTAAGTGCCACCTAGATTTTATGATTATATTGAAGTTAAAAACATGTACTAGGATTCAAGTCATGCAGACCTGAGTTTTAACCTGTTTATATCAAGCAAGCTATTTTCCTAACCTCAGTAAAAAGGAGGTAATAACAGCTACTGCTCAAGACTGTTGGGTGGATAACATGAGTTACATGCAAAAGGCATCCAGCACTCTGTCTGGTACCTAATAGGCACTGAAATGTTAGTGCCTTGAAACTTCAGTTGTGTACATATGTACCCAAAACTTCACAGGGTCTCTGCAGCCTGAAGAATACTGGAAGCCATTGTCTGCTCTTGCTTTCCGTTTTTCTTCTCTCTGTTTCTTCTCCCCTGCCTCCGCCTCCAGCAACACTTTGTTGGTAATACTGGACCCACTATATAACCAGGTATCCTGTTATTAATTATGACTAGGTTCAGCCCAGTGGAGCTAAATTACTTTAATAAGGCCAAATTAGTGCCAGAATGAGTCACCAACACACTGAGACACTCTTCCCCTTCCCCAAGGGTTTGCTCCACAGTAGACACAGCTGCCATCGGGTTCTTAGAGGTTAGAGAGTTACTGAAGAGTGACTGAGACAGTGACCTCTATCTTGCTGCCTGCCCTCCTCCAGCATCCCAGAAATGAACAAGTTGGCATCCACAGGGAATTAGCTGGGTCATACTAGGACAAGGAAAGATGTTACATTAATTCTGTCTCTGCTTCTACTCAAAACTGTTTCTTTCCTGTAAGTTTCTCTCTCATTCTTTTTCTTTTCCTCTCAGTTCTCCTTTTTAAATGCTTCTCCCCTCCATATGGTGTTTTCCTGTTCTTCGTTCGCCCCTGTGGCATCTGCCATCTCAACCCTATTCCCATTCTCCTCCTCAGCTCCTCCTCCTTTCTTGTTCTGTTAAAAAAATAATGATAATGATACAACAGTAATAAGCAGTTGCCTGCTGATGGTACGGCAGGAACATAGAGTACTTCCGTTCGTGATCACAGGTGGCTTCCCAAGTGCTGCCAGACTGGTGGCTGAATTTTTGAGTCACAGCAAGGCAGTAGGTAGGAGGGTATGGGTGGTAAAATGGCCAATACGGTCAAATGCATTGTAGCCCGTTAAGTTTATGTTGCTAGTGCTCTCCAAGCCAATCACAATAAAGTTTCCAATGGAAAATCCTCAAATTCATTCTATGAAGATTAATTAAGGCTGTGATGTCATCTCCTAATTTTCTATCTGCCCAGCTTTTCTTCTATGAATAAACAGGCTTCTGCTTTTCAGAGCAATGTTGTAAAAAACACATATGCTAAAAATTATACAGGGATGCCGAGGGAATCCTGCATCCACCCAGATAAATTATCTGGTGGAGATTTATGCAGGAGCGGAAGTTCTTACCTTTTCATATATAGCAATTTAAGAACTGACTCAGAGACGTAATTATCTGAAACTCTACTTAACTGTGCCTATGGTTTTTGACTTACTCTTCTAAATTTTATTTGCTCAATATTTTATTGAAATTCTGTTTTTCTTAACATATTTGTATATGTGTTTTTGTTGTAAGGCTTTTCAAATCCTTTCTAGAACAGTATGAGTTTAAAAAAAAAAAAAGCAAAAACAAATAAATGAAGCAATAAACTCTGGCTTTATCCAGTCATCTATACCATAGCTCTTGATCTGTAATCTGACTTCTAGCTCAGATTTTTTCATGTTACCACTTCGTTTACAATTTGACCTCATGAGGGTATCTTATTAGAAGACGTACAAGCTTCGTTTTACCAGGGTTATACAAGCAATCTTAATTTAGATTCATGTATGTGAAGAATAGATTTGGAAAAACATCAACACAAAGTAGATATTTATAAGACACTATTCCAAGCTAAATATTCTGCCTTTAAAATTCTTTTGACATAAACTATCCAGGTGTAGTATTTCAAACCAAGTTAAGCTTAAAGGCATGAATAAAGCAAGCGTTAAATGTCAGCCTAACCTCTATTAGTTATTACCAGTCCTCAAGAACTCTATTAATAATAAAATTCATAACAAGGAAAAAAGTTTCCTCACATCCTGGTTTCTCCTGTTCATGGATGCTCTGGTGTAGAAAATTCATCAGTATTTGTGGACTAAAGTGGAAAACTGCTTACTCATATCTCTCTCTTCTATGTTCTTAAGGATTAGAGAGTTCTTTTCACCGCAGTGTCCCCTAGCACCTGGCAATGTCTCCGTCATGAAGAAGGCCATGGGCTCTGCACTCAGGGTATCTGATTATAATCCTGGCACTGCCATTTGTCATCTGTACACTGCAGCGCAACCGACTTAAACTCTGTGCATTCGCTTTTTCATCAGTAAAACAGAAAAAGGAACCATTCTTAGAAATTAAAACAATGCATGGCTTATCGAAAATATTCACTAAAGTACAAACATGTGGGTGGAATAATTAAACATTTATGTAACTACATAATGACATTTATTAATTGCATTTGCGAATCTCTGAAATTCTCAGATATAGATGCTTAGGGAAAGGTCCTCATTAGCAACTACTAGTTACTCCAGCTGACACGATCGGCTGGTTGACAACACCTTCCCATAAATAATAGTGCTGTGAGAAACTAACCAGTGGCAAGGGCTGTGTCTCTTCAGTTCAGCCCTACTCCCACCATAGCAGGTGTCCCAACAATGACAGCTTTTAAAGGACTCAATCAACTGAGTCCTTTATATGGACAACACACACACACACACACAGAGAGAGAGAGAGAGAGAGAACAACAACATGGTCAAAAGGATAGGTTTATCATCAGTCCCATATTGGGATTCTTCATTCTTCTGTTCATTAATTAAGTGTCCTTGGGCAAGTTAAACTCACTAAGCCTCAATTTTCCCTCGTAAAATGGGAATAATACCTACTTTGAGGACTGGTAATTGGAAAAATAAGTGAAACAATGTATGTAAATCACTTAAACTATAGTTTGTTTGTTTCTTGGGACAGTCTCGCTCTGTCACCCGGGCTGGAGTGCAATGGTGCCCTAGTGTTTGACATATATGAAGTATTTACCAAGTGGGAGCTGCCGTTACTGTTATTATTGTCATTGACATTGAAATTTTTCATTGAACGGGAGATATAATGTTAGTTACAAAGTAATCTTATTTTATTTTTGAAGAAAAAAAGTTTAGCAATTTAAATCCTTAATGGAATTTCTGATGTTACAGTTGCCACCTAGCATTCCCTAAAATTTAAAAAGTTGGTAAGTTCACATTCATTTGTATTGTGGATAAAAGTTCAAAGTACTAATTAGGTAAGAGGATGACCTGGTTCTTCCAGATGACTGGGTCAGAGTGACTGGTCGTTTGGGTGGTGGTAACAATGGTAATAATTATTAAGCCCTTTAATGCCCCATAATTACAAGTGAAGCTTCCACTAAAATGCCACATCAAAAACATTTTTTTTTTGCTTATGAATTCAGTTTCTTTGTTCACCTCAAGCACAGTCTATAGGTATCAGTACACATAATGATCCTTCTTTTCATGCACCTTTTGCTTTGAACAATTCCTTCCAGGACATTTGGTTGGAAGGTAATTGGCCTGTATAATATTTCTAGGGGAGGGATTTACAGGGAGGAGTTGAAAGATGTCAGTACAGCCAACCCAAAGGAAAGCGGGGCAAAGGAGCTTTCATGTGCAGCCCAAGATCCTGTAAAAGATGTCTTTGCCCGAGTGTGTTGAAGAAGGGCATCTTGGCCTTTTAAGTGCATCTGACGGGCTATGTGAAGACAAGTCAAATGTATATATACATAAAAGAGGCCAAGCTAGGCTGTGGAGAGGATATACAGGAAATGTAATGTAACCAAGTCTTCCTGGATTTTTCCAGGCTCAATTCTGTGTTACTGGGGTAGTGATTTCATCAGTCATCTGTGTAGCTATGACTTTAATCCTCAGCTGTGTTACCGGGGTAGTGATTCCATGAGTCATCTGTGTAGCTATGACTTTAATCCTCAGCTGTGTTACCGGGGTAGTGATTTCATCAGTCATCTGTGTAGCTATGACTTGAATCCTCAGCTGTGTTACTGGAGTAGTGATTTCATCAGTCATCTGTGTAGCTATGACTTTAATCCTCAGCTGTGTTACTGGAGTAGTGATTTCATCAGTCATCTGTGTAGCTATGACTTTAATACTCAGTGTACATCTTTTTTTTTTTTTTTTAAGCCAACTTATGCTAGTTCCTTATTTCAGTTTGCAATTTTTTTAGTAAGTTTTCAACTTCTGTTTTGAAGATTTGGTCTGTGAGTAAAATTTTTAAAGACTGTTCAGATGCTTTGACAGCCAAAACTGCTTTACTTTTATCTGTCATCAAAGTAGCAAGACATGTTAGCATCCTGTTTTCAAAGTATAATAACTTTATTCAATTAGTCTTTCATTTACTGTGAATTTCCTGGATGTCTACAAGTGTCTGTGGCTGTCACTGTGCTTGAAACCAAGCCTAATGATAACATTTCCCCTACTGCCCCAGAGCAAAAGCCTTTCCTGAGAGTCTCGATACTGTCAGAAACGCATACGTCGTCTTGCCAACTATTTTGAGCATTGTTCACCTGATGTGAGTTGGAGAAACTTTCAACCAATCTTCATCACCCTGACCCAGACTGTCAGAGTGAAGAAATGACAGAGAGAGTTTTAGAAGCCGGGGCTCCAAACTGAGGATGAGAGAACTGACACACTGCCATAGATAATTCAGTCACCAGCTACTCCCTTACCTGTTAAACACCCATGAGATTTGGAAGTCCTTCAGAGTCTCGAAAAGTCTTGTTTTTAAAGTGGCTCATTAAAATCATTCTCACTTGATGAACTGCAGAGAACGGTCAGTTGCTACTGAAGAAGTGGAATTTCTCATGGCTTTATACTTCTTAGAGAAGAAAGGGGTAGAAACACTAAGTCTTTTGTGATCATCCTTAGGTCATAAATATTTTTTATAAAACTACTTCACTTACAAGTAAATGTTGGTTTTGATAAAAGATTAGAAGTCCGTGAGTGATACTTTGATGGTAAACCTTACCATTCATTAATAATGTACATAGCAGCACTGAATTCCCAAAGCCATTTCTCTGATGGCATAAAAATCTTTCTTAAGTGGTTCCATGGTTCTCATTCTCATTATCTTCAAATATAACCTTGATGAACATCAATGCCTACATAGAATGTGGGCATTATTAGAAAATGCCCTATGTACACTAGCAACCAAATAGAGAACAGGGTTTTATTTTTGAGGCTGTAGTTGCTACCCTGCTATAATTATCTAATAAAAATCTAAAGAATATTGAATCTGGCCAGGCACGCTGGCTCATGTCTATAATCCCAGCACTTTGGAAGGCTGAGGCAGACAGATCACCTAAGTCTGGACTTCAAGCCCCACATGGACAACATGGTGAAACTTCATCTCTACTAAAAATACAAAAAATAGCCAGGTGTGGTGGTGGTCATGTGTAATCCCAGCTACTCGGAGGCTAAGGCACTAGGATCACTTGGACCTGGGAGGTGGAGGTTGGCGTGAGCTAAGATCACGCCACTGCACTCCAGCCTGGGTGACAGAGTGAGACACCATGTAAGAAAAAAAAAAGAGCCTGTAAAGCTCAGACTCAGAGAAATAAAAACAATCGTTTGTTCTAAGTTAGACACAAGCCCAATAAGACTTGTTTTGAAATACAAACTCTTTTATCCTAGAAGTAAAATACAAAAATTCTTAGGTAAATTTCAGTTTTGTAAGCATATTATGAATGTGGTTATATTTTCTCTCTGTTTCAGAGGTATTATACTTAATCATAAAGCATATTTTTTAAGAATGTAAAATTTATTTTCATGTTTTAAATGGTAAGTTCAATAAAGGTAATGTTTGTGCATTTACCCCATTTTTACAAGGATTGTAACAACTTATTGTGAGTTAATTAGAAAGGACTCTCCAAAAGGCACATCAAATTAGTTTCAGGAGTAAGTAAAGAATCTCTAACTATACTTACCCTTTTAACCAGGATTGCAAACATGCTTAGCTTACAGTTTTGAGCTCTTATTGATCTAAAATCAATAATAGCTTGTGTTTAAAAGTACTATCTCAGAGGCATAAATTATAAAAACGTAAGGGAGTATGATCTGACAATATTTGGCATATATTTTTCTCTTCTCTGGAAGCTGAGTGTAATATATATATGTGTGTGTGTGTGTATATATATATAATTTTATATATATTGCATTATATATATACTGCTTTATATATAGATATAGATATATTTAGAGCAGTGCTTATTAGGATTAGTGGAAACTCTGAAATTATATGACAAAATCTGAGCATACATATGTTGGTTAGAAGGAGAACGAGGATGACGGAGCACATATATATTGAGTCATTTCAATATGACAGGCCCTGTCCAAGGCACTGAAAATACAGTCTTAACAAGACCGAGTTCCTGATTCTTGTCAGGAAATATAGGCAATAAAAATATAAGCAAATAAATAAACTGCAGAAATATATCCTGGAATGAAAGCGCTGGGATTCTAACAATTTAAGTTTAAACTAAGAAGAACTTGAAATCAGAAATGGACAAAAATAAGAGCTACAGACAGACACAAGCATGAGCAGAAAAGGACACCAAAGACTGCTTTTAAAATTATTACATACAATGTATAACATGAACAAAATGTTTCTATTTTACTAAAATAAATGATCAAAGACTGATCAAGGAAGAAGTGACAGAAATAGCCGTAAAGAATTGAGAGACTCAATATTTGGGAATAAGAAATAAATGATTGAAGATGGAGTTTCAACAAATGACTAGGACAAGAGAACAGAGAGAGTGAACTAAAGCTGAATCTGAAGATAGTCCCTAGACTGCAGCAGAAGGACTATATGAAAGAACAGAGAAAATGACAGATTCTGGCATCCATATCATTCAATCTCAGAAGGAGAGAACATTTTAAAATACCAAAGGGATGGGTTCAAGAAGACAATCCTGAAAATTTTCAGAATTGATAAAAGACATATATGTATAGGAAAAGGAAGTTCCATATATATCAACTGTGATAAACAAGTGAGATTAACCATTGGGCGTATTTTACAAGACTCCAGAATGCCAAGGACAAGAAAAGAAACTTTGCAGGAGATAGAAAGGACAGATCATTTACCAGAAATGATGGCTACAATGGAAGCCAAACTACTGAGCACCTTCCACACCTCACTGGGGCTTCCACTGTAGCCACGGTAAAGTCCTGGGGTACACAAGATCTACAGGAAGAAGCGATGTATTGGGACAACCATTTTTAAGTGGGCATATTTTATGAGGCTGCAGAATGCCAAGGACAAGAAAAGAAACTTTGGTTTCAGGAATAAAAATAGTCTGTCATGGGATAGCCAATTTTCAGTTAAGCAAGAAGTGAAAGTAAACCTACAAAAGACAGAACAAAGATGATAAACCAAAGTTTCAAAAGACGTAGCTTAGCGGTTAGGGACAGGGAAAATTGAAGACGAGAAGTAAGGATTTTTAATGAGATTTGTACTTCTGAGGATTATGATGTTGAATGTCAGATGAGAGGCATGATGGAAAAGGGATTTCAACTAACCTTTCAAGTGGCAAATAATTTGAAATTCAAAACATCAAGAATCAGTATTTTGAGTATGAAGTAAGAGTGTCTCATAAAGTTACGACCAAACTTTGGAGAGGGGTGAGTAGAGGAATAAGAGTTCTTTTCAACTCTAGAGAACTTCTTTCAATGTACTCTCTCTAGACTAGAGTAATGCTACAGTTTCTTCGTGAAGTCCATGCCCCTGATTCCAGTTCATACTCACTTAAATGACATGTAGACTTCATGGGCACCGCATTACATGTGCTCTCTCACGACAGACCCAAACAGATATTGGTGGTATGTACTGCTAAAGTGGCAAGGTGGGGCCCAAGGCTGAGGGATGGGGAAAGGAGACAGTGTTCAGAGCCAGCTTGAAAAGAGTGGGAAAGGAGGAGAAATTTGCCTTTAGTGTCACTCAGTCTCCTAAGACTTGCCCCTAACCTTTTTTATTCAAGCCATCTGCTACCAAACCTCTTGCCCATCTTCTTCCTCCCCTCACTGAAATTTATCTACCTTTTACCCATTGCTTTCAAGGAGGCGTCTAGCTAACCCAGCAGTCCTCAAATTACGCTTGGATGAAACTATAAAATTCAGATGATCCTTTGCTAAATGGTAGTTATTTTCCTCAATTTGCAATAATAATAATAAAAGTTATATAACTGACTAGAATGTTTTCAATTTAAAGTTATTTGCCACACATTTCCCCCAATCTCCAGTAATAACAATAAAAGTAATATTGTCTAGAATATTTTCTTTTTTTGATATATATATTTTTACACTTTAGGTTCTGGGGTACATGTGAATAACATGCAGGATTGTTGCATAGGTACATACATGGCAATGTGGTTTGCTGCCTCCATCCCTATTTCCTGTATCTGGCATTTCTCCCCATGTTATCCCTCCCAAACTACCTAACCCCTACTGTCCCTCCCCAGGTCCCCCCCAACAGACCCCAGTGTGTGATGCTTCCCTCCCTGTGTCCATGTGTTCTCATTGTTCAACACCCACCTATGAGTGAGAACATGCAGTGTTTGATTTTCTGTTCTTATGTCAGTTTGCTGAGAATGATGGTTTCCAGGTTTGTGAACTCATCGTTTTTTAATGGCTGCATAGTATTCCATGGTGTATATGTGCCACATTTTCTTTGTCCAGTCTATCATCGATGGGCATTTGAGTTGGTTCCAGGTCTTTGCTATTGTAGACAGTGCCACAATGAACATCCCTGTACATGTGTCTTTATAATAAAATGATTTATAATCCTTTGGAAATATACCCAGTAATGGGATTGCTGGGTCAAATGGTATTTCTATTTCTAGGTCCTTGAGGAATCTCCACACTGTCTTCCACAATGGTTGAACTAATTTGCACTCCCACCAACAGTGTAAAAGTATTCCTATTTCTCCACATCTTCTCCAGTATCTGTTGTTTCCAGATTTTTTAAAGATCACCATTCTAACTGGCATGAGATGGTATGTCAATGTGGTTTTGATTTGCATTTCTCTAATGACCAGTGATGATGAGCATTTTTTCATATGTTTGTTGGCCTCATGTATGTCTTCTTTTGAAAAGTGTCTGTTTATATCCTTCACCCACTTTTGAAATGGTTTGTTTGTTTTTGTCTTGTAAATCTGTTTTAGTTCTTTGTAGGTTCTGGATATTAGCCCTTTGTCAGATAGGTAGATTACAAAAATTTTTTCCCATTCTGTTTGTTGCCAGTTCACTCTAATGATTGTTTCTCTTGCTGTGCAGAAGCTCTGGAGTTTAATTAGATCCCCTTTGTCTCTTTTGGGCTTTGTTGCCATTGCTTTTGGTGTTTTAGTCATGAGTCCTTGCCTATGCCTATGTCCTAAATGGTTTTTCGTAGGTTTTCTTCTAGGGATTTTATGGTGTTAGGTCTTATGTTTAAGTCTTTAATCCATCTGGAGCTAATTTTAGTGTAAGGTGTCAAGAAGGGATCCAGTTTCTGCTTTCTGCACATGGCTAGCCAGCTTTCCCAACACCATTTATTAAACAGGGAATCTTTATCCCATTGCTTGTTTTTGTGAGGTTTGTCAAAGATAAGATGGTTGTAGATGGGTGGTGTTGCCTCTGAGCCCTCTGTTCTGTTCCATTGGTCTATATCTCTGTTTTGGTACCGATACCATGCTGTTTTTATTCCTGTAGCCTTGTAATGTAGTTTGGAGTCCCATAGCATCATGCCTCCAGCTTTGTTGTTTTTAACTTAGAATTGACTTGGCTATATGGGATCTCTTTTGGTTCGTATGAAGGTTAAGGTGGTTGTTTCCAGTTCTGTGACTAGGGTCATAGGTAGTTTGATGGGAATAGCATTGAATCTATATATTACTTTGGACAGTATGGCCATTTTTGCAATATTGATTATTCCTAACCATGAGCATGGAATATTTTTCCATCTGTTTGTATCCTCTCTTATTTCCCTGAGCAGTGGTTTGTAGTTCTCCTTGAAGAAGAGATCCTTTACATCCCTCGTTAGTTGAATTCCTAGGTATTTTACTCTCTTTGTAGCAATTGTGAATAACAGTTTTTTCTTGATTTGGCTGTCTTTAAGTCTGTTATTAGTGTATAGGAATGCTTGTGATTTCTGCACATTGATTTTGTATCCTGAGACTTGGCTGAAGTTGCTTATCAGTTTCAGGAGATTTTGGGCTGAGACAATGGGGTCTTCTAAATATACAATCATGTCATCTGCAAATAGAGACAATTTGGCTTCCACCTTTCCTATTTGAATACCCTTTATTTCTTTTTCTTGCCTGATTGCTCTGGCTAGAAATTCCAATACTATATTGAATAGGAGTGATGAGAGAAAGCACCTTTGTCTAGTGCCAGATTTCAAAGGGAATGCTTCCAGTTTTTGCCCATTCAGTATGATATTCACTGTGGGTTTGCATAAATAGCTTTTTTTATTTTGATATATGTTCCATCAATACCTAGTTTATTTAGAGTTTTTAGCATGTTGTATTTTGTCTAAAGCCTTCTCTGCATCTATTGAGATAATCATGTGATTTTTGTCTTTGGTCTATTTATGTGGTGAATTACTTTTATAGACTTGCATATGTTGAACCAGCCTTGTATCCCCAGGTTTCCTACTTGATTGTGATGGATAAGCTTTTTGATGTGCTATTGCAATCAGTTTCCCAGTATTTTATTGAAGATTTTTGCATCTATGTTCATCATGGATATTGGCCTAAAGGTTTTTTTCTTGTTGAGTCTCTGCTGGGTTTTGGTATCAGGATGATATGGGTCTCATTAAATGATTTGAGGATTCCCTCTTTCTGGATTGTTTGAAAGAGTTTCAGAAGGAATGGTAGCAGCTCCTCTTTGTATGTCTGGTCAAAGTGGGCTGTGAACCCATCTGGACCTGGGCATTTTTCGGTTGGTAGGCAATTAATTGCTGCCTCTACTTCAGCCCTTGTTATTGGTCTATTCAGGGTTTCAACTTCTTCCTGGTTTAAGCTTGGGAGGGTGCAAGCGTCCAGAAATTTATCCATTTTGTCCAGATTTATTGGTTTATGTACATACTGTTGTTTGTAGTAATCTCTGATGGTAGTTTGTATTTCTATGGAATCAGTGGTGATATCCCCTTTATCTTTTTTTATTATATCTATTTGATTCTACTTTCTTTTATTTTTTATTAGTCTGGCTCATGGTCTGTCTATTTTGTTGATCTTTTCAAAAAGCCACCTCCTGGATTTATTGATTTTTTTGAAGGGTTTTTGCATTTCTATCTCCTTCAATTCTGCTCTGATCTTAGTTATTTCTCATCTTCTGCCAGCTTTTCAGTTTTTTTTTTTAATCTTGTTCTCTAGCTCTGTCAATTTTGATGATACGGTGTTGATTTTAGGTCTTACCTTGCTTCTCATGTGGGCATTTATGGCTATAAGTTTTTCTCTAGACACTGCTTTAAATGTGTCCCAGAGATTCTGGTACATTGTGTCTTCATTCTCGTTGGTGTCAAAGAACATCTTTATTTCTGCCTTCATTTCATTGTTTATCCAGTCAACATTCAGGAGCCAGTTGTTCATTTCCATGAAGTTGTGCAGTTCTGAGTGAGTTTCTTAATCCGGAGTTCTAATTTGATTGCACTTTGGTCTGAGAGACTGTTTATTATGATTTCCGTTCTTTTGCATTTGCTGAGGAGTGATTTACTTCCAATTATATGGTCAATTTTAGAGTAGGTGTGATGTGGTGCTGAGAAGAATGTATATTCTGTGGATTTGGGGTGCAGAGTTCTGTATATGTCTATTAGGTTTGCTTGGTCCAGATCTGAGTTCAAGTCCTGGATATCCTTGTTGATTTTCTGTCTCGTTGATCTGTCTAATATTGACAGTAGAGTGTTAACATCTCTATTACTGTGTGAGAGTCTAAGTCTTTTTGTAAGTTGTTAAGAACTTGCTTTATATATCTGGGTGTTCCTGTATTGGGTGTGTGTATATTTAGGATCATTAGCTCTTCTTGTTGCATTGATCCTTTTACCAATATGTAATGCCCTTCTTTGTCTCTTTTGATCTTTGTTGGTTTAAAGTGTATTTTATCAGAGTCAAGGATTGTAACTCCTGCTTTTTTTTTCCTCTCCATTTGCTTGTTAAATCTTCCTCCATCCCTTTATTTTGAGCCTATGTGTATCTTTGCATGTGAGATGGGCTTTCTGGATACAGCATACCGATGGGTTTTGACTTTTTATCCAGTTTATCAGTCTGTGTCTTTTGATTGGGACATTTAGCCCATTTACATTTATGGTTAATATTGTTATGTGTGAATTTGTTCCTGCCATTTTGGTGCTAGCTGGTTCTTTTGCCCATTAGTTGATGCAGTTTCTTCATTGTGTCAATGGACTTTAGCATTTGGTTATGTCTTTGAGTGGCTGGTACTGGTTGTTCCTTTCTATGTTTAGCACTTCCTTCAGGAGCTCTTGTAAGGCAGGCCTGGTGGCGATGAAATCTCTGAGCAATTGCTTGTTCATAAAGGATTTTCTTTCCCCTTCTGTTGTGAAGCTTAGTTTGTCTGGATATGAAATCCTAGGTTGAAAGTTCTTTTCTTTAAGGATGTTTAATATTGGCCCCCACTGTCTTCTGGCTTGTAGGGTTTCTGCCACGAGATCCACTATGCGTCTGATGGGCGTCCCTTTGTAGGTAACCTGACCTTTCTCTCTGGCTGTCCTTAGCATTTTTCCTTCATTTCAACCCTAGTGAACCTGACAATTATGTGCCTTGGGGTTGCTCTTCTTGAGGAATATCTTTGTCATGTTCTCTGTATTTCATGGACTTGAATATTGACCTGCCTTGCAAGGCTGGGGAAGTTCTCCTGGATAATATCCTGAAGAGTGTTTCCAGCTTGGATTTATTCTCTCTGTCACATTCAGGTACAACTATCAAACATAGATTAGGTCTTTTCACATAATTCCATATTTCTTGGAGGATTTGTTCATTTCTTTTTACTCTTTTTTCTCTAATCTTGCCTTCTTATTTTATTTTATTGAGTTGATCTTCAATCTCTGATATCCTTTCTTCTGCTTGGTCGATTTGGCTATTGAAACTTGTATATGCTTCATGAAGTTCTCATGCTGTGTTTTTCACCTCCATCAATTCATTTATGTTCTTCTCCAAGCTGTTTATTGTCATTAGCATTTTGTCAAATTTTTTTCAAGGTTCTTGGTTTTTTTGCATTGGGTTAGAACATGTTCTTTTAGCTCAGATAAGTTTGTTTTTATGCACTTTCTGAAACCTGTTTCTGTCAATTCATCAGACTCATTTTCCATCCAGCTTTGTTCCCTTGCTGGTGAGGAGTTGTGATTTCTTGTAGGAGGAGAGGCATTCTGGTTTTGGGTGTTTTCATCTTTTTGCACTGATTTTTTTACCATCTTAGTGGATTTATCTACCTGTGGTCTTTGTAGTTGGTAAGTTTCAGATGGGGTCTCTGAGTTGATGTCCTTTTTGTTGATGATGAAGTTACTTCTTTCTGTTTTTTAGTTTTCCTTCTAACAGTCGGGCCCCTCTGCTGTGGACTGCTGGAGATCCTCTCTAGACCCTGCTTACCTGGGGATCACCTGCAGCGGCTGCAGAACCATAAGGGTTGCTGCCAGTTTCTTCTTCTGTTATCTTTGTCCCGGAAGGATACCCACCAGATGTCAGCCTGAGCTCTCCTTTATGAGGTGTCTCTTTGGATATATGGGGGTTGGGGAGCTGCTTGAGGAGACAGTCTCTCCCTTATAGGAGCTCAAGTACTGAGCTGTGAGCTCTGATGTTCTGTTCAGAGCTGCTGGGCAGGTACATTTAAGTCTGCTATAGCAGAACTCATAACCACCTTTTTTTCTTATGTGTTCTGTCCCAGGAAGGTGGGGCTGTATTTATAAGTTTCTGTCATGCTACTGCCTTTTTTCAGAGATGCCCTGCCCAGTGAGGAGGTAGCCTAGTCACAGTCTGCCAGCAGAGGCATTGCTGAGCTGCCGTGGGCTCTGTCCAGCTGCTCTGTAAACTTCCTTGAGGTTTTGTATATAGAAGTATAGTTAGAACTGCCTTTGTAATGGCAGACTGCCTCAGTAGTGCTGGACTGCCTCCGCAATGGTGGATGCCCTTCCCCCCGCAGAGCTGGACTGTCCTGGGTCCAGCTGTACTTGCTGTGAAACTCTCAATCCAGAGCATTTCAGATTGCTGGTCTTTGTGGGGGTGAGACCCACTGAGCCAGATCGCCTGGCTCCCTCTTTCAGCCACCTTTTATTCAGTTGAAAGGTTGACTCTGTCTCCCAGGTGTTCCAGGCACCAGTTAAAACAGCACCCAGATTTGTGTGAGTTTTTATGTGGAGACCTGCTGCAGTGGCTGAAACATCCATGCTGGAAACTCATAGCACTTTTCCACCCAGGAATCTCCTGGTCTGTGGGCAGTAAAAATTAGTTTGGAAATGCAGTGATCGATCACCCTCTGTGTTCTCACTGGGAACTGCACTCCAGAGCTGTTCCTATTCGGCCATCTTGGATTGTCTCCTGTCTAGAATATTTTCAGTTTAAAAACTGCAATTACTTTTGCACCAATCTAATATTTACCACATATTTTCCTTAAAACCTGTGATCTCCCCCTCAGCCCATATATATAAAATTATAGTAGCATGACATGGCATCTGATGTGGCATGAAATCACATAATTATTGGAAGGTTGGCATGTTCATGCTTCATTGTATTACTCATAGAAGCACTGTGACTTTTGGGTGCTTTCATTCAGAATAAGTTTGAGACCTTTGAAAGTATAACCTCTGGAAAAAATCTAACCTCTGGCATGGACAAGAATATCCTGAAGCATTCAGAAACCTCTTAAAGGCAGTCTTTCCTCCAATTAAATGAGAATTTCTAGCCAATTAGCACATCAAAAGAAATAAGTTGGGGGGCCTCTGGTACTTTTAATTGCATGTATGGGATTGCCAGCTACTCCCTCTCCTAGTTGCAGCAGTGCGGAAGGAGTATAGGCTTCAGAAGCAGGTATTTCCAAGCTCTGATACTTTGAGCAAGTTGCTTAATACCTGTGAGCTTTAGTTTCCTTGTTAACACAAGGATAGCAATCCTGTTTCAGACTGTTCTAAGGATTATATCAGATGATGTAATGATTCAGAACACACAGAACCAGCAGTGTGCTGCCACATTGTAAGATAGAGGCTAGAATTCTGACACAGGAACTGTGGAGACAGTCGACTTCACTTCAGTGGTGGTCAGCAGGACACGGTGGGGCAGGAGAGCTCCTATTCCCTTCTGAGCAAGGCTAGCGTTGCACACGAAAGTAAAAACTCACCTGCTATATTTCTCTGAAAGCATGTGTTATCCCAGAACATCAGGCTATAAAATCCCTTTCAGAAACTGATGTGGAGGATCCAGTCCATTCACAGAGCAGCACAGACTAAACTAAAGGCAAACACTTTTTAGCTTATTTAAATCTTTTCAGGATTACTTAAAAAAAAAAAAACCCTGCAGGATTATTCTTTCTTTCTCTTCTGCCATTAAAACGTGTTTCCTCTAAAGGGAAAGTCTAGGGTTGTTTGGCTCACAGAAAATGTCACAGTTCTTTACTTAATCTTATTATATAAAGTATTTGGCTTTCTTAAACGCTAACTTTCAATGTGTATTGTAGCTGGCAAGGCAGTCATGGAATATTTTTATAAAATCACCTGGAAAATGTATCAGTGGGTTTTGCTGCACAACAGTAAAACCTCCTGCCATATATTCGAAAGGAGCATTGGCCAATTGTGGTCCTAAAAAATGAACTGCCCACTGCTTCCCATCCATTTCTTAAGCAAACTTTCTTTCCAGTGTATTTTCCATAATGTAACCATTCTAGGCCACCAGAAGCTGGGCTCATTCAGACCATATTTGCTGAACAAGGTGCCACTGAACTTTGCCAATGGGAAAAAAAAGAGAGAGACCAGCCATTAATCTGTATCCACACAGGAAAGAAACGGGCTATTTTTGCTTCTAAAAGCTTTTTAAAAGAAGGAAAAAAAAATCACATCAGTCCTTAAAGCTGCTTTGTAGCTTTGTAGGCAAGCTGGCTGGTACCAGCAAAGACAACTGGAGGTGAGACTCATATGAGAGACAGGATGAGGGATGGAAAGAGGGTTTCAGAGAGATTCACTGAGGATGTCTCCAAGGCAGCCCTCAGCTTCTAGGTCTCTCCAGCCAAAGCTGGAGAAAGGTTTTGTGATTGCCGTAGTGATTCAGGCAAAAACAAATATGGCCATTTATGCACGAGTTCTGCAAAGCAGGCCCAGAGTAATACAGTCAGAAGTACGCCAAAACTTCATAAAAACATAGAAAATATAAAACTGGTTGCTTGGCAGCCTTGTTACCTGGAAACGTCAATTTGTTTTTTCTCCCAGGTAACATGACAAATGTTGGGTTTTTCACTTCGAGTAAGAAAATGACAAATTAAGGATGATTTCCTTGGGCAAGTTGTGCTGTGGCAGAACCTGCCCACCAATTACAGGAATAAACCGGGGTGGCTATGAGAAGCAGGAGCACAGGAGGCAGCATTCGATGAATGAGGACTTTAAACTAGGAGGGGCTTCTACTGGCAGGAAGCCAACAAGGACCTGCCTCCCAAGACAACCAATTTACCACAATATCTTTACACTGGTGCCCATGTTTCCTGTTTATATGTGCACCTCTATCTCAGCCTGTTTACTGTTGCTGTAAAGGAATACCATAGACTGAGTAATTTACAAAAGAGGTTTATTTGGCTCACAGTTCTGCTGCCTATACAGGAAGCATGGCACCAGCATCTGATCCTTGTGAGAGCCTCAGCCTGCTTCCACTCATGGTACAAGGTGAAGGGGAACTGGTTGTGTCACATGGTGATAGAGGAAGCATGAGAGAGAGAGAGAGAGAGAGAGAGAGAGAGCGTGTGAGCGAGCAGGTGCCAGGCTCTTTTTACCAGCCAGCTCTCACAGGAACTAGCAGAGAACTCACAGACCCTCTTTCCATCCCTCATACTATCTCTGGGAGGAGCCTCACCTCCAGTTGTCTTTACTGGTGCCAGCCAGCTTGCCTACCAAGCTACGAAGCAGCTTTAAGGAGTGATACGGGTTTTTTTTCTTTTCCTTCTTTTAAAAAGCTTTCAGAAGCATAGAACCTATGCATTCACACACAATCTTTTCATGGGGAATCTACCCCCATATCTGAAACACCTCTCATTTGGCCCCACCTACAACATTGGGGATCAAATTTCAACATGAGATTGGGAAGGGACAAACCTCCCAACGATAGCATCCACCATGCTCTGCAAAGGAATAAAGGCAGTTTAGAAAAACACACTTTTATTAAATGTGTAAACAAATTAAATTTTAAAATAAATATGATATAATAGTGTTACCTAAACTAGTACCTGAGCTTTTAGTAATATGCAGATTAACTGCTTTTGATGTTTTACCTATATTTGTATCTACATTTTTAAAAAACACAACTTGCACATAGAACCTATGCTTTCACACAGAGTATTTGTCCTAAGCAAGATTAGTTACTTAGAATTTCCAAACGAATTTATTCCCAGAAATAGTTAAGTAAAGAGCACTGTAAGTGTTAAATGTAAATGGCAAAAATGTAAAGTTGGTTCATCCACATGTGGTAGATTTTACTTGATGAGGAAGCTGGCACCATGAGGAGACTTGCATGTTTCTGTTGAACTCCTGGGTGCGGGCCACGAATGAGGCTCTTTAGTGTTCCTGTTCCAAAACACTTCCCATGAGCGCTTTCTCTGGAGCGATACAGCCCTGCTTCCTCCGCCGCCTGCAGCTTGTGGGATGATGCTCTTTACTGCCTGCTAATCCGCCAGAGGAAGGGGAGCCACTCATTGCTGACTGGGGACAATATCCCTTCTCCACCCTTGATGAATGCCACTATGTTTGTCTCTCCCCAGAGGAAATACAGTCTAGCCTTCATGATTTAAAGTTTTTTACTGAAGGGATGCCAGTAAAGCCTCCAAAGCTCGGCAAAATGTGTTTGGGGCAGGGCATGGGGATAGAAGAAAGAGCTGAGTAAGAAATTATGCCTTTGGCCCAACCATAATCTCTTATTCCACATGAGAAACTAGGCCCTCCAAGATGCCAACTTTACCTCGTCCGCCATCAACACTTCCCTACCCAGGGCTCCCTGCTAATAGCCTCCCACCCTCCCCACACACACCTCACCTTCTTACAGAATTCTGACAACGAAGAAACCGTCAGCCAAAGTACTGCTTGATAATCTCTGTGTGTGTTTAGGGGATGTCGCAAAGGAAGGGATTCTCAGACACCAACACACATTGACTACACCATTTACTAAAATCGTGTTATGTTCTACATTTTTGCATAAGAATTATTTCAGTCCTATCAAAAATGGATTGGGGAATCATCATGGTTCCTCAGGCAAATGTTCTCTTAGGTCTTCCTACGGAGGAGCAGTTCCCAACCATTCCGGCACCAGGGAATGGTTTTGTGGAAGATAATTTTCCACGGACTGGGTAAGGGGTGGGGGATGTTTTGGTGATGAAATTATTCTACCTCAGATCACCAGGCATTGGATTCTCCCACAGCCTAGATCCCTTGCATGTGCAGTTCACAATAGGATTTGAGATCCCGTAGGAATCCAATGCTGACAGGAGGCAGGGCTGAGGTGGTGATGCATGCTGGCCTGCCACTCACTCGCTGTGCGGCCAGGTTCCTAACAAGCCGTGAACCAGTACGAAATCCTGATAGAGAGGACATCAGCAACTTCCCCTTCAAACGATGCCCAGTGGATAGCCAGGTGCGGTGGCTCACACCTTGAGTCCCTTTGGATCTGGGAGGCCAAGGCAGGCAGATCACGAGGTCAGGAGATCGAGACCACCCTGACCAACATGGCAAAATCACATCTCTACTAAAAATACAAATATTATCCAGGTGTGGTGGCAGATGCCTATAATCCCAGCTACTTGGGAGGCTGAGGCAGTAGAATTGCTTGAACCTAGGAGGCAGAGGTTGCGGTGAGCCGAGACCACACCACTGCACTCCAGCCTGGGCAACAGAGCAAGACTTGTCTCAGAAAAAAAAAGAGAGAGAATACCCAGTGGCTTCCCTTTGGCTATTCCTCACATAATTCATCTGCGTAAGCTGAGGAGTCCTTATACACTTTGTAATCACTTGTTTATATGTCTGTCCCCTCCTGCTACTCTAATTAATTTCTTGAGGGCAGGTTGTATGTCTGACACTTGCTTCTATCCCCAATGCCAAGCACATTGCCAGGCTTTAAAAGTATTTACTAAGTGAATGAATAATCACAAGAGAATGTTTGAAGATAAAGGAACGGAAATGCTATGTTAAAATAGGAAATAGATTTTTAAAATATCAATATCTATCTTATTTACACCAAGAAAGAATCTGCTAAGGAGCAGTAAACAGCAAACAGGAGTGTTTTACCCACGATGTCCCCACCGCTTTCCTGTCTATCAAAGTTATTATATGTGTGCTCAGCTTACCCTCGTGTTTCCCCCATAGGAGCTCAGATTCCACAGTTTCCATGTAGCTATATTTATCCCTACACTTCATTTTGGCTACAATATGGGCCCACGAGGCTATCGGGGGAGAAAATGAAAGCATAAGGCAGAGTGACCTAGATTCTCTTGGGGTCCCTTGAGCCCATGCTATATGTAGGCCATTTGGTTTGAGTGACAAGCAGACCAGTGAATGATACTAGATGGTCTTTCATTTGTAGCTGCATATCATAATCAATCAGTCTTTTAAAGAGAAAGGAGCCTCTGGAGAAGTGGAGCTCGGAATATGGTCTGCTTAGTGACACGTGCTGAAAAAGGAAGGCAGACGTTTAGCATAAATGGACATACCGTTACATAAGGCTTTTTATGGACAAAAATATCAAAGATGGTAGAATCTCCTTCTCCCCGCCCCTCCCCACCCAGTATACACACTCAGAGGCAGGTTTCCATGTAAATGGTTTATTTTAGTTCGCTAGGGCTGCCGTAAGAAAACACCAGACTGGGTGGCGTAAACACCACAAATGTGTCTTCTCACAGTTCTGAACACGGGAAGTCCACCATCAAGGTGTGGGTAGGGTGGGTTTCTCCTGAGGCCTTTCACTTTGGCCTGTGGATGGTGACCTTTCTGAGGTGCCCTCACATGGTCTTTCCTCTGTGTGCAGGCACCCCTGGTATCTCTCTGTATATCCAGATTTATTCTCTTTTTCCAAGGAACCAGTCAGATTGGATTAGGGCCCACCCAAACATCCTCCTTTTAACTTAATTGCCTCTTTAAAGTCCCTGTCTCCATCATCTTTTAGGCCTTTGGGCTAAGACCTAGTGTAGGATCTGTTCTTAGCAGTTTAAAGGCACTATCTTCAAATACAATCACACGCTGGGGTACTGGCCTAGGGCTTCAGCATATAAATGGGAGCAGAGTGGGGGAGGCGGATAAAATTGGCCCATAACATGGTTGCATACCATATTCTTTGAATTTAAAAGTCCTGGTGCCAACCTAATTAGCAAATGGCTTGATTTGTCACAGCAGAGGTACTTTCAAATGATATTGAGGTGAAGGAAGGAACTAAGCATAATAATGACAAAATTAGGGATCAGTTTCCGAGGAAACCAGATGAGGCTGCAGACTGAGGACCAAGAGTTTGGGTTATTTTGTTTTTAAAACAAAACAAAAAGGATGTCAAGTTCAAACTCAACCTGGGGCAAGAATCTCAATACTTTCCGGTCCAAGCAGATAACATCAATGTGGGCTTCAGCCTACCGTATTAAAAAAAAAAAAAAAAAAAAGGCAAATGGACTAGAATGACAGTAGCAAACTAGAGAGGCTCTGTCCTAAAGGCAATCAAATGCCATTTTTTCATACACATCAGCCAGTTTGTGAGCCCTGAAGTAGACACCAAAGAAAAACTTGACTACACCCTCAAAAGATGTCCTTCCCATATGCCCTGTGACAGTTCTTTTCTCTCCTTGTTTTTCTCCAGCCCTGTTCAGAAAAGTTATTTGATTTTTGGCAGCCCAGGGCTTCAAGCTGCTGACCTACAGCTGGAGCATCACAGGAGCCAACTACCCTGTTCCCAATCAGTGCTGGCCACGAAGGCAGTCACTCCCTTGCAAGCATATTCTTGCTCATTACATACGTAAACCTGCAGGGTCAATCAAGCATTGAGTCAGAGCCAGAGGAGCAACAGAAATCAAGGATTTGTGAATGCTATGAGGGAGCATGAGGTGGCACATCTAGAACCTAAGCCAGTGGTTTCTAGTGGAGTAAAAAGTAGATGATGGGATATTTCAGATTTATTTAGGAACCCTTTTCAAAATACAGATGCCTACTCCCCACTAACCTCTACTGAATTTTTATGACAGGAATAGCCGCCAGTGGAATCTCAGGAACAAGGAGAATCAGAAAAGGTAGAGCCTGAAGCAGTTTGTTTAGTCATGGCTACCTGAATAGTCTCTTCATCTGTTAGTATTAGAAGATAAAACCTGTATCTCTTTCCTCATGTTTTCTCTCTAAGAAAAGAGCTTTTAGTGTCACTTCTGGCCTACCCATTTCTATAATTGCTCTACATCAAGGGACTTGGAAAAATGTATCTTATGGTTGAATTTGGGAATAATAAACTGGATGTCTTGATTTAGGCGGCTTCAACAAAATACATTTATTTCTCACCATTCTAAAGGCTGGGAAGTCTAAGATTAATGTATAGGAAGATTCAGTGTCTGATGAGGGCTCCCCTCCTGGTTCATAGAGCATTACTTTCTTACTGTGTCCTCACATTGCAGAAAGAAGGCAAGAGAGCTCTCTCTGAGGTCCCTTTCACAACCCACCAATCCCGTTCATGTGGGCTCCACCCACATGACCTAATCATCTCCCCAAGACCCCACCTCCTGATACCATCACATGATGGTCAGGATTTCAACATATGAATTTTAGGGGGGATACAAATAGTCCATTCAGCTAGGCATGCTTAACTCAGCTCTGCCCTTCTTCCTGTTCAGGAAGCAGCTTACCCAGAAACAGTATAGGTTACCCTAAGGACCAGCTTCTATTTCTAGTTCCTTGAGGAGTCACCACACTGTCTTCCACAATGGTTGCACTAATTTGCACTCCCACCAACAGTGTAAAACTGTTCCGATTTCTCGACATCAGTATTGTACTGAAGATTTTCGCATTTGTGTTCATCATGGATACAGGCCTGAAGTTTACTTTTCTTGTTGAGTCTCTGCTGGGTTTTGGTATCAGGATGATTTTGGTCTCATAAAATGATTTGGGAAGGATTCCCTCTTTTTGGATTATTTGGAATAGTTTCAGAAGGAATGGTATCAACTCCTCATTGTATGTCTGGTAGAATTAGGCTGTGAACCCATCTGGACCTGGGCTTTTTTTGGTTGGTAGGCTGTTAGCCTCAACTTCAGCCCTCATTATTGGTCTATTCAGGATTTCGACTTCTTCCTGGTTTAGGCTTGGGAGGGTGCAAGTGTCCAGGAATTTATCCATTTCTTCCAGGTTTACTAGTTTATGTGCATAGAGTTGTTTGTAGTAATGGTGGTTTGTATTTCTGTGGAATCAGTGGTGACATCTCCTTTATCGTTTTTTATTGCATCTATTTGATTCTTCTCCCTTTTCACTTTTATTAATATGGCTAGTGGTCTGTCTATTTTGCTGATCTCAAAAAAACAGCTCCTGGATTTATTAATTTTTTGTAGGGTTTTTTGTGTCTCTATCTCCTTCAGTTCTGCTCTGATCTTAGTTATTGCTTGTCTTCTGTTAGCTTTTGAGTTTTTTTGATCTTGCTTCTCTAACTCTTTCAATTTTGATGATAGGGTGTCAATTTTAGAACTTTCCTTGCTCTTTACATGGGCATTTATTGCTACGAATTTCCCTCTAGACACAGCTTTAAATGTGTCCCAGAGATTCTGGTATGTTGTGTCTTCATTCTCATTGGTTCTGAATAACATCTTTATTTCTGCCTTCATTTCATTGTTTATCCAGTTGACATTCAGGAGCCAGTTGTTCATTTCCATGAAGTTGTGCAGTTCTGAGTGAGTTTTTTAATCCTGAGTTCTAATTTGATTGCACTGTGGTCTGAAAGACTGTTTGTTATGATTTCCATTCTTTTGAATTTCCTGAGGAATTATTTACTTCCAATTATGTGGTTGATTTTAGAGTAAATACAACGTGCTGCTGAGAGGAATGTACATTCTATGGATTTGATGTTAAGAGTTCTGTAGATGTCTATTAGGTCCACTTGGTCTAGATCTGAGTTCACGTCCTGGATACCCTTGTTGATTTTCTGTCTCATCAATCTTTCTAATATTGACAGTGCGGTGTTAAAGTCTCCCACTATTATTGTGTGGGAGTCTAAGTATCTTCGTAGGTCATTAAGGACTTGCTTTATATATCTGGGTGCTCCTGTATTGGGTGCATATGCATTTAGAATAGTTAGCTCTTCTTGTTGTATTGATCATGTTACCATTATGTAATGCCCTTCTTTGTCCCTTTTGATCTTTGTTGGTTTACATCCATTTTATCAGAGACTAGCATTGCCACCCCTGCTTTTTTTTTCTCTCCATTTGCTTGATAAATCTTCTTCCATCCCTTTATTTTGAGTCTATGTGTGTCATTGCACATGAGATGGGTCTCCTGAATATAGCACACTGATAGGTCTTGGCTTTTTGTCCAATTTGCCAGTCTGTGTGTTTTGATTGGGGCATTTAGTCTGTTTCCATTTAATGTTAATACTGTTATGTGTGAATTTGATCCTGCCATTTTATTACTTGTCTGTTGTTTTGCCCTTCTGTTGGCATAATTTCCTCATTGCATCATTGGGCTTTACCATTTGGTTCTTTTTTTGCAGTGGCTGGTACTAGTTTTTCCTTTCTATGCTTAGTGCTTCCTTCAGGAGCTCTTGTAGGGCAAGTCTGGTACTGACAAAATCTCTCAGCAATTGCTTGTCCATAAAGGATTTTATTTCTCCATCACTTATGAAGCTTAGTTTGGCTGGATGTGAAATTCTGTATTGAAAGTTCTTTAAGGATGTTTAATATTGGCCCCCACTCTCTTCTGGCTTGTAGTGTTTCTGCCAAAATATCCGCTGTGAGTCTGATGTGCTACACTTTGTGGATGACCCGACCTTTCTCTCTGGCTGCCCTTAGTATTTTTTCCTTTGTTTCAATCCTGGTGAACCTGACAATTATGTGCCTTGGGGTTGCTCTTCTAGAGGAGTATTGTTGTGGTGTTCTCTGTATTTCCTGTATTTGAATGTTGGCCTGCCTTGCAAGGTTGGGGAAGTTCTACTGGATAATATCCTGAATAGTGTTTTCCAGCTTGGATTCATTATCCCCGTCATCTTCTAGTAGACCCATCAGGCGTAGATTAGGTCTTTTCACATAATCCCTTATTTCTTGAAGACTTTGTTCATTTCTTTTCACTCTTCGTTCTCTTTTCTTGCCTTCTCATTTTATTTCATTGATTTGATCTTCAATCTCTGATATCCTTTCTTCTGCTTCATCTATTCAGCTATTGAAACTTGTATATGCTTCATGAAGATCTTGTGCTGTGTTTTTCAACTCCATCAAGTCGTTTATGTTCTTCTCTAAGCTGGTTATTCTAGTTAGCATTTCATCTAACCTTTTTTGAAGGTTTTAGTTTCTTTGCATTGGGATAGAACATGTTCCTTTAGCTCAGAGAAGTTTGTTATTACCCACCTTCTGAAGCCCGCTTCTGTCAAGTCATCAAATTCATTCTCCATCCTGCTTTGTTCCCTTGCTGGTGAGGAGTTGTGAGCTTGTGGTGGGGGAGACGTTCTCGTTTTTGATGCTCTCATTCTTCTTGTGCTGGTTTCTTCCCATGTCGTTGGATTTATATAGTTTCGATCTCAGGTAGCAGCTTGGTGAGGCAACCTTTCCTTTGTCTGCCTGTAGAGGCGCTGCTGGGCTGCCACAGATTCAGTGGAGCTGCTGCCTCTTATTTACTCAGAAAATTAGGCCGGCTGACCGGGTGCGGTGGCTCAAGCCTGTAATCCCAGCACTTTGGGAGGCTGAGGCGGGTGGATTACGAGGTCAAGAGATCGAGACCATCCTGCTCAACATGGTGAAACCCCGTCTCTACTAAAAATACAAAAAATTAGCTGGGCATGGTGGCGCGTGCCTGTAATCCCAGCTACTCAGGAGGCTGAGGCAGGAGAATTGCCTGAACCCAGGAGGCGGAGGTTGCGGTGAGCCGAGATCGCGCCATTGCACTCCAGCCTGGGTAACAAGAGCGAAACTCCGTCTCAAAAAAAAAAAAAGAGAGAAGAAAATTAGGCCGGCTTCTGCAAAATTCCCTTCCCTCACCCACCCCCCACCCCCGCCACCGAGCAATCGTTCCTGGTTGCTCTCTAACTGATGTTCTGGGTGCGTAACTCTGGAGTGAGAGTTTTTAGCCTGCTGGGCTTTGTGCAGCGGGGCGCCGGGGGTGGGGGTGCGGTGGTGGAACCCATCCTGCTATTTGGGCTGTTTCCCTGCATTCAGTTCCCCTTCTTACTGTGGGGCAGGTAGCTCCGTCCCACCGGCTATTTGGCCTTCTCGGTGTCAGCCAGTGCTTTTGCCTAGACCTATGCTGACAGCCCCCAGCTCCGGCCAAAGTTGCTGTTCTGCCCTGTTCAGGCAGCTCGCTGAGGCTTTTCAGCCCAGTGAAGGTCTCCTGTTCTGTGGGTTGTAGAGGGCTTGGGGCTTGGGTGGAGTGCTGTATCTGAACCAAAGTCCTAGACGGGGATTGCTCCCTGTCCTCCAGTCGGTTGCACGCGCCTCCTTGGTGAGGTAGTGCCCTACCTTGCCTAAACTTGCCCTATTTGGTTGATACCCACTGCCCAACCAGACCCACAAAATGAACCTAGTACCTTGTTTGGAATTGTGGAGACCCCTCGGCTTCTGCATCTCTCTCGCTGGGAGCTGCTTTCCGGAGCTGCCTCTTATTCAGCCATTTTGGGATCCCTCCTCCCTGTAACACCCATAGTTCTTTATTAAAGTCTCCACAATACAATCGTAAATTCTGTAGCTTCTTCCCACATATGAAACATCTTTGAAATATGTAATTTTAAATGACAAAACATAACCTCATTTGAAAAATCCATCATCTATGACCAGACATTGAACCTGGATGTTTGTCCTATAACCTTTAAAAGTGTACCACACGTTATCAAAACCCATCACATTTTTCTGAGGTTGGTATGAAACATACTCATTTAATATGAAAAATATTATTTTTCAATATGGCTAACATTTCAACTACCTAGGAAACACTTGAAACAGTAACCTACTTCGCTGAGTCAAAAGGTATTTATTAACGTTTCCTAAAGCGCAGAGTAACTGAGAAATCCACTCAAGTCTTCTTTAAAAAAAAAAAAAAATCAAAGGTGAGAAAAATAACCTACTAATTTGGGGTAAACGAAGGAGTTGTAGCCAGTAGGGATGGGATGACTTAAAAGATAATTGTACACAGACTTTGTTTTGTGTGGCCAAGTCCTTCAAAGCAGTGAGGCTGAATTTCCCCAAAGATGACATTTTGGAGGCCACAGGATTCTAGAGTCAAAGAGAACTTCTTGACATGAGTGAGATTTGAGAGGAAGAGAAATGTTATATGTTTTCTGAAATAGAGTAGAAATCTTGAAAAGCACTACTCCAAAGTTAAGTAGCAATTCATATAGGAAAGGGTGTGTAGATGCCTGAAGATAGCCACTATGAAGTCTGACTGTCCCCATTTATGATCAAGCTTTGCACTGAGAGATGCCTGTCTCTGAAAAACACTGGACTCTGGACTAAGAGCTTCCACAAAACTGCACACAACGGGTGTCTTCTTTTCTGGAACTGAATAAATCTTCAGGTTCTTGTATCACATAAGGGAGTGAGAAGAGCCTACATTGTTATCCGTATCACCCTTCTTGACAACCAAATAAAGAAATACTACATTGGATCTCTTCCATTAAATTGCTTGTTAATTCACAAAACTGTTTCACACACTGCGCCATCCTGATGTCTGCACACTAGATTGTGTTTTGTCAATGTGGCATTGCCACTCCAGCCTGAGGCTAGAAACATCTTCCAAATATCCTTCCCATAATGTCCTGGGTCAAAGCTGGCCATGAGAGGTCCTTGGATGACATTTGGAAAGCAGAAGAGCAACAGAAGCCATTACTCTGGGAAGCTGATGGCAATCAGACAAGGTGACAGACAGCGTAAATGTGCCTAAAGGGCTCCAGCTTTCAGCTTCTTTTCTCAGCATGTGGCTTTGCCAATCAAAAGGAACTCAAACTAATCACCAAATACTTGGCCATATTTCCCTTAGAGGTGGCAGCTTCCACAGGCCTCACCATGAGCTCTTCCTTTACATGGCACTTCAGTGGAATACTTTCTGGCAAATTCTGCTCAAAACCAACATTTTGGGGGCTTTCTGCATTGAGAATTTTCCCACAAGTTCTGCCCTGCACATCAGCACAAATGCTTCAGGCTGTGGTGTTAGTGATTTTTTCTGACCCTCTGATTCCTCTCTTCTTGGTCTAGGTTTTCCTAACTCCTCCCACATAAGCATATATCCTAATTTCTATAGTAAATTCCATACTATTTTAGTGAGTGCTTTCTTGCGTGAATCATGATGGTTTAAGCTTGGTACTGGATCCAATTTCAGATGAACAGAATCTCAGGGGAAGGAATCTGGAATTTGTTCTCTGTTCTGATTAAATATAAAGGCATCAGTAACTCTGCTGCTAACAGTAAATGGGCTAACAGTGGTCCATGACATCCAGTGGCATAAAACTGTAATTATGACTTGAAAACACCTGCAAGTGAGTGCCAACAACAGTGAAAGGTTTTTGCGTGATCAAGTTGCTGCATCCATCTGATATTATATTGGAAATTAAGAAAATAAAAACTGAGGAGTTCTTTGTCTATTTGTGGCACTTGCAGAAGGAAAATTGTCATTTCAGAGGTTTAAATTTTCCAATTATGACAAAGTAAGGATCTAGAAAACCATTTGCAACTTGCCTGAAAAAGAAATTCTTACCTCCTGTACACACAGGATTAACATTTCCAAATGTATTAATTTGCAATGCAAGTTGAATTCATAGCTGAGGATATCCCAATTCTGCTGAATCCCTGCCTTCCAAAAAAAAAAAAAAATAGTTCTTCATTTTTTCTCTGAAGAGCTGGCAATAATGACCTTTCCTAAGATAGTAACTTTGCAGGAAATAATGATCCTCCTCAAGACCCATTTCTACCACTTCCATTGTTTCTAGAACTATAACCAGTATCTGGTCCCAGTAGGACCCAGGAGCTGGGTTCAAAGAATGGCTCAGGAAGAGGTTCCATGTTTCCCAAAATAATGACCAGATTTTACTAATTTATACTGATGAAAACCTGGGAAATATATACATGAATGGATTTTAGGGATATTGGATCAGGTGGAAAGAAATTCACGTTGGATTGTGCAACATTTATTTATAAGGTGCACTAATCAGATATTCTGAATTCAATGTGTTATCCTGAGCACCTTGGCCTGGCTCTAACAGTTTGCTTTAACCTGGACGCAAAGATGGCCTAAGCTGTACGAAGTTGAGATGCCAATTCTTCTTTTGTATATTGTATCCAAATGTGTATGGAGATTGGAAGGCTGGAGTGTATTTAGGTGCCTGCCTACTGCCTACATGTTTCTCCTGAAAGATTCCAGAGGACAGACTCCTTCTCCAAGGTTTTATAAAATTGTTGAAGGTGCAAAGCATCCCAGAAGCACTGTGTGGTGGCTGTCATGACAGGAGGAGATGTTTCATTTAACTGGGCTCCTGAATTCAGTGGAGAGGATGGGATCCCAAAGTAGCAACTTGATCTCCAGGAAGGGGGTCGTAGTTACTGTCCTGGGCAGAAAAGCTAAGTAATCAGGGAGTTTTCACCTACAGAGCTCTTCAGTATTGGCTAATTGATTGTTCTGTCACTAGGACTGAAATACATGGGCAGACTCCTAAAGTTTAATTTGATTTGTCTTGCTCTGGTGAGGAGACAGTCTTGAATCACTTTCGTACGGAGGTGTGGCTCTTCAACCAATTTCCAGACACTAGCTTGTTGCCAGGCCCTGAGCCCCTTACATGGAGAAAAGATCAGGTTTTCTTTAAGATGATCCTTCTACCCTTTTAAAACATATAGTGTAAATCTTCCTCTAATGCTTTTCTAAAGGGATTGGTAACCATTTACCTATTTACCAAATTAACTGTGCACTGGAAAAATAAATTAGCCAATTTTTTTTAGCAATTTCTGTTCAATGGCTCTGAACCAACATCATTCCTAGGAATGCAAAACTCTATTATTGCTATAATTTGAATGTCCCCTCCAAAACTCCTGTTGAAATTTAATTGCCATTGTAATAAGTGTTGAGATGGAATCTTGATCAAAAAATGAGTTATTAGCTAATGAAAAGAGTCATGAGTTGTGGTTAATTTCTGTTTATTCAGTTGATTATAACTACAGCATAGTGTTTAGTTTAGGAATCAAGGGACTGACATTAGTAAAATAGATAAGCCAAGCTTTATAGTACCTTGAATTCTCATAACCAAGTCTCAACACCCTCATTTGATGAGCCTGTGTTTTCTATAAATTGCTCCTAAAAGAGAGACATTTTATTTAACTATCATGTTGAGTGTAACAAAATGATTGGTGTGAATTTACTTTGGAGATTTGCAAACTCAAGGCAGTTTTTCAAGTGGAGTGGGGGAGATTGGTGGAGGCTCCAGGTTAAACTGTTGGAAATTCCAGGCTACTCTACATGATGCGGGCACTTAGCAAACATAAAAGCAGTGTGGAAAAAAACTTTTTGTAGAATTCAGTTTTTATAGCATGAATCTCCCTGTGAGATAGTAATCTCCAGATATAATAGAGTAAGCAGAATCCCCGTTAGAACACAGTCTCTTCTCTCCACACACTCATTTCTTCTTAAACCTTTTAAAATTCAAAAGGTGAAGTGATATGGAAACTGATCAAACATCAGCCCCAAAGCTTATGAGAAATGCTTTGTTCATGTTATTAAATTTTGGATTATTGTTTCTCTGCATATTTATTTACCAGTGAACCAAAGGTTAATTCTCTGTCTGTAAATTAAATGGATTTGTAATTAGAGCCTTTTGTTTAATTTGCTTTAAAGATCATTCCTGTTTATGTGTAGAACGAAATTTCATTTTTAAATGTAATTGCTTTTAAATCCCAGAGGATGCTAATGTAGATTCAGACCAATACATTTTAATACCAAATACTATGATTAAGGATTAACAATGTAAATTTTTATAAAGAAAGTTAAGTGCAGCTATCTCTGTGGCCCTCTTTTTAGTGGCTTCCAATTAGATGTTGCTGAGAGCATAACCTCCAGAAGCTCTAGGACATTGTACACCTGCAGCAGCTTCCCCAGCCACATTCATTGTGGGGCATGGGCAAGAATACAAACTCTTCAATAAGTCAGTCTTACCAGACAGAGCCCAGGAAACAGGAAAAATAACTACAATCCAAGCAGTTCCTATTTTTCATGTCTACATTGGATCTCTTTGAAGAGTCATCTCCAAAGGTTAGGGGAGAGTCTAGATTGAGTCCAGGATATTTCACCTGTGTTGTAGCCCATGGCTCAGCCATGTCCCAAAGCTAAATTATTTAACCCAACTTTTTATATCACAAACCCTTCCCTAAGCCAGATTGTGTGGGGGCTGGGCAACTGCACTCAGTAATTTTTTTTTTTAAGTCACTGTATGTCACTGGACAAGAATGAGACAAAGAAAGTTGTCTTTAGTTGAACTCTTCTCAGAGAAAACTGCTTTTAGATGGAATAAACTCCTCTGGAGGTGTGGGCACGGGTTCGGAGAGATTGGACACTGACATAGTGTAAACAGGTTTTTCTTCCGTGATGGTGAGGCACAGCTCCTCCGAGAGAATGCTGTGGGTTCTTGGTCTCCAATCTCTTAATGAATAAGCGATGGGACCACTACAGGTGCACCATATGCTCAAAAAAGTAAATATCAGACCCAAGAAGTGTTGCAGAAAGGTGATTTTATTTAGGTAAAGAGAAGGAAAGGGGAAGAAGAGAAAGACTCCCATGAAGAGTGTGGAAAGGGATTCCAGAAGGGAAATCCTTCCAGGCGTGTGGATACAGACTTTTATCCTGGGAGGAACCCCACCTTCTCTAAGACCCTGGGCCAATGAAAGGAGTTCCTTAGAACTTCCACTGGAGTGATTGACTTTTAGTTTCTTCCCACGCCTGTGAAATTCAAACATAAACCATTAAATCTCCCGGATGGGGAGAGATGGGAGCAGGGCATGGCACTGGGAAATTCTTGCCCTTAAAACTATGTCCCTACGTGCACCCAGAAAGAGAACACATTCCCTCAATAGTTTGACTGTGTCCCCACTCAAATCTCATCTTGAATTGAAGTTCCCATAATCCTTAAATGTAGTGGGAGGTAATTGGATCATGGGGGTTGTTATCTCCATGCTGTTCTTGGTAATAGCGGATGAGTTCTCACGAGATCCGATGGTTTTCTAAGGGGTTTCCCCCTTTGCTCCATTCTCATTCTTCTCTCTTGCCACCATGTGAAGAAAGATATGTTGCTTCCCCTTCCATCATGATTGTAAGTTTCCCGAGGCCTCCCCAGCCATGCAGAACTGTGAGTCAAAAAGCCTCTTTTCTTTATAAATTACCCAGTCTTGGGTATTTCTTCATAGCAGTGTGAGAACAGACTGATACAGGCACCCGCAGGGACCTTGCTGACACTGCCATCCTTCTAAGGAAGCTACATCTGACTGATCACAGAGTGTATGTATTGTGTGTGTGTGTTTGTTTGTTTGTTTTGCTAAGAGGAAACTGCAAGTTTCAAGCCAAAAGAGACTTTCTGGTGATTACTATAGAAAAGCTGAGAACTACCACTACTGGTTCTCTTTCTTTTTCTTTCTTTCATACTTTAATCAGTAGTTTCTTAAGATAAATATTGAAGGAATATTCAAAGAATGGCAATTTGAAGAATTACTGAATTCTTACAACCATCCACAGAGCTCACATGTATTAGCTGGGCTCTGCCTTTGCTGTCTTCACCACAGCATGAAGAGATTAAGATATGCTAGGTAGCCCCTATAAACCATGTCACCTCACCTCTATTTTGAGGCTATAGAAAAAGGAAAAAGAAAAAAAAAACAGGCCTCCATTCCTACATCAGCCTCACACATGCCAGGAACTCTGCAAAGCTCTGCTTAGAAGATTTAACACCACATTAAATAAGCACTACAATGAGATTTTCATTTCAAAGGTACTTTATTGAAAAACAGCTATGTGACTAGCACCATTTTAAGTGTTATGGAGGCTACTATTAGAAATAAAGGGCATGGTCCTTCCCATCAAAGAGCATAGAATCTGCTTAGAAAAATGAGCTTAAAGTAAGCCTTTAAAGTAAGCCTCCAGCAAATCTTGGTCCATGCTGTACAAGCCTCTGGTCTTGAATTGGCCCTTAGGAAATATGGATAATTACAGAAATGAATCTTCATTTTGTGACTGTGTGTGTGTATGCATGTGCACATGTGTGTTAGACATGGAACTTCTCAGATTCATATAGTCACCTTATGGCCAAATTATAGAGGTACAGGATTCAAAATATTTAAGAGAAGGCAAATTTCTACTGCAGAGATGGGATAAAAAGCCTGTGTACACAGATGCAAAATGAAAGGGAGGGAAAGATTCCCTCAGAAACCTAATCATGCTGGACCCCCTACCTGGAAAATTCAGGGGGAACTGAAAAAACTATTTCTTCAGTTTTGTCATTTTTAGATAAATTAGCAGGATAATTGCCTTGACTCCACTCTTTCCCCAGTGGGTGGAGACACAGCTGGGCTAAGAGTAGAGGCCAAGTCAATCTGAATCCAAATGAAGGGTGAATCATGATAGGGTTGAAAAGTAATCCCCTGCTCTCTGCCTCTGCTCTTCTTATAATCTGCTGCTAGAGAAGACCTTTGTCTTTGGGCTGGGATATAATTAAGGCTTATCAAAATATTCTTCCCATTTCCCTATACACAATTGCGCTCTGTATTATGTTTTATATATTTATCCAGATGCTTTAAGAATTCCCATGTACAATTTTTGAATAATTCTTGAAGAGATCTGTATTCTTCATAATCAAATCTTTATTTCTAGCTGTACACAGCATTTCCCTTCATTTGCATGGTGCTGATGTAATTCAGTCTACACTATTGCCAATGTATATTCGACTGTGCTACACTATAGCACAATGTTTATATAAATTACTATTTTCAATCTCTGTTGTTTGCTGAGTATATTTTCCCAATATGCTTTCCCCCTGTGGGTTTAGAGTTTTATAGTGTTGCCTATTATTTCTGAGTGTGGTCAAAGTAGACAGGTTTTCTGTGTACTTTATCAGTGTTCATTATGTCTTCCAAGATAACATCGTCAGTCCATCGGGAATGTTTCTCCAACACTTAAACGTCACTAAAAATTTGAGGGACTGATTACTATGTTCCTAATTCTAAGTAGAGTGTATGTTCCAGCCTGAGCTAAACACTGATCCAGAAGGCTTGAAAATATTTCAAATGATATCAATCACCCTTAACAATCATCACTGGCAACTTTGCATTTAGATATAACGGCAAATTTAAAAAAAAAAAGACCTCTACAAATCAAGCTAGAAGCTAGACTTCTTATAACTCAGCAGGGCAAAAACGTATGTTTAAAGATAATAAGATGAACTAATATTTTCACAACTTTAAAATTTTTTAAGTTTTTGTATTTTTATAAGTTTTAATTTTGTAAGTATCAATTTATATTTGTTTCTGGGTAGCTAAAAACAATCAATATATTTTATGTTTACAATCAAATGCTGAGTTTTTCAAACTAGCAAAATGTTAACAGTAGTTGTCTCAGATCTTAGGGTCATTGGTGCTTTTTATTTTCCACTTTTATTTATTTATTTATTTGGTGTGTGTGTGTGTGTGTGTGTGTGTGTGTGTATATTTTTAATGTTCTAGGATACATGTGCAGAATGTGCAGGTTTGTTACATAGGTATGTGTGTGCCATGGTGGTTTGCTGAACCTATTGACCCATCATCTAAATTTCTTACCCTCACCCCTCAACCCCCAACAAGCTCTGGTGTACCATGGCCCCCTCCCTGTGTCCATGCATTCTCATTGTTCAACTCCCACCTATGAGAACATGTGATGTTTGGTTTTCTGTTCCTTAGTTTGATGAGGATGGTGGCTTCCAGTTTCATCCATGTCCCTACAAAGGACATTATCTCATTCCTTTTTTTGACTGCATAGTATTCCATGGTGTATATGTATCATGTTTTCCCTACCCAGTCTATCACTGATGGGCATTTGGGTTGGTTCTGTGTCTTTGTTATTGTAAATAGTGCTGTAATAAACATATGTGTACATGTGTCTTTATAATAGAATGATTATATTCTTTTGGGTATCTACCCAGTAATGGAATTGCTGGGTCAAATGATATTTCTGGTTCTAGATCTTTGAGGAATTGCCACACTGTCTTCCACAATAGTTGAACTAATTTACATTCCCACCAACAGTGTAAAAGTGTTCCTATTTCTCTACCACCTTGCCAGCAGAGACGGTTTCCTGACTTTTTATTAATCGCCATTCTGAATGGCAGTTAATGAGATGGTATAAGATAGTATCTCACTGTGGTTTGGATTTGCATTTCTCTAATAATCGGTGATGTTGAGCTTTTTTTCATAGGTTTAATGGCCACATAAATGTCTTTTTAAGAAGCCTCTGTTCATATTCTCTGCCTACTTTTTGAGGGGGGTTGTTTATTTCTTGTAAATCTGTTTAAGTTCTTTGTAGATTCTGGATATTAGACCTTTGTCAGATGGATAGATTGCAAAATTTTTCTCCCATTCTGTAGGTTGCCTGTTCACCCTGAGTTTCTTTTGCTATGCAGAAGATCTTAAGTTTAATTAGATCACATTTGTCAATTGTGGCTTTTGTTGCAATTGCTTATGGCATTTTGTCATAAAGTCTTTGCCCATAACTATGTCCTGAATTATGGTATTGCTAGGTTTTGTTCTAGAATTTTTATGGTTTGGGGTTTTACATTTAAGCCTTTAATCTAACTTAATTTTTGTATAAGGTGTAAGGAAGGGGTCCAGTTTCAGTTTTCTGCATATGGCTAGCCAGTTTTCCCAGCACCATTTGTTGAATAGGAGATCCTTTCTCCATTGCTTCTGTCAGATTTGTTGAAGGTCAGATGGTTGTAGAAGTGTGGTGTTATTTCTGAGGTCTCTGTTATGTTCCTTTGGTCTATGTGTCTGTTTGGGTATAAGTATCATGCTGCTTTGATTAACGTAGCCTTGTAGTATAGTTTGAAATTAGGTAGCATGATGCCTCTAGCTTTGTTCTTTTTGCTTAGGATTGTCTTGACTATATGGAGTCTTCTTTGATTCCATGAAATTTAAAGTAGTTTTTTCTAATTCTAAGAAGAATGTCCATGGTAGTTTGATGGGAAAAGCATTGAATCTATAAATTATCTTAGGCGGTATGGCCATTTTTACAATATTGATTCTTCCTATCCTTATGGATACCATAAACATTGCATATGGATGGATGGAATGTTTTTTTCATTTGTTTGTGTCCTCTCTTACTTCCTTGAGCAGTGGTTTGTGATTCTCCTTGAAGAGGTCCTTCACTCCTCTTGTTAACTGTATTTCTAGGTATTTTTTTCTCTCTGTGACAATTCATTCATGATTTGGGTTTCTGCTTGTCTGTTGTTGGTTTATAGGAATGCTTGTAATTTCTGCAAATTGATTTTGTATCCTGAGACTTTGCTGAAGTTGCTTATCAGCTTAAGGAGTTTGGGGGCTGAGAAGATGTGGCTTCCTAAATATACTGTCATCTGCAAACAGAGACAATTTGACTTCCTCTTTCTCTGTGTAAATACCCTTTATTTTTTTTCTCTTGCCTGAAGGCCCTGGCCAGAACTTCCAATACTATGTTGAATAGTGAGGTAGGGCATCCTTGTCTTGTACTGGTTTTCAAAGGGAATGCTTCCAGCTTTTACCCATGCAGTATGATATTGGTGTGGGTTTGTCATAAATAGCTCTTATTTTTGTGAAATATGTTCCATCATTACCTAGTTTACTGAGAGTTTTTAACATGAAAGGATATTAAATTTTCTCAAAGATCTTTCCTGCATCTATTGAGATAATCATGTGATTTTTTCCTTTGGTTCTATTTATGTGATGGAGTACATTTATTGATTTTCTTATGTTGAACCAGCTTTGCATCCCAGGGATAAAGCCAACTTGATTATGGTGGATAAGTTTTTTGATGTGCTGCTAGATTTGGTTTGCCAGTATTTTATTGAGGATTTTTGCATTGATGTTTATTGGGGATATTGGCCTGCGGTTTTCTTTTTTTATTGCGTCTCTTCGAGGTTTTGGTATCAGGATGAGTTAGGGAGGAGTCCCTCCCTTTCCGTTGTTTGGAATAGTGTCAGAAGGGATGTTGGTAAGCTATTAATTACTGCCTCACTTTCAGAACTTGCCATTGGTCTATTCAGGGATTCAACTTCTTCCCAGTTTAGTCTTGGGAGGGTGTATGTGTCCAGGAATTCATTCACCTCTTCTAGATTTTCTAGTTTATTTGCATAAAGGTATTTATACTATTCTCTGATGGTAATTTGTATTTCTGTGGGGTAAGTGGTAATATTGTCTTTATCATTTTTATTGTGTCTGTTTGATTCTTCTCTTCTTCTTTATCAGTCTAACTAGCAGTCTATCTATTCTGTTAATTTTTTCAAAAAACCAGCTCCTAAACTCACTGATTTTTTTGGAGGGTTTTTGTGTCTCTATCTCCTTCATTTCTGCTCTTATCTTCTGCTAGCAGTTGGACTAGTTTGCTCCTGCTTCTCCAGTGCTTTTGATTATAACATTAGATTGTCAATTTCAGATCTTTCTAGCTTTCTGATGTGGGCATTTAGTGCAATAAACTTTGCTCTTAACACTGCTTTAGCTGTGTCCCAGAGATTCTGGTATGTTGTCTCTTTGTTCTCATTGGTTTGAAGAACTTCTTGATTTCTGCCTTAATTTGATTATTTACCCAGGAGCCATTCAGGAACAGCTTTTTCAATATCCATGTAATTGTGTGGGATGTGTTTGTGTGTGTGTGTGTGTGTGTTTATTGTTATTGTTTTTTAAGTGGATCATTTTTATGTATACTAGAAATTTCAGTTAAGCAAGACCAGAATAGATTTTCCAGGCATATTTTTTTACTATTATTGTTTATAGTTTTGTCTTTTTTTTATTGCACTTTAGGTTTGGGGTACATGTGAAGAACATGCAGGATTGTTGCATAGGTACATACATGGCAACGTGGTTTGCTGCCTCCATTCCCATCACCAATATCTGGCATTTCTTCGTGTGTTATCCCTCCCAAACTCCCTACCCCCACTTTCCCTCCCTTAGTCCCCCCCAACAGACCCCAGTGTGTGATGCTCCCCTCCCTGTGTCCATGTGTTATCAGTGTTCAACAACTGCCTATGAGGGAGAACATCTGGTGGTTGATTTTCTGTTCTGTGTCAGTTTGCTAAGAATTATGGTTTCCAAGTTCATCCATGTTCCTACAAAGGACACAAAATCATCCTTTTTTATGACTGCATAATATTCCATGGTGTATATGTGCCACATTTTCTGTGTCCAGTCTATCATCGATGGGCATTTGGGTTGGTTCTTCACAGGTATGTTCACTATGTCACTTTGCTATTGTAAACAGTGCCACAATGAACATACCTGTGCATTTGTCTTTATAAGAGAATGATATATAATCCTTTGGATATATACCCAGTAGTGGGATTGCTGGGTCAAATGGAATTTCTATTTCTAGGTCCTTGAGGAATCTCCAACTATCTTCCACAATTGTTGAACTAATTTACACTCCCACCAGCAGTGTTCCTATTTCTCCACATCCTCTCCAGCATCTGTTGTCTCCAGATTTTTTAATGATCACCATTCTAACTGGCATGAGATGGTATCTCAATGTAGTTTTGATTTGCATTTCTCTAATGAACAGTGATGATGAGCATTTTTTCATGTTTGTTGGCCTCATATATGTCATCTTTTGAAAAGTGTCTATTCATATCTTTCACCCACTTTTGAATGGGTTTGTTTTTTTCTTGTATATCTGTTTTAGTTCTTTGTAGATTCTGGATATTAACCCTTTGTCAGATGAGTAGATTGCAAATTTTTTTTCCCCATTTTGTTGGCTTCTGGTTCACTTTAATGATTGTTTCTTTCACTGTGCAGAAGCTCTGGAGTTTAATTAGATCCCATTTGTCTATTTTGGTTTTTGTTGTCAATGCTTTTGTTGTTTTAGTCATGAAGTCCTTGCCTATGCCTATGTCCTGAATAGTTTTGCCTAGGTTTTCTTCTAGGGTTCTTAAGGTGTTAGGTCTTATATTTAAGTCATAATCCATCTGTAATTAATTTCAGTGTAAGCTGTCAGGAAGGGTTCCAGTTTCTGCTTTCTGCACATGGCTAGCCAGTTTTCCCAACACCATTTATTAAACAGGAAATCTTTGCCCCATTACTTGTTCTTGTCAGGTTTGTCAAAGACCAGATGGTCGTAGCTGTGTGGCATTGCCTCTGAGGCCTCTGTTCTGTTCCATTGGTCTATATCTTTGTTTTGGTACCAATATCATGGTGTTTTGATTACTGTGGCCTTGTAATATAGTCAGGTAGCATGATGTCTCCAGCTTTGTTCTTTTTACTTAGAATTAACTTGCTTATGTAGGCTCCCTTTTGGTTTCATAGGAAGTGTACAATGGTTTTTTCCCTCTTCTGTGAAGAGGGTCATAGGTAGTTTGATGGGGATAGCATTGAATCTGCAAATTACTTTGGGAAGTATGGCCATTTTCACGATATTGATTCTTTCTTACCATGAACATGGAATATTTTTCCACCTGTTTGTGTCCTCTTATTTCCTTGAGCAGTGGTTTGTACTTCTCCTTGAAGAGGTCTTTTACATCCTTTGTTAGTTGTATTCCTAGGTATTTTATTCTCTTTGTAGCAATTGTGAATAGCAGTTTGTTCTTGATTTGGCTCTCTTTAAGTCTGTTATTGGTGTATAGGAATGCTTGTAATTTTTAAACATTGATTTTGTATCCTGAGACTTTGCTGAAGTTGCTTATCAGTTTTAGGAGATTTTGGGCTAAGACGATGGGGTCTTCTAAACATACAATCACATCATCTGCAAATAGAGACAATTTTACTTCCTCCTTTCCTAATTGAATACCCTTTATTTCTGTATCTTGCCTGATTGCTCTGGCTAGAATTTCCAATACTATGTTGAATAGGAGTGGTGAGAGAGGACATCCTTGTCTAGTGCCAGATTTCAAAGGGAATGCTTCCAGTTTTTGCCCATTCAGTATGATATTGGTAGTGAGTTTGTTGTAAATAGCTTTTTTTATTTGAGATACGTTCCACTGATACCTAGTTTATTGAGGATTTTTAGCATAAAGGGCTGCTGAATTTTGTCAAAGGCCTTCTCTGCATCTATTGAGATAATCAGGTGTTTTTTGTCTTTTGTTCTGTTTATGTGGTGAATTACGTTTATAGACTTGTGTATGTTGAACCAGCCTTGCATCCCCGGGATGAAGCCTACTTGATCATGATGGATAAGCTTTTTAATGTGCTGTTGCAATCAGTTTGCCAGTATTTTATTAAAGATTTTTGCATCTGTGTTCATCATGGCTATTGGACTGAAGTATTATTTTCTTGTTGAGTCTCCACCAGGTTTTCGTATCAGGATGATGTTGGTCTCCTAAAATGATTTGGAAAGGACTCCCCTTTTTGGATTGTTTGGAATAGTTTCAGAAGGAATGGTACCAGCTTCTCTTTGTATGTCTAGTAGAATTTGTCTGTGAACCCATCTGGACCTGGGCTTTTTTTGCTTCATAGGCTATTAATTGCTTCCTCAACTTCAACCCTTGTTATTGATCTATTCAGTGTTCTGACTTCTTCTTGCTTTAGGCTTGGGAAAGTGCAAGTGTCCAGAAATTTATCCATTTCTTCCAAGTTTACTGGTTTATGTGCATAGAGTTGTTTGTAGTAATCTCTGATGGTGGTTTATATTTCTGTGGAATATGTGGTGATATCCTCTTTATTGGTTCTTATTGCATCTATTTAATGATTCTCTCTTTTCTTTTTTATTAATCGAGCTAGTGGTCTATTGATCTTTTCAAAAAATCACCTCCTAAATTTATTGATTTTTTTGAAGGTTTCTTTGTGTCTCTATCTCCTTCAGTTCTGCTCTGATATTAGTTATGTCTTGTCTTCTGCTAGCTTTTGAGATTTTTATTATTAGTTATTATTATTAGTTATTCCTTGTCTTCTGCTAGCTTTTGAGATTTTTATTATTAGTTATTATTAGTTATTTCTTGTCTTCTGCTAGCTTTTGAGATCTTGGTCCTCTAGCTTTTTCCATTTTGATGATAGGGTGTCAATTTTAGATATTTCCTTGCTTCTCATGTGGGCATTTATTGCTATAAATTTTCCTCTAGACACTGCTTTAAATGTGTCCCAGAGATTCTGGTATATTGTGTCTTTGTTCTCATTGGTTTTAAAGAACATCTTTATTTCTGTGTTCATTTCATTGTTTATTCAGTCAACATTCAAGAGCCAGTTGTTCAGTTTCCATGAGGTTGTGCAGTTCTGAGTTATTTTCTTAACCCTGAGTTCTATTTTGATGTACTGTGGTCTGAGAGACTGTTTGTTATTATTTCCATTCCTTTGCATTTGCTGAGAAGTAATTTACTTCCAATTATGTGGTCAATTTTAGAGTAGGTGTGATGTGGTGTTGAGAAAAATATATATTCTGTGGATTCAGGTTGCAGAGTTCTGTATATGTCTATTAGATTTGCTTGGTCCAGATCTGAGTTCAAGTCCTGGATATCCTTGTTAATTTTCTGTCTCATTGATCTAATATTAACAGTAGAGTGTTAAAGTCTTCCACTATTATTGTGTGAGAGTCTAAGTCTCTTTGTAGGTTGTCAAGAACTTGCTTTAAATATCTGGGTGCTCCTGTATGTGGTGCGTATATATTTAGGATCATTAGCTCTTCTTGTTGCATTGATCCTTTTACCAATATGTAATGCCTTTCTTTGTTCTCTTTTAATCTTTGTTGGTTTGAAGTCTATTTTATCAGAGACTAGAATTGCCACTCCTTTTTTTTTTTTTTTTTTTTTTTTTTTTTTGCTCTCCATTTGCTTGTTAAATCTTCCTCCATCCCTTTATTTGAAGCCTATGTGTATCCATGCATGTGAGATGCATTTCCTGGATACAGCACACAGATGGGTTTTAACTTTTTATCCAATTTGCCAGTCTGTGTCTTTTGATTGGGGCATTTAGCCCATTTACATTTATGGTTAATACTGTTATGTGTGAATTTGATCCTGCCCTTTTGCTGCTAGCTGGTTGTTTTGCCCATTAGTTGATGCAGTTTCTCCATTGTGTCAATGGTTTTACCATTTGGTACATTTTTGGAGTGGGTGGTATTGGTTGTTCCTTTCCTTATTTAGTGCTTCTTTCAGGAGCTTTGTAAGGCAGACCTGGTGGAGATGAAATCTCTTAGCAATTGCTTGTTCATGAAGGATTTTATTTCTCCTTTGCTTATGAAGCCTATTTTGGCTGGATATGAAATTCTACGTTGAAAGTTCTTTTCTTTAAGGATGTTAAATATTGGCCCCCACTCTCTTCTGGCTTGTAGAGTCTCTGCCAAGAGATCTGCTGTGAGTCTGATGGGCTTCCCTTTGTGGGTAACCCGACTTTTCTCTCTGGCTGCCCTTAGCATTTTCTCCTTCATTTCAACCCTGGTGAATCTGACAATTATGTCAACCTTGGGGTTGCTCTTCTTGAGGAATATCTTTGTGGTGTTCTCTGTATTTCCTGGACTTGAATATTGGCCTGCCTTGCTAGGTTGGGGAAGTTTTCCTGGATAATATCCTGAAGTGTGTTTTCTAGCTTGGATTCATTCTCTTCATCATATTCAGGTACACCTATCAAATGTAGATTAGGTCTTTCACATAGTCCCACATTTCTTGGAGGCTTGCTTCATTTCTTTTTACTCTTTTTGCTCTAATCTTGCCTTATTGTTTTATTTCTTTGAGTTGATCTTCAATGTCTGATATCCTTTCTTCTGCTTGGTCAATTTGGCTATTGAAACTTGTGTATGCTTCACGAAGTTCTCATGTGTTTTTCAGCTCCATTGATTCATTTATATGCCTCTCTAAGCTGTTTATTCTCATTAGCATTTTGTCAAACCTTTGTTCAAGGTTCATAGTTTCTTTTCATTGGGTTAGAACATGTTTTTTTTGTTAGCTCAGAGAAGTTTTTTATTATCCACTTTCTGAAGCCTGTTTCTGTAAATTCATCAGACTTATTCTGCATCCAGTCTTGTTCTTTTGCTGGTGAGGAGCTGTGATCCCTTGGAGGAGGAGACGCATTTTGGGTGTTTTCATCTTTCTGTGCTGGTTTCATCCCATCTTAGTAGATTTATCTACCTGTGGTCTTTGTAGTTGCTGACTTTCAGATTGGGTCTCTGAGTGGATGTCCTTTCTGTTGATGATGAAGTTATTTTTTCTGTTTTTTAGTTTTCCTTCTAACAGTCAAGCCCCTCTGCTGTGGATTGCTGGAGGTCCACTCCAGACCCTGTTTGCCTGGGGATCATGTGCAGTGGCTGCAAAACAGTAAGGGTTGGTGCCAGTTTCTTCTGTTATCTTTGTCCCAGAAGGATACACACCAGATGTCAGCCTGTGTTCTCCTTTATGGGTGTCTCTTTGGATATATGGGGCTCAGGGAGCTGCTTGAGGAGACAATCTGTCCCTTGTAGGAGCTCAAGTGCTGAGCTGTGAGCTCTGTTGTTCCATTCAGAGCTGCTGGGCAGGTACACTTAAATCTGCTGCAGTGGAGCATATAAACACCTTTTTTTCCCCAGGTGCTCTGTCCGAGGAATGTGGGGCTTTATTTCTAAGGTTCTTACATGCTGCTGTGTTTTGTCAGAGATTCCCGGCCCGGCGAGGAGGTAGCCTAGTTACAGTCTGCCAGCAGAGGTGTTGCTGAGCTGCTGTGGCCTCTGCCCAGCCGCTGTGTGAACTTCCTTGCAGGCTTCAGTAATGGCATTGTGCCTCAGTAATGGCAGACTGCCTCAGTAATGGTGGACTCCCTCGGTAATTGTGGACTGTCTCAGTAGTTGTAGACCGCCTCGGTAATGGTGTATGACCTTCCCCCTACAGGGTTGGACTATCCGAGGTTCAGCTATGCTTGCTGTGAAACTCTCAGTCTAGAGCATTTCAGGTTGCTGGTCTTTGTGGGGGTGGGACTGGCCAAGCCAGATCACCTGGCTCCCTGTTTCAGCCTTTTTTCAGTTGAACTGGTGACTCTGTCTCCCTGGTGTTCCAGGTGCCAGTTGAAACAGTGCCCAGATTTGTGTGAGTTTTTGTGTGGAGACCCACTGCACCAGCTGAAATAGCCATGCTGGACACACATGCTGCTTTTCCGCCCAGGAATCACCTGGTCTGTGGGCAGCAAATATTTGTTTGGAAATGCACTAATCACTCACCCTCTGTGTTTTCACTGGGAGCTGCAATCCAGAGCTGTTTCTATTTGGCCATCTTGGATCGTCTCCTCAATTGTGTGTTTTGAGTGAATTTCTTAATCCTGAGTTCTAATTTGATTGCACTGTGATCTGAGAGACTGTTATGATTTCAGTTCTTTTTCATTTGCTAAAGTTTAATTCCAATCATGTGGTCAATTTTAGAATAAGTGCCATGTGGCACTGAGAAGAATATATATTACATTGATTTGGGATGGAGAGTCTTGTAGATGTCAGTTAGGTCCACTTGATCCAGAGGTAAGCTCAAGCTCTGAATATCTTGTTAATTTTCAGTCTCATTGATCTGTCTACTATTGACAGTAGGGTGTTAAAGTCTCCCACTATTATTGTGTAGGAGTCTACACCTCTTTGTAGGTCTCTAAGAACTCATTTTATGAATCTGGGTGCTCCTGTATTGGGTGCATATTTATTTAGGATAGCTAGCACTTCTTGTTGAATTGATCCCTTTATTATTATGTAATGCTCTTCTTTGTCTTTTTTTATCCTTGTTGGTTTAAAGTCTGTTTTGTCAGAGACTAGAATTGTAACCCCTGTTTTTTTTCTTCTTTCCATTTGCTTGGTAAATTTTCTTCCATTCCTTTATTTTGAGCCTTTGTGTAACTTTGCATGTGAGATGGGTCTCCTAAATACAGCCCACTGATGGTCCTGGACTTTTTATCGAGTTTGCCAGTCTGTGTCTTTTATTAGCCCATTTAGCCCATTTATGTTTAAGGTTAGTATTTTTATGTGTGAATTTGATCCTGACGTCATGATGATATTTGGTTATTTTGCACTCTAGTTGCAGTTTCTTCATAGTATCATTGGTCTTTATATTTTGATGTGTTTTTGCAGTGGCTAGCATTGGTTTTTCCTTTCCATATTTAGTGCTTTTTTTCAGTAGCTCTTGCAAGGCAGGCCTGTTTGGGACAAAATCTCTCAGCAGTTGTTTGTCTATAAAGGATTTTATTTCTCCTTTGTTTATGAAGCTTAGTTTGGCTGGATAGGAAATTCTGGGTTGAAAATCCTTTTCTTTAAGAATGCCTAATATTGGTCCCTAATTTCTTCTGCCTTGTAGGGTTTCTGCTGAGACCTTTGCTGTTAGTCTAATGGGCTCCCCTTTGTAGGTGACCTGGCCTTTCTCTGGCTGCCCTTAACATTTTTTTCCTTCATTTTGACCTTGGAGAATCTGATCATTATGAGTCTCGGAGTTGATGTGGTGTTCTCTGTATTTGCTGGATTTGCTTGTTGGCCTGTCTTGCTAGGTTGGGGATGTTCTGGATGATATCCTGAAATGTGTTTTCTGGTTTGTTTCTATTCTCCCCATCTCCTTCAGGAACTCCAATCAATCATAGGTTCGGTCTTTTTCACAGTCCCATATTTCTTGGAGGCTTTGTTCATTTCTTCCATACTTTTCTCTCTAATCTTGTCTCAGTGCCTTATTTCAGCAAGGTGGTCTTCAAACTCTGATACCGTTTCTTCTGCTTGGTTGACTCGGCTATTGATACTTGTGTATGCTTCAGGAAAGCTGTATTTTTCAGTTCCATTAGGTCATTTATGCTCCTGTCTAAACCGGTTATTCTAATTAGCAGCTCCTCTAACCTTTCATAAAGGTTCTTAGCTTCTTTGTGTTGGGTTAGAACATGCTCCTTTAGCTCAGTGGAGTTTTTATTACCCATCTTCTGAAACCTAATTCTGTCGATTCATCCATCTCATTCTCCATCTAGTTCTGTGTCCTTGCTGCAGAGGCATTACCATCATTTGGAGGAGAAGAGTCACTCTGGCCTTTTAGGTTTTCAGCATTTTTTTTTCTATTGTTGATTCTTTCTCATTTTCATGAGTTTGTCTAGTTTTGATCTTTGAGCTGACCCTTGGATGGGGTTTTTGTGGGGACTTTTTGTTGTTGACGCTGTTGTTGCTTTCTGATTGTTTTTCTTTCAGCGGTTAGGTCCCTCTTCCATAGGGCTGCTGCAGCTTACTGGGGGTTCACTTCAGGCTATATTCATCTGGTTTGCTCCCATGCCTGGAGATTTCCCTCGAGGCTGGAGAACAGCAAAGATAGGTGCCTGCTCATTCTCTGAGATCACTGACCTTGAGGGGCACCAACCTGATGCCAGTAGGATCGCTCCTGTATAGGATGTCTGACAACCCCTGTTGGAGGGTCTCATGCTAGTTGGGTGCCATGGGGAATAGGACCCATTTAATGAGGCACTTTGACTATCCCTTGGTGGAGGGGTGCCCTTCACTTTGGGTCATCCCACTCATCTGGGCTGCCCAGATTCGTCAGAACTACCCAGAGGAAAGGCTAAGTCTGCTGGTCTGCACAGACTGCAGCCACCCTTCCCCCTAGGGGATCAGGCACAGGGAGATCAGAGTTCTGTCCCTGAGTCCCTGGCTGGAGTTGTTGGAGTTCCTGCAGGCAGGCTCCACCCTGTGAGGAAGGATGGGTCAGGGTCTGGCTTAAAGAGAGGCTCTGGCCTCAGTCTGCCATAGCCAGGGTGTTAGGCTATGAGGGACACCTCTTGGGACCAAGCTATTCAGCCTCCCTGGCTCCAGCAGGGAAAAGGCACAGCCTGGAGCTATACAGATGGCTGCCGCCCTTCCCCCACCCAGCAAACAGCATGTTAGGCCATTATCAGTCCCAGTGCTTGCTGCTGCCCCTCCTCCAAGGAGCGCAAAGGGCTCAGACAGTAGGCAGCCACAGCTGTGGTGCTGGTCACCCCTACCCCTGGGAACTCAGCAGCCTTAAGCAGATTCTAGCTGAGAGACTGTTGAGAATGTGCATGGCTCCAGGGTTGGGATCCTAGGCCTCAGTGGCGTGGGTTTGCAAGTGTGATCTTCCGATCGTAGGTTGAACAGTTCTATGGAAAAAGCACAGTTTCTCCAGCTGGGTAACACTCTCACTCAACACCTCCCTTGGCTGGTGGATGGGAACTCCCCTGCACCATGTGGTTCTCAGGTGGGCCACCCCACCACACTGCTCTTCCTTCCTCTCCATGGATCACACTAGCCGCCTAGTCAGTTCTGATGAGGAAACCTGTATACCTTGTTTGCCAGTGCAGGATTCACACTCTATTATGGTTCTTCAATGGGAGGCTCTGATCACTGCTGATTCTAGTTGGCCATCCTGGCCCCATCTTGATATTTTTTATTTTCTAAAATGAATGTAATATTATTTGAAAAATGTGTTTGAGAGCATTCTAACTAATCAAACATCTATCATCCTATTTAAAGAGACTAATTAATTTCATAATTTTTACATCCCCAAATCCAAACCATCGATGTGAAGAAACTCCAGTTTGTTCTGCTCATGATCACTAGACTAATATTTTACTGGATATGTCAATAACTTTATGGAACTTAGCAATATAACCTGGAAAGAAAGCAAATGGTGAAACAGCAATTATGAATTTAGTAATTATTATGGATGTTGTCTGGACCTGGTTCTGGGTCTGCTGTGCCGAAAAATGAAGAATAGAGCCAATTGAATGTCCAAGTTTTATTAGGACCTCCGGGTGGACTAAACACCACTGTACAGACTGAAGTGGGTAGCCACACCTAGGAGGCGGGCTGAGTGACTTATATAGCAGGAGTCAGTAGTTTTCCACTGTTGAGAGAAAGGGGATGTGCTCTTCCTCAGGTAGGGAGGGGACGTGCTTGCCCTCAGGTAGGGAGGGGATGTGCTCTCCCCCGGGTAGGGGTTTTTATGGTTTGTTGGCTATTTTCTTAACTAAGGGGGTTTCGAGGCCTACCGCAAAGAAAAGGGAAGGGGGAAGGGGTCCTTGCAAACAGCTTATCTGGGAAGCTGGCTAAACATTAATGGTGGTACTTTTCCACTGTTGTTGAGGTTTTTCCAGTTAACTGTGGTAGGGGGAAGGGGAGGCCGGCCCTAACATTCCTCACTCTTTATTATGGAGTTTGGGCGTAGTTGTCTTTCTTAGCTTCTTCCTGCTGGTGTGGGGCATTGCGGGTTGGGGGGTTATAAAGAGTTAGGGTATGTTAGGTTCAGCCTCTCCTGGGATGAAGGGTTGCAAGAGCATCTGATTCACAGTGACGCGGGTTAGTTCTTGGAAGCGTCATTGGAGGAACTGTAAGAAACAAGGAGCAATAAGCAAGATTAAACAAACTGCTATTAGGGGCCCGAGCAGTGGGGACAAGAGGGTATACATGGAGGAAGACCACCACACCGTGGCTTCGGCTGAGCCGATTCTGCAGGTTAGCTTTGTTCTTCTGGAGGCTTTCGATTCGGGTCTCCACTAGGCCGGATTCATTGATGTAGTAGCAGCACTCTTCCTGTAGGAAGATACAGGTCCCTCCCCGTTCAGCAGTTAGCAGGTCTAGGGCTCTTCGGTTCTGCAAGGCAACTTGGGCAACTGAGGTGATCTGTCATTGGAGTGATGCCAGAGACTCAGTAGAGTCATCAATAGCAGCTTGAAATTGTGAGGTCAGTCGGGCTATGGCCAGGTGAGAGTGAGTTAGTGCCCCTCCTCCTAATCCTACTGCAAGTGCTGAGCTAGCAAGGGAGACTCCGACGGCAATAGGTAGGAAGGCAGCTCGTTGGGTGCAGCGATAGGGAATTTGCAGCATCTGGAACTCGGCTGGGGAATATATAGTGAGTCGAGGGACTAGGATTACTGGCAGGCATAAAAGAGATGAGGATAGGCCAATGTAGAGTTTTTGTTAAGGTCCTGTTACACCAAAAAAAGTTCCCCATGGGGCTGTTATATTAGTGGTTACCAGTATGGTTCTGTTACAGCTAGGGTAGTTTCGGCCTAGGGAATAGCATATTGGTAGCTGTGTGGAGTCAGGTGGAGTATAGAGATTTACCTCCCTGATGGGGGAGAAGGGAGTGGTTGTGGGTGAAGAATGGAGAGGAATAGGAAAGGGAACTGCCACAAAAGGGGTCTGACCCAAAGAGGCACACATGAGGCATGAGGTTAGGTCGGTCAATCCTGAGACGTTAGCTAATTTGATTCCTTCCTTAAGGAAGGTTAGCTAGGAGAAGGGAGACGAGTGTGGTTGCAGTTGGGTATTTAGAGATTGTTCTCGTTGGTTAATAGTGGAGTGGATTTGGTGGGCTGTATGTACGAATGCCCGCCAGATGTACAGGTGGGAAGAGGGATATTTGGTGTCTATGTGGTCATACACGGCAGCTTTCTGGGGGCTTTTCCACTGGTTATTCCAGGGGTCAGGTATGAGAAGGGAATACCGTGTAGAACCGATAATGGTGTTTCCTTCTTCAACTATGTCTGGGATGATTTTGAGCTGAGATTGAGCAGGTACTGTGGATTCGATAGCTACGTGTAGTCGACAGCTGATCCAAGTACAACCCATGCAGGAGCGCCAAGAGGTATCATTACATGCTCCTGATGGTTGGTCATGGTTGAAGCACATGACCGGTTTAGTATGGACATTGCGGAATTTGGTGAAGTTCAGATATATGGCACTGCCGCATCCGGCTGCAGGGCAGTCGGAAGTTGCAAGATGATGATTGTGGCTGTATGGGGGAGTATTACAAATGAAGGTGGTTTTTGTATAGTTTTCAGTCAGGTAGAATCTCCATACGTAAGGAGTGGGATTGCTAGGCCTTAGTAAATTTGATAGAGGCCCAGTAGGAGCAGCTTTCCAGCATAAGGGGGATCCATGGGGGGCCTTTTCTACCCGGGACAGGTGAATCCAAGACGGGACTTCAGCAATTCTTATAGCTGATGGAGTGGTAAGGAGGACTGTGTATGGTCCTTCCCACTTGGGGGCAAGGGGTTTTGGGGAGAGGGACCTGATAAGAACTGAGTCTCTGGGGGAGACTTTCTGTGTACCTTCGGATGGCTGGTTAGGTTGGGGAAGAGAAGCGTTGGTGTGCTCCCGGAGGAGGCTTCAAAGGAGAGTGAAGTAAGGAAGGTAACTATCTAGTGGTGTGGTTTCTGGCGGTGGGGGAGTTGAGAGTAGGAAAGGGCGACCATACAGCAGCTCAAACGGACTAAGCTGCGATAGGCCCCGAGGGCTTGCTCTTAGCCTGGCGAGGGCAATGGGGAGCAAGGTGACCCAAGATTGGTGGAGCTCAAGCATAAGTTTGGTTAGATGTTCTTTGATGAGGCCATTGGCCCGTTCCACCTTACCAGAGGACTGAGGATGGTAGGCGGCGTGTAGCTTCCACTGAATCCCTAGAGAGGTAGAAACAGCATTAGTAACTTTGGAGATGAAAGCTGGGCCGTTGTCCGACTGTATGGTGGCCGGGAGTCCAAAGCGTGGTATGAGGTCTTGAATGAGATGAGTGGCTACCATCCCTGCAGACTCAGAGGCTGTGGGGTAAGCTTCAATCCAGCCTGAAAAAGTGTCAACAATAGTTAACAAATATCGGTATTGTTTATGCTTTGGCATGTGAGTGAAATCGATTTGCCAGTCCTGACCCAGTAGGAACCCGCATAGTTGATGGAGCTGCTTGCGGGGGTCCCTGAGGATTAGCCTTGGCACAGATTAGGCAATCAGCGTGGACCTTGTGGATGGTGCAGGTGAGGTTGTGTGGGTGAAACAGTGGACTGAGAAACTGGAATAGGGCTTTGGGCCCGATGTGGAGGGAATTGTGTATGTCTTGGATTATTTGGTGGTGTTGTTGCTCTGGAAGGATGAGGAGGTTATGTTTAAAGGCCCATCCATCTTTAAACTTGATGTCTGGGGTGGAGGACAGCTCAGTGTTCTCTTCTGGGGTATACTGGGGTTTGTAGGTCTCAGAGAGGAAATAAATGGAAGCTGGGGGCGGGATAGTTTGGGCAGTGTTTTGGGCTACTGAGTCTGCAAAGGCGTTGCCCTGAGCTACAGGAGTATTTGTGGACTGGTGTCCCTTACAATGGATGATAGCTAGTTGGGCTGGGAGCTGGATGGCCTGGATAAGCTGGGAGATGAGCTTTCCATTGAGGACGGGGTTCCTTTGGAAGTGAGGAAGCCTCACTCTTTCCAAATCATGCAGTAAGAGTGGGCAATGAGAAAGGCATATTTAGAATCAGTGTAGATATTAACAGTTTTCCCAGTTGCCCAGGTAAGGGCTCGGGTGAGGGCAATTAACTCAGCTTGTTGGGAAGTGGTTCCCTGAGGTAAAGGTTGGGTTTCTATAATATCAGTGTCAGAGACAATTGCATAAGCGGCTTTCCTGGGTCCAGGGCTTTTGAGAATAGAACTGCCGTCAACGTAAAGGGTAACTGAGGCTGACGGTAGGGGTTGGTCAGTAAGGTCAGGTCGTGGGGATTGGCTTAGTTTAAGGATTTCTAGGCAAGAGTGCTGGCTCATTGGAGTTAGAGGGGTGGGAGTTAAGGTTGCTGGGTTAAGGGGTGAACAATGTGAGATTGTAACAGTGGGATTCTCGATGAAGAGCAGGTGAAGTAGTTGGACCCTAGAGGGACCAAGGTGGGTTAAAACCTGGTGGGAGAGTAGGTCGGTAAGCCGATGGGGCGAGAAGACCTGCAATGGTTGGTGTAGGTTGAGTTTTAAAGCTTCGGTGGTAAGTTCTGCTGCTGCAGCAAGGGCTCGCAGGCAAGGTTGCCACCCCCGGATGGTAGGGTCTAGCTGCTTGGATAGGTATGCTATAGGTACTAAGGTGGGCCCTACAGGCTGGGTAAGGACTCCAATGGCTATGTGCTGTTTTTCATCTGTGTATAGGTAGAACGGCTTATTGGGGTTGGGCAAGGCTAGGTTTGTGGCAGTACAGAGGGCTGTTAGGAGAGCAGAGAAGGCCCGAGTCACAGTGCCTTGGGAGGTAAGTGGTCCTACTGGGGACTGTTTTGCTGTGTGGTACAGCGGTTTTGCTAGCACTGCGAAGTTAGGGACCCAATGTCTGAAGAACCCTACTAGACCCAGGAAGGAGAGGATTTCATTTGCTGAGGTAGGTAGTTGGAGGGCTTTGAGAGTTTTGAGCCTATCAGCAGTTATAGCCTGGTGTTTGGGGGTAAGATGGAGGCCTAAATAGGTAACTGAAGAGGTAGCTATTTGAGCTTTAGCAGTGGATATCCGGTACCCTTTGCTTCCTAGGAAGTTTAATAGTGTTGTGGTGGCTGTAATGCAGTCGTGGTGGGACAGAGAACAAATGAGGATATCATCAACATATTGCAGTAGGGTGGAAGGGGTGATTTTGCAAGTTTGAAGATCGGCTGCCAGGGCTTGTCCGAATAAATGGGGGCTATCCCGGAAGCCTTGGGGTAGGACTGTCCAAGTGAGTTGCTGAGAAAGATTGGAAGTGGGGTCTTTCCAGGTAAAAGCAAAAAGGAATTAGGAATCTGGGTCAGAGGAATAGTGAAGAAGGCGTCTTTGAGGTCTAGAACTGAGAAATGGGTGGTTGTAGGGGGAATGTGGGAGAGGATTGTATAGGGGTTGGGCACTACTGAATGAACGGGAATGACTGCTGCACTGATGAGGCGGAGGTCTTGAACTAGGCAGTACTGACCTGAGGGTTTTTTTCACAGGCAGAATGGGAGTGTTGCAGGGGGAGTTTGTAGGAATGAGTAGTCCTTGAGCTTTCAGCTTATTTATGATAGGGAGGAGGCCGAGGTGGTGAACTTTGGAGATAGGAAACCGAGGGTGAGAAGGGAAGGTTGTGGGGTCTTTTAGGCGTATGAGTTGGTGATGTGAGGCTACAGTGGGGGTATTGGTATCCCATACTTTGGGATTTACGTCGGGGAGGAGTTCGGCCGGAGGAAGGGGGGAAGGTGAGTTGGCGATGAGGGGTAAAAGGAAGGTTTCTGTGTGTGGAAAATAGTAGCTTGCAGTTTTACCAGGATATCTCACCCTAGGAGAGGTACAGGGCAAGAGGGAATGACTAGAAAGGAGTGGGTAAAAATGGAAGGGCCAAACAGACAGGTTAAGGGTGGAGTTTGGTGAGGAGTGGAGGGAGACCCATCAATGCCCATAACAGAGACTTGGGAAGGAGTGGTTTTGCCTGAATATGAGGGAAGTACAGAGTAGGTAGCCCCCATGTCTAATAAGAAGGAGACAGTCTTACCCGCTACCTGAAGCTTAACCCTGGGCTCGGCAAGGGTAACCGGAGTTGGGAAGCCAGGGCACTGCTAATCGTCCATAAACCCTAGTAGCTCTGGGAATGGGTTTTCCTAAGCACCTGACTTCTGACCAGTATGGGCAGAAGTCTGGTTTTCAGAAACGTGTCCTTGCTGCTCTCCAGTGCATTAGTTTGGAGAAACTGAGGCCCTGGGGAAGCTCAGACAATCAGACTTCCAGTGTCCCATGAGCTGACAAATAGGGCAGGGCTTGGTAGGAGGCCATGGCTGGGGGCAGGCTTTTGACCAGTGCCCTTCCCTTCCACATTTGAAACACGCCCCGGGAGGGGTGTGTGTGTTTGCTTTACCCTTGTTAGTTTCTGCCGACCGAAGGGCTGCCACCAAGGCTTGGGTCTGTAGAGTGACTTTTTGTTTCATACGCGCTTGGCGGGCTGCCTCAGCTGCATCTTCCCTGGCATTAAAGACTCTAAAAGCCATTTTTACCAAGTCCTGTATGGGGGTTTCAGGGCCATCCTCTACTTTTTTTAGTTTTTTTCGGATGTCAGGAGCTGATTGGGAGATGAAGTGTGATGCTAGGATGGTGGCTCCGTTTTGTGAGGCTGCGTCAAGGCGGGTGTAGCGGACTAACGCTTCTTGCAAGCAGGTTTTCATCTGGTAATTGGGTGATTTCTCTTAGCTTGTCATAGTTTACTACTTTGTTAGACACTACGTCCATGCCTTTGAGGAGGTATCGGACCATGCGGTCTCTGCGGGCTATGTCGGACCCCCGCCCTGCCTGATAATCCCATTGGGGATCTTCATTGGGAATAGCTTCAGCTCCAAGGGGGATTTGATTGTCTATAGCATGGTCTTTATCTGCCTGATGCCGAGCAGCTGCGCGAATACGCTCATGCTCTTCAGCTGTGAGAGTGGAGGTGCAAACTACTCGAATGTCATGCCATGTGAGGCTGTATGCCTGGGTGAGATATTGAAATTCTTTAATATAGGTGGATGGGTCAGCTGAGAAGGATCCTAAACATTTCTCGATTTGAGACAGGTCTTGGAGTGAGAAGGGGACATGGACTTTTACTAAACCTTCAGTCCCTGCAACTTCCCTGAGGGGTGCTATTACTGATGGGTTATGAGACCGGGTGTGGGCAGATATGGGAGAAGTTATGGGAGGAGGTGTTTCTGGGGTGGAGGACTTGGGGACGTCGGGGGAGGAAGGTGGAGGGGGGCTGCCAGGGTTAGTGGGTGGAGAAAGATGTTCAGGGAGTTCATCCGGGAGGGAATAAGGTGGTGGGTTAGCGGTTGCAGTGGAAACTCTTTGGGGGGTTCGGGCTAGAAGAATCTGATGGGTGGAACAGGAGGAGCAGAGATCGGGACGGGAACGGAGGTCCCAAAAAGCCTGGACATAAGGGACCTCAGTGTTTTTCCCAGCCTGGCGACAAAAGTTGTCGAGGTCCTGTAATATGTTGAAATCGAAAGTACCAGTCGGTGGCCAATGAGATCAGTTGCTAAGATTATATTGGGGCCAGGCGACCTGAGAGAGAAATATTAATTTCTTTCTCCGCAGGGTCTGAGAATAGCCTAATCTTGAGAAATTTTGGAGCAGACACCCTAAAGGGGTGTTAGGGTCGACTTTAGACTGAGAATTCCCCATGGCATTTGAGGCTTACTGGCGTCTGGGAGGAGAGAGACAAGGAGGAGGTGTCCCTTCTTGTCATCTCTTCCTAGGAATTTGACCGGTAGGGGCGAGCAGTCAGAGAGGCGTCCCCGTCTGGCTACTGTCCCGGAAGACTCCAGGACTCGGGAGGAGGACCACCTCGGCTCGGCCGAGTCTAGGGCGAGGGGTCTGTGCTGGTTGGCACCAGGAAGCCTCGAATTTAGCCTTAAATGGAGGAGGGAGAGGCCATGTAGGTAAAAATCTTACCTTTCCTGCAGTCTTGGAAAGTTGGCCCCAACGAAGATGGCAGGTGGACTGGTGAGGCTAGAGAGGGGGGACTCTCACCCAGGCCCTGGGGCCTGGGGCGGGTCAACTACCCCTCTCCCGGGTTTCGGCACCACCTGTCTGGACCTGGTTCTGGGTCTGCTGCGCTGAAAAATGAAGAATAGAGCCAATTGAATGTCCAAGTTTTATTAGGACCTCCGGGTGGACTAAACACCACTGTACAGACCAAAGTGGGTAGCCGTGCCTAGGAGGCGGGCTGAGTGACTTATATAGCAGGAGTCAGTAGTTTTCCACTGTTGAGAGGGGACGTGCTCTTCCTCAGGTAGGGAGAGGACGTGCTTGCCCTCAGGTAGGGAGGGGATGTGCTCTCCCCCGGGTAGGGGTTTTTATGGTTTGTTAGCTATTTTCTTAACTAAGGGGGTTTCGAGGCCTACCACAAAGAAAAGGGAAGAAGGGGGAAGGGGTCCTTGCAAACAGCTTATCTGGGAAGCTGGCTAAACATTAATGGTGGTACTTTTCCACTGTTGTTGAGGTTTTTCCAGTTAACTGTGGTAGGGGGAAGGGGAGGCCAGTCCTAACAGATGTAACATAATACATCAAAACCTAAACATTTTACATAACTAAGAATTTATTTTGTTTAGATTTGAGCACTTTTTCTTTTTTGAGATGGAGTCTTGCTGTGTCGCCCAGGCTGGAGTGCAATGGCATAGTCTCAGCTCACTACTACCTCCCCCTCCTGGGCTTGTGTGATTCTCCTGCCTCAGCCTCCCAAGTAGCTGGGATTATAGGTGCCCACCACCATGCCCAGCTAATGTTTTGTATTTTTAATAGAGACGGGGTTTCACCATGTTGATCAGGATGGTCTCGATCTTTTGACCTCATGATCCACCCGCCTCGGCCTCCCAAAGTGCTGGGATTTTTGTAACTGTAGGAGATTCTTCACTTACAGTAGATTATGGAAGTATCCTTAACCTGCATTGTTAAAATAAACATAAAATTTACATATACCCTATATATATACACATATATGTGTATATATACACATTATATATAAATATATATCTTTTAATATGTATAATATATACATATATATAAGTAGGTGTGATTTTATGTAAATACATTGAATACTTAGGAAACTGATGGTCTATAAAATTTGGAATTCACCTGCCATATTACTAAGAGCTTACATTTGCACAGTATTATATTTTAATGTTCTTGGCAAGACCCATGACATTACAGTGAAGTTATTTGAAAAGCGGCTAAACTAAAAACCTCAAATAATACAGCACAATCTTGACAGAAGAAAATGGAAAGCAATATAATGAGTCAACAGAATTTTAGTACCTGCTCTGTGCCCAGCTGAAGCCTGTTCCAGTAGTTTAAAAAATACAAGATGTGCTCCCTGTCATAAAGAAGCATGGAGAAGACAACGCAAACTTCACTAAAGGGACCCCAGGATACCCGAATAAGAGGCATCTCTGGAAAGCAGCTCCCAGCAAGAAAGATGCAGAAACCGAGCAGTCTCCACAATTCCAAATGAGATACCAGGCTCATTTTGTGGGTCTGGTTGGACAGTGGGTATCAACCAAATAGGGCAAGTTTAGGGAAGGTGCGTGCAACCGACTGGGCGACCAGGGGATCTCCCCCTCTGGGACTTTGGTTCAGATACAGTGCTCCACCCAAGCCCTCTTCAACCCACAGAACAGATCTTCACTAGGCTGAAAAGCCTCAGTGTGCTGCCTGAACAGGGCAGAACAGCAACTTCAGCCAGCACTGGGGCTGTCAGCATAGATCTACTGGGAAGCACTGGCTGACACAAAAGCCAGAAAGCCAACTGGACAGATCTACCCTCCCCCAAGAAGGAAGGGGAACTGAAAACAGGGAAACAGCCCATACGGCAGAACAGGTCCCACCCACCCTCGACAAAGCCCAGCAGACTAAAAAAAACTCTCACGCCAGAGTTTTACACCTAGAGAGCAACCAGGAACGATCCAGCTCAGTGGGGGAAGGGGCAGCCACCATTGCAGAAGCCAGCCGAACTTTCCTAAGTAAATAAAAGATGCAGCAGCTCCACTGAACCCAGGGCAGACCAGCAGCGCCTCTGCAGGCAGACAAAGGAAGGGCTGCCTCTCCAAGCAGCTACCTGAGATCAAAACTATATAAATCCAGTGAGATGGGAAAAAAACAGCACAAGAATGAAACCATCAAAAACCAGAAAGCCTCTCCTTCACCACAAGATCACAACACCTCACCAGCAAGGGAATAAAGCTGGATAGAGAACAGATTTGACGAATTCACAGAAGCAGGCTTCAGAATGTGGGTAATAACAAATTTTTCTGAGTTAAATGAACATGTTCTATCCCAATGCAAAGAAACAAAAAACCTTGAAGAAATGTTAGATGAGATGCTAACTAGAATAGCCAGCTTAAAGAAGAACATAAATGACTTGATGTAGCTGAAAAACACAGCACAAGAACTTCATGAACAATACATGAGTTTCAATAGCTGAATAAATCAAGGAGAAGAAAGGATATCAGAGATTGAAGATCAAATCAATGAAATAAAATGAGAAGGCAAGAAAAGAGAACAAAGAGTGAAAAGAAATGAACAAAGCCTTCAAGAAATAAGGGATTATGTGAAAAGACCTAATCTATGCCTGATGGGTGTACCAGAAGATGACAGGGATAATGAATCCAAGCTGGAAAACACCATTCAGGATATTATCCAGTAGAACTTCCCCAACCTTGCAAGGCAGGCCAACATTCAGATACAGGAAATCTAGAGGAGTATTGTTGTGGTGTTCTCTGTAAGAGCAACCCCAAGGCACAGAATTGTCAGGTTCACCAGGATTGAAACAAAGGAAAAAATACTAAGGGCAGCCAAAGAGAAAGGTTGGGTCACTCACAAAGGTAAGCACATCAGACTCACAGCGGATATTTCGGCAGAAACCTTATAAGCCAGAAGAAAGTGGGGCCCAATATTAAACATCATTAAAGAAAAAAGCTTTCAACACAGAATTTCACATCCAGCCAAACTAAGCTTTATAAGTGATGGAGAAATAAAATCCTTTATGGACAAGCAATTGCTGATTTTGTCAGTACCAGACCTGCCCTACAAGAGCTCCTGAGAAAAACACTAAACACAGAAAGGAAAAACCAGTACCAGCCACTGCAAAAAAAGAACCAAATGGTAAAAACTAATGATGCAATGAGGAAATTATGCCAACAAAAGGTCAAAACAACCAACCAGTAATAAAATGGCAGAATCATTCACACATAACAATATTAATCTTAAATGTAAATGGACTAAATGCCCCAATCAAAAGACAGAGAGTGGCAAAATGGGTAAAAGGCCAAGACCTATCTGTGTGCTGTATTCAGGAGACCCATCTCATGTGCAAAGACACATATAGGCTCAAAATAAAGGGATGGAAGAAGATTTATCAAGCAAATGGAGAGAAAAAAAAGCAGGGGTGGCAATCCTAGTCTCTGATAAAATGGACTTTAAACCAACAAAGATCAAAAGAGACAAAGAAGGGCATTACATAATGGTAAAAGGATCAGTGCAACAAGAAGAGCTAACGATCCTAAATATATATGCACCCAATACAGGAGCACCCAGATACATAAAGCAAGTCCTTAACTACAAAGAGACTTAGACTCCTACCCAATAATAGTGGGAGACTTTAACACTCCACTGTCAGTATCAGACAGATCAACAAGACAGAAAATTAACAAGGAAATCCAGGACTTGAATGAAGATCTGGACCAAGCAAACTTAATAGACATTTACAGACCTGTCCACCCCAAATCCACAGAATATACATTCTTCTCAGCACCACATCAAACCTATTCTAAAATTGACCACATAATTGGAAGTAAATTACTCCTCAGCAAATGCAAAAGAATGAAAAGGCCATAACAGTCTCTCAGACCAACCACAGTGCAATCAAATTAGAACTCAGGATTAAGAAACAAACCCAAAACTACACAACTTCATGGAAAATGAACAACTGGCTCCTGAATGTTGACTGGATAAACAATGAAATGAAGATAGAAATAAAGATGTTCTTTGGAAAAATTAGCCAGGGACAGGATCCAAGATGGCCAAATAGGAACAGCTCTGGATTGCAGTTCCCAGTGAAAACACAGAGAGTGAGTGATTACCATATCTCCAAATGAATTTTTACTGCCCAAAGACCAGGAGATTCCCAAGCAGAAAAGCACCATGAGCCCCCAACATGGCTGTTTCAGCCGGCACAGCAGGTCTCTGCACAAAAACACAAATCTGGGCACCTTTTCAACTGGCAACTGGAATGCCTGAGAGACAGAGCCACCTGTTCAACTGAGAAAAAAGGGGACTGAAACAGGGAGCCAGGACAGGAGATTCCCAGGCCGAAAAATGCCACGAGCCCCCAGCACAGCTGTTTGAGCTGGTGCAGTGAGTCTCCACACAAAAACTCACACAAATCCAGGCACCTTTTCAACTGATGACTGGACTGCCTAGGAGACAGAATTGCTCATGCAACTAAAAAAAAGAGGGGACTGAAATAAAGAGCCAGGTGATCTGGCTCAGCCGGTACCACCCCTACAAAGACCAGCAATCTGAAATGCTCTGGATTGAGAGTTTCACAACAAGCACAGCTGGACCCGGGATGGTCCAGCTCTGTGGGGGAAGAACGTTCACCATTACCAAGGCAGTCCACCACTACTGAGGCAGTCTGCCATTACCAAGGCAATCCACCATTACAGAGACAGTCCACCATTACAGAGGCAGACTGCCATTACTGAGGCAGTTCTAACTATACCCCTATAAACAAAACTGCAAGGAAGTTCATACAGCAGCTGGGCAGAGCCCAAGGCAGCTCAGCAACACCTCTGCTGGCAGACTGTGACTGGGCTACCTCCTTGCTGGGCAGAGCATCTATGAAAAAAGGAAGCAGCATGACAGAAACTTATAAATAAAGCCCCACCTTCCCCGGACAGATCACTTGGGGAAAAAAGGCGGTTATGAGCTCTGCTGCAGCAGACTTAAACATACCTGCCCAGCAGCTCTTAACAGAACAACAGAGCTCACAGCTCAGCACTTGAGTTCCTATAAAGGACAGACTGTCTCTTCAAGCAGCTCCCCAACCCCCGTATATCCAAAAAGGCACCTCATAAAGGAGAGCTCAGGAAGACATCTGGCGGGTATCATTCTGGGACAAAGATAACAAGAAGAAACTGACAGCAACCCTTACTGTTCTGCAGCCACTGCAGGTGATCACCAGGCAAGCAGGGTCTGGAGTGGACCTCCAGCAGTCCACAGCAGAGAGGCCTGACTGTTAGAAGGAAAACTAAAACACAGAAATAACTTCATCACCAACAAACAGGATGTCCACTCAGAGACTCCATCTGAAAGTCACCAACTACAAATACCACAAGAAAATAAATCCACAAAGTTGGGAAGAAACCAGCATAACAAGGATGAAAACACCCAAAACCAGAATGCCTCTCCTCCTCCAAGGGATCATAACTCCTCACCAGCAAGGGAACAAGGCTGGATAGAGAATGTGTCTGAGGAATTGACAGAAACAGGCTTCAGAAGGTGGGTAATAAGAAACTTCTCTGAGCTAAAAGAACATGTTCAAACCAATGCAAAGAAACCAAGAACCTTGAAAAAAGGTTTGATGAAATGCTAATGAGAATAAACAGCTTAGAGAGGAATATAAATGAATTGAGGGAAAACACAACATGAGAACTTCACAAAGCATCCACAAATTTCAATAGCCAAATTGACCAAGCAGAAGAAAGGATATCAGAGATTGATGATCAACTTAATGAAATAAAATGAAAAGGCAAGATTAGAGAAAAAAGTAAAAAGAAATGAACAAAGCCTCCAAGAAATATAGGACTATCTGAAAAGACCTAAGCTACGTTTGATAGGCTTACCTGACTATGATGGAGAGAATGAATCCAAGCTGGAAAACACACTTCAGGATATTATCCAGGAAAACTTCCCCAACCTAGCAAGGCAGGCCAATATTCAAGACCAGGAAATACAGAGAACACCACAAAGATATTCCTCAAGAAGAGCAACCCCAAGGCACATAATCGTCAGATTCACCAGGGTTGAAATGAAGGAGAAAATGCTAAGGGAAGCCAGAGAGAAAGGTCGGGTCACCCACAAAGGGAAGCCCATCAGACTCACAGTGGATCTCTCAGCAGAAACCCTACAAGCCAGAAGGCAGTGGGGACCAATATTTAACATCATTAAAGAAAAAAACTTTCAACCTAGAATTTCATATCCAGCCACACTAAGTTTCATAAGCAAAGGAGAAATAAAATCCTTTACAAATAAGCAATTCCTCAGAGATTTCATCACCACCAAGCATGCTTTACAAGAGCTGCTGAAAGAAGCACTAAACACAGAAAGGAAGAACCAGTACCAGCCTCTCCAAAAACATACCAAATGGAAAAGAGCATCGATACTATGAAGAAACTGCATCAAGTAATGGGCAAAAGAACCAGCTAGCATCAAAATAGCAGGATCAAATTCACACATAACAATATTAACCATAAATGTAAATGGGCTAAATGCCCCAATCAAAAGACACAGACTGGCAAATTGGATAAAAAGTCAAAACCCATCTGTGTGCTGTATCCAGTAAACCCATCTCACATGCAAGGATACACATAGGCTCAAAATAAAGGGATGGAGGAAGATTTAACAAGCAAATGGAGAGCAAGAAAAAAAAAAAAGCAGGAGTGGCAATCCTAGTCTCTGATAAAATAGACTTCAAACCAACAAAGATTGAAAGAGACAAAGAAGGGCATTACATAATGGTGAAAGGATCAATGGAACAAGAAGAGCTAACAATCCTAAATGTATATGCACCCAATACAGGAACACCCAGGTACATAAAGCAAGTTCTTAACAACCTACAAAAAGACTTAGACTTCCACACAAGAATAATGGGAGACTTTAACATTCCACTGTCGGTATTAGACAGATCAGCAAGAAAGAAAATTAAGAAGGATATCCAGGACTTGAACTCAGATCTGGACCAAGCAAACCTAATGGATATTTACAGAACTCTCCACCCCAAATCCACAGAATATACATTCTTCTCAGCACCACACCATACCTACTCTAAAATTGACTACATAATTGGAAGTAAATCACTCCTCGGCAAATGCAAAATAACGGAAATTATAACAGTCTCTCAGACCACAGTGCAATCAAGTTAGAACTCAGAACTCAAAAACTAACTCAGAACTACACAACTTCATGGAAACCAAACAACTGGCTCTTGAATATTGACTGGAGGCAATGAAATGAAGGCAGAAATAAAGATGTTCTTCAAAACCAATGAGAACGAAAACACAACATACCAGAATCTCTGGGACACATTTAAAGCAGTGTCTAGAGGGAAATATATAGCAATAAATGCCCATATGAGAAGCAAGGAAAGATCTAAAATTGACACCCTATCATTAAAATTGAAAGAGCTAGAGGAGCAAGATCAAAAACACCCAAAAGGTAGCAGAAGACAAGAAATAACTAAGATCAGAGCAGAACTGAAGGAGATAGAGACACAAAAACCCCTTCAAAAAAATCAATAAAGCCAGGACCTGTTTTTTTTAAAAGATCAACAAAAGACCACTAGCCAGATTAATAAAAAAGAAAAGAGAGAAGAATCAAATAGATGCAATAAAAAACAATAATCCACCACTAATCCCACAGAAATACAAACTACCATCAGAGATTACTACAAACAGCTCTATGCACACAAACCAGTAAATCTGGAAGAAATGGATAAATTCCTGGACAGTTGCACTCTCCCAAGACTAAACCAGGAAGAAGTTGAAACCCTGAATGGACCAATAACAAGGGCTGAAGTTGAGGCAGCAATTAACAGCCTACCAACTAAAAAAGCCCAGGTCCAGGCGGGTTTACAGCTGAATTCTACCAGACGTACAAAGAGGAGCTGGTGCCATTCCTTCTGAAACTATTCCAAACAATAAGAATAAGAGGGAATCCTTTCCAACTCATTTTATGAGACCAACATCATCCTAATACTAAAACCAGGCAGAGATGCAACTAAAAAAGAAAACTTCAGGCCAATATCCATGGTGAACATTGACACAAAAATCTTAAATAAAATACTGGCAAACAGAATGCAACACCAAATCAAAAAGCTTATTCATCATGATCAAGTAGGCTTCATGCCGGCATTGCAAGACTGATTCAGCATATGCAAGTCTGTAAACATAATACATCACATAAACAGAACCAAAGACAAAAACCACATGATTATCTCAATAGATGTAGAGAAGGCCTTTGACAAAATTCAGCAGCCCTTTATGCAAAACACCCTCAATAAACTAGGTATCGATGGAACTTATCACAAAATAATAAAAGCTATTTATGACAAACCCACAGCCAATATCATACTGAATGGGCAAAAGCTAGAAGCATTCCCTTTGAAATCTGGCACAAGACAAGGATGCCCTCTCTCACCACTCCTATTCAGTGTAGTATTGGAAGTTCTAGCTGGAGCAATCAGGCAAGAAAAAGAAATAAAGGGTATTCAATTAGGAAAAGAGGAAGTCGAATTGTCTCTATTTGCAGATGACATGATTGTATATTTAGAACACCCCATCGTCTCAGCCCAAAATCTCCTGAAACTCATAAGTAACTTCAGCAAAGTCTCAGTATACAAAATCAGTGTGCAAAAAGCATAAGCATTCCTATACACCAATAACAGACTTAAAGAGAGCCAAATCAAGAACGAACTGCCATTCACAATTGCTGCAAAGAGAATAAAATACCTAGGTGTACAACTAACAAAGGATGTGAAGGACCCCTTAAAGGAGAACTACAAACCACTGCTCAAGGAGATAGGAGAGGACACAAACAGATGGAGAAACAGTCCATGCTCATGGTTAGGAAGAATCAATATCATGAAAATGGCCATACTGCCCAAAGTAATTTACAGATTCAACACTATCCCCATCAAGCTACCAATGACCTTCTTCACAGAACTTGAAAAACCCACCTTCAACTTCATATGGAACCAAAAGAGAGCCCGCATAGCCAAAACAATCCTAACCAAAAAGAACAAAGCTGGAGGCATCATGCTACCTGACTTCAAACTATACTACCACGCCACAGTAATCAAAACAGCATGGTACTGGTACCAAAACAGAGACATAGGCCAATGGAACAGAACAGAGGCCTCAGAAGCAACACCACACATCTACAATCATCTGATCTTTGACAAATCTGACAAAAACAAGTAATGGGGAAAGGATTCCCTGTTTAATGAATGGTGTTGGGAAAACTGGCTAGCCATGTGCAGAAAGCAGAAACTGGACCCCTACCTGTCATCTTACACTAAAATTTACTCCAGATGGATTAAAGACTTAAACATAAGACCTAACACCATAAAAACCCTAGAAGAAAACCTAGGCAAAACCATTCAGGACATAGGCATAGGCAAGGACTTCATGACTAAAACATCAAAAGCAATGGCAATAAAAGCCAAAATAGACAAACAGGATCTAATTAAACTCCAGAGCTTCTGTACAGCAAAGGAAACAATCATTAGAGTGAACCAGCAAACAACAGAATGGGAAAAAATTTTTGCAATCTACCCATCTAACAAAGGGCTAATATCCAGAATCTACAAAGAACTAAAACAGATTTACAAGAAAAAACCAAGCGTATTCAAAAGTGGGCAAAGGATATGAACAGACACTTTACAAAAGAAGACATCTATGAGGACAACAAACATGAAAAAATGCTCATCATCATTGGTCATTAGAGAGATGCAAATCAAAACCACATTGAGATACCATCTCACGCCAGTTAAAATGGTGATCATTAAAAAATCTGGAGACAACAGTTGCTAGATAGGATGTGGAGAAATAGGAACACTTTTACACTATTGGTGGGAGTGCAAATTAGTTCAAACATTGTGGAAGACAGGGTGGTGATTCCTCAAGGACCTAGAAACAGAAATTCCATTTGACCCAGCAATCCCATTACTGGGTATACACCCAAAGAATTATAAATTGTTCTGTTATAAAGACACATGCACATATATGTTCATTGCAACACTGTTTACAATAGCAAAGACCTGGAACCAACCCAAATGCCCACCAACAATAGATTGGATAAAGAAAATGTGGCACATATACACCATGGAATACTATGCAGCCATAAAAAATAATGAGTTCGTGTCCTTCATAGGGAGATGGATTAATCTGGAAACCATCATTCTCAGCAAACTGACACAAGGACAGAAAACCAAATACCACATGGTATCACTCAGATGGGTGTTGAATAGTTAGAACACATGGACACAGGGAGGGGAGCATCACATACTGCAGTCAGTTTTGGGGAACTAGGAGAGGGACAACTTGGGGTGGGGAGGGATAATGTGGGGATAAATAACAGATATAGGTGATGGGGAGGAAGGCAGCAAAGTACCTTGCCATGTATGTACCTATGCAACAATCCTGCATGATCTGCACGTGTACCCCAGAACCTAGAGTACAATTTTTTAAAAAGCCTCACTAAAAATGTTGAAAAGAGACATTAAATTGTATTGAGTTGATTATAAGAACAATAGATACCCAGAGAAAAGGAAAAAGGGGGAAAAAAGACTAAATAACACACCTAAAAGGCTTCCTGAAGAAGGAAGAATTCAAGAAGGTCTGAGAAGGATGAATGTGGTCTAGTTAGCAGGCATGGAGACATGTTATTTCAGAAGATGAAAATTGGCTGAATAAAGACAATACGGCCATTAATTTAAATTTAAGAGAGAAATGATAACCACACGAAGGAGAGGAATGAGACAACTTGATGAGCAGAAACAATGGAATGAAAGGCAAAAGTGAAGGTCAGAAGATCAGAACTTTGAACATGTCTTCCCTCTGTCAGGCACAACCAAATGAACCGAGTCATCCAATCTCCAGGCAAGCCCCCTTGGAGTCCTTTAGAGGAATTGATCAGCAATTCAGAATATCAAGTATCGGTCTTAGTACGGGTAAACATATGCTGATGGACTGGAATCTTGCGTTTAACACAAGTCTTTATGTCAAGAGACTCCTCCAAATGTTCATTTCATCTTCAGTTTGGGTGTTCTGGCATTCTGTTTTATTCTTCCACTCTCTCCCCTAATCTTTTCCTGCACTCCAGTTTATGGACCTTGGGATCACTAAGCAGCACCTCCCTTTGGCTGCATCTTCGCTATGGGGACTGAATCTGACCTTTCTCATGGTCATATTCTACAAAAGCTAGATAATTTATCATTTGAAAATCTATGACTAGATGTGATCCATAAGTACTATATTTATTTCAACTATTTGTAGGAAGTTTAGCGTTTGGGGCTTATGCAAATCTACTGAATTAAAACTGTATAATTTATGAGAAGAGTCCTGAATCTAATCTTTTCCATTTGGGAGTTTGAAAAGAATAAAGGGGAAATCTCTGGAATGAATATGGATTTGTTTTGTACAACGGAAACTCATGCGTGGAAATGATCTATAGGGCATTCAATTCAGCATTCAGCTTCCTGACAATGCAGAATTGCTCCCTACCATAAAACCTCAGAGGCTGAGTTCAGACCATTTTAAAATATAACTCTCCTGCTACCAAACATCAAGGAGAGCTTGTAGGAGACCTGGACAATATGCTTTGATATGAACTGATGACCTCCTTCCGTAAACTGTACTGCCTTCCACATCTAAACATACTTTCTACTTGGGATTGGTCTTACAAAAGTAAAAACTTGGTAATAAAACAAGGTAAAAACTTGCTGTGTTATGGCTTATTGAATCTGTCTTTTAGGATGGAGCCTGTTCCTGGAGCAATATATTAAAAGGGCTAGGCCCACTCTTGTCCATCATAGGCCTTATACAAAATTCATCACATGCCCTACACTCTGGCTGCCACATCAAAGCAAGTTACAGACAATTAACTTATTTTAGGCAATTTCCCTAACTTTTTCTCCGACTTCAGTAAAGGTGATCCCAGCTAATGCAACACTCTGTTCTGTAATCCCAATGTGAAAGTTGAATGAATGGATGAATGAATGAATGGACTTAAATCTAGTCTTGAATCCAAATCCTGTAGTGTCAATAACCAGCCTAAAATATCCATCTTTCAATAGATTCCCATAACTTTAAAAACAACCAAATCAATATGGCCTGCAAGGGCCTCTTAAAATCTGGCTCTGGCTGCTTGCTCAGCCTCGTCACATGCCACTCACGAACACTTGTGCTGCAGCCCATACAGGTCTTTTTTTTTTCTTTTTGCCTTCTCCAGCGTGTCATGCTTCTTCAGCCTCAGACTCCTGGCAAATGCTGTTTACTTTGCTGTTTCCTCGTCCCTCCCCACCCCATCCCTTCCCATCATTTTGCCGACCAACTGCAACTCATCTTTTATCTCAGCTCAAATGTTGCTTCCTCAAGAACAACTTCCTGATACCCTCAAACAGACCAGTTCTCCCTAACATATGCCTTTATATTTTCTTGCAATTTCTATTCAGAGCAAATATTGCTAATTATAATTATGAATGTCTCTAATACCTAGCGGGACATCAGTAATCATTTTATAAGTCTGAATGAGTCTGGGCACTATGGCTAATTCCTGTAATCCCAGCACTTTGGGAGCCCAAGGTGGGTGCATTGCTTTAGCCCAGGAGTTTGAGACCAGCCTGGAAAACATGGTGAACCCTTGTCTCTGCAAAAAATATTAAAATTAGCTGGGCATGGCGGCACATGCCTGTAGTCCCAGCTACTCAGGAAGCTGAGGTAGGAGGGTCACTTGCACCCAGTGGGAGGTTGAGGCTGCAGTAACCCATGATTCTGCCACGATTGTGCCCTCTACCCTGGGCAACTGAGCTCAGGTCTTATCTCAAAAAAATAAAAATAAATAAATTGTAAAAAGATTTAAAGACTAAATGAAAAGCACACTGAGCATGTGTCTGCAAGATCTGCAGTTTCTGTGTTTAACACAGGTAGAGCTCGCACATCAGAAGGAAAAAGCTATCTTGCTTTTTGCTTTTGCATCACTGGAATTCCTAGGGGTTCAATCTTGGAACAATGAAATGACTTAGCAAAAAAAAAAAAAAAAGCACCTAAAGTATAGGTGTTTATTACATATAGATCATTTGAGAAATATGAAGCTTTGGAATAAATGAAAACTACCAGTACCCAGATCTATGTGACACAAGGGAGTAGTCCACACCAATCAATCTCTTCTTTCTAGTCCATTGCACTCACTCAGATAAAAAGGGATCTTTGGAAGAACAGAAAAGTGACAGAGACAGCATAACTTTTTTTAAATTGCATTTTAGGTTTTGGGGTACATGTGAAGAACATGCAAGATTGTTGCATAGGTACACAAGTGGCATTGTGATTTGCTGCCTTCCTCCCCTTCACCCACATCTGGCATTTCTCCCCATGCTATCCCTCCCCAACTCCCCACCCCCACTGTCCCTCTCCTATTTCCCCCAACAGACCCCAGTGTGTAGTGCTCCCCTCCCTGTGTCCATGTGTTCTCATTGTTCATCACCCACCATAACTTTTTAAAAAATATCTATGTGGCAGTAAATATTACTAAGACAAACATACTTATTTTCTGTCTCTTAGCTACTTGACTCGAGAATACCTAGAATAGCTAGTCTACTCCTAAAAAAGACTGCATAGTCATATGGGATTAGTTATCCTAGACTAAAAATCAACCCCAAAATCCCAGTGGCTAAACACAGCACATCCATTTCTCTCTCCCTCTACATGCCCAAGGCAAGTCGACATTGGATTCTGTTTGTTGTGGTCATTCAAGGAATGAAGCGAAAATGGGGTTCAGGAGAGAGGGGTTTCTTAACACAGGCTTCCTTGATGAACCACAACATGGAATGAAACAGCAAAACATTACCCATTAGCTCAGGAAGTTATTCTTAGAATTGACACACATCACTTCAGCTCACATTTAATTGATCAAAGCAACCCTCGTGGTCACGCCTAACTACAAAGTTATTGACAAAGTGCAATCCTACTATGTGCCAGTATCCAGACAAAACAACACTAATGGCTACCACAATAATTAATAGTGGCTAACCGCGCTAATGGCTACCATATGAATTGAGAGTGCTCCGAACAAAGGTGATCATGACCTTGACCTCTCTGTACACTAGCAGAGCTGGGATTGGTATAAAATGAAAGACACCAGGGAGGAAAAGAACTTGCAGAAACCCAAAAAAGCCTAACCCCAGAAGTACAAAGTAACAACAGGAAAAGGAAAGAACTAAAGAAACGTTTGCTCACCTTCATTCTCTAGACTCCACAGGTATTTATGACCCACTAAATCTAAAACTGTTTTCTTTCTAGTTATACATTGCACATCACACACATAACCGAGGAGTTATAGTATTATAGTGCAATTATGATTACTATAAAAGATTAAAGATATTTAGGGGGAGAAAGGACAATCATGTTTTTAGCAGAGGTCTGAAGTAGCTTCAACATATTAAAAACAGTTGGGACAAGGTGTCTTATGCTTGTAATCCCAGCACTTTGGGAGGCCAAGGTAGGAGGATCACTTGAGCCCGGGAGTTCAACACCAGCCTGAGCGACATAGTGAGTGAGACCCCATCTCTACAAAAAAATTAACAGAATTCGCTGAGAATGGGGGTACACACTGTAGTTTCAGCTACTCAGAAGGCTGAGGTGGGAGGACTGACTGAGCCGAGATTGCAGCACTGCACTCCAGCCCGGGTGACAGAATGTGACCCTGTATTAAAAAAAAAAAGTGTAAAACACCTGGAGTGTGTGAAAATATGGAAGATAAGGGAATCTAGAAGGAAAAAAATTTTAGACGAGAAAGTGGGTCTCACTAAGAATCCTACTTCCTGTAGTGGGAATGAGGCGGGATCATTTACTGAGATTTATTTCATATCAATCCTCCCTTCCATTTCCTTTCCACCTCGCCACACAGGGAGCCAGATCTTTTGAATTTCTGATTCAAGTATTGTGTTATGCAAACAACAAAAGATCAAATTCATGGAAGGCATCATGCCAGCATTCAGAGGGTAGGGAGAAAAAGACCCACAACTGTAGAACAGAGTAAAAGGAACTATGCAAATAACAGGCACACCTGGGCAAAGAATGGCCCTGCTCTGTAGCACTAACCTGAGAAGTTAGTAAAGTCAGGGCATTGCTATGTGATACCTCAGGAACACTGACCCGCATCAAAAGTAATCATTTCTACATTCTAAGCCTAAAACAAAAGCAGCACAGTTGCCAGACTTGGAAGGACCATTGACAATAGGCATCGCAGAGTCTATCAGTAAGATAAGAGGAGACTCCTCGTTACGTTCATGCAGCCTACAATGTCTCAGAATGTTGACAATCTGGTGGAGCAGAGGGAAGATGGCATTCAAGATTAACTTTGCTGCTGGGCCTGGTGGCTTCTGCCTGTCTTCCCAGCTACTTGAGACGCTGGAGAGGATGGCTGAAACCCAGGAGTTCCAGACAGTGGTGAGTGATGACCACACCATACACTTTAGCCTCAGTGACAGAACAAGACCTCATCTCTAATTCAATTTGCTACCAGCCCAACGGGGTGGGAATGCAAAGTCAGATTTAAATTGATTTATGGGGAAAAAAAGTCTCAATTCTTATATACCAGGGTTTACAGTTACAAACCTATACTCATTAGAACAAGGAAAGATTATGGACTAGGACTAGACTTATGAAGACATTAGAAAAGGAAAGACTATTTTACTTCTCATCATCTATTTTTTGTCTGCCTTGAGAGAAAAGGAGAATGGCGAGCGTGCCACCAGGGAGATCCAGCAGATATGATGGTATTAGCTCTGTTCTTAGGGTAAGTGCCTGTCTTAGTCCAGTTCATGCTGCTGTAACAAAATGCCTGAGACTGTTTACTTTATAAACAATAGAAATGTGTTTCTATAGTTCTGGAGGCAGAGAAGTCCAAGATCAGAGCACCGGGAACTTCATCATCTGGTGAGACTCAGGTCTCTGCTTCCACGACAGTGCTTTGAACACTGCATCTTTCAGAGGAGAAGAATCCTGTGTCCTCACATGGGATAAAATGGAAGGGCAAAAAAAAAAAGGTAAACTCCCTCCATCAAGCTGTTTACCTAACCACAGGACCCCAGGACCCCAGGACCTGTCAGAGCCTAATTTCCTCTCACAGGCCCCTATTTCTCAATACGATCACGTTGGCAACTCCCCATTTTGGAGATAACACATTCAAACCACAGCAGTGCCTAATCCAATCCCTGATGCATGAAAGCCACATACCCTAAAAGACACCAGAAGCTATATTCAAAGTACCAGACAACGTATAGAACCAGTGATTGCCATCGCTAGGAGAAGGAATTTTGAAAAAGCAAATAAATATTAAATCACAAAGGGTGCCCTAGGTTGGACCTTGGAATAACATTTATGCTGCCTTTTTAATAAAGAATTTATTTTGCCTAGTGGGTTATCTCTCGCTCAAATTCTTAGTAACCATGAAATACTGAATATTATTCCAAAAGCATCAGGGCTCAGTGTTGGCCTTATGCACATTGTGATCACGCCACTCTTTCTAGGTCCCGTCCAACGGAAAGAATGGGACATAGTGTAACCCCTGTGAGCTTGCTGAAGATTTGCAGATGTGAATCAAATAATATAGGGTAGGGTCGGGGACACTTAAAATTTAGAAATGAAGGGATGCCTGGCTTCTGATTTGTCACTCTGTAAAGGTTTTTATTAGAAGTTTTAGAGTTCTTTCATCACTAATTAATAAATAATGATGTGTCAGACAAGCAAATTTAATACTGAGAAAACTAACAGATACACATTTCAAAAGCTATTATCACTGACTTCATCTCATTTGAGTGCCATTATTTCAGTGTTTTGTTCAATGAAAACTGACACTTGGTATATTAGACCAATTATGAGATAGAAAATCGTGTGCAAACTAATTGCAGTCAAGCCCTTAACGTCAGGTTCGTATCTTCCTTTTCCAACTTCTTTCTTCCCAAAATGAGTCACTTCCTCCAGCCGCTATTCTCTGAGCATCTTCCAAATCCTCACCTCCCCACACCATGTCTTTACTTACAAAATTCCTCCTTCAGTTGTGCCTCTTCTAATTGTTTTGTGGACCGAAACCAAGACTGAGTCACCCTTGCATCCCCTGCAGGCACTAGCATGGCACTGGCATATAAGAAGATAGACCACAAATGCTTGCTGAAGTGAATTGTATTTTTATCATTGACTGCAGTCATTACAGCCGTTCTCATATCACAGGCTGCATAAGGACTTACCAACCTGTCCTGCTACCCCTTCCTAATCTAACAACAACAAAAGCTTATTGACAGAAGAAAATAAAAGGAGGAAAAGCAAGTGGGCGGGATGAATAAAAATTAAAACTGTACCACTGAAGTCAACTCCATGGAAGAACAGTTTCTTTACTATCCTTAGATAAGTGTGTTGGTCAAATGTACAGATGTTAAAGAAACTCCTATTTCGTTAATAGTGCGTGACAGACCTCATCAGAATTAATCTCCATTCTTTGGAGGATTCTGTGGGGTTTTTGTAGGCTAAAAAGCTTCAGTTTGGGGAAAATTTGGACTGCTTTCTATTGAAATTGCTTGTCTTTTGGATTTCATCCCTCTCCAGGGCATATTAGAAGAGTGAATCAATTCTACTTAAAGTGAAAGGACTTGGGTAATTAGGTGAACCATTCAATTTATTTAGAGACAATCCTTAGATTGGTGAAATAATTTCAATAAAACGCATTTTCATGCCAAGATTGATATGGTCATTAAGCTCTTATGTCAGCAGACATAGTGCAATTCAAGTATTTCATACGTAGTCACCTCAGTCTTTGTGATTTTAAAATACTTAAATGCTTTGTGCCTGAATAATAATGAAGATGGTAATGTTTATGAAATACCTACTATGTGCCAGCCCCTGTGATAAGCACTTCCCACAGAGTGATTCAGCTTAATACTCATTAGTAATAACAGAATAGATATTTTCTTTTTACAGATGAGAAGACTAAAGCACAAAGAGATCAAATAACTTGGCTAGAGTCACAGAGTCAGGTGGCAGAGCTAAAATCAGACCAAAGATAAATTCCACAGTCCTCACTCTAAATTACTGTATCATGCTATGGCCCAAGTTCACAAGTGTCTCCCACTAATTATCTGTTACCTGTGATGGCAGCAGTTTGAAAAAAGTTGATCAATTTACTAGTTAAAATTCTTATCAGTAGGATTTTAAAAAGAGATAAGAAAGTAAACAGGCAGTTATAGTTTTCCTACAAATTTGAGGAAATACATGTCACTCTGCCAGGCCCCGCTGAAGCAGCTAGGTGAGGAGGAGGCTTCTGCCAGATTGCTGTAACCAGACATGCCTAGCTGAGACTGGATGAATGGTTGTGTAAGGAGGAGTCTGTAACTCACAGAAATCTTATTATCAACTGCTGTGTAAGAAATATCTACTTGCCTGGCATCACATTGAAAAGCCTTTGTTCAGGCTATTGTAATCAAAACAGCATGGTATTGGTACCAAAACAGAGATATAGACCAATGGAACACAACAGAGGCCTCAGAAATAATGCCACACAACTACAACCATCTGATCTTTGACAAACCTGACAAAAACAAGCAATGGGAAAAGGATTCCCTATTTAAGAAATGGTGTTGGGAAAACTGGCTAGCCATGTGCAGAAAGCAGAAACTGGATCCCTTCCTGACACCTTATACAAAAATTAACTCTAGATGGATTAAAGATTTAAACATGAGACCTAATGCCATTAAAACTATTCAGGACATAGGCATGGGCAAGGACTTCATGACTAAATCACCAAAAGCAATGGCAACAAAAGCCAAAATAGACAAAGAGGATCTAATTAAACTTAAGAGTTTCTGCACAGCAAAAGAAACTATCAGTAGAGTAAACCAGCAGCCAACAGAATGGGAAAAATTTTTTGCAATCTACCCATCTGACAAAGGGCTGATATCCAGAATCTATGGAGAACTTAAACAAATTTACAGGAAAAAAAAAACAACCCCATCAAAAAGTGGGCAAAGGATATGAACAGACACTTTACAAAAGAAGACATTTATGCAGCCAACAAACATATGAAAAGAAGCTCATCATCACTGGTCATTAGAGAAATGCAAATCAAAACCACATTGAAATACCACCTCATGCCAGTTGAATGGCAATCATTAAAAAATCTGGAGACAACAGATGCTGGAAAGGATGTGGAGAAATAGGAACGCTTTTACACTATTGGTGGGAGTGTAAATTAATTCAACCATTGTGGAAGACACTGTGACAATTCCTCAAGGATCAAGAAATAGAAATACCATTTGACCCAGCAATCCCATTACTGGGTATATACCCAAAGGATTATAAACCATTCTTTTATAAAGACACATGCACACGTATGTTTATGGAAGCACTGTTCACAATAGCCAAGACTTGGAACCAACCCAAATGCCCACCAATGATAGACTGGATAAAGAAAATGTGGCACATATACACCATGGAGTACTATGCAACCATAAAAAAGGATGAGTTCATGTCCTTTGCAGGAACATGAATGAGACTGAAAACCATCATTCTTAGCAAACTGACACAAGAACAGAAAACCAAACACTGCATGTTCTCACTCATAAGTATGTGTTGAACAATGAGAACACATGGACACGGGGAGGGGAACATCACACACCAGGGCCTGGGGGTGGGGGGCTAGGGGAGGCATAGCAGGGGGTGGGGGGGATTGAGGAGGGACAGCATTAGGAGAAATACCTAATGTAGATGACGGGGCGATGGGTGCAGCAAACCACCACCATGGCACGTGTTTATCCATGTAAGCTGCATGATCTGCACATGTACCCCAGAACTTAAAGTGTAATAAATAAATAAATAAGGAAAGGCTTTGTTCTGCTTACCAGCTTTGTACTGATTTGGTCCAAGGCCATAAAGAAAGAAAATAAAACAGAGGTTTGATGATTACCCAGATTTTCTGTGCTAGGTAAACTATTCAACATTCTTAGCAGTGATTTGAAAACATAAACAACACTCTTACCACATTTTCAAATGCTCCAAAATGGAATGAGAGCGCTAATATTATTAAGATAATAAATGGAGATATGAAATTATCTCAATAAACCATTAGAGGACACCCAAGTAAATACCTGTAGAACATTAGAGGAAACCCAAATAAAATTTAATAGAGATAAATATAAAGTCACGGATTTTAGTTCAAAACTTGCAGAAATTAAGTGCAGAGTGAGAGGGAGTTGGACGAACGTGCTGCATCAAAAGGCATTGCACGGGACAAACATTGCAATCCATAAGAAGCCGGAATTTTCCAGCAGTCTTAACATTACTACCAGCTTAGGGTCTTTATCAAGGAAAGTGACAGTGATAGAAGATTGTGTTCAGTTTAGATGCCACTATTTAAGAATACGTCTATCCAGAGAAGGAGAGTGACCAGAACAGTGAGAGCTTTGGGAACCTGCACATGTAAAGGAACACAGGCAATTGAGCCTGAAGAGGAAGGTGCTGCTGGTGAAGCTGACAGAGCTCTTCACGATGAAATGGAAAGCATGCTGAGCCTGGAGACCAGAGCAGAGTTCAATCGGAACCTTAGTACTCCTAGGGCAGCCACTTAACCAGCCAAACTCTCAGAACCTTAAGCCTACATGATGTGTTTGTCCCTAAGTTATCTAGACCCAGTAAGCTGGGTACTGAGAACAAAGAAATAAAGAGCAAAGCTTTGGACCTTGCAGAGCTTATGGTCTTGTGCCTAATACAGACGAGTTTCAGACCATTAACATACAGAGTAATGATGTTCTGGGAATGACGTTCTTTCCGGGAGCTCAGAGGATGAGCAGCTTACCTTGAAACTGGGCATTTTGACCAGGTTTTCTGATAGAATATTTTCACATGGTGTGTTTGTTTGCCAGGGCTGCTGTAACGAAGCACCACGAACTAGATGGCTTAAGCAACAGAAATCCACTGTCTTACAGTTCTGGAGGCTAGAAGTCTGAGATCAAGGTGTCAGCCAGGTTGGCCCCTCCCAAGGGCTGTAAGGGAGGATCTGTTCCATGCTCCTCTCTGGGCTTCCAATCTTGTGCATTCCTTGGCTTGGTGATGCATCACTATGATCTCTGTCTTCATCCACACATGGTTTTCTCCCTGTGGCTCTTCACATAATCCTTCCTCTGTATATTCTGTCTCTGTAGCCAAATTTCCTTTTATGTTACAGGTAAGAACAAAGCCACATTGGATTATGGCCTCACCTTAACTGGATCGTCTGCAAACACCCCATTTCCAAATAAAGTCACATTCCGAGGTTCAGGGGGTCAGGATTTTAACACCTTTTGGGGGGGACAAAATTCAACCCACAATATATGGCTTATCTGAAAGAATCATTTCCAAATTATTTTTTCTTTTTGTTACTGTCTAAGCAGCAAGTGCAACAAAATTTCTACTCCCATGTCAGCAGGAGCCTCTGACCCTCCACCCTGACCCTAATACTCACCCCACCATGGATCATTCTTCCATCTCTGACTCTACTGAAGAACTCACTCCCCACTCACCTCATTCCTAAACCACCGCCCCTCTTTCCTCCCCACTTAGAGAGGGCTGGGTCAGCAATGCTGTAAAGGTCAGTAACGGAATAAGAGTAAATGTTTTAATCATTCCTTAGGATTTTTTTTTCTGAGTGAAAATGTGATGGTTCATTATTTTAGCCATCAAAGTGAGCTCAAATCAAATGATGATGCATGAAAATGTTTCTGGAATCAAAATGTCCTCAGGGTAAAAATTACCAAAATAGCTAAGTCAAAATATCATATAACAAATTATGTGGCCGAGAAGAGTCTTGGATAGCATGTTTGAGAAGGCCACACCAGAGCTGAGTGTAGAAGGCCAAATGGAAAATTAATCGGGCAAGGAAAGGAACATTCCTGACTGAAGGAAAAGCAAACGTTAAAGCCACAATGCCAAGAAAGTAGGAGGCATCAGAGACCCTGAAGTGCTGTGGCATGACCAGGCCACAGGAGAAGGGGAGGCAGGCACAGGTGGTGTGGCATGACCAGGGCACAGGAGAAGGGGGGGCAGGCACAGGTGATGTGGCATGACCAGGGCACAGGAGAAGGGGGGCAGGCACAGGTGATGTGGCATGACCAGGGCACAGGAGAAGGGGAGGCAGGCACAGGTGGTGTGGCATGACCAGGTCACAGGAGAAGGGGGGGCAGGCACAGGTGGTGTGGCATGACCAGGGCACAGGAGAAGGGGGGGCAGGCACAGGTGGTGTGGCATGACCAGGGCACAGGAGAAGGGGGGGCAGGCACAGGTGATGTGGCATGACCAGGGCACAGGAGAAGAGGGGTCAGGCACAGGTCTAACCCTCAAAGGCCTAATATACACCACTGGTTGTCTACTCCCTTTATTATTAGTTCATTTATCACTGCGACAGAGAGTGAGCCAAGAATTGGAAGCAAAACATGGCTTGCCCAGACATTTATGTGCAGTTTCAAAGGAGGATGGATTAAAAGGCCAAAGACTGGAGATGGGAAGACCAGTGAGAAATCTTTGTAATAATGAACATAAACAATGGTGAAAGCTATACTAATATGGCAAGATGGGAAGTGGGGCAACCCTTCCCAGCTGTTTGTGGAAATATTTAGCGGGTAGAATCCACAGGATTTTAAAGAGATTCTTGAGGAAGCTCAACGAGTGGTTTCCAACTCTAGCTGCACATCAGAGGCACCTCGGGAGCTTTTCCAAATGTGGATTTTCCAGCCCTGTCTCAGACTTAGTAAACCAGAATGTCTGCTGTTTAAGCCTTGAGATTTTGGAGATCTTCTCCAGCTAGTGTCTGTGACTAAACATTTAAGGGCTGACACCCACGAGAAAGAGGGAAACTGTTGATTCGAGATCAGGTTTTAGTCCCATATAAGAAAAAACGGTATTATAAACTGTTTAAAGATAAGCCATTCCCTCAGAAGGTTGTCACTAAATGTACTGGAGAAAGGGCCAGCAAACTAGGTAAAGGGAGGTTGTAGAAGGACTCTTTGCCTGTCAGAAGAGTGAGAGAGCCTTTAAGGCACTCCAGAGGCAGAGCTCCCCATGTGCAGTGACCAGGAAGCAAAGCCAGTCAGAGCAGGAGTCAGCCATTCAAAGGAAATCTGCCTGCCCAGGCCCAGTGTGTGCACCCCTTTTGCTCTAGCTGTGGCTTCAGACACCATCTCACTCTGACCTCGTTTAGATTCCAGGTTCTGGCCTTTGCATCTCTGTCTGTTTCCATGACAACCCCATTCTGTTGGAGCCATGCTTGCTGCCTGGCTGCTGCATTTAGATTCGCCCGGGTACCCCCTCCCCATGGTTTCAACTTGTCGTGACTTCTGAGATGACTTTGAGTCTAGCCCACCTCACCCCTGCCTTCCAGCTTTCCACCTTTCCCTGCTTCCTCCCTGCTCATGCTCACATTCAGACTCTGCCTCTGGCTCAGAGTATAAACTACCACTTCCAACATCGATCTGCTGGACAAAGTTCCTGTGAGATTTTTGAAGATCGAGTCACTTCCCAGTACTAGCGGGCAGGAAAATGCAATTGTTGAAAACACAAGCATTGAACCCAGACTTGAATTCCAATCTAGACCATATCACAGCAAGCAAGTTACCTAACCTGTACCAGCCTCAGTTTCTAAATCTACGTAAAGATGATAAATGCACCTAACCTAAGTTATAAAGACACAAGCAGCATAGCCAGCTTCACGAACTGAGCATAAACACACGACCTAGTCTCTTCTTATTTTTGGTTAATAACTCAAGCATCCAGGTATCTTTATTAACAGGATATTCCACATCTCCCTCTTGAAGCCTAATGCCAGTTAGTCCAAGAATTCTGAAGATTCATTCCACCTGAAAAGGTCAAATCTAGGTAAGCTGGAGAGAAAACCGAAGCTGCTAGTCGATCCACAGACCCAGTTTCTGCACACAGCGGCATGAAGGCCATTCCTCTGCTCTCTGATGGACGCTTGCTCACTGCACCAGTAATGCCTTTGCTGGCTCCAATGTGTGCCCAGGGTGTCTCACTCTTGGGTTCCCAGGTAACAGCCAATCACTCTGCTGCAGCCGTCCCCGCCAGACTCTTACACTGAAATCCTGTGCACTAACTCAGCAATCAGGTTCTGCCCAGAGCTCCCTTTCAAGGTCTTGGGGCTTATGTCAGTTTCCTAGAGTTGTCATAACAAATTACCACAAACTGGTTGGCTTAAAACACAGAAATATCTTCTCTCACAGTCCATGAAAGCAGAAGTCTGAAATCAAGGTGTCAGCAGGGCTGGTTCCTTTTGGATGCTGCAAGGGAGAAACTCTCATGCCTCCCAGCATCTGGGGCTACCAGCAGCCTTTGGCATTCCTCGGCTTGTAGCTGCATTGCTGCAATCCCTAGCTTCTTTGTCACCTGTTTTCTTCATTCCACATGTCCCTAGGAGTCCTCCCTTCTTCTTACAAGAATGCTAGTCACTGCATTTAAGGCCCATAAATTAAATGACTATAACTTCATCTTAACTAATGATACCTGCCCATCCTATTTTCTAACGAGATTATATTCTGAGCTTCCGGATGAACTTGAGGGCCTTTTCTTGATAACAAGACTTAACGACCCATTTTCATAATTTCAAATCGCTGAAAGAAGAATTTTCACACCCCTTTCCTCAAGAAAATCTACTGGGCTCCCTACACAAATTTTCCTTTTACCCTTTTCTCCAGAGCAAGAGAAAACAGATATTCATATATTTTCAAATGTTTTAATTAATAAGAAAAATCTACTCATGGAGTCTTGCTAGCCCTACTGCCAGAATTTGGAAGAAACTGGAATACTTTTATCTCATTTTATATATAAAGTATTCACAAAGTCTGGCACATAGCCCTCAATTATTGGTAATTACAGTCATGAGTCACTTAACAGCAGGGATATGTTCTAGGAAATGCATCGTTAGGTGATTTCATCGCTGTGAGAACATCAGAGAGTGTACTTACGCAGAGCTAGACGGTATAGTCTGCTCCTACGCTACAAGCCTGTACAGCATATTACATTGGATACTGTAGGCAATTGTAACACAATGGTAAGTGTTTGTGTCTCTAAACATAAGAAGGTACAGAAAAAAAACCAGGGTAAAAGATGAAAATGGCACACCTGTGTAGGGCACTTACCGTGAATGGAGCTCAAAGGACTAAAGTATCTCTGGATGAGTCAATGAGTGAGTGATGAGTGACTGTGAAAGCCTAGGACATTACTGTACACTCTTGCAGACTTTTTAAACACTATACACTTAGGCTATACTAAATTTATTTTAAAATTAAGTAATTGAGCTATGATGGCTATGATGTCACCGGATGACAGAAATTTCTCACCTCCATTATTATCTTGCGGGACCACCACCCTATTTGTAGTCCACCACTGACTGAAATGCCATTATGCCCTCCATGGCTGTATTTATTATTTGAGAAGGTGATCAAAAGTACCCTGAGGACACAAAGCATCAGGATAAAAATTTGCTACAGGCAAAACATCTGCCCTATTGAGTTTCTAACGCAATTTGAGTGGACCTCTCAATTCAGTCTGGCAGGCTCTGTGTCCCTCATATGAGACCTAGGTAAATTTTACACATCTTTGCTTCATGGATCTCACTAACAATTACATGTATCAGAGCCCTCTAACAATCTGAATATTTCGGGGCTTCTGACCAGTGCTAACCTAGAGCGGATAAATAGTATTCCATTGTGTATATATACCACATTTTCTTTATCCATTCATCTGTTGATGCACACTTAGACCAATTCTATAAGTTGGCTATTGTGAATAGTGTTGCAATGAATAGGGGATAACCCACATTCAAAGCGGAGAAAAGTGAGATACGGACTCTCATCAAGGGCTTTTGCCTTGTGACGAGCATATCTTCAGATCTACAGGCTCCATGAAACCATGGGCTTGTAGAGGCAGCACCTCGGGACTCTTCTGCAGTTATAAGTCAGGTTCTCACTCAAGACTCCAATCTCAATCTAGACCTTTTAGGCTGGGTGGAGCCACTGTTTGACTCTGGGCAAAGCTGGTCTAGCTCCTCTGCTTCTCTAAAACCTACAGAAGCAGGAGTCTCCCTGCCTGGATGGGGTTGTTGGGAGTGCCTTTTGGAAACATTGTTTGATTTCCTGGGTGAAGCCTGTCCCAACATAACAAAGACCATGTATGAGAAGCCCACAGTTAACAGTATATTCAAAAATTAAAAAAAAAAAAAATTGAAAGCCTTCCTCTAAAATCTGTAACAAGATATGATGCTCACCCACTCTTACCACTTTTTTTTTTTTTGAGACAGTGTTTTGCTGTTGTTACCCAAACTGGAGTGCAATGGCATGATCTTGGCTCATGGCAACCTCCGCCTTCTGGGTTCAAGCAATTCTCCTGCCTCAGCCTCCTGAGTAGCTGGGACTACAGGCATGCACCACCATGCCCGGGTAATTTTTGTATTTTTAGCAGAGACAGGGGTTTCACCTTGTTGACCAGGATGGTCTTGATCTCTTGACCTCGTGATCCACCCGCCTCAGCCTCCCAAAGTGCTGAAATTATAGGTGTGAGCCATCGCGCCCAGCCCTCTCTTACCACTTTTATTCAACATAGAATTGGAAGTTCTTGCCAGAGCAATTAGGCAAGAAAAAGAAATGAAAAGCATTCAAATAGAAAAGGAAGAAATAAAATTTTCACCATTTGCTGACAACATAATCCTATATATAGAAAAACCTGCAAATTCTACCAAAAGACTGTCAGGACTAATAAATGAATAAAGTTGCAGGATACAAAATCAACACATAAAAATTGGTAGTGGTTCTATATACTACTGAAGAACTATCTGAAAATGAAATCAAGAGAACAATTCCATTCAAAACAATTACAAAAACAAAAAAAATACTTAGGAATAAATTTAACCAAGTAGGTAAAAGAGCTATATACTAAAAACTATAAGAGGTTGATGAAAAAATTGAAGACACAAATAAATGAAAAGATATTCATGTTCATGAGTTGAAAGAGTTAATATTGTTAAAATGTCTATGCCATCCAGAGTAATGTACAGATTCAATGCAATACCTATCAAAAGTCTGACATCGTTTTTTGTAGAAATAAAAAAAATCTTAAAATTCATATAGAACCACAAAAAATCCTGATGAGCAAAAAGAATAAATCTGGATGTAACATGCTACCTGATTTCAAACTATACTATAAAACAATAGTAATTAAAATAGCATGGTATTGGCGAAAAAAAAAAAAGAACATGATCAATGAAACAGAATAGAACACCCAGAAATGAAGCAATACATGCACAGTTGATTAATTTTTGACAAAGGTGTCAAGAATACGCAATGGGAAAATGGCGGTTCCTTTAATAAATGGTGTTGGGGAAATTAAATTTCCATACGCAGAAAGAATGAAACTGGACTGTTTTCTCACACCATATGCAAAACTAACCCAAATAGATGAAAGACTTAAAACAAGAAACCCTAAAACTACTAGAAACAAACATAGGGGGAAAAACTAGATGACATTAGTCTGATCGATGATTTTGGTTTTTTTGACTCCGAAAGTTCAAGCAACGAAAGCAAAAATAGACAAATGGGATTGCATCAAACCAAAAAGCTTCTGCACAGCAAAGGAAACAATTCACTGTGCACAACCTTTGGATTAGGAAAAAACATTTGCAAGCCATACATCTGCTAAGGGGCTAATATTCTAAACATGTAAGGAGCCCAAACAATTCAATACCAAAAAAACAAAAATCCCAATTTTAAAAATGCAAGAGACCTAAATAGGCATTTCTCAAAAGAAGACATACAACTGGCCAACAAATGTGTGAAAAATGCTCAATATTACTAATCATTAGGAAATTTAAATTAAAACCACAATGAGATATCATCTCACACCTGTCAGAATGGCTTTTATCAAAAGCATAAAAGATAACAAATGAAAAAAGACTATTGGATTAGGATTTAGGACACTTGTGTTTTAGGATCAGCTCTCCCAGCAAGTAACATTTAGATTTAATTTAGATGATCTCTTTGCATCCTCAAATTCGTGATGAAGTGTTTAAAATGAAGATAACTGAGAATCACTTCTTAAGTGTTCAATTGGAGAACGCTAAGAAAAATTCGGAGAAAAGGAAACCCTCGTATATTGTTGGTTAAATGTAAGTTAATGCAGACATTATGGAAAACAATTTTTATGAGAAACATTATGGAAGTTCCTCATAAAACTAAAAATGTAATTATCATATAATTGAGCAATCCCATTTCTGGGTACTTACCCAAAAGATTTGAAGTCAGTTTCTCTAAGAAATATCCTGTATTCATTGTGGCCTACTCACAATAGCCAAGTTACAGAATCAACCTAAGTGCTCATCAACAGATGAATGGATAAAGAAAATGTGGTATATATACAAAATGAAGTACTACTCAGCCCTGAAAAAGAAAGAAAATCTGTCATTTGCAATATAGGTGGAACTGGAGAACACTATGCTAATGAAATAAGTCAGATACAGAAAAACAAACACCGTATGTTTTCACTCACAAGTCAGATACAGAAAAACAAACACCACACGTTTTCACTCACAAGTCAGATACAGAAAAACAAACACCACACATTTTCACTCACAAGTCAGATATAGAAAAACAAACACCACACGTTTTCACTCACAAGTAGCAGGGGGAATGGCCAGGTGGTTGAAGGGTACAAAATATCACACGGGAGTATGTTTTGTTTCTTTTTTTGAGTTTCATTTGCAAAGTCTGATGAATATAGTTAATAATTTTGTATATTTCAAAATTGCTAAGAGTAAATTTCAGACGTTCTCATCACAAAAAATGGTAAGTATTTGAGGTGACGGACATGTTAACTAGCTTGATTTAATTTTCCTGTTGTATTTATAAATTATAAATTTACTTTACACCCTATAAGTTTATACAATTATAAATTTTCAATTTAAAATAAAAATAAAGAAATCTAGGCCCCTGACATATATCTTCTATTCCCTGCCATATCTGCTCTCCATTCTACTACCCTCCTTCCTGTTTCAGAATCTAACAGGTAGAGACTACATGATTAAGCTCTTTAGTCTTGAGGCTTCCAGTTGGATATAGAACAATGAAAAGACCCAGCAGAAATTCAAAAAGAAAATGTGCGATGAGGAGATTCATTTCCCTGGCTCCTTCCTTGCAGAGCATCCTATGGCTGGGGTGGTTATATCCATGACCCACAGTCACAGCTCCTCTCAGAGGCCTCCACCAGCCTCTTTCTTTTCCCTTCCCACCTTCAGGCCTCGTGGTGGTAACCATTCCACTGTTTTTACAGTATTAGCAGTGCGCCCTTGTAAATAGTGCCTTTGTAAAACTTTCCTCAAACCCATTCCCACTCATTACGAGTTAACGACTTAAATTTATATGAAATACGTGAAGTGATTCTCAGTTATTTTGATCTTAAACACTTCATCAATAATTTTAGGATGCAAAGAGATCATCTAAATTAAACTTAAATGTTACTTGATTGGGAGCTGATCCTAAAACACAAGCATCCTAAATCCTACCCCAACAGTCTTTCTACTTGTGTACCTGGAAAAGGGCTTATTATTTTCCTAGACAATGCCAGGTTTCTGTGGTCAACAGACACTCAAAATCAGAGTCACCTTCAGTCACGTATAGACTTCTTCCTCCATTCTTTTCTTTCTTTGCTTGTCCTTCTCCCTTTTTCTTTCCACTGTTCTCTCTCTCTCTGCCCTGGGAGAGGAATTAACATTTACTGAATACTCATTATGCAGCAAACACCGTGAAACACACAGGTCACCCGGGCTAAATAATATCTCACTTAACACTCCCAACACTCTCACTTAATACACTCCAAAAACTATGAGGTATTAAAACAATTTTACAGATTAGGAAACTGAGATTTAAAGAACTTAAATGTCCAGGGCAGCACAACTAATTATGCAAGGGCATGAGCTTCAAGAACAATAAATCTGACTCTAGGATCTCCCTACTGATCCCTGACACATCCCTCATCCTGTGGCCCTGTGCTGACCCCTCATTTCCCTCCCCTGGATGTTTTTGTTTTGTTTGTTGGTTAGCTGTTTGGGGAGTGTTTTGTTTTGTTTTGAGACAAAGTTTCACTCTGTCACCCAGGCTGGAGTGCAGTGGCATGATCTCAGCTCATTGCAACCTCAGCTTCTCAGGTTCAAGCAATTCTCCCGCCTCAGCCTTCTAAATAGCTGGAACTACAGGTACACGCCACCACAACCAGCTAGTTTTTGTATCTTTAGTAGAGACAGGCCTTGAACTCCGGGCCTCAAGTGATCCTCCTGCCTTGGCATCCCAAAGTGCTGTGATTACAGGCGTGAGCCACTGCCCCAGGCCTCCCATGGTTTTTAGACCAAAACTTAGCCATCGTATGTCTGATGCCATTAGCTGATAACAACACTACTTGAATAATCTCTAATAAACTAATTTAGAGAAATTAATTACCCATGACTTCCTCAGCTTTTATGTTTTTTAAATGCCTCCAGAGTCAAAACCTAATGTGGTTTCTACAGCTGTGGAAATAGGGAAATTATAATGGATGGAATATTTTGGCATTCATTCTTATTAGAGAAGAAGACAGTACCATTAACTTGTGCTGAAAATAATTGCTCAAGAGGGAAGATAAAGAGATCTCTTCTAACACATTCAGGTAACTAGAAGTCCATTTATTTGTTCTCAAAGCACTGCTGGAAACTGGTAAAAATAAGCCAGTATGTGACTTAGAATCCAGATTCTGCAAATGGAGGGCCCCAGAACAATGAGCATGACATTTACAGTGTGAGAGGAGAAAGGTTTGTGGCCAGCTTTCAAAAGGAGGAGGAGCTGAATTACATCCCACTGCACTCATCTGTATGACTGACTTCCAGTACATTTTATAATTGTTTTACAGTTTTCTCTCTTCTGACTTCTGTAAGCTTCACAACGGTAGGAACCATGCCTTTACATATCTTTGCATTTTCCACAGCTTGGAGTCAACGCCTTAGACATAGAAGATGCTCAGTAAATGTTTTTTAACTGAATAAGCACTGTGCCGTTTTAGTGACTGACTGAATTTAAAGAGCCTATCTTAAATGTATATACTGGGTCGTGCAAATTTCAAAAGTATATTTGAAGATAGGGTGAAAATAAAATTTATAATAGAATCAGAGGTATAATGGGAGGATTTTGTAAAATAATAATAAAAAGAAGCATCAAAGTTCAGCAATTCCTAGGCTCCATCTAAATGACTTTGACCTCTTTATAAAGAAGAAACTGAACCTGTAGCTATTTTCTTTTTTTCCAAATACCTTTAATGTAAAATGCATTTTTGAGGACAATACTGTTCTTTACGCATTCAGATGACTTGCATGTTAGACACAAAAGGCTTCCTTGGGCCACTGTAGGGCTATTGTATATACCCGCACATTTCAAGTAGATTTTCAGCACAATGGGTATTAACAGCAGTTCTCAAAAGCGCTCACTGTTTGGGGTGCACTTTTTCCAGATTTTTATAGGATTTTGTTTTCTTCTTTTGACATTATATCTACAACAGTACTTCCAACGGTTGATAAACTGGAAAGGCATTCAGACTAAAATGGTTTATGGTCTGTTTTTCAGGAAAAAAATCAATCAAGAGGCAAATTTCAAAGCACAGAGTTGATAATGTCATCTATTTAAACAGCGTAAGTACCTTCCAAGTCTAATATTTTTACTGTCTGTTTGAATAAAAGTCGATGATAGTTTTTAAGCTTCGTATTTCTGACTCAGGCATTTAGAAAGCGGACTCACTATATTTTACTTTGTTGGGCCCAGTGTGTCAAAAGTAAGATTTTTTGGTGGACTCCATAAAATATAGTAAAGTAGATATAGCAAGATTAGTGAGTTACGTTGAACAAAGCATGTTCCGATACACCCTTTTGGCCTCTTTGAAGCTAGGAATCAGAACCAGGTTCCTACCAACAGTTGCCTACGCTCAATGAGATGATGTTCACACACTGGCTGTGTAAGAGCTCCAATTCATAAAAAGCAATTGAAAATTTGGCCCTAGCAAATGGAAGGGCCAGCTACCCACTCCTTTGCCGCTTGTAGGTCACTGTAACCCACTATGATGACTCAGCTGGCTTCCCGATGTCATTTTCTTCTCTCTCCGTCTAAAATCGTGGCACCCAACTTTTCTTTTTCTGTAACTCTAAAGTGAGCAGCAGGGAGGCTTTGTCACCCTTCTGTCCTAAAGTTAAACTAAATTAGGAGCCAGTACACTTCAAAAACCATTGAATGAAATTTATATATTCCTGTGGTTACCATGATATGAAAGTAATCTTTTAATATTTGGGCTCAGCATGTGAAATATATCAAGTTGGCCTCTCCCTGCACTCTCAGTATCAAAGAGGAAGAAGCGGGAAAAGCCAGTATGCCAGTGATCAGCTAGAATTATTCCCTGCATGCCAAACAATGCCACAGACTCCTGTTGTAATCCTGCCTGCTTGGGGTTGGGAGATGGAGGAAGGTCATAAAGTCATAAAAACTGACTCTCCTCTCAACCTCTACTCTCCATTCAAAAAGCCCACCACATCCGGGGTTTGGCTGGAAGATTAGAAATGTGTCTTTTATTGGGATTCTTTGGTGACACTTGTATGGACTCTAGACACAGCTCATGTTCAGCTCTTGAGCCAGACTGTAGGGCAGACAATTCAAAAACATGTGTTACATGGAATATGCTCATATTTTCTGAATCAAAATTCGAACACACAGGTCTGACACATTGGTCTAGCTGTACATGGTCTAGTAAGAGCATAAAATAGAGTATTTTAGTCGATTCTAAGTTGCACATACTGTGATAATTTTCTGTGTCAATCTGATGGGGCAAAGCAATACCCAGCTAGCTAGAAAAACATTATTTCTACGTGTGTCTCAGGTGTTTCCAGAAATCATTAGCATTTGCATTATTCAGGAACACTGCCTTCATGAGTGTGGATCCACTGAGAACACAATAGAACCAAAAGGGGGAAGAAAGGTGAGTTTGCTCTTGCTGCTTAAGCTGGGACCTCCATCTTCTCTTGCCCTCAGACATCAGTGCTCCTGGTTCTTGGGCCTTCAGATTCAGGCCACAACTTACATCTTAGGCTGTTCTGTTTCTCAGGCCTTCAACCATGAATTGGAACTATACCACGGGCTTTCGTGAGCCTCTAGTTTGCAAATGGCAGATTGTGGGATTTCTCAGCCGCCATAATCATGTGAGCCATTTCCCTAAAATAAATCTCTCCCACTGGTTAGCCATATACAGAAATTGAAACTGGACCCCTTCCTTACACCATATACAAAAATCAACTCACAGTGGATGAGACATAAACGTAAAACCCAAAGCTATAAAAACCCTGGAAGAAAACGTAGGCAATACCATTCACGGCATAGGCATGGCAAAGATTTCATGATGAAGACTGCAAAGACAATTGCAACAAAGGCAAAAATTGACAAATGGGATCTAATTAAACTACAGAGCTTCTGCACAGCAAAAGAAACTATCAACAGAGTAATCCGACAACCTGCAGAACAGGAGAAAATTTTCTGCAAGCATCTGACACAGTTCTAATACCCAGTTCTAAAACCCAGCATCTCTAAGGAACTTAAATTTACAAGAAAAAAAATATGAAAAAGTAGGCAAAGGACATGAACAGACACGTCTCATAAGAAGACATACATGTGGCCAACAAACATATGAAAAAAAGCTCAACATCACTGATTATTAGAGAAATGCACATCAAAACTACAATTAGATACCATCTCATGCCAGTTAGAATGGCTGTTATTAAAAAGTCAAGAAACACGGTGGCTCACGCCTGTAATCCCAGCACTTTGGGAGGCAGAGGCGGGTGGATCATGAGGTCAAGAGATCAAGACCATCCTGGTCAACATGGTAAAACCCTGTCTCTACTAAAAATACAAAAAATTAGCTGGGCATGGTGGTGCGCACCTGTAATCCCAGCTACTCAGGAGGCTGAGGCAGGAGAATTGCCTGAACCCAGGAGGCGGAGGTTGTGGTGAACCGAGATTGTGCCATTGCACTCCAGTCTGGGTAACAAGAGTGAAATTACGTATCAAAGAAAAAAAAAAGTCAAGAAACAACAGATGCTGGAGAGGTTGTGGAGAAAAGGAATGTTTTTACACTGTTGGTGGGAGTGTAGATTAGTACAGCCATTGTGGAAGACAGTGTAGTGATTCCTTGGTGACCCAGAGTCAGCAATACCATTCAACCCTGCAAACCCATTACTGGGTATATAGCCAAATGAATATAAATTGTTCTACTGTAAAGACACATGCACATGTATGTTAACTGCAGCACTATTCACAATAGCAAAGACATGGAATCAACCTACATGCCCATCAATGATAAACTGCATAAAGAAAATGTGGTACATATACACCATGGAATTCTATGCAGCCATAAAAAAGAATGAGATCATGTTCTTTGTAGGGAAATGGATGGTGCTGGAAGCCATTATCTTTAGCAAACTAACACAGGAACAGCAAACCAAATACCACATGGTCTCACTTATAGGTGGGAACTAAATGATGAGAGTACATGGACATATGGAGGGGAACAACACACACTGGGGCCTGTCAGAGGGTGGGGGTTGGGAGGAGGGAGAGGATCAGGAAGAATGTCTAATGGATGCTGAGCTCAATACCTGGGTGATGGATGGTCTGTGCCACAAACTACCATGGCACACATGTGCCTATGTGTATAACTAACCTACACACCATGCGCATGTACCCCGAACTTAAAAGTTGTAAATTTGTAAATTAATTAGCTTAAATAAAATTGTCATTGCACAATATTTAAAAAAGAAAAAAAAAAAACTCTCCTATGTATCTAATAGGAAGAAGTAGGAAGAGCCAGTAGAGCCAGTTGGTTGTGTTTCTCTGGAGAGCCTTGGCTAATACAGATATTATCACTGAAATATCACTGAAATGAGTATACGTTTTAAAATCAACAGCACGTCTGTGTAACTAGATTTTTTTTTTCTTTTTTAGTAGCACAAAAAATAATGATGTCTTACAATCGATGTCATCTCAGAGTCGATAAAACATTTCGACCCAAGAAATATTTCAGAAAATCTAGGAAGCGATTTGGTTTTCTGTCACATTCAATATGTGTTGCCTTTATTCGCAAACCTTGCCATTTCTCTAATAACAAACTGGATTTCAGAGGAAAGGGGAGATGGTCAGTTTTATGTGTCAATTTGGCTAGGCTTCAGTTCCCACTTATTCAAACACTAATCTAGATATCACTGTGAAGTTATCTTGTAGATATGATTCAATCTATAATCAGTTGATTTCAAGTAAAACAGATTATCTTCCATAAGCTGGGTGGGCCTAATCTAATCAGTTGAAAGCCTTTAAGAGCAGAAAGGTTTCCCTCAAAAAAAAAAAAAAAAAAAAGTCAAGAAACAACAGATTTGAAACAAAATTCAACAGATTTTGAAACAAAAAGGTTTCCCTTTTTGAGGTTTCCCTGAGGAAGAAAAAAATCTGCAGCATAAGCTCTTGCCACAGATTTTCCAGCCAGCTCTACAGACTTTGGACTTGCCTAGCCAGCCCCTACAGTCACATAAGCCAATGTTGTGGCAATAAAACTCTATATACTTCTTACAGTGCTATTTCTCTGTTGGAACTCTGAGTGATACACAGTCAATGGTATTCATTTTTCATTACAATATTTCCTCTATCATATTTATTTGAAAAGGTGATTATTCCTATGTTCTTTATACAGAAATACAGCTAAAAGATTTCTTTCTACTCTCTTCCCCATTCTCCCAGCTCCTAATTCACCACCACCAATCATAGGTAACCACTAGAATTACTTCCTTGTGGGTAATTCCAGAGTTTCTCTGTGTATAAGCAAATTAATACAGGTATGTATTCTTTCCCCCAATTTACAAAACAGAAAAAATGCCTACTATGTACAATGATCTGCACTCTGCTTTTTTTTTCTGACTCGTTAAGAGTTTTTCATTTTAGTATATAAACAACTTCTTCATGGTTTTTTCTCAGCTCTATTTCATACCCATATCATGATTTATTTAACCAGTCACCTATTGGTGGACATTTGGCTTATTTCAACACTTTTGCTATTACCCACAAGTGAAATCCTTTAAAAACATTAGATAGACAGACAGACAGAGAGAGAGATAAATGACAGAGGTGATAGATTAGACAGATGATAGACAGATGATTGATAGATAGCCGGGACCTGTAATTCCAGCACTTTGGGAAGCCGAGGCAGGTGGATTACAAGGTCAAGAGATCGAGACCATCCTGGTCAACATGGTGAAACCCCGTCTCTACTAAAAATACAAAAATTAGCTGGGCATGGTGGCGCGTGCCTGTAATCCCAGCTACTCAGGAGGCTGAGGCAGGAGAATTGCCTGAACCCAGGAGGCGGAGGTTGCGGTGAGCCAAGATCGCGCCATTGCGCTCCAGCCTGGGTAACAAGAGCGAGACTCCGTCTCAAAAAAAAGAAAAAAAGAAGAAGATAGATAATAGAGATAGATGACAGATAAGGATAGATAAAAAGATGTTATATATGATGATTCATGTATAAAAAATCATTACTTACTTTGAGCAAGAGTATGCGTAGAAGAACACACACGTGGAATGACTCAAAGGGGCACAAGGCATCTGCATTTGTGATGTGAGAGAGCTTCCTAAATTTCCCAATATCAACGGAGTAAAGTACTGGTTTGGAGAATGCTTGTTTTCTCACAGCCTCCTCAACACAAATGTGTTAATGAACTTTGGAATATGTGTCACTTCAGTAAATTACAAAACTGTTTCAGGGATATGTAATTTGCATCTCACTGAATACACAGACTATCTTTTTAATGTTGATAAAATTATAACACCGTTATTGTATCTCCTCTATTTTATAATCCCTATTCACAGCTTTTGACTAGTTTTCTATTTAATTTGTCTTTTTATGCCATACGGGAGATCTTACATATTCAAGAAACCAGTCTTTTATCTGTGAAATGGAATACTAATATTTTCCTCAATTTTTTGTCTTTTAACTCTCTCAATAGACCCCCCCCCCATAGAAAAGTCTTATTTTTACATATTTGGATTTTTCAGTCTTTCCTTTTACACCTCCAGATTTTGCATCATAGTTAGAAAGCCCTTCTCCACACCAAGGTTCTAAAGGCATTCATCTTTATTATTTTTCAGATGGCTGACCAACTGCTCCAACATCATTTATAGTAAGGGTACTTTTTTCCCTACTTATTTAAGATTCCTTTATCATATACTAAATTTCTATATATCTGGATCTAGCGTATTCCATCGTTTATATGTCTGTGAAGCAGTACTGTGTATTTTATGTATTAAAGGCTTATAATATATTTTAACATCTTCAGGGGTTAATTCTTCTTTGTCTTTCCTTAACACCACTGTTGCCCTTCTTTTTCAAGGTTTTCTTAGCTATCTTCTTTAGTTCTGCACAAGTACTTCAAAACCAATGTGCCCCTCTTCATCCCACCCTGTCCCCTGTCGTGCAAAACATTTTTAGCCTGGCTTGGCTTATCACAGTCCTGAAATTCTATCCTTAGATGACAGGAATCAGAAACCCGTAGGTGTCAGACAGCTCTCTCCTGCTTTGCACTGTGAACTGAGACAGCCACTACATCTCCACTCTCGGTGGTGGCAGAATGGGAACGAAGATAAGAAGTTTTCCACAGATGTTCTCTAAGATTCTTTCCAGTTCTAAGGTTTCCTGGTTCAGTATTAAACATCGTGTGGGGGGTTTTCTTTAGCACTATGCCCATTTCTCCTAAAAATACTTCCTTTGTGATGTTAGAAACAACTGGAATTTTTTTCATCATATACCGTAATTTGTAGTAACAGAAAAGAGTAAAAAGAAATGACTTGCTGCTCCTACAGATCAAATTTTAAACAATACAACTTTTGCTAAGTCACCTTTTCAAACCATTTACCTTTTGTAAGTGCAACATACTATAAACAAAGGATCTGGCATATGGAATTAGCCAACAAAAAATGAAAATTCAGGTTTGCTGTTTTTTTCAGAAGGTCTACTTCTTTTGTTGTTTTTGCTTTCTTTTCTTACCATGTCCATAAATTGCTGGCTGCCCAAACTTTGTGAGATCGAAGACTCTGGATGCAGTTTCCTCACACATGACTGAGAGGCTGCTGGGCACATTGATTACACATCACCGCTGAGTAACTGGGACAATACTCTGCTCTAAACTGCATGTCATGGACAAGGATGAAGAAATAAACCAATAAAAACGTTAGTTGGGCCGGGTGCCGTGGCTCATGCCTGTAATCCCAGCACTTTGGGAGGCCGAGGCGGGTGGATCACGAGGTCAAGAGATCGAGACCATCCTGGTCAACATGGTGAAACCCCATCTCTACTAAAAAATACAAAAAATTAGCTGGGCATGGTGGCGCGTGCCTGTAATCCCAGCTACTCAGGAGGCTGAGGCAGGAGAATTGCCTGAACCCAGGAGGCGGAGGTTGCGGTGAGCCGAGATCGCCCCACTGCACCCCAGCCTGGGTAACAAGAGTGAAAACTCCATCTCAAAAAAAAAAAAAGTTAGTGGGTTGCACTCCTCAGAAGAGCACATTATTAAAAACACCTTACCAACAGGTTGGCATAATGCAATTTGTACCATCAAAATACACTCGAATTAAATGTTTAGTGGCCTCTGATCAACCAGCTAAACATCTGTGAACTAAAAACCTGGGGGGAAAAAATGTCCCTGTCTGGTACCTCCATTCTGTTCATTACTGCTTCGTTAACACATTCCCCTTCTCCCTTCTCCTCAATGGCTACGTGTTAAGCTGGACTCTGAGAATATGGAGTATAAAACACAAAACGAAAGAGAATCATTTATTTCCAGTGTAGTATTTTTATGCATTCTGCAGACTGGTGCCTTACATATGCAATATGCCTCCCGCACAGAAAATGAAGCATTCTTACAGTGATTGACCTACATGGAAATCTCATCTTAGCTTTCAAAATTCCTGTACAAAACTGTGAAGCTAAGATAGAAGGATCTGCATTTATTTCAGGAAGTCAGAAGTTACTTGGGCACTAATCCTAATGGGAGCTGCATACAAATCCCTGGACATCAAAATCTCCTTGACTGGGTTGACTTTTAATTTAGGAGTTTACTAGAGCCTGCAACTATACTGCTGGAGTGTGTGATAGTGTCAGATCCTATAAATGAAGCATGGAGGACTTGGTTAGCAGCCTGGGTTGAACGCCAAAGAATGCCCTGAGGACATGGTAATTCAGTACTCGAGGTAGCCTTCATTGCTGCAAGCCAATACTAAATCAGTGCCCCATAATGGTGTTAGAAGCACTGCAGTGCAGTCTCAGATTTTGGCTATCATCTCCCTCACACTTATTTACAAAGCTCTTTTCTCTGGCATATGCAGGGTAACTGCAAGGACAGTAAGTTATAGCTGTCACATCCAATTTCCCTGCAAGCAGAGACCGCCTGGCACCTTGCCATCAGCCAAGGTTTTCTTGAACCCCCTTCCTGGTTGGTAAAGAAGGCTGGAAAGAAAACTAGATGACCTGGGAGATGAGACAGTAGAGTTAATTCTTCCAACATTTCAGTTCCAATGGACTCATGGCAGGAATAACTAGAGAAGCGAAAAATAGACCATGGCCAGCTCTTAACTGCTCTTCACCTCTCCCTAGGATTCTACTGAGGGATGAGAATGCTTAGGAGTGCCACCTTGTCAATGTCTGGCATCCCTCTGCTCTGCCACTAAAAGTGGGGAGCTGGGAAATCATTGCAGGCAGGAAACCTAATCAATGGCTGTCAGCAGGTGGAGGTGAAAAGATGCTCAGGAACCTAAAAGAACATCACCACCACCAGCACCATCATTTCACATGCTGCACATCACATATGGAGCATTTCCACTATTCTATGCACTAAGCAGCCTCACAACAAATCCACACCTGAGAGCTGCTTTTCCCCTTTGACAGAAGAACTGAGGCTGCAAGCGTTGACGTTACTTGCCTGCGGTTGCTCAGACACCAGCAGGAGAGCCTGCATTTAAACCTGCATGCTTCTGATGCCAGAGCACAGGAAATGGGGTGGTAAAATTAGACACCTCTCAGTTGCAGCCGAGTTCCCCAAAGATGAAGAACACTGTAAGAGCCAAGTACCACCAAAAACCTAAAGTGGGGTTCTTGAGCACCAAGGGAGAGCATACCAAGATAGCATCAAACATACCTCAAGAGTTTAGAGCAAATGCTTTCTTTAGAGAGAACTGCTGGCCTAGCTTGGCATTGCCCCGTCCTTTCCTTGGATGTGAGGAGCAGAGTGAATCCCTGGTATCTTACATTTCATGGGAACACTAGAAAAGTGTGGCATGTGTCCCCCACCTTTTTTTTTAAGAAAGTATGCATATGTTTGCCTTAATCTTTTTTTTTTTTATTTGTATACATTTAAGGGGTATAAGGGCAGTTCTCTCACGTGGATATGCTGCACAGCAGTGAAGCCTGTGCTTTTAGTGTAACCATCACCCAATAATGAATACTGTGCTCACTCAGTTTCTCATCCCTGACCCTCCTCCGTGCTCTCCCCTTTTGGGGTCTCTGTTGTCTATTATTCCACAGATGTGTCCTTGTGTACACATTATTTAGCTCCCACTTATAAGCGAGAATGTGCGGTATTTGACTTTCTCTTTTCGAGTTATTTCACTTAACATAATGGCCTCTGTTTCCATCTATGATGCTGCAAAAAACATGATTTCATTTCTTCTACTGGATGAGTAATATTTTATATATCACATTTCCTTCATCCAACCATCTGTGGATGGACACTTAGGCTGATTCCATATCTTTGCTATTGTGAATAGTGCTGCTGTAAAAACATGAGTGCAAGTATCTTTTTGATATATTTTTTTCTTGTCCTTTGGGTAGATATCCAATAGTTCAACTTAGAAAAATGAAAACTGGCAAGGCCTTCCTATAAGGAAAAACTAAAAGAAAAGATAGCAGTTTGGAGAGAAGGCACTGCATCAGGATTGAGCGACTGCACTATTGATGTAGGAAGCTGGTTGTTTTTTTCAGGAGACTATATGTCGACTCTGCTGTTGAAGGGAGACCTGTGGTCATTTGTAAAGGATTTGCCTCTGAACGCCTGGAAGGACAAAGGTTTCAACAGTAGAAAGGGTCTGTGCATTGCTCACACCAGAATCCACTGGCGGGGGCTGGGGGAGCCCAGGCATACTCACATCCCACGAGCTACAGGGAGAGAGAAAGAGCCAGCAATGCACAGAAAAAAAATCCAAAGGGAAACAAGCCCTGGTTGTAGCTGCACAAGCCACAGAGAATTGACCGTTTCCTCCTGATCTGTTCTCTGGCTGGGCCAGCCCTGGAGAGGTCAAGGACAGCCGCTTTCCATGGGGAAGGACGTTCATCACCAGGAGCAAGAAGCTGGCCACCGTCACCCCTCCCACTGCAGGCTTCCAAGCCTAAAGCAGAATTGAGCTCTGAAGGATCCAGTTGAAATACACTGGGAGGTTTCACCCAGCACAGCCTAGACAGGAATTACGTGATTAGACCAAACCGACATTTTTTCCTATGGGTGTATAGTAGGTGTATATATTGATGGAGTACATAGGTATTTTGATATAGATGTATAATGTGTAATAATCACATCAGAGTAAATGAGGTATCCATCACCTCATGCATTTATCCATTTCCTGTGTTACAAACATTCCAGTTACACTTTTAGTTATTTTTTAAATGCGCAGTAAGTTATTACTGACTGTAGTCACCCTGTCACCTACCAAATACTGGATCTCATTCATTCTACCCAAAGTTTTATACCCATGAACCATCCCCTCCCCCACCTCCCCCACCACCCTCAAACTGAGATTTTAAGGCTAAAACAAGGAGATTATTGATTTATTTAAAAGTAGCCAAAAACTCTGAAATCTGCTTGAAACACCATGCAGGAACCAGGAACAGAGAATAGTCCCTGAGCCTGTAAAACACATATTTCTAAAATCGATCGTTACTTTACGCTCGCCCCTTCCGAGGCAAGTCCATTTGGTATTTTTAAGAGTTCCGCCATGTGGCGTACGCTGTGAACTATTTATCCAACAATCCCCTCCCCCAACCTTGCCCATAGCTACCTGGCAATCCCAGCTCACCCTCCCTCCACAAGCCAGGAAGGAGAAACTCCCAGTTATGCACACCCATGAATATGTCGTCTGGTACACTGTGCGCAGGATCACAAAACTCATGCATTTCTTGATCCTGCCCTCGTCATGCCTTTTTACTTCCTACATTTTAAGCCAATTTTTTTGGTGCCTCACAGTCGCAAGTCCTGTGACTACTTCAGAAGACGCCAGAAGAATTCATTAGGGCTGAGTGCTTTGAGGTCCCCCAGGCAATTACTTCCTAAGTACTACTCATACAGGCAGTGGAGACCTGTGCTACGAAGCAATTTGTCTGTCGGGAGCACTCCCACAGATGGCGTCTCCCTTAGCAGCAGAGAGCAAGCTGAGAACATAGCGGCGGGCTGAAGTAACGCGTCTCCATATAAGTTACATGTGTATTTCAAGGGGACTTCAGTTTTTATTTTACATTTTTTACACACTGTAAGTTTACAGGTTCAAAGCTGTATCTACCCACAGCCATAAAAGTGTCAACATTTTTAATGCTTTTTAATTTCTAAAATTGTCACTATAGGAGTATAACCTGCCCTCTAATTTGAACATGAAATTTATGAAACTTCATTTTTTGTTTGTTTTTGTAAAGACAGGTTGTTCCCATGTTGCCCAGGCTGGTATCAAACTCCTGACCTCAAGTGATCCCTCCACCTCAGCCTCCCAAAGTGTTGAGATCACATATGTGAGCCACTATGCACAGCCCAAAGATAAAACTCCTAATGACCTGAGAAAATTAATACTATTTAATATACAATCATACTTACTACATAGTGTTAAGTGAGAAGAAAAGTTACAAAACGGTACATGGGACATGTATATGTAATACAACCTAGCCATACTGCAGCTTGGGGTTCTCAAACATGTTGAATTCGGGTATCTCCAGAGTGTACGTGACCCTCAAGCCCAGGGAGGCACCTGGGGTCCTCTGCTGAGTTTCTGGATCCTGAAACAGACACTATCAATGCCCTACCATGTCTCAGCAGGTCTTACAACTGCAGGATACATTGCTTAACTACTGAAAACCTTAGGACTTTCTCTGACCTTCAGAGCCTGCTCTGCCTGCACCTACAGCAGGCTAGCACTGCCCAGCAGGTTAAACCTTCCATGCCTACCCGTCTTCAATGACTTACCAGCATTGTCATATGAATATGCTAACTTTCTCGCTCCTTCAGTAAGATAACTCTGAGTCACATATTCTGTACCTACTCCTTGTATCCCCCCAAGAATTAAACATCAGTTACCCACAAAGCTGTCTTGATAACTCAGCCTTTATTGGGGTTGCCTAAAATCCCAAGAACTCACTGTAGCAAGTCTGTCTTGGTGGTAGAAACCCATACTGAGAGTTTCTGTGGAAACCCTCACTGAGACAGTTGGGAGCAGAAATGGTTCTAGGAAGTAGATCTTCTAATAGATTCTGGAATTAGACATTCTTGGGAGTGATAGCTTGTGGTTAGCTGTAGCATCATAATTACAAAGACCCTCAACTATTATATACTGGGGTCAGACTAAGGTGAAGGGGGATGCACCTTATGCAATACCAGTAGCGTTTGGGAGATATTATAAGGACTGTGAGATCTGTTGATTAGTTGGTGTCATCAAACGCCAATGACGCACTAAAGGGAACACACAGCGGCTCACTCAGGTTATCCGAACACAATGAGAAAATTGAAAGAAATGCCTCTATGATAACATTTAGAGCCTTGAATCCTGCAGCTAAAAGGTCAACTGCTGAATAGTAAGCCCAGATCCTGAAAGGGAGATTGGCAATTATAATAAAATTCTGAATTCAGAATCCCTGCAGGTCTAGGAAAGTCCTCAGATAGAGAAGGAATGGGATTCAGAAAACTGGGATGTGGACACATGCTTAAATGCACTTGAAAAGTGGGTCCCCAGCTTCCCCTAAACCCTCTAGGCCAGCAGAAGTCATCCAACTCCCCTGCCCTCTCTTGTCTACAGATCGAGCAAAACCTTCACCTGTAACAAACGCTTCACCCAGAGTGGATAGTTCTTGTCTCAAGATTTGCCCCCGCTTCTCCTGATTGCTTCCAGGCCAATAACTAGGGTAAAGTTGGTAGCTAGACCAGATGAGTGTTCCTGCTATCGGGGAAAATTATTCTCTCTCAAAACCTGCCTGCTCTGCAGGACCTGCCTACTAAGTAATGGAAGAAACTAGTAGAACATGCCCAGGAAAAATCTTGAGGGTACTGAACCAAAGGAGTCTGAATATCATGTTTTATATAATATAATGTTTTTTGTGTGTGTGTGAATTAAAAATTTTTTAATATTCTTGAAGATATGAAGACATATCTCCCAGAGGAGATGTTTACATCACATATTCAAAGACGTTCTGGCAGCCAGGAGTTGATGTGGGTTGAAACTCGCCTTACCTCAGTGCCCCCAATAAAGAACTTTTTTAATATAAAGGTCCTCTCCTGTGGTTCAGAATTGAGCATCCTGGCAAAGACACCTGGAATTGGTCCCAGTTCTTGCTAGAATAATTCCTTGAAGCTAGGGGAAAAAGGTAGTTCAGTAAAGGGGATGTGATACCAGAACTACCTTGGCAGAAGATTAGGGAGTCAAGGCTCGGAAGGTGAACACGCTAGAATGTACGCGTTGTATAACATCAGAGAACCAGCCAGCTGTGGTCCACCTTCATGTACCTCAGGAAGTCAGAGGACGCTTCCTTCACTAAACAAATAATGACTGAGCCAGTGACAGGTACATGGGAATTATTGAAAAGTTCAGAGCTGGCTGTTCTCTGTATGCTAGAATTGATGGTAATAATGAGGCTGTGCACCTGGCCTCCCTGGTAGAAATGGGCATGATAGGATGTGGAATTGGAACAGCCAGATGGCAATATTTAATCATCAGAGGCAAGGGAGGTACAATAACTATCACAGCAACAAGGCTTAAATGGCATCAGAGAACCCCAACTCACAAAGATCCGTGGCTAAAAGATCATGGTGTTCCTTTGAGTGAGATAGTTTCTAGACCTGAGTTGATTCTCAGACCCAAAGTCCACTGATGGAAGAAGATTCTCAACCCCCTTGAGAATATTCTCAACCCCCTTGAGAATACTGTGACATTACTGCAAGTATAAAGAGTAACAGTTTCCCCAGTTCTTCTCCAAGAAGACCTATGGATATTTGGTAGAATAAAGACAATACCCAGACTATGTAAGCGCTATTGGCTACAGGGTCTTTGCTAACACTATTAGGAGATTCAACGCACCATGATAGACACACTGTTAGAAGGAGAGTCTACAATAGAGGTCGGGACCATGACCTTCCTACAGGCCATGAAGCCTCCTGTGGTCATTTTCTGAATCATTGAGTGCATAATTAGGATAAATGCATTTAGCATTTATCTTCACCTTTGTTCTCTAACCCATGAAATAAGAGTCATAATGGTAAGAAAGGCAAGCTTTATGCTTCCAATCTATCCCTTCCCCATACAACACTGTAAGTTAAAGTAATACTACCTCCTGGGAGGAAAGGCAGTTTAGTATCATCCTCAACATCTTAAAGAATGCAAAATGGGGCTGGGCGCGGTGGCTCAAGCCTGTAATCCCAGCACTTTGGGAGGCCGAGGTGGGTGGATCACAAGGTCAGGAGATCGAGACCATCCTGGTCAACATGGTGAAACCCCGTCTCTAATAAAAATACAAAAAAATAGCTGGGCATGGTGGTGCGTGCCTGTAATCCCAGCTACTCAGGAGGCTGAGGCAGGAGAATTGCCTGAACCCAGGAGGCGGAGGGTGCGGTGAGCCGAGATTGCGCCATTGCACTGCAGTCTGGCCTGGCAATGGAGCAAGACTCTGTCTCAAAAAAAGAAAAAAAAAAAAAGAATGCAAAATGGCTGGTCCCCAATAAATTTCTCTTTTCTTTACTGGTCTAGTCCCTACAAACCCCATATGGGTCATAGGAAATGATAGTGGATTTCAGTAAACTTATGTAAATTGCAGCTGTGCCGGATGTGGTATCTTTAATCAAGATACCATATTAAGAAATTAACAGTCCCTGGAATATAGTACACAGCTATTCATTTGCAAAAGTTCTTCTCAGTTTTCAGCCGGAAGCAGTTTATGTTCGCTTGGGTTAGACAGCAGAATACATTCATGGCCTTACCCCAGGACTTAGTTAACTCCCCTGCTCCCTGTACTAATATAGACCAAAAGGACATTGATTTTCTGAGCATTTTATAGAACATCATGCTAATCCACTGTATTGCTGATATCATGTTAAATGAACAGGGGCAGAAGGAAGTGGTGAGTTCTCTGGATATCCTGATAGGACAGGGGAATTAGAAGGTAGATTCAGTAGTCTGGCACACTGGCAAATATTTCAGGGGTTTAGAAGTCTGGGGCATTGTATTAGTTCATTTTCATGCTCCTGATAAAGACATACCCGAGACTGGGAAGAAAAAGAGGTTTAATTGGACTTACAGTTTCACATGGCTGGGGAGGCCTCAGAATCATGGCAGGAGGTGAAAGTCACTTCTTACATGGTGGCAGCGAGAGAAAAACGAGGAAGATGCAAAAATGGAAATCCTTGATAAACTCATTAGATCTTGTGATACTTATTCACCACCATGAGAACAGTATAGGGGAAACTGCCAGCATGATTCAAATTATCTCCCACCAGGTCCCTCACATAACACATGGAAATTATGGGAGTACAATTCAAGATGAAATTTGGGTGGGGACACAGCCAAAGAATGTCAGGCACGCTGAGACATTTCCCCCCACCCACACCCCCAAGATGAAAGACAGCTGTTGTACTTTCACTGCCATTATTAAGGGAAAGCCCAGCATTTGTTAAGTTCCTTTGGATTTCGGAGACAACACAAACCATACTTGGGAAAGTGACTCCAATGTGTTTATCACATGACTTGGAAAACTGCCCTTCTCAAGTGAAATCCAGGGCAAAAGAAGACTCTGCAACAGGTTCGGAGTGGTACTAGCAGCCTTGCCACATGAAACATATCACCTGGCAGATCCCACAGAGCTGTATTTTATGATGGGTTCTCTGGAAAGCTCTTTAAAGATTCACAAGGCTAACATCTTGGATTCTGGAGACAGGTAGAAGGACTTCATGAGAGAGAACTATTTACTCTTCAAAAAGTAGCTTCTAGCATGTTTGTGGGTTTTTTTTTTTGTTTTTTTGAGATGGAGTTTCGCTCGTTACCCAGGCTGGAGTGCAATGGCGCAATCTCGGCTCACGGCAACCTCCACCTCCTGGGTTCAGGCAATTCTCTTGCCTCAGCCTCCCGAGTAGCTGGGATTACAAGCACATGCCACCATGCCCAGCTAGTTTTTTGTATTTTTAGTAGAGACGGGGTTTCACCATGTTGACCAGGATGGTCTCGATCTCTTGACCTCGTGATCCACCCGCCTCGGCCTCCCAAAGTGCTGGGATTACAGGCATGAGCCGCCATGCCTGGCCATTTGTGGGTTCTAATAGAGACTGGCTACCTAACCATGGGTATCAAATAGCTCATAACCCAAGATGCCTATCATGAGCTATGTATTGTCTAACTCTCCAAATCACAACTTCTTGTGGGCGTATTAGTAGCTCACCATACAAAGGAAATGGTACACTCCAGATTGGGGTAGGCTAATCCAGAAGTGATAACCAAGTTATATGAAGAGGTAGCTCAGACCTCTCTGTGAAGCTTCGTTGTACAGATATCTGTCATTGCTTCATGGAGGGTTCCCCAAGAGCAGCTGGTAAAGAAAGAAAATCCTGGGCTTGGTTCATGAATGAAATAGCTGTTACTTTTAGCAGAAAAGGATAGCTGCTGCGCTATGACCCTACTCAGGGTCATCATAAAAGACAATGTTAGTGGAAAATCTCCCCAGGGATAACATACACCCAGTTATTACCTAGGTATCGAAAGAGACTGACCTAAGGTTGGATATACTTGGATTATCAGGGCGTTAGCCAGTGGCTCAGCTGATTAGCTAAAGAAGCAAGATTGGATGCACAGAGGTCTGGGGAAGGAGAATGAGGGTAGACCTGCAGGAATAAGCAAAACATGTGCAGGCAGATCTGGTGTGCAAAGAATGCCCATAGGAAAGCATTCATCTAAAGAGAGGCTCTAAACAACCAGGTGTAGAGAATAACTTACCCAGCAGAGATCAGCCAGCATCTGTCATCGAGACACCCTCAATGCATATAGAATGGGCCCATGAATACAGAAACCATGTGGCAGGGATGGAGGCTCTATGTGTACCCAGCAGCCTGGGCTGTATCCTGGGAGGCTGTAGCCTCGGAGGCTAATCTGCCTACTATGACTGATGAATATTTGACCCGTACGTGGCGGAAACTAATGCTGAAACTTCGTACCATCTTTTGGGGAGACTAACTGTATTAAGGTTCTCCAGAGAGACAGAACCAATAAGATAAATGTATATTTAAAAGGAAGTTTATTTGGGAAAATTGACTCACGTGATTACAAGGCAAAGTCCCACAAAAGGTTGTCTGCAGGCTGTTGAAGGAGTGAAGCTAATAGTGGCTCAGTCCAAGTCCCAGAAACCTCAAAACCGGGATACCAACAGTGCATCCCATAGTCTGAGGTCAAAGGCCCAAGAGCCCCCAGAAGGCCTCTGATACAAGTCTCAGCATCCAAAGGCTGACAGACCTGGAGTCTGATGTCCAAGAGCAGGAGGAGAGGAAGCTTGGCAGCTTCCACCTAGATTTCAGAGGCTGTTTTAGAAAGCCTGCAGGCAGAAGCCTGCCACAGGGGCATGGCCCTCACAGAGAAACTCTACTAGGGCAGTACTGACGGGAAAAACAAGATTGGAGGCCATGAAGTTCCCACTGGGGCACCACCTGGTGGAGTTATGAGAAGAGGGCCACAATTCTCCAGACCCCACTCCTCGTACCAATCCAATTTTCTGTGTTAGTTAGTTGTTTTGCCTTAAAGAAGTACCTGAGGCTAGGTAATTTATAAAGAAAATAGGTTTACTTGATTCACAGTTCTGCCAGCTATACAGGAAGCATGGCACCAGCATCTGCTCCCACTTTTGCCATGGGATACGCTGGTTCACCTTTGTCTTGTGCCATGCTTCCCGAGGCCTCACCAAGAGCAAATGCTACTGCCATGCTTCTGGTACAGCCTGAAGCGCCATGACTCAATTAAACCTCTTTCTTTATAAATGACTCAGCCTCGGTATTTCTTTGTGGCAATGCAAATGGACTAACACACCAACCAATTGCTTCATTACATCAGATTTCTTCTATTTTTGGAAGAGCAAGCAATTTGTCTTCTAAATTTAATAAATATTCCAGGAATAGATTTGCCTTCCCAGCCTCAGGCAACACCACTATTGAGGAGCTCTCAAAGTCTCTACGTATTGCAGTAAGATCCTGTCTAAACACTTTGTAGGCACTTTATGGTGAAAGATGTGTGACAGTGAGTGCATGGCCACAGGACCCACCGGTCCTACCATCTACTGCATTCCAGAAGCTCACAGAATGCTTGAACAACATCTTAAAGGCAGAGCTCAGGCGTTAGCTAGGGGGTGTTGCTCTGTGAGGCTGGGGTACAATATGTACGTGGAACCAATAACTATAATTGCTTCTTAATAGCTAGAATTGAGGTGGCTCTTGCCACCAAGGAGTGAGAGTGTAAGTATCCCCTTCTTCATTAATTGCAGTAAGTTATTTGAAGAGTTTATGCTTCATGTTTCTGCAAATTAGGACCAGCTGCACCAGAGATCCTAGTTCCTAGATCAGTAGAAATACTGTAAGAGACAGAGGAGTCCACTCAGAGTAAAGTTATAACTCACCCCCAGTCATTTTTATTCTTCATGCTAATATGCCAGGAGGCAAAAATAGTTATTATTTCGGCAAGAGTAACTGACCCAATAGAGAGACAGAATTTTTTTTTTTTTAGATGGAATTTCACTCTCATTGCCCAGGCTGGAGTGCAATGGTGTGATCTCAGCTCACTGCAACTTCCACCTCTTGGGTTCAAGGGATTCTCCCGCCTCAGCCTCCTGAGTCGTTGGGATTACAGGCATGCACCACAATGCCCGGCTAATTTTGTATTTTCTTAGTAGAGACAGTTTCTCCATGTTGGTCAGTTTCTCCATGTTTGCCCACCTTGGCCTCCCAAAGTGCTGGGATTACAGGTGTGAGCCGCTGTGCCCTGCCCTGGAGACATAATTTCTTATGTGTAATAGAGGTAGGGGAAATCATGTCTGGAGCTTGGGGGATTATGGGGTGCCTGTTCCAAAGAATGTATATGTATTTATACATACCTATATATGTGTGGCTTTTTTTTTTTTTTCAGAATTCATGACTGGCCACGACTTTGAAGTATCAATGGCAGGATGGAATGAACGTGCCACGGGGCATGAGCGGGACTGAGCATGCAAGGGGCAGACGGTAGTAGATGCTGTCAGTGCTCTACTCATACACTCACTCTTAACCATTGTAGTGCGCAAAGCTGACTTCCCACTGTGCAACGGCACTCTCGGGGGGCCAGAGCCTCTGCCCATCCACATGGCAGGTCAGAAGTAGCTAAGAACGAATGTCCTCTAGATGCAGCGTTCAACCAATGACTGACAAGAATAGGGGTATAAATGGCACGGCTCCTTTCCATGTCAGGGGAATAACTCTGAGGCACATGTTCTGCAGTGTCCCAGGGTCTCTCAGGGGTTCTAGTTACGCACAGGAACTTGTTTGATTGTGATCCTTTATTGGCTGTCACCTCTCCTCTGCTTCACCTTCCTATCCCCTCAGCAGAGTATCCTAGGATTATCCCCAAATAAATGACTTACACTTCTTTGTCTCATGGTTTATTTCCAGGAGAAATCAAACTAACAAAGATTCTGAGGACATTGTTGACAGGATTTCCACATGGGACACTCAAACAGGGACCAAGTAAACGGTTATGGCATGGACAAGATCACCTTTGGGGGGCGGTCAATGAGTTGTATGCCAAATGCAAACAGAATGCAGGCCTCTCTCTGGTCCCACTGGAAAAAGCAAGAAATCACAACCTTGCTGTGGGCTGTGGAAGACTAAGGGAGGCTGAGCTATCAGTACGCAGAGACTCAGTGCTAATACATGACCTGCCATATTGAATAATCTCTGTCCAGTGCACTCATCTGGTACTTCCCAGGAATCAAGCCCTTTCCTTTCTTGGACAAACTTTTCTCAATCACCTCTCATCTTACCAGACACTCTTCTGTCACTCTTCCTCACTTCACCTCCCTTACTCCATGTTACACCCTCCACAGCCCATCCTACTCTCGCCTGGCTTCCTTCCGTGGCACTCCACGCCTCCCCGAAAATTACCCTTCTCTTACTCTTTTATAATAATTGCTGAAGTCCCATTAAATCTGTAACTTTAGCAACTTATTTAAATAACTTTCCTTTTCTTGAGTGCAAGGAAAATTTCATTCTCAACCCCTTCCAGGAGACAAGAAGAAATGTTTGTGTACCATCTTTCACTAGCGGCAAAGAAAAAATAGACACTTTAAATGGTCACATTTTGTTACATATGTAAAAACAAAACACACAAAAACATAAATAGGTTTAATTTCTTGTTGGCAAAATTATGGGGATGTTGACTGTCTTTATTCTTTTCTATGCTTTTCTAAACTTTTAAAAGATACCAAACCTACTAACTTAAGAAAATGCAACCACGTACTTTATTTTAGAATCCATAGATTATAAAGCAGTCCAAGGACTCTAAATCTGTGTTTGCCTCTATACAAGAGCAAAGAACAGGCCTTACTAACTTAATTATTCATTTATTTTCCAATGATAGTCTTTCAGATTTAAAACATGTCATGTCACACAAGTAAAAATGAATCAAGCTCTGTGAATTAGAATACCACTTACTACCAACCAATAATAAAACTCCTAATCATTTCTTTCATCTGTATATACCTACAAACAGAAAGACCTGTCTAATTTAATGAATACTGAATCTATTCATAATAAAAAAATTACTAACCTGGCAGCCATGACAACAATTCCAGCATCAGTTGAGTTTAAAAATAAACTATACGACAGCTGATTCTGTCCAAGAATGAAAGATCCTCTAGTAGGCCACCATTAAGCACTGGAAATTGGCTCTTTTGTGAAATTCCTCATAAAATCGCAAAAGATCATCTGGTCTGAGACAGGTAATAAAAGGATAGCTACTATCCTTCAAGACAGCCAAGGGAATCTTTCCAAGCTGCTTCTCCCACTCCTCAAAAGCATAGTGGAAAACAGCTCTGAGGCACAAGAAGGGTTTCTGTTAAATCTCATTCACTTAAATCCTAGGTATAAGAAAAGAACTAAAAGAGGGCAAGTGCCAGGCGCGGTGGCTCACGCCTGTAATCCCAGCACTTTGGGAGGCCAAGGCGGGTGGATCACGAGGTCAAGAGATCAAGACCATCCTGGTCGACATGGTGAAACCCCATCTCTACTAAAAATACAAAAATTAGCTGGGCATGATGGCGTGTGCCTGTAGTCCCAGCTACTCGGGAGGCTGAGGCAGGAGAATTGCTTGAACCCAGGAGGTGGAGGTTGTGGTGAGCCGAGATCGCGCCATTGCACTCCAGCCTGGGTAGCAAGAGTGAAACTCTGTCTCAAAAAAAAAAAAAAAAAAAAAGAGGGCAAGCAAAATTTGAAAACTTTTCACTATATTCTGGATTAAGTTCTTTTCTTAGAGCTGTCTGGAGCCATTTAACAAAATACGTAGGAAGATAAAAATTCACAATAATACGTTCAGTTCTACAAAATTAATTTAGTGCAAGTTAATTTGCCACAGTTCACAGTCCCTAAGGGAGGCTATTTGAACAACAACAAAAATAAGACACTTCTAGAATAAATCAGTCATTAAGTATTAGGTTAACTCACATGAAGTTGCCTACGCTTGATCATTTTTTACAAATCAAACTTTTGTGGTTCAGCTTAATATTTTCTCATAGTTGCACAACTTCAAAACACTTAGAAATGTAATCTTTGGTCAAAATGCTGATCTGAAAAACTGTGCAGAAAAATGGTCACAATACTTGATGATCTCATCTTCCTAAGCATGTTAAGCTGGCAGGGGAAGAAGGACTCAGCAGAAGCTGATATTCCATTTTCAATTAAAGTTTAGTTCCTGATCAAAGACCTGAGTTCTTATCTGAGTAATTTGCATAATATAGATAATCAGTCAGAAAAATTGAGTTCAAAATTCTTTGTTTTCCCCAAAAAGCGACTTGAATTAACTATTCCTATTGTTCTCAAGCTGATGTCCTTGGTCCAGAGCATCATATCTGGGCAGCAACAGGAGGAGAAATTATTCTCTTTGAGAAATTTTCCAATGCTGTTGCCTTCACAACAATTGTTCAAGTAATATGTTAACATAATTGTTGTAGAAATGATGATGCAAAGATGTCTAAGAGAGAAGAAATACTGGGTAAGTCAGATCCTTGGAACATGTGTCTTTTGCTTGCTCTTCTATCAACCAATGGCATACAGTCCCCAAGACTAACATCTGCCCAGCTACTCCCAGAAATTCTCCTTCTGGTATCAGAATGCAATTTTCCCCCTGCCCTACACTTTTAAAGGAAAATCTGAGCCTTAAACTCAGAAGACCCCTCAGGAGTATTTTAAGGAACTTATCATTTATTTCCCCCCCTTTTTTTAATACTAAGAGAGCATTAGTATCTTGGAAAATTGACTCCTACTTCTCTGAGTCTTTTCAGACTCTCAGACCAGGTTCTCCTTATTTGTTCAGCCTTAGTTTGGGGATAACTCGGAGCTTGGTTCTGGGCCCACCTCTCTTTCTCATCTTTCTCCTTGGTATCTCATCTTTCTCCAGGTATGTCATGCCTGTGGCATCACATAACATATATCTGGTGACAATGTGCAATCTTACATCTCTAGCCAAGATCTCTTTTCTCAGATCCAAATCCACACATCCAACTGACTACTTGACATTTCCACTTGGATCTGTCTTCCTCACAAGCAAAAATTAGAAGCTGAACTCTTAATTTTTCTCCCCAAAACTCATTCTATATTCTTCATCTCAGTAAATGGCACCTCAATCTCACCAGCTGCCAGAGTCAGAAATCTAGAAGTCATCTGTGACAATTTCCCTTCCTAAACCTACCACAACCATTACTGTCTTGTTAATTCAGCATATCACATACATCTCAAATTCATGCACCTCTTTTAGCATCCACTGCCATTTCCTAGACACGCTACCATCGTCTCTCACCTGTACTACTGCAATAGTAACACCCACCAATTCGTTCTTCACAAAGCTGAAAACAGAAAATATTTTAAAGTACAAACGAGATAAAGTAAATGCCAACAGTAAAACCTTTTGAAAGCTCTTAGGATATAATCCAAGACCCCGCATGATTTTGAATCTGGTCTCCACCTAACTCTCCAGCCACTCCTCTGCCATTCTTGGTCCAATCCTACCACACGGGGCATCTGAGCTACAACAGCCCTGCTGCTCTTCTATCCAGCTGAACCCTTAGATTTCTGCTTAAACATCACTTCCCTAAATAATGATTTTTCCTGACCCTCCAAACTCGATTGGGCTCTGCCTATTCTTCTTCCGCGTGATAACCTACACTTTTCCTTTAAAGGACTTATCACAACTTATACTTGGATGTCTTTAATGCCTTTCTCTCCATTAATCTATAAATGCCAAGAGGGCAGACATCTATTGTGTCCACCAATGTAGCCAGAGTCTAGCAGCGTGCATAAAACAGAACTACTGTTTGATAAATATGTGGAGAATCTGAATCAGCTCTTGACATCAATCATATATCTTCAGGCACAATACCCACGTTAGAAAATAAACACATCAAATTTCTTGTCTTTTTCTGAAATTGTGTCAATTCAGTTTGATATCATAGTTACTTCATGCTGATAAGAAACTTTATGCTGATAATAATGAATTTTTAAAGCAAAAGTTTATTTTTTTATCATCATTTATTTATCATAAGTGCCATTTGAGAAATAAAAATATTTCAAAAGTTTACTAGGAAAACCGTGACAAGTGGGGGTCCTGGCAATGTAAGTTGAGAATTGACCTGCAGTTTAAAAAGGTAGATCGAACACAACATTTACAACCCTTCCCTCCGAAGATCTCACTGAAATGACGATAGTTTAAAACAAAGAAGAGAATAAATTCATAGCAACCCCAAGAGGAAGGAGTGATCATTTAGCAGACTGAGGGTTTGAATGACTTCTAGAAAATAGAAAGCAGGTGGAATTGTGCAGATGGAAAGTGGGGAGTGGGGCAGGCTGCAGTCAAGAAGAAGCAGAGAGGACGGCTGCAGGGGAGGAGGACGGCTGCAGGGGAGGAGGACGGCTGCAGGGCAGGAGGACGGCTGCAGGGGAGGAGGACGGCTGCAGGGGAGGAGGACGGCTGCAGGGGAGGAGGACGGCTGCAGGGCAGGAGGAAGGCTGCAGGGGAGGAGGACGGCTGCAGGGGAGGAGGACGGCTGCAGGGGAGGAGGAAGGCTGCAGGGGAGGAGGACGGCTGCAGGGCAGGAGGAAGGCTGCAGGGGAGGAGGACGGCTGCAGGGGAGGAGGACGGCTGCAGGGGAGGAGGAAGGCTGCAGGGCAGGAGGACGGCTGCAGGGGAGGAGGAAGGCTGCAGGGGAGGAGGACGGCTGCAGGGGAGGAGGACGGCTGCAGGGGAGGAGGAAGGCTGCAGGGGAGGAGGACGGCTGCAGGGGAGGAGGACGGCTGCAGGGGAGGAGGAAGGCTGCAGGGCAGGAGGACGGCTGCAGGGGAGGAGGAAGGCTGCAGGGGAGGAGGACGGCTGCAGGGGAGGAGGACGGCTGCAGGGGAGGAGGAAGGCTGCAGGGCAGGAGGACGGCTGCAGGGGAGGAGGAAGGCTGCAGGGGAGGAGGACGGCTGCAGGGGAGGAGGACGGCTGCAGGGGAGGAGGACGGCTGCAGGGGAGGAGGACGGCTGCAGGGGAGGAGGACGGCTGCAGGGGAGGAGGACGGCTGCAGGGCAGGAGGACGGCTGCAGGGGAGGAGGACGGCTGCAGGGGAGGAGGACGGCTGCAGGGCAGGAGGAAGGCTGCAGGGGAGGAGGACGGCTGCAGGGGAGGAGGACGGCTGCAGGGGAGGAGGAAGGCTGCAGGGGAGGAGGACGGCTGCAGGGCAGGAGGAAGGCTGCAGGGGAGGAGGACGGCTGCAGGGGAGGAGGACGGCTGCAGGGGAGGAGGAAGGCTGCAGGGCAGGAGGACGGCTGCAGGGGAGGAGGAAGGCTGCAGGGGAGGAGGACGGCTGCAGGGGAGGAGGACGGCTGCAGGGGAGGAGGAAGGCTGCAGGGGAGGAGGACGGCTGCAGGGGAGGAGGACGGCTGCAGGGGAGGAGGAAGGCTGCAGGGCAGGAGGACGGCTGCAGGGGAGGAGGAAGGCTGCAGGGGAGGAGGACGGCTGCAGGGGAGGAGGACGGCTGCAGGGGAGGAGGAAGGCTGCAGGGCAGGAGGACGGCTGCAGGGGAGGAGGAAGGCTGCAGGGGAGGAGGACGGCTGCAGGGGAGGAGGACGGCTGCAGGGGAGGAGGACGGCTGCAGGGGAGGAGGAAGGCTGCAGGGGAGGAGGACGGCTGCAGGGGAGGAGGAAGGCTGCAGGGGAGGAGGACGGCTGCAGGGGAGGAGGACGGCTGCAGGGGAGGAGGACGGCTGCAGGGGAGGAGGACGGCTGCAGGGGAGGAGGAAGGCTGCAGGGGAGGAGGAAGGCTGCAGGGCAGGAGGACGGCTGCAGGGGAGGAGGAAGGCTGCAGGGCAGGAGGACGGCTGCAGGGGAGGAGGAAGGCTGCAGGGGAGGAGGACGGCTGCAGGGGAGGAGGAAGGCTGCAGGGCAGGAGGACGGCTGCAGGGGACGAGGAAGGCTGCAGGGCAGGAGGACGGCTGCAGGGGACGAGGAAGGCTGCAGGGCAGGAGGACGGCTGCAGGGGAGGAGGAAGGCTGCAGGGGAGGAGGACGGCTGCAGGGGAGGAGGACGGCTGCAGGGGAGGAGGAAGGCTGCAGGGGAGGAGGACGGCTGCAGGGGAGGAGGAAGGCTGCAGGGGAGGAGGAAGGCTGCAGGGGAGGAGGACGGCTGCAGGGGAGGAGGAAGGCTGCAGGGGAGGAGGAAGGCTGCAGGGGAGGAGGACGGCTGCAGGGGAGGAGGACGGCTGCAGGGCAGGAGGACGGCTGCAGGGGAGGAGGAAGGCTGCAGGGGAGGAGGACGGCTGCAGGGGAGGAGGACGGCTGCAGGGGAGGAGGAAGGCTGCAGGGGAGGAGGACGGCTGCAGGGGAGGAGGAAGGCTGCAGGGCAGGAGGAAGGCTGCAGGGCAGGAGGAAGGCTGCAGGGCAGGAGGACGGCTGCAGGGGAGGAGGACGGCTGCAGGGCAGGAGGACGGCTGCAGGGGAGGAGGAAGCCATTCTTTCCAGCACAGCTCAAGCAAAACTCCAAACTCAGAATCAGAGTTGGAAAGGGGCAGAAACCAGGCGATCAATCAGAGGCCTATCTGCAGAGCAGCTGCACAGTCAGCCCACACCCACCCACCCGCCTACACGCCCACATGGGCAAAGTGACTGGCAGCCAGAGCATTTTCCCCCAGCCTAAAATCAAAGAAATGCTCTCTAAACAAACTGAACAATATGCCCAGGAATGACAGAGGTCCTAGCATGAATGTGTATACCACAGAATTAATTGCTTCTTCTTTAAGAAAGAGGTAGAGGGGCCAGCTTGACTATATCCTCCCTGCTCACACACTCCCAGCTGTGTATGTGCACCCACATACTGTGCACTCACAGTCAGCCTTACAATTTAGGGGAATATCCTTGGGAATACAACCCTATGCAACATAGCAGCTACCAAGATTCATCAATCCAGTCCTTTATAGTGCTTTTCACATTCAAAGCACAAGTTACATGATAATATAGTAAGAGTCATATAAATATTTCTGGAATCAGAAAATTATTGAAAGATAAAGGCTTCAAAGAACCTGTTGCCTTGTAGAAGACTTAGAGTCATCATTCTCCTGAAACTTTCTTTTGCAGTTTTCAAAACTTGTGACATTTGCATTTTACTACCTGCATCTTCTACAGTCTCAGAAATATTACTTTGTCCTCGTTTTCTTCCCCTTTTGTCTGATTCTTTTTCATTTTATTTTCTGGTTTCCCTTTTTTTCTTACATCAACTATAGAAATCCTCCAAAGCTACATATGGGTATTCCTGCTCGCGCTCTCTCTCTCTCTCTCTCTCTCATTCTTTAGCACTTTGTTTCATTTTTCCATTTTCCCGAGCTCCTCTCTAAAGCCCCACCACCTGCCATCCGTCTCACCATCTCACTGTGATACCATCTTCTCATAGTCACTTACATAAGACTTGCGATCACTTTTAATAAACTTCTCTCCTTCGTTTTCTATATCCAGCTGCCAATCTCTCAGGCCTCTCAACACATAATGGAAGTACCATATTATTTAAACGTGGCCTACCACAAAAATATTTGAGTGGCATATAGAAAGCACACATAATTATAAAGTTCACTATAGATTTTTAAAAATCGGAACTACAGAAAATACGTTAGAATACGAACATAACATCAAGAAAGAATAAAACACAGATATGTGGACTAGAAAATCATACTCAGTGGTTCTAGTTCAGCAAAAATTTGGTTTGGAACAATCAGGCAGAGTAAATAAAATGTAAGACATAGACTCCATAGTTGTTAATGTTCAAAATAGAAACATTGCTTCTGTGAGATGAGGAGGCGCTGAGGAGGCTCAGTAAGTAGTAATCCTCTTTCCTACCCAGGCTTTATTGCAACTGAAACATAAAAACTGAGTAAAGGAGTCAGCTAATGAAGCTAAAACAAGATAATCCCTGATAAAGCTGACTTAGAATGTGACCTACGTATGCACACAGGTGGGCGTAAACACTGAAGGCAGAATTAAGACTTTCTCAGTCTTCCCTGCCCAAGAGCTTCCAATGGGAGAAGGGCCTGACCCTTTACCACTAAGCTTCCAGAATGGCAGAGGGCAGCTGGGTTCATACTCTGTTTGAGGGCAGAATCACTTCCAAAAAGAAGAGGAGAGGCAGTGAATGAGCTATCCTTGCCCAGTCCTTCTTCCAAAATTACCAATCTCATTAACTCACTCCTACCCACGGGAGATACATGAGAGGCAAAGAGATATGAGGAGTGACGCGCTGCAGGACTATCCACATCGGAGAGAAGCTCCTTTTCCCCAACACAGAGGTCTCAAGAGATGTAGGAGATGAGGCTTTTGACGGCATCCCCGTAGTGAATGCAGGAACAAGCTGACAAAGATTGATTTGTGCATATTTCTTATTGAAAGTTGTGATTGCAATACAAAAGCCCAACTCAATGAAAGCGATTCTGACAGAGCCTTAATAATAAACGTAGAAGATGGTAACTTTCAAACAGAAAGCTTCATCGTGCCACACTCTGATAAATAGATCCTTCAGTAGCTTGTTTGTTTTTCCTGTAATAACAAGAATAGACCCCTCAGCTTAGAATGAATGTGTTTCAACCAACTCGTCCCATTATCAGAGTCCCGCTTTGTAAGGCTGCATCCCATCCCGGCTTCATGAACACAACAACCGCACGTGCCACCACTTACTTTGCTTCTACCTGGAATGCCCTTTTCTAAACTTTCCAATCTTCACCAGCTTTCAAAGCAGTTCTAAGACTGCCTTCTTCATGAAGCATTCCTTAATTACTCCAGACCACTGACTTGTCTTTTTACCTTTTTAAGAACTTAGTCTATGTCAAAAATTCTGCTTATATATTTGTGTTGGTGTTGTTCGTTCTTGTTTTACATGTATTATGTGTACTTAATTGGGCTGTAAACACTTTGGAAGATAGAATATTTTGAACTTGAACTTTTCTATATTAGCTTTATCTACCTCCGGACTGAGTATATGGTAGGTGATGATTAATAAATACTTCTCAAATGACAAATCAATCAGTCAAATTGCACGCACTTCAGAAAAGAGATACAAAATAGGTTTTAGAAGTCAAATGCTTCAAGGGTCCAAATTAGGTATGCTATCTTTCAAAATTGTCAGTGAGGCTACAAGAAAATTGAGCCTTTTAAAGTAGGTTTACATAGTATTTCACCATATATTAACATGTTGTTCCTATTCCCATATAAAATGATACATATGCCTGAAGAACTGAGAGATTACTCGTAACAAAATGACTGCAGCGAAGTGGCTAAGTATGTGAGTTTTGCTGTTAGATTTGTATTTGAATCCCAACTGTCCCCAGTTGGGCAATCTTTCCTTTAATTTTGAAATATTTAACCTCCCAGTAAATCTGAAAGAAAAACACAATTAGCACAGCAGCTCACTGCTGATATCATGTAGAGACACAGATACAGATGTTCACACACACACTGCCCTTTAAGCCATCTGAAAATAGGCTTCGGATCTCATGGCACTTGAACACATAACCATGTTATCTTGAACAAGTAATTCAGCCTCTCTAAGTATTGGTTTTCTCATATGTAAAAAACAGGGAGGTAAGTGATAATTATGCATTCTTCATAGACTTACTGTAAAAGTTACATTTTTAAAAATACTTACCGTGAAGCTATGATTCTTATTACCCTTATAAAATCTGTACTTTGCTATTAGAGTGCAGTACCCGTCACACTTGCTGTAATTGTTCATTACATTGCCTTAGGCTCCACGAAGGTTGTTGACTGGCGATAATTTACTCACCATCTTACCCACAGCAAAAACCATGCAGTGTGTCTGAGAGCCACAATTTAAAAGACAACACTTTAACCCCCACCTATAAGGGTCATTGCAATTTTCTTGTTCAATGGTTGAACACTAATCAATTTAAGGATTAACAGGTAATTTGTGCTTATTACAGAAAATGTTTCAAACAGACAAAAATGAAGAAAGTAAAGCTCAATCATCATCCTACCACCCACGAATAACAACTCCCAGTTAATAGCCCATTAATATTTTTGCATACCCTTTCAAACTTTATTAATATACAGGTGCTATAAGCACATCTACGTGGAAGCTTATTAACTGGGTCTTATCTTGTCCAATGCACAAATACAAATCACATAGCCCTTTCTTTGCCCCTCATGTGTCATAAAACCTGCAGCTTAATTGCTTCTCTTAGATTTGCAGACTATAAGCAAACTACAGGCAGAGGATGCCTGTCCTATTTGCCTGGGAATCCCTTGGGACATAGCACACAGTACTTATGCAACTGACATTGCCTAGTGAAAATTAGATCCACCAAAAAAAACTTTTTAAAGAACAGTTACAGAATGATGATTAGTATTTTGGAAAGACAACGTATTGCAAATTGTACTGTAATCCTTCCCATGAACTAAGATGTGGATATATTTTGAGAACTTGTTTTGGAAGAAAGAAGAAGTGCAAAATTTTGACCCCCAGGTTATGAGCTCTCCCTTTTTATACCAAAGCACCATTTTGTTGAGATTTTTAATGCACTTAAAAACAAAAAGTAGGCCTCTCAGAACACAAGCTTGTGCCACCCTGAAGCATAGCACAGAAGTAATAAGTATAACAGAAAAGTTAATTTCAGCCAAAAGAAGATTTTTTAATAGAGATGGGATCTCACTGTGTTCTCCAGGCTGGTCTCGAACTTCTGGCCTCAGGCTATCCTTCCACCTCAGCCTCCCAAAGTGCTAGGATTACAGGCATGAGGCACCACACCCAGCCCAAAAGAAGATTTATATATATATATATATATATATATATATATATATATATATATTTACAGCTTGTGGAGATGAGTATTTTATAGGGAATGGTGACATTGTAAACTTTCAACTATAATACATTTTCATAGTTTTACTGAAGTTGTCAATATGCCATTTAATTCAAGTTAAATTGATTCCTGGGAAAAGTTCACTACCTGTTTATTCAGCCCCATAATCCCTGGACCACTCTGAGGATGCTGTCCTTACCCAAGGTGGGCCTCATGGCTAATCTATACTGTTGACCTTTCCCAGATAGTTGGGTAGCCTGATGGCTTTGAAAGACACCTGTTTTTATTTCTCCATTTTGTAGAAATAGCCCAAGCCTTCATATGATCCTGTTTTATCCCATCATCTTCCTATTTCCACATGTTCTTTTTTCCTTCTTCTTGTTATCTATGATGTCATTTTATCTAATATGTACTTATCCTCATGTTAGGTCATTTGTGAGGTAACTGGCAACCAATTCTTTCTACATCTGCTTTTTGATGCACCCATCTCTTTTCAGATGAACAAAAAACTTGGCATATACAAAAGAATATGTATACATGTTATGAACTAAAATAATAAACAATTATTAAGTATCCTTTTATTTGAAAAAATCTGACTTTGTTCCAGATATAGCAGGTAGGAGTATAATTAACAGTTAATAAAATGGTGAGTTAAGAGGGAGAGAGATGTCATTTATCTAAAATGTACTCACTCAAAAAATGACTCACAGTAAGGTACGGCATGCTCAGCTTGCTTGTAAAGTCTGTGTGTGTGTGTGGCATATAACAGATTTCTGCTTCCAATAATATGCCTGCTTAGGAGGTTCAAGGGGATATCACTCCACAGAATAAAGTTTGGAAGCAACACACCATGTGAAATATTGCTGGTCACATAGAAATGGGAACATTTTCCAAGAACATACTCTCTTTAAAGAAAGTCACTTGGGCCAGAACAGACAACAAAAATCCAGGATGAGCAGAACCCATGAAGGGAAGCAGCGCTGTCTGGATACTGAGCCATTAGGCAGCCTTGGACCCACATGAGTCGCAGAACAGCCTCGATCTGACATGTAGCATTTAGGTAGTCCCATGTTGCCCGCGCTGCCCATAGGGGAAAAAAAAGAAATCTTCTACATGACAACTGTTCAAGTGTTCAGTTTAGGCACAAAGGACAGCCATCAATGAAGATTAAGCAAGAAACTCACAATATATGTCACCGGAAAGGCACTATTGACTGAGAAAGGGAGAGGGAACAACAGATCCAGGGGCTGGAGAGACTGCAATTGCAGCTGTAGAATATAGAATGACTGCCTACAAAACAAGTAAAATAGATGACTTTATAGTCAGAGATCACCTAGCAAAAGAAATTATTTGAAGTGAAAGATACATTTGAAAAAAAAACTCATAGAAAAGAAACATAAAATGTTGAAATAAAAATCTCAATCAATGGGCTAAACTGAAAATAAAGCACAGCTGAAGAGAGAACTGATGAACCAGTACATGCAGGCACACCCACATGAGCTAGAATGGAGCAGAGAGGGCAGGGAAATGCAAACTATGGAGCTCTTAAGACATATGGGAGCTCACATAATGAGGACTAAGATGATTCTAATTAAAATTCCAGGAGAAGGGGATAGAGAACAAATAAAAATGCTGTGCCTGATCTAGAAAATAATCTATTGAATTAATTACAGAAATAAAAGCCTTTGAGGCTAGGTGCAACGGCTCACGCTTATAATCCCAGCATTTGGGGAGGCCCAGGCAGGCAGATCACTTGAGGTGGGGAGTTTGAGACCAGCCTGTCCAAAATGGTGAGACCCCATCTCTACTAAAAATAAGAAAATTAGGCAGGCATGGTGGCACACTCCTGTAATCTCAGCTACTAGAAAGGCTGAGGTAGGAGAATCGTATGAACCCAGGAGGCAAAGGTTGCAGTGAGCTTTGATCATGCCACTGCACTCAAGCCTGGGCAACAGAGCCAGACTCCATCTCAAAAAATAATAATTATTAATTAATTAAATTTTTAAAAATCAGAGCCTTTGAAAAATCTGTCAATTTAAATATATAGTCACATGCTTTAAAGCTTTAAACATGCAATATTTCGGCTGAGGAGCATCTTACATTTTTTCAGAGATCATTCTCTGTGACTTGCAAAGCCAATTATAAAAATTACCTAATGGAGGCCGGGCGAAATGGCTCATGCCTGTAATCCCAGCACTCTGGGAGGCTCAGGCAGGTGGATCACATGGTGAAACTCTGCCCCTACTAAAAATATAAAAATTAGCCAGGCGTGGTAGTGCATGCCTGTAATCCCAGCTATCTGGGAGACTGAGGTAGGAGATGCTTGAACCCAGGAGGCAGAGGTTGCAGTGAGCCAAGATCACACAACTGCACTCCAGCCTGGGCAACAGAGCAAGACTCCATCTAAAAGAGGGAAAAAAAAGAAAGAAAAAAAATTATGTAATGAAATTCTAGTATTTTTTAGATTAAATAGGATTGGCATTCCCAAGAGCTGTTTTGGGTTTTTGTCAAAACCTACAAGGGGGACCTATCAATAGGTGGAGAAGAGGAAAGAGTGGTTTTAGATGGACATTAAAGACAAAGGGAAGTGTAAATGACATCAAAGCAGCTTTACCATTTTATGCAGCAGTTCCAGAAAGAAATCTGGCGAAACTTTGTCTTCTATGAAAAGTTTAAATTGACTAATTTGAAAATTGGAGGAGAAGATCCAAGATGGCCAATTAGGAGCAGCTCAGGATTGCAGCTCCCAGTGAAAGCACAGAGGGTGAGTGGACGCCGCATTTCCAGATGGATCTTCATTGCCCACAGACCAGGAGATTCCCAGGTGGAGGAGCCCCACAGGTCACCAGTGCAGCTGTTTTGGCCAGCACAGCTGTTTTGCCGGCGCCCTGGTGCAACGGTTCTCCCTACAAAATACACTAATCTGGGTGCCCTTTTAGCTGGCAATTGGAGCTCCAGGAATGCAGAGTCGCCCATTCATCAGATTAAAAAGGGGACTGAAACAGAGAGCCAGGCCAGGAGATTCCCAGGCAAAAAAGTGCCACGAATCTCAGCGCCGCTGTTTCAGCTGGCACAGTGGGTCACCACACAGGAAATCACACAGATCTCAGCACCTTTTCACCAGGTGACTGCAAGACCTGGGAGAGAGTCAACCATTCAACTAAAAAAAAAAAGGCTCTAAGGCAGAGAGCCAGGTGATCAAGCTTGGCTGGTCCCACCCCCACAAAAAAAAACGGAGGCACTTCACCACTACAGAGGTAGTCCACCATTGCTGAGGCAGCCCACTGTTGCCAAGGCAACCTGCCATTACAGAGAGTCCACCATTACAGAGGTGGGCCACCATTGCTGAGGCAGTTCTAACTACACCCATATGAACAGGACTGCAGGGAAGTTCACATGGCAGCTGGGCGGAGCCCACAACAGCTCAGCAAAGCCTCTGCAGGCAGACAGTGAATTGGCTGCCTCCTTGCTGGGCAGGGAAGCCCTGAAAAAAAAAGGCAGCAGCACAATGGACACTCAAATAAAGACCTAATTCCCCGGGACAGAACACCTGGGAAAAAAAGGGGGGGTTTATGAGTTCTGCTGCAGCAGACTTAAACGTACCTGCCCAGCAGCTCTGAATGAACAATGGAGCACACAGCTCAGCACTTGAGCTCCTATAAAGGACAGACAGTCTCTTCAAGCAGCTCCCTGACCCCCATATATCCAAAGAGTCACCTCATAAAGGAGAGATCAGACTGACATTTGGCAGGTATCCTTCCGGGACAAAGATGGCAGAAGAAAAAACTGGTAGCAACCCTTACTGTTCTGCAGCTGCTGCAGGTGATCCCCAGGCAAGCAGGGCCTGGAGTGGACCTCAGCAGTCCTACAGCAGAGGGGCCAGACTGTTAGAAGGAAAACTAAGAAACAGAAATAACTTCATTGTCAACAAACTGGACGTCCACTCAGAGACCCAATCTGAAAGTCAGCAACTACAAAGATGACAGGTGGACAAATCCACAGAGATGGGAAGAAACCAGCGCAAAAAGGAGGAAAACACTCGAAACCAGAACACCTCTCCTCCTACAAGGGATCACAACTCCTCACCAGCAAGGGAACAAAGCTGGATGGAGAATGAGTGTGATGAAATGACAGAATCAGTCTTCAGGAGGTGGGTAATAAAAAACTTCTGTGAGCTAAAAGAACACGTTCTAACCAAATGTAAAGAAACTAAGAACCTTGAAAAAGATTTGATGAAATGCTAATGAGAATGGACAACTTAGAGAGGAATATAAGTGAATTGATGTAGCTGATAAACACAACACGAGAACTTCATGAAGCATGCACAAGTTCCAACAGCCAAACTGGCCAAGCAGAAGAAAGGATATCAGAAGTCGAAGATCAACTCAATGAAATAAAATGAGAAGGCAAGATTAGAGAAAAAAGGGTAAAAAAGAATGAAGAAAGTCTCCAAGAAATATGGGACCATGTGAAAAGACCTAATCTACATTTGGTAGGTGTACCTGAATGTGACAAAGAGAATGAATCCAAGCTGGAAAATACTCTTCAGGATATCATTCAGGGAAACTTCCCCAACCTAGCAAGGCAGGCCAATATTCAAGTCCAGGAAATACAGAGAAGAACACCACAAACTTCTTCCTCGAGAAGAGCAACCCCAAGGTTGATATAATTGTCAGATTCACCAGGGTTGAAATGAAGGAGAAAATATGAAGGGCAGCCAGAGAGAAAGGTCAAGTTACCCACAAAGGGAAGCCCATCAGACTCACAGCCAATCTCTCCGCAGAAACCCTACAAGCAAGAAGAGAGTGGGGGCCAATATTCAACATCTTTAAAGAAAAGAACTTTCAACCCAGAATTTCATATCCAGTCAAACTAAGCTTCATGAGTGAAGGAAAAATAAAATCCTTTGCAAACAAGCAAGTACTCAGAGATTTTGTCACCACCAGGCCTGCTTTACAAGAGCTCCTGAAAGAGGCACTACACGTAGAAAAGAACAAGCAGTACCAGCCACTCCAAAAACATACCAGATGGTAAAGAGCTTCAACACAATGAAGAATCTACATCAATTAATGGGCAAAACAGCCAGCTAGCATTAAAATGGCAGTATCAAATTCACACATAACAATATTAACCCTAAATGTTAATGGGCTAAATGCCAAATCAAAAGACACAGATTGGCAAATTGGATAAAAAGCCAAAACCCATCGGTGTGCTGTATCCTGGAAACCCATCTCACATGCAAGGATACACAAAGGCTCAAAATAAAGGGATGAAAGAAGTTTTACCAAGCAAATGGAGAGCAAAAAAAAGCAGGAGTTGCAATTTTTGACTCTGATAAAATAGACTTTAAAGTAACAAAGATCAAAAGAGACGAAGAAGGACATTACATAATGGTAAAAGGATCCACGCAACAAGAAGAGCTAACGATCCTAAATATATATGCACCCAATACAGGAGCACCCAGATACATAAGGCAAATTCTTAATGACTTACAAAGAGACTTAGGCTCCCGCACAATAATAGTGGGAGACTTTAACACCCCATTGTCAATAATAGACAGATCAACCAGACGGAAAATTAACAAGGATATCCAGGACTTGAACTCAGACCTGGAACAAGCAAACCTAATAGATATTTACAGAACTCTCCACCCCAAACCCACAGAATATACATTCTCTTATTAATCTGGCTAGTGGTCTCTAGACAGACCACTAGCCAGATTAATAAAAAAGAGAAGAGAGAATATAACCAAATAGATGCAATAAAAAACGATAAAGGTGATATCACCACAGATTCCACAGAAATTCAAACCATCATCAGAGACTATTACAGACAACTCTATGCACATCAACTAGTAAACCTGGAAGAAACTGATAAATTCTAGGACACTTACCTCCTCCCAAGCCTAAACCAGGAAGACATCGAAACCCTAAATAGACCAATAATAAGGTCTGAAGTTGAGGCAGGAATTAAGAGCCTACCACCCAAAAAAAAGCCCAGGTCCAGATGGGTTCACAGCTGAATTCTACCAGACACACAAAGAGGAGCTGGTACCATTCCTTCTGAAACTATTCCAAATAATCCAAAAAGAGGGAATCCTTCCCAAATCATTTTATGAGACCAATATCATCCTGATACCAAAACCCAGCAGAGACTCAACAAGAAAAGAAAACTTCAGGCCAATATCCATGATGAACATAGATGCAAAAATCTTCAATAAAATACTGGCAAACTGATTGCAACAGCACATCAAAAAGCTTATTCACCATGATCAAGTAGGATTCATCCTGGCAATGCAAGGCTGGTTCAACACATGCATGTCTATAAACATAATTCACCACAAAAACAGAACCAAAAACAAAAACCACATGATTATCTCAATTGATGCAGAGAAGGCCTTTGACAAAATTCAACAGCCCTTTATGCTAAAAACCCTCAATAAACTTGGTATTGATGGAATATATCTCAAAGTAATAAAAGCTATTTACGACAAACCAACAGCCAATATCATACTTAATGGGCAAAAACTGGAGGCATTCCCTTTGAAATCTGGGACTAGACAAGGATGCCCTCTCTCACCACTCCTATTCAACATAGTACTGGAAGTTCTAGCCAGAGCAATCAGGCAAGAAAAAGAAATAAAGAGTATTCAATTAGAAAAGGAGGAAGTCAAATTGTCTCTATTTGCAGATGACATGATTGTATATCTAGAAGACCCCATCATCTCAGCCAAAAATCTCCTGAAACTGATAAGCAACTTCAGCAAAGTCTCAGGATATAAAAATCAATGTGCAAAAATCACAAGCATTCCTATACACCAATAACAGACTTAAAGAGAGCCAAATCAAGAATGAACTGCCATTCACAATTGCTACAAAGAAAATAAAATACCTGGGAATACAACTAACAAGGAATGTCAAGGACCTCTTCAAGGAGAACTACAAACCACTGCTCAATGAAATAAGAGAGGACACAAACAGATGGAGAAACATTCTATGTTCATGGTTAGGAAGAATCAATATAGTGAAAATGGCCATACTGCCCAAAGTAATTTACAGATTCAACGCTATCCCCACCAAGCTACCAATGCCCTTCTTCACAGAACTGGAGAAAAACACCTTAAACTTCATATGGAACCAAAAGAGAGCCCGCATAGCCAAGTCAATTCTAAGCAAAAAGAACACAGCAGGAGGCATCACACTACCGGACTTCAAACTATACTATAAGGCTACAGAAATCAAAACAGCATGGTACTGGTACCAAAACAGAGATATAGACCAATGGAACACAACAGAGGCCTCAGAGGCAACAGAACATATCTACAACCATCTGATTTTTGACAAACCTGATGAAAACAAGCAATGGGGAAAGGATTCCCTGTTTAATAAATGGTGTTGGGAAAACTGGCTAGCCATGTGCAGAAAGCAGAAACTGGACCCCTTCCTGATAGCTTACACTAAAATTAACTCCAGATGGATTAAAGACTTAAGCATAAGACCTAACACCATAAAAACCCTGGAAGAAAATCCATTCAAAACCATTCAGGACATAGGCGTATGCAAGGACTTCAAGACCAAAACACCAAAAGCATTGGCAACAAAGCCAAAATAGACAAATAGGACCTAAACAAACTCCACAGCTTCGCGCACAGCAAAAGAAACAGTCATTAGAGTAAATCAGCAACCAACAGAATGGGAAAAAATTTTTGCAGTTTACCCATCTGACAAAGGGCTGATAACCAGAATTTACGAAGAACTCAAACAGATTTACAAGAAAAAAACAAACAAGCCCATTCAAAAGTGGGCAAAGGATATGAACAGACACTTTACAAAAGAAGACATACATGAGGGCAACAAACACATGAAAACATGCTCATCATCACTGGTCATTAGAGAGATGCAAATCAAAACCACATTGAGATACCATCTCACGCCAGTTAGAATGACAATCATTACAAAATCTGGAGACAACAGATGCTGGAGAAGATGTGGAGAAATAGGAACACTTTTACACTGTTGGTGGAAGTGTAAATTAGTTCAACCATTGTGAAAGACAGTGTGGCAATTCCTCAAGGACCTAGAAATAGAAATTCCATTTGACCCAGCAATCCCATTACTGGGTATATATCCAAAGGACTATAAATTGTTCTACTGTAAGGACACATGCACACGAATGTTCATTGCAGCACTGTTTACAATAGCAAAGACCTGAAATCAACCCAAATGCCCATTGATGATAGACTGGACTGGGAAAATGTGGCACATATACACCATGGAATATTATGCAGCCATCAAAAACGATGAGTTTGTGTCCTTTGTAGGGACATGGATGAACCTGGAGAACATCATTCTTAGCAAACTGACACAACAACAGAAAATGAAATACCACATGTTCTTACTCATAGGCAGGTGTTGAACAATTAGAATACATGGACACAAGGAGGGGAGCACTACACACTGGGGTCTGTTGTGGGGAATAGGGGAGGGACAGCATGGGGAGTTGGGGACAGGTGGGGAGTTGGGGAGAGATAGCATGGGGAGAAATGCCAGATATAGGTGAAGGGGAGGAAGGCAGCAAATCACACTGCCACTTGTGTACCTATGCAACTATCTTGCATGTTCTTCACATGTACACCAAAACCTAAAATGCAATTAAAAAAAAGAAAAAAAGAAAAAGAATTGGAGCATTTCACAAATCTTTAAATTAAAATCTGACAGAATAATTCAGCATGATTTTGTAGATTTTAAAAATCCCACATTTTTGTTACTCTTCACTAATCCTGTGAATGTTTACATTATATGATGTAGAATATTAAATTTGTGTTTAATATGCACAGGTATAACTCATCTCAATTAATCTTCCCCAACAGCCAATGACATAGATGCTGTTACTTCCCAGCTATTTTTATAAATGAGACCAAAACTGAATGAGGTTAAGTATCTTTCCAGAAATTGCAAAGTTAGCGAAAAGAACATTGCCTGTTAATATTTTGAATTGTGTGGGGTTTTTTAATAGTTATTGTGACAATACTGTTCTTATGTGAAAATTCAAAGCCAATCATTTGATGAAGTCGCTTGATAAAATCAAATGAAAATTTCTAGTTTCTAGATAACTTCCTCCCAACAAGCCTTTCCCCAAAGTTCTTGAACGATTAAAATTAGCTTCCCTGCATGTTGCCACCTTCGTGTTCCTCAAATCTCACTCTGATGAGCCTCTAATGAAATGAAAGAATGGAAAGGTGAGGCAGAAGCCAGGAGGAGGGGCAGCAGCTCTGGGATTCTCTCAAAATAACTCATCAATAACCAACCTACCTCTCATTAGCAGATAGGATATCAATCCCTATTGACTTTGCATTTGCAGAAAATTCTGAAGTGAGATTAAGGCTCTGTTGATGTGGAAGCAAATAAAATATGATTCTAAGACTCTCCGGCTTGTGACAGATACTTTGCATGTGGTCCAGCGTGCATCAGGCAATAGATTGCTATCTGAAATTGGGCAATAAATTGTTTCAAAAGAGATGAGTTTACTTTGAATTGTCAGGCACATCACTAGCCAAAATAGCTGGTTTCAATGAACGGAATTTGATGCGGGATCATCTCCATTCATTTTCATCTATGTTTCAAAGGTTACAGTCCCACTAAATAATATATCTCACAGCAAACACCAATGTTAATGTGATCGTTTCCTTCTGGGGTGACCTGATCCAAGTACGAGACCAAAAAAACACCCATCGAGCACTAAAAATAAATCCAGCATGAGGCAGAGTGCTTTCCTTTCATCTTCCACATTGGGATATTATTACAATTTTAATGATCTGCCTGGAATTTTTCATACACTCGGCTTCTTTTGAAGGAAAGACAGGAGACCTATTGAAACACACCGATCTCCTTGAAATGTCTATAGCTACAGAGCAGTGGGAATATATGCTTTGCTGTAAAGAAAGGAGAAAAAGAGTGAAGCAATCATAAATGTATCACTTTGATCTGTTATAATATACTGCTTTTCCTTCAGAGAGAACAGGTATTTGTGTTCTAATATTGTATTTTCAGTCACTACATTATTCTTTTAAGGTATTGAGAGTATCAAGAATTTCCACCAAAAAAAATTTCTGAGTATTATTTATGCTTTAGAACTTCGTGTGCAATCCAAAGCAATCATTTGATTTCCTTCTAACTGGCCAAGCTGCTGTCACTTCTTCCTAAAGGGAAATTCAACAATTTTTTTTTTTATTGAAAAGTCATTTAAAACATTCGGAAGTCTTACATACTTATTTAAAATACAAGTTTTAGCAAAAAGCAGTTGGAAATGCTAGGACTTAAGGCAGGGATGATGAAGAAGAAACTAACTTTTGAGCAGTTACTATAAACAAGGTGTCATGTTGGGTGCCTTCAAATGTTATCACATTTGAACTTCCCAGTAAGCCCTTACTCTCAGCTGTGTGGAAAGAAAACATCCCAAACATCAACATCCAATAAGATCACTTGTCTGACAATCCATCAATTACTCAAATTTATGAGACGTTAACTTTGTTCAACATTGGGATGATGATTTCTTTTTAAGTCATTTTTCCCAGAGATTCTTACTGTCCTCTTTCCAGTGATTAGTAAAACAAATCATTATCTTATCAATAAGATCATATAATTTCTTTTAACTTATTATTTTATTATACTTTAAGTTCTGGGATACACGTGCAGAATGTGCAGGTTACATAGGTATACATGTGCCATGGTGGTTTGCTGCACCCATCAAGCCATCACCCAGGTTTTAAGCTCCACATGCATCAGATATTTATCCTAATGTTCTTCCTCCCCTTGCCCCCCACCCCTCAAAAGGCCCCAGTGTGTGATGCTCCCCTCCCTGTGTCCATGTGTTCTCACTGTTCAACTCTCACCTATGAGTGAGAACATGCAGTGTTTGATTTCCCATTTTTGTGTCAGTTTGCCAAGAATGATGGTTTCCAGCTTCATCCATGTCCCTGCAAAGGACATGAACTCATTCTTTTTTGTGGCTGCATAGTATTCCATAGAGTATATGTGCCACATTTTCTTTATCCAGTCTGTCACTGATGGGTATATGGGTTGGTTCCAAGTCTTTGCTCTTGTAAATAGTGCTGCAATAAACATATGTGTGCATGTGTCTTCATAGTAGAACGATTTATAATCCTTTGGGTATATACCTAGTAATGGGCTTGCTGGGTCAAATGGTATTTCTGAGGAATCACTACACTGTCCCTCACAATGGTTGAACTAATTTACACTCCCACCACCAGCGTAAAAGCATTCCTATTTCTCCACATCCTCTCCAGCATCTGTTGTTTCCTGACATTTTAATGATCGCCATTCTAACTGATATGAGACAGTATCACACAATCTCTTGATAACAATTATTTTTTAAGATGGAGTCACTCTGTTGTCCAGGTTGGAGAGCAGTGGCACAATCTGGGCTCACTGTGGCTTCTGCGTCCTGAGTTCAAACCATTCTCATCCTCAGCCTCCCGAGTAGCTGGGGTTACAGGATCCTGCCACCACACCTGGCTAATTTGTGTGTGTGTGTGTGTGTGTATTTTTAGTAGAGACCAGGCTTCACCATGTTGGTCAGGCTGGTCTCAAACTTCTAACCTCAAGTGATTCACCCACCTCAGCCTTCCAAAGTGCTGGGATTACAGGCACGAGCCACCTCAACTGACCCAGACAATAAAAATTTTTAATACAATTTACTTTCTTTTTAAAGACATTCTTTCTGGAATGTTGGGCTTCATGCTACAATTTGGATCATCCCAGGATTTTATCATATTACTAGACAAGTTTTAATATTTCTTGGATTCCATACCTTCTTTTCTCATAGATTCATTTTTATTTCTTTTGATATCTCTCCTCAAATAACTTTTTCATAAAGGATAAATTGGGGACAATTTTTGTTTCTAGAAATGTTTTCTTGGTCTGGAGTAGAATTCTAGGATCAAATCTTTCCCTTTATAACTTAAAGTGATTAAACTATTATCTTTCATATCAAGTGATGGTGATGAGAAGTCTAAACCCAATAGAATTCCTTTTCCTTTATAAGAAGCTTTCATTTGAATAACTTTCTATTCTTTGTGTTCATCGTCGACTGAAATTCATCAGGGATATAGTGGGTGTAAGGTGTTAAAAACTGTTATCCAATATGGTACTTTATAGTTATTTTCAATCTTATCATCTATGTTTTGTCCCTTCTGAGAAAAAATATTCTTTTATTTTTTAATCTCTTTTTTCTCAACTCATACTTTTTTTTTTTTTTTTTTTTTGAGACAGAGTTTTGCTCGTTACCCAGGCCGGAGTGCAATGGCGTGATCTCGGCTCACCGCAACCTCCGCCTCCTGGGTTCAGGCAATTCTCCTGCCTCAGCCTCCTGAGTAGCTGGGATTGTAGGCACGCACCACCATGCCCAGCTAATTTTTTGTATTTTTAGTAGAGACGGGGTTTCACCATGTTGACCAGGATAGTCTCGATATCTTGACCTCGTGATCCACCTGCCTCAGCCTCCCAAAGAACTCGTACTTTTTCATACTCCTTTTAAATGTGGGCAGAAGCTCACAGATGGATTCTCCGTTTGTTTTAATTCATCTTTATTTCAGCAATTATCTGTAATTCCCAGGAACTTCTGCTTGTTCTCCAACAGCTCCCTTCCTAAGGTGCTCTATTCTTAGTTTCAGTGTCTGGAGTTTTTGAGAAAGGAAGCAGATTAAAGTGGATTGAGAAGGATGCCGATAGTGACAAGATTGAGCCTACTAATACGGATCTTTTATTTATGCAGTTTTTCTGTGAACAATGGTAGAAAAATTAAATGGTAGCTAGAAATTGTAAGAGTCAAGTTAATTTATTTTGATTTTTTTCACCCAACAGAAAAGTTGGAGTTTCCCTCTTGTTGTCCAGGCTGGAGTGTAATGGTGTGATCTCTGCTCAATACAACTTCCACCTCCCAGGTTCAAGCAATTCTCCTGCCTCAGCCTCCCGTAGCTGGGATTACAGGCATGTGCCACCACGCTCAGCTAATTTTGTATAGTGAAGACAGGGTTTCCATGTTGGTCAGGCCATGTTCTGTTTTTTGACCTGGGTAGTGGTTTCATGGATATTTAAACATAATAGTTATTAAACTCTACCTATATGCATTTCCTGTATGTATAATACTTTAAACAATTTTTTAAAAGAAAAAATCAATGGTATTGATTAGAAAAGCACTTTTGGTATAGAGTGACATAAGACACCGTGAGGCTTCCACCTACCTGTTCTGTCTATTGAAGAACAGCCACTGAAAGAAACAACCCAGGCAGTGAGCTGCCCTGTGGCTGTGTGCAGCTGCAACAGACATAACCTCAAACACAGAGATAATAGAATGTAGTAAAACCATCAAGAGGGGATAAGCTTTGGGTATTTATCACCTCTTTTTTAAAAAATAAGTTAATTACAAGTTCATGTAATTTAATTTTTAATTATGGCAATGTTTTATAACCAGCTCACAAAACTCCTGAAAAGTTCACAAGTGACTGGTAAGCTAGTGCGAGCCAGCTTCAGCACCCTCTAGCTATGACTCTCAACAAGGGCCTTAATCAGGGTGAGATGAATGTAAGCAAAGCACAGTCTGCTCTGGGACACTAAGTACATAAAGGGCACGAGTGACTTTTTTATGCATTCAGCAGTTGCACAGCACTTAAGAAGGCATGCTGGTCTAAGCACTATACAAACGTTCACTCTAATATACACGGCGTTGCCTGAACCAGAGGCACGCAGTGGAACTAACCACTCAAGGCCACTGAAGGCGGATGGTGTCTCAGGTTTAACAGGAAGTGGGTCAGCCAGGCACAGTAGCTCCTGTCTGTAATTCAACACTTTGGGAGGTTGAGACGGGAGGATCACCGGAGGTCAGCCTGGGGAACACAGTAAAACCTTGTCTTTACAGAAAAGAAAAGAAAAAACAATGGGTCAAGACTTACATCCTGACACTTATACTGTCCTGGTGCGATGAAAATTAGTACAACTTCTATGGAAACCAGTAAGATGACTTAAAGAACTAAAAGTAGAACTACCACTCAGTCCGGCAATCCCTCTACTGGATCCACCCAAAGGAAACAAAAACATTACATGAAAAAGGCACATGCACACCTATGTTTATAACACACAAATTCCAATTGCAAAGACACGGAGCCAACCTAAGTATCCATCAGTCAATGAGTGAAAAAAGAAATTGTGGTATATACACACCATAGAATACTATTCAGCCATGAAAAAGAATGGAATAGTGTCTTTACAGCAACTTAGGTGGAGCTGGAGGCCATTATTCTAAGTGAAGTAACTCAGGAATGGAAAACCAAATACCGCATGTTCTCACTTATAAGTGGGAGTTAAACTATGAGAACACAGACACATACAGAGTGGTACAATGGACACTGGAGACTCAGAATGGGGAGGGTGAGAGGGGGATAAGGGATAAAAAAACTACATGTTGGGTACATGTACACAACTTGGGTGACAGGTGCACTAAAATCTGAGAATTTACCACGATAGCATTCATCCAAGTAACCAAAACCCACTTGTGCCCCAAAAGGTATTGAAATTAAAAAATTAAAGATTTACATCCTGGCCAAGGGCAGAAAAAGTTTAGCACTGTGGTCAGAAATGGCTGTGACTGGGATTCACTCCCAAGCACGGCCCCCAGTAAAGCACACACAAGAGTTAATTAAAGGATCCAGTCGGGCATAGGAAGAAAAAGGGGTCACCTAGAAGGAATTTTAAAAAGTAAACCAAGGAGAATGGAGGAGTAATTAATTGTCTTTATGAAAGGCTAAGAACACTGAGACAATTAAATTTGAGGACTAAAGGGTAATTAAGGACAAATAGGGCCATCTGAATTGCTTTGGAGACCAATTAATGGCCTTAAAGCCACATGAAACTTTGTGTTTTAGGTTGTGTATGAAACTCTAAACATCAAGGAAAAAACTGCCACTACTGTTATTAAAAATATGTCTTTTAAATGACCCGATACTATAATATGATATAGACACAATACGAGTTTCATGCAGAAATGAATAAATGGTGTAAACAGCTGTAAGTTCTATTCAATGTAATCAATAGAATATAAAATTTTACAATAATTAAAAAGTTTTTAAGTGATTTTATGGCTTCCTGCACCTACCAGGCACTAGAATTCTAGACCTAGGTGATGATGATGATTTCTTTTTAAACAGAAAGGAATAAATACCAGGAATACAATGTAAGAAGCTACAGATTGTGAGAACACAGGTGTCAGATGGTAGGTTTTGGTCAAATTCTAGAAGCTATTGCCACATTGTATACTGAGCTAAGCAGTATTTTACTGGAATATCACACTAACTTAGAATGAGAAATCCATAGGAGATACTTTATCTTTCTATTCCAACCTTAAATTCACTTACAGATTTAACTAAACTTCCTTAAATTTTCCATTATTGTTATATATACATAGAGTAGTTGAATGACATATATATTAAATTATATTCATTTTATTTGTATTTGTGATTCCTCAAGGGCCCATTTTGAGTTTAATATTATATAAGACAGAAGAGAAGACCTAGTCCATGCCCTGGAGCTTTAGTAATCTCAGCGTGATAGACAGAACTGTAATGGTCCAACTAATAAAATTCAGGGATGATTGAATTACTACCATGGCCCTAGTTTGCTCTAGGAACTCTTCCAATTATATACAGAGCCATGGGACTAAGGGAAAACTGCAGTTTGAAAAGATGGATGCTTAATGCTTTTACCACCACCTTCCTTTAAATCCCTCCTGGGGAACTAGGGGAGGAGAATGCAGAAAGGCAAAGTTACCCACTGTTTGGGCAGCAGGAGGTGGCATTTTTGCTTTCCACAATAACCCTACCACATATGTCTACAGTAGTACACTAATGCAGACAGGAATTGAAGCTCAGGGAGCTTTCCTTTAGTCTGTCTCAAAATTAAAGCTCTAAGTAGTAGCAATGTTGTTGTTCAGATAAGATCTAGCATCGGCCTGGCGCTGTGGCTCATGCCTGTAATCCCAGCACTTTGGGAGGCCGAGGCGGGTGGATCACGAGGTCAAGAGATCGAGACCATCCTGGTCAACATGTTGAAACCCCGTCTCTACTAAAAATACAAAAAATTAGCTGGGCATGGTGGCGCGCCCTGTCTGCAGTCCCAGCTACTCGGAAGGCTGAAGCAGGAGAATTGCTTGAACCCGGGAGGCAGAGGTTGCTGTGAGCCAAGATTGCACCACTGCACCCCAGCATGGCGCCTGGCGACAGAGCGAGACTCTGTCTCAAAAGAAAAAGGAAAAAAAAAAAAGATCTAGCATCAAGGTATTACCCCGGTTGGAAGCCCAAGAAGGGTCCATCAAAACTCACACAATGCCTCATGGTGATGGAGAGAGGAGACGCACTCAACACTCTCCTAACCTGTTAGCACTCATTTCTACAAACAAAAACGAAAGGGCTGACACCTGTTCTTACAACATCAAAACCTATCCATAACTATTCCATCTTACTTTCCTGAAACACCAAAAAAGTCATAGCCTCCAAGAAAAATTTTTAGCCACAAAAAAACTTTTCATCAGCGAAACAGTTCCCAGAAGACGTCTCCCTTACGTCTTTCCCACGTTATTATTTTATAACCCTGTGAGCTGACCTGACGTGGCACTTCTCATGACGCCCAATCTCACATGGTCTCCACGTCCTACCACCCTCTTGTCCTTCTCAAAATAATAATGAGCTGAGAGATGATCCGGTGAGTAACTGCTGTTCGGAAGCCCCTCCCACTTTTTGGAATTCCAGTCTCCTGGAATGACCTCAAGTTGCATCATCATCCCTCTCCTTTCTCGTAGCATGCATGCTGAGAAAGCAAAGAACCAGGGTAAAGGCAGGGGTCTGAGTTTGGGGAAGGAAAGTATCAGCTCAGCTGCTCTTGCTTCCTTTTTCTGCCATGGTAGAGCTAAGAGAGGCAGAGAAGGGGACAACAGAGGTGGATTTTTAAAGCCTGCCCAGTCACATCCCCCAGGAAGTGGCTAGAGCCTTCAAGCTCTGCTTTCATTGCTGGGAATGTGTTAAACAGTCATCAACTGTCCAATCTCCGCTTTACCCCAACCCCCAGTGAAGGAAGGAAATAATACTTTTTACTTTAAACAAAATATTAATTTAGAGTTGAAATAATTTTGCATACAGCCTCTCGGTTAAGTGCAGTTTCCTGCAGTAGTTTTTGAGTTTAGAACCTCTAACCTCTGTGCTATCTTTATCACGTCAGCTTTCTAGAATTTAACTTTTTTTTTCCTTTGGGAAAGTTGGAAAACTAATGAATAAAATTACAGGTTGCTATCTATCTCAGAAGACTGCAAATAAACCATGGTAGAAGGAAGTCCATAATTTTTTGAGCTAAAAATAATTATACCAACTGTATTGGGTGTAACACATTTTTGTGTTACATCTCTCAGATCTGGAGAACTATTATGATATTTATAACCGTTCTTTTCAATTCACTGATGGACTCATGAGCATGGCAGGCCTAAGGAACCTCATGAATAAAGGATTATTATTTTTAAAAAAAAAAAAAAACTCATTTCTGCACCATGGCTTAAGATCACATGCAGTGACATATGAATCAGTGCTGAAATTTTAAACCTTTAATTGACTTTTGATGGGTCTGTACACTGAATATTAAACGCTAGGACTTATTTCCATTATATTTGCAAACGAATTTTGCATTCTGTTTTGTTCAGTAACTCTTTTTGTTTTTGAATTTGTTTTCAGCTATCTGACTTTATTGCACTGTTTTAGACCAATCTACCACATCCCCCGAATCTGCTGTTTCACTCTGTCGTCTTGCTGTGTGCTGACAGGGTTCTGCATACACCATACATTTTCAATTATCTGGGGTAGTACACGATCAGAAGGGCACAGAGAAGCAAAGCCCATGGATAATCGTAAAATCTCTTTGTAACCAGTACTTTATTTTCAAGATTTTTCTCCACCATTTCAGAAAATTTGCTAAGAAAATCTGTTGGACTTCCAATTTCTCCTCCTGACCATGCTAACCCATTGGCAAAATTGGTAAGAATAGTAAGCAGTAAATGATTAGATGACGATAACAGAGACTTATAATTGATACACAAACCTGCTCTCCAATGCAGGAATGAGAGCTGGCTTAATCTAATATGCCCTTTTTCTTATTTTTTTACAGTCTCTGGAGGAGGAGGGAAATCAACTTGACCCTGAATTGTGCTTTTTGCCAGGTACATGTTGGCCTGATTGGGGTCCAGGGAGAGGGCAGCAAGGTGACTTTGGTACTGTGGAGTAGTGTTACTTCCCTGGACGTCAGGCACTGGCAGTCACAGCCAGTTTACCTGATTCAGTTTGGGTAGGCAGCCAATACCTTGGTGTACTATTCATAATGTTCTATCAGGTATCAATGAGAGCAGCCTGTGTAGAGAAAAGGAAAGGAACTGGACATCACAAGAACGCTGACAGAACCTGAATCTGTGTATGCATGAGATCAAGGGCAAATCGGAGCAGATAAAAACCAGGAAAATATCATCATGCTTAATGTAGTCTATGGGCAACTTTCTGACTAGACTTCCTAGAGACAGAGGGATTATAGACATGTTTGGGATCCCTTTTTGGTTTGGGTTTTGTTTGTTTGTTTTTTTTTTTTGAGACAGAGTCTTGCTCTGTCACCAGGATTCAATGCAGTGGCACAATCTCAGCTCACTGCAACCTCCAACTCCCTGGTTCAAGCAATTCTCCTGCCTCAGCCTTAGCAGGGACTATAGGCACATGACACCACACCCAGCTAATTTTTGGACTTTTAGTAAAGTCGGGGTTTCACCATGTTGACCAGGATGGTATCAATCTCCTGACCTCACGATCCACCCACTTTGGCCTCCCAAAGTGCTGGAATTACAGGCATGAGCCACCGCACCCAGCATGGGTTCCCTTTTTTTTTTTTTTTTTTTTTTTTTTTTTTGAGACGGAGTTTCGCTCTTGTTACCCAGGCTGGAGTGCAATGGCGCGATCTTGGCTCACCGCAACCTCCGCCTCCTGGGTTCAGGCAATTCTCCTGCCTCAGCCTCCTGAGTAGCTGGGATTACAGGCACGCGCCACCATGCCCAGCTAATTTTTTGTATTTTTAGTAGAGACGGGGTTTCACCATGTTGACCAGGATGGTCTCGATCTCTTGACCTCGTGATCCACCCGCCTCGGCCTCCCAAAGTGCTGGGATTACAGGCGTGAGCCACCCCGCCCGGCCGGGTTCCCTATTTTTATTTTAAAGATACAGTTGTTGTGTATGTGTGTGTTTGATTTTTTTTTTTTTTAATCTTGCGGCTGAACATGTTTCCTCTTTCCCCACCTGTAGGATCTCTTATTTTTTCCATGTTCTCAGATAATCTGTCTTGGTTTATGTAACAGAAGTCTGGTGGAGTATTATACTTTCTCTGATAAAACACTGGGATGATCTGTCCATATTGAATCAACACAGAGTTGTAAAATACTCAAACAATAGTCTCAGAAACACCAAAAATTGCTCAGAAAAGTCTCTAGTAAGTCTGTTTTCTAAACCACAAGAGAATGCATTCATATAAAATGATATAACCAAAAAGAAATGCATTCCCTTCCTCACCTTGCCAACTATTCCCCCTCTCCCTGCGGGGCAGCGTATACATTTTATATTTAGTGAAAGAGAGTCGGGATAGTAATGGCTGCGTGCCACCCTGAAATGCTGCCTAGAAGCCTGGCAGAGTTGGGAATTTACTTGTTCTGCTTTGTAGACACAGTTCGTTCCTGTCAGAAGTAGTCAAAACCACATTCAGTGATCTTTAAGAATTTAGGAAAAAAGGAAAGGGCTGTGAAACTGGAGACAGGAAACAAAAAACATTTTTTCCGAATGCAAGAGTAAGCCGGCTGCTGCAAAATGCAGACTGGCCAGTGTACCTGCGAGGACCGCTTTAGCCATCGAGAGCAGAAAGCAGCTCGGGCTTCTCCAACAGGGGAAATTCATTGTCAAGCAGACCTGAAACTACATTCCAATCTAAACATGTTCAAATCTCAGTTTTGCAGCTACCTAACTCTATGACTTCCGGGCTGTTACTTAGCTTCTCTAAGACTAAAGAATGAAGCTCATGGTGACGCCCACCGCCTGGGTTTGTTGTGCAGGTTAAATGAGATGATGCCTGTAAAGTGCCTAGCACAGGACCTGATGTGTTTTAAACGGCAACCGTCATCATTGCTATGAAAAGACCCGTGGGGGTCATGAATGTTGTATGTAAATGTATGAAGAATGGTCGTGGCTGGGCGCGGTGGCTCAAGCCTGTAATCCCAGCACTTTGGGAGGCCGAGGCGGGTGGATCACGAGGTCAAGAGATCGAGACCATCCTGGTCAACATGGTGAAACCCCGTCTCTACTAAAGATACAAAAAATTAGCTGGGCCTGGTGGTGCGTGCCTGTAATCCCAGCTACTCAGGAGGCTGAGGCAGGAGAATTGCCTGAACCCAGGAGGCGGAGGTTGCGGTGAGCCGAGATCGCGCCATTGCACTCCAGCCTGGGTAACAAGAGCAAAACTCCGTCTCAAAAAAAAAAGAAGAAGAAGAATGGTCGCATGGAAGAAAGATTTGTTCCGAATGGTCTTTATGGGTAGAACTCAGAAGAAAGCGTTTTCAGCATAGTCTGTAGAAAATCGAAGAACAATCTTGGCCACACAAGATGAGAATGATTTGTCTCAGAAGATGGGAAGCTTCTGCCTATCCCTAGGGCAAGATAAATATCAGCCAGCTGACTTGGTGGGATGTAAAATTTCTCCAGCATTTGAACTCCAGCAGTCCAAAGATATCTGGACTACTAGACACTTATTAGGATTCTTTCAAACCTATGAGCTCCTATGATTCTATTATTTCTTTCTCTGCAATCTGCAGTTGAAATGAGAAGTTAAGCTTTAGGAATGGCAGAAAGAAGAATTAAAGCAGACTATTGCTCTATACTTATGGAATGGCCACTGCTTCTCCAGAAAAGATGTGACCATCATTACTATAAATGAGAATAATTTTCAGTCCCCCAGAAGGTGGGCCAAGACAGACTATTAGGGAATTTCAATATAAGCCCCTTTTGGCTCCTCTTTAAGGACAATATCTGCATATATGCCTCTAATATAACAAGAATCCATATTCGTTCACTTCCTGATTTATGCTAGAAAAAATTGTTAGGCACCAATATGTACCAGGAGCTAGGGATATAACAATTAACACAATGGGTATAACTCCTGTATCCATGGAACTCACGTTATTCATTTTGCAGTTTGTGAAACTGTATTTATTATTTCTAGTAATTATCTCTACTATATCTAAGTGACTGCTTTATAACAGAGTTTCAAAACAACCCCTTCTGTCCCTCCTGATATTTAGTCTGCTATTATATGCAAAATGGGTACTCAGGCCACACTGAATAGAAAATGTGCTCATTGAGTTGCCTCAAGCATATATTCCAAGAATATTAGTGTGTTATTAGAGCCACTTATTATTCCATGTAACTGCAGACTATTACTAAATTATGCCATTGTTTTAAAAAAAATTCTCACTACTGACTCTGGCTCTTTATTCATGGCACAGTTGCACAGTTTTATTTAGAATTAACTAGAAAGTTTATGGCTAACCCACTCTGTGGAACTATACCCAAAACTATCTGAAACACATATGTATGCTGGAACTGGGAGAGCAAAACTGGAAAGGGTTATGTAATAGCCCCTGCCTAGAATCCGATTCTAAATAGTACCTCATCTTGGTGATCAAGGATACAGAATCTTAGAACAGCAAGACTTTTTCAGTTCAGACCTATAGCAACAAAAAAAAATCTTCACGCATCTGCTCATCCTAGGTCCCAGCTGTTTGTATAACAGTATACACTCTAGCTTTATCTTGAACTATTCAAAGCCCAGAGAAAAGCTAGAAATTTTCAATGTGTAAACCATTATTTTTCCTGCTTCTATTAGTAAAAAAGAAAATATTCTGGTTACCAAGAAATCTAAAGAGTAAAGAATTATTTTTTTTTAATCCAGTAGTCATCACCAATGGGGTCAACCATCTGTGAACCTGCCATTGTTGCTAATGACCACCGCTCTGTTTCAGGATTGTAGTGGAAGTAAGGCAGCTGGGCCTGCATCCTCGTCACGAAACCATTTCCTCTCCGATAGTGGATCTTGGACCAGAGAGAAAACATTTCAATGCCATCGCATGACTTAGTCTCAAAGACCAAAGGTGTGCTTTCTGTAGCACATACAACGGACAGTGGCTCTCCTATGCCAGAGGAAGAGCCTTGGAAGGCACGGGGTAGTGACATTTAGCTTGCCACCCCACCACTTGGAGCAGAGGAGTCCCTCTATCCCTTAAGCACAGTAGATGAAGTCTATTACTGCACAGTGTTTTAAACTGCCCTGGGGTACTTGCTAAACACACAAATTCTCAAGCTCCATCTAAACCATTGCATCAGAATCTCCAAGTGAGGGGTCTGGAAAGAAAAATATTTAATAAGTGCCCCTGGTGATTCCTATCTTCAAGGAGGCTGGGGAAACAGCACAGAAGATTTCCAAGCCCTTGTTCATCATTCTCCGTTGAACCTCCTGGGCTCTAATCAATATGGAGGCAGCCCTCTCACTGGCCTGAGCAGAACCTTGTCATCCAGCTTCCAGAGGTACCAAAAACCCTTCATCTTAGCCTTCACTTTCAACAGTGCAACCTACATGTCACCAAATGTCTATGATAGAAGCCAAATTATATAATTAAGGAGTATGAAGAAACAATAGTTCATAGAGTTGTTTCCATTAAGTCAGTGTTTTGGGAGTAAAAAGTCAAAACAAATGCTTTAGTTGCCATAATATCTGAAAACCCCTTTCAATATACCACTCTTCTAAAAAAATATTCTGCATTAAATTATAAATCTAATAGAAACACAAGCATGTAAAACCCCCATCTAAGATTAAACCTACGTGTTAACTTATTTTCCATGTCTGGTGATAATTTTACTTTTCAAATCATACCCTACTTGGAGTTCATGATTATTTCAAAAATTTCCTGATGAACAGATAATATTTATAATGTTATATAAGATGAATTAATTTTATTTGTATCTTAAATGAAAGTTAATCAAAATTAATTTATCAGAAAGCAAAGGAGTTATTAAAAGTTAGCTTTGGCCAGGTATGGTGGCTCATGCCTATAATCCCAGCACTTTGGGAGGCCAAGACAGGTGGATCACTTGAGGCTAGGAGTTTGAGACCAGCCTGGGAAACATGTGAAAGCCCATCTCTACTAAAAGTACAAAAAGTAGCCAGGTGTGGTGGTGCACTCAAGAGGCTTAGGTGGGAGAATCACTTGAGCCCGGGAGGTGGAAGTTGCAGTGAGCCGAGATCATGCCACTACTCTCCAGTCTGGGCAACAGAGTAAGACGGAGATTGTTTAAGTGAAAACGAACTTTTTTGTTAGTTTCAGTCCCCCAGAAACTGGGGAAATAGTACTTGAAATGGCCTCAGATAAATCCCAGTGTTCCATATGTCTAGTTGTAACCATTGGATTAAGTTCTATTCAGTGGGATATAAGCAAAAATAATGGGTCTTGCCCGCAAAACATTTGCCAAGGTCCCCTGGCAACTTCGTGCATCCCCCTGGCTAAGACAGGCAACCAGCTTGGATTCACATATGAAGGCTATAGGCTCAGAAAAGTAAAGCTACCTCCTGGCCCAGGACATTTAGGTTTATATGTGAGAAAGAAAAACAAAGAGAGACACTATTTTGTTTAAGCCATTATAATTTTTTAAGCCACTTTAATTTTGAGTCTTTTCGCTAGAGCAGCCTGGCCTGTACCTTCACTAATACATTACTATAAACCAATGTTTATAGTAATGTATTAGTGACCAAAAAAAATCCTTGTATTAGTAAACAAAAAAAAAAAATCCTTGAAAAAAGGAAAGTATTATGCCAAAAAAAGAAGAAGTTTGGAAAAGGTATTAACTAAAACTGACCACTTTTCAATACCTATTAATGCTGATTAGATTTCAGGTTTTTGCTTCCAAAATTTTTTTAATCAATGGACTATTTTAAAAGTAATTGATGGGTTGATGGGGGCAGCAAACCACCATGGAACATGTATACCTATGTAACAAACCTGCACATTCCGCACATGTGCCCCAGAACTTAAAGTATAACATATATATAAGTAATTGTCAATTCTAACTTATTTTTTATTTTTAACTTCTGCAGGTACATAGTAGGTATGTATATTTACAGAGCATATAAGATATTTTGTTACTGGCATACAATGTGTAATAATCTCATCAGAATAAATGAGGTATCATCACTTCAAGCATTATCCTTAGTGTTACAAACAATACAATTATATTCTTTTAGTTATTTTTGAATGTACAATTAAATTATTATTGACTATACTCTGTTGTGCTATCAAATACTAGATCTTATGCATTCTTTCTAATAATGTTTCTCACTCAACTCTCCCACGTATCCTTCCCAGCCTCTGCTATCATTCTACTTTCTATCTCCATGAGTTCAATTGTTTTAATTTTTAGTTCCCACCAAAAAAAAAAAAAAGGAGAACTTATGAAGTTTCTCTTTCTGTGCCTGGCTTATTTCACTGAACAAAATGATCTTCAGTTCCATCCACGTTGTTGAAAAAAAAAAAAAAAAAAATCTCATTCTTTTTTATAGAGATTGTTTAAGTGAAAACTAACTTTTGGTTAGTTTTCCAAACCTCCATACACATAATGGAGGGCTAAATAGCACTCCATTATGTGTATGTACCACGTTTTCTTCATTCCTTCATCTATTAATGGACCCTCAAGTAGCTTCCAAATCTTGGCTATAATTGTGCTGCAATATACATGGGAGTACAGATATCTCTTTGATATAGTGATTTCCTTTCCTTTGACCTAGCAGTGGAATTACTAGTTCATATGGTAGCTCTATTTTCAGTTTTTTGAAGAACCTCCCAAACTGTTCTCCATAGTGGTTTAACTAATTTACATTCTCATCAACAGTGTGCAAGGGGGCTGGGCACAGTATGGCATGCCTGTAATCCCAGCATTTTGGGAGGCCGAGGCAGGCAGATTACCTGAGGTCCGGAGTTCGAGACCAGCCTGGCCAACATGATGAAATCCCATTTATACTAAAAATGTAAAAAATTAGCCTGTCATGGTGGCAGGCACCTGTAATCCCAGCTACTTGGGAGGCTGAGGCAGGAGAATCACCTGAACCCAGAAGATGGAGGTTGCAGTGAGTCAAGATCCTACTACTGCACTCCAGCCTGGGCAACAAAGTGAGATTCCATTTAAAGAAAAAAATAAAACAGTGTGCAAGAGTCTTCTTTTCTCCACATTCTTGCCAGCATTTGTTATTGCCTGTCTTTTGGATAAAAACCGTTTTAACTGGAGTGAGAGGACATCTCACTATAGTTTTGATTTGCATTTTTCTGGTGATCACTGATGTTGAGCACCTTTTTGTATACCTGTTTGCCATTTGTATGTCTTCTTTTCCGAAATGTCTATTCAGATTTTTTTGCCCATCTTTGGATCAGATGATTAGATATTTTTCCCTATAGAGTTTCTTGAGCTCTTTACATATTCCGGTTATTAATCCCTTGTCAGATGGCTAGTTTGCAAATATTTTCTCCCATTCTGTGGGCTGTCTCTTCACTGTGTTGTTTCCTTTGCTGTGCAGAAGTTTATCTTGAGGTGAGCCCATTTGTCCATTTTCGTTTTGGTTGTCTGTGCTTGTGGGGTGGTACTCAGAAAATCTTTCCACTCCAATGTCCTAGAGATTCCCCAGTGTTTTCTTTTAGTAGTTTGAGGTCTTAAAGTCTTTAATCCATTCTGATTTGATGTTTGTGTATGGTGAGGGATTAGGATCTGGTTTCATTCTTCTGCATATGGATATACAGTTTTCCCAGCACCATTCATTGAAGAGACTGTCCATTTCCCAATGTATGTTCTGGGCCCCTCTGTCAAAAATAAGTTCACTGTAGATGCATAGATTTCTTTCTGGAGTTCTGGGTTCTGTTCTATTGGTTTTTATGTCTGTTTTGAGGCCTGGATCATGATGTTCACTAGAGGTCTATAGAATAATTTAAAGTCAGGTAATGCAATTCCTCTTGTTTTGTCCTTCTTCTCTGGTGATATGTTTTAATTTCTTGCTTTTTATTTTTTGTGTACCCATTGCATGTTTTAGATTTGAGGTTACCATGAAGCTTGCAAATACTATCTTATAACTCATTACTTTAAGCTGATAACTTAATACTGATTATATAAACAAACAAGCAAAAAGAAAACTCATAGAAACCCTACGTTTTAACTTTGTCTCCCTGCTTTTTAACTCTTTGTTGTTGCTATTTATATCTTATCGTACTCTCTATGTGCTGAAAAGTTGTTATAGCTATTTTTTTATCAGTTCATTTTTTCACTTCTCTACCTAAAACGAGTCATTTACACACCACAATTATAGTGCTATCATACTCTGTGTTTGTCTGTGTACTTATTACCAGTGAGTTTCGTACCTTCAGATTTCTTATTTTTCACTAATATACTTTTCTTTCAGATTAAAAAATTCCCTGTAGCATTTCTTGTAGGACAGGTCTGTGTTGATGATCTCCCCCAGCTTTTACTCATCTGGGAAAGTCTTTATTTCTCCTTCATATCTGAAGGATATTTTCACTGGATATCCAATTTTAGGGTAAAGGTTTTTTGGGTTTTTTCCTTTAGCACTTTATATGTTTCCTGCCATCTCTCCTGGCCTGTAAGGTACACACTGAAAAGTCTGCTGCCAGACTACTGGAGCTCCATCGTCTGTTAGCGTTCCTTTTACCTTGCTGCTTTTAGGGTCCTTTTTCATCCTCGACCCGGGAGTTTGATTAAAGGTATTGAGGTAGTCTTCTTTGAGTTAAATCTGCTTATGTTCTATAGTGTTCTCGTACAACACCAAGCAGATTTGAATATTGATAGATTTCTTGAATATTGATATATTTCTCTAGGTTTGGGAAATTCCCTGCTTGTATCTTTCTGAGTAAACTTCCTAGCCCTCTCTACTCTCTGCCTTCTGTTTAATGCCAATAACTCTTAGATCCAGCCTTTGGGGCTGTTTTCTAGATCTTGCAGGCATGGTTCACTCTTTTTCATTCTTATTCCTTCTGTCTCCTCTGTATTTTCAAATGGCCTGTCTTCAAGCTCACTCATTCTTTCTGCTGTTTGATCAAAGACTGATTCATTCTTCAGTACATCTATTGCACTTTTCAGCTCTGGGGTTTCTGCTTGATTCTTTTTAATTATTTCAATATCTTTGTTAAATTTCTCCAGTGGAATTCTGAATCCCTTCTCCATGTTATCTTGATTTTCTTTGAATTTACTCAAAACAGCTATTTTGGTATTCTCTGTCTGAAAGGTCGTATATGTCTATCTCTCACGAATTGGTCTCTGGTTCCTTATTTAGTTAGTTTGGTGATACCATGTTTTCCTGGATGGTCTTGGTGCTTGTGACGGTCATCAGTGCCTGGCATTGAGGAGTTAGGCATTTACTGTACTCATCACAATCTGGGCTTGTCTGTACCTATCCTTCTTGGAAAGGTTTTCCAGTTATTCAAAGGTGCTGTGATCTAAGTTTTTGGTTATTGCAGCCATGTGGGCATTAGGGAGTGTCCCGAGCCTAGTAATGGTTCTTTCAGACCTGCAGAGGTGCCACACTGGTGGTATCAGAGAAAACACAGAAGAATTCTCTAGATTACCAAGGACAGATTTTATTCTCTTCTGTTACTTTCTCCCAAACAAATAGAGTCTCTGTCTGCTGAGCTTTCCGGAGCTGGGGAAGGAGTGACAGGAGCAGCCCTGGGGACACTACCACTGGGTCTCTGCTGTGTCAGACCTGAAGCCAGCACAGAACGGGGTCTCGCCCAGTACCCACTGTAACCACTATCTGGCTATCACCTATGTTTGTTCAAGGCCTTAGGGTTCTACAATCAGCAGGTGACAAAGTAAGCCAGACTTAATGTCCTTCCTTTCAGGATGGCAAGCTTTCCCAGGCTCCAGACAGGTCCAGAGATGCCTTCTAGGAGCCAGGGCCAGGAGACAGACACCTTAGAAATGGACCTGGTGCTGTATTCTACTGCAGCTGAGCTGACATCCAAACGAGAAAACACGGTTCTTCACACTCTTCCTTCCCGCTTCTCCAGGCAGAAGATTCTCTCCCCATTACAGCTACTGCCACACGCCCACAGGGAGTACTGCCAGGCTACTGCCAATGTTCGTTTAAGGCCCAAGGGCACTTCAGTTAGCTTGGGATGAATGCTGCTAAGCCTAAGACTCAGTCTTCACGGCAGTGGGCTCCCCTCTGGCCCAGGGTAGGCCCAGAAGCTGACCGAGAGCCAAGGCCTGGAATTAGAGACCCTAAGAGCCTACTTAATGCTATTCTCCATTGTGGAGAAGCTGGTAACTAATGCTCTTGTCCATTGTGGCCGAGCTGGTAACTAAGCTGAAAGACAGAGTCCCCTCTACTCTTTCTTATGTTTTTTCTCAAAAAGAAGTCTCTCTTTGTAGCCATCACAGCTATGAATATGCTGGGTCACACCTGAAGCCAGAAAGTCTTAGAGAGTCACCCAAGACCCACCGTGTGTACTACCTGATTACTGCTGTTGACTATTCAGTGCCCAAGGGCTGTTCAGTAAGCAGGTGATTACTCATTCCAGGACTGGGTCCTTCCCTTCAAGGCAACAGGCTCCCTTCCGGCAGGGGGCATATCTAGAGATGTTGTCTGGGAGCTAGGGCATGGAATGGCACCCTCTGACTCTGCCCATTGCCCTAATCTACTGTGGCTGAGCTGGTATCCTAGTTGCAAGACAACGTCCTCTTTGCTCTCTCCTCTCGAGCAGAAGGAGGGGGGCTCTTTCAGAGCTGCAAGCTGAGCTGCCTCGGAGGGGTGGCACAAGCACTCTCTTAGCCGCCCCAGCTGCTGTCTCACCAGGTTGTGTGCCCCACAAGTTTGAGGCAAGTACAGCATAGGACTTGCCTAAGAGTTGCAGTATCTCTGGCCTTGACTGCCTTTCGAGTTTACTTAGAACTCCATAGCCCTTTCACCTATGTTGGCAAGGCTTGCTGAAACTCAGGTTCTGACCACTGCCCTGGGCAATTGCTCTGCAGCTAGACCTGGTCTGAATGCTCCCTCCATGGGCATGAGCTGAGTTCTGCCCAGCATTGGCAGTGCTAAGTTCCAGTGCAAAGTCTCACAAGAGCTGCGCTCTGCCTCCCTGAAGCACTTCTCTCTCTGCATCATGTGGCTGCTGTCGGAGACGAGGGAGGAGTGGTGTCAGCAATTCAAGACCGTCTTTCTGACCCTCTTCGGTTCCTCTTTCAGTGACATGATGTTACAACCGTGTACTCTGATCTCTTATCTGATTTTTGGTTCTTATGACGGTGATTTTTTGTGGTAGTAGACAGTTGTTAAACTTGATGTCCCTGCAGGAAGGCTGACTGGTAGAGGCTTTATTCAGCCATCTTGCTCTGCCCCCTCTACCTAGCTTCTAATACTTACTCTCAATATCTACTTTCCTTGGATGTTATTGTAAAATACTGAATGACCTTTTAGGTTATTTATGATGTAAAATGAACTATCCTTAAAATTATTATCCTTTAACAGTCAGAAAATCCTTGCAAAGTTCAACGGATTCATAAATAATGAAAGCTAATATTCTGCTACAATATTTATGAAAAATTTTAAGGCAGAGACAGATTTAAAAATAAAAACACAATATTTTTGCCTTAGCAATTCAGACCAATAAAGCCTGTATTTCTTAGGTTAAGGTTTTCAAGGCACAATTTCTATTTTCATCTCTCTCTAGGGGAAAAGTATTTTCTGTCATTTTATATATATCCACAGTCTTCGTTCAGAATTTTTCAACACAGAATATTAAAACTTGGGAGATGTAACTGTTATCAGAACTGCCAGTGTGCTCTTCTGATGTCACTGATGTGTTGTGTATATTGTTCTCTAACTTTGGGCAACTCTTTCTTATCAAGTTACACCTGCTTTAAGCAATAACCAAGGGCATGAGTGATGATTCCAAAGATCTCTGACTTTCAAAGCTCTGTTGGAAAATACCCAAGACCTCCAAGCTCCTCAAATTACCCTCCTCATCCTGTTGGAACCCAGGTCTCATAGCCTCTGCATACTTGATTAAATGTCTCCCTCTCTCTCTAATTTTATGATCACTGCTTTCTAAGCCAAGGTTCTCAACTCTTTTAAAAAAAAAAAATGTGATTATGACAGCCAACTTTCCAACATTTGGGCTTAGATTTCTAAAAGCCCTCTGTTAGAGGAATTTGTGGCTAAAGAAAACCTTATAGGAAAAAAAATAATTGGATTCTAAGGACTTAAATCCAGATGACCATAAAAAGCTTTTTAAATATTTTTAAATCACAAATGAAGTAATAAAAACAAGAGTTGTTAGATTTCGCAAAGAAAAATGCAGAACACCTAGTTTGATAGGAATTTCAGATAAATAACACATAATTTTTTTAGTATAAGTATTTTCCATGCAACACTTGGTATACATTTATTCAAAAAGTGATTCGCTATTTATCTGAAATGAAATTTCACTGGGCATCCTGCATTTTATCTGGCAACCCTAAACAAAGAGAGCTTACATAAATGAATATAGCAATAAACACAATAAATAAGCAAAGGAGGGGTCCCAAATTTCAGGATTTTACCCATCAAGACATATATGAGAAAATGGGGCAGGTGGCCAACAGCATCTATTTGCAAAAAATTGGCCAACATGGGGAACAAAAAGACATATACAGACGAAGAGGAAGGGGGAAAGAGAAGAGGGCAACATCTCTTTAATTCCTAGGTCTTGCCCCAAGGCCTCACTCATGCTAAGCCATTTTATACAGACAGCCGATAGGCCCAGACTAGATGAGAGATTCTAAAACTCACAGAGCAGAGCCAGCAGACTACATCTGGAATCCAAGTAACGGGTAACAGTGGCTAACAACGGGACCCTGAGAAAGGGACAAAAGCCTCCTCCCCATTTCTAACCTTGCAGCCTGGAGACCTCAGGGTGGGCACTTCAGGAGCATCAGGCAACTCTCACTGAGTACCCCTGGCAGAGTCTCTCTGATTCAAGCCACAGTAGCCAGGCAGCAGTGACCCCCAGGGTGATTGCTGGGACCAGGAGGACCAGAGGGAAAGCAGAAAGTGGTGGATTTTGCATTGTCTTTAGCCAATAGAATTTATCTCAAGCACAACTGAGACACACTGGATATGGCCAAAAATAACTGAATAAGACGGGAAGAACCAGAGACACCTGGACAGGAACAGATGAAGGCAAGGGTCAGATAAGTGTGGGTACTGCCGTCAGTATGAACCCGTGTATGCAGACAGGTGAGGTCCAGGGAGCATGGGCTGCAGTATTGGTACTGATGGGGCTGTCTTTCTCAGCTCTATTACCAATGCCTTGCTTATTAGAAACTAATCAGAAACTCTCTATGCAAGTTTCAAAGGCATGTTTATAGTCTGGGGTTTCTTGTTAATGATGAATATTCTTAGAAATATTGTTCCTTCTGCAGTTTTTCTCCAAACAGTCAATGAGTTTACGAGCAGTTGTCAACTCTCTAAGCCCCCATTAATTCTCAAGGTAATCAAGAAGATATTCCAAAACAGAGTTACACCAAGAGAATTTTGTGTCAGATAAACTTTCAATCAGGAAGGAATTTCCTCCACTCAGCTTCATTTTGTTTGCCTTTTGCCTCCTGGGAAACCCTTCATTGTTCCCAGAAACACTGTTCCTGCCAAACCACATCTACAGGCAGGTACTGAGTACCTTGTCCCTCTTAAAGCTACTTGCCGCCCGAGACACTAGTTTCAGAAACTGGGGCCACAGTCAGTTTCTTGTGATTACAGTGTCTCCATCCTGCTGTCCCAAGGGCATGCCCATCATGTCTAAGAGTTCTTTCCATTTGTTATCCCGGGAAGCCTGGAGAGTCCCATGCAAGCGAGCCTCTTGGGGACATCTGTTCTGAAGTGTTAGAAGCAGGGGAAGACTCTGCCTTTATTTTCAATCCCTTTTAAATAAATAGATTTTAAAAAACAAAAAAAAAAGAAAGAAAGAAAACTTCTCACACTTTGGGACCCTGAATAGCCTGCATAAGAGGTTTAGCGGTTTGTAGATGGGAGGTAGAGTAAGAGCTTTTCTTGCCTTCGGAAGGCTATTTCCGTAGTAATGTTCTTAGATGAAATCAGATAACTGAGGTTCAGAGAACCTAAGTGAATTGCCTCTAGTCAAGGGGCAGCGTGGAGCAGAAGGGGAGCTGGATACACTGTCTGCCTTCCAGCTTCCTCCCCTCTGAACTGCGTCACAGGTGAGAGCTGACGAGGGTCACAGTAATGCCTACAACTAGCACTTCTGAAGTGAAGTCTAATCCACTAATACGGCTTTGTGCAGTGTGAAGAAAAAGCTAATGCAGAACAATTCATGGTTATTAGGAGAGGCTGCATGTTCAAAACTGTTTCTAAAGCATGTTCTTGGAGAGGAGACAAATCTTAGAGGCACATTTAAGGATTTGTTATTCCGCAAGACCGCCAGGCAGGTCCTCCTGGGAGACCAGGAGCCCGTCTGTCTCCCCCTGGCTCCATCCTCTCAGACCTAGTGGAGGTGTGCTAAATGGGCCCCGCGATCGTTAATTTTATGCACTAACGTGACTGGGCTGATGCCCAGATGGCTGGTAAAACATTTCTGGGGTGTCTGTGAGGGCGTTTCCAGAAGACATTCCCATCTGAATCAGTACAGTGAGCAAGGAAGATCCGCCCTTACCAGTGGGGGTGGGCACCTCCAGTCTTTTGAGGGCCTGAATAGAATACGAAGGTTAGGAAAGGGCAAATTTGCTCTCTCTGGCGATGAAACATTTATCTTCTCCTCCCTGCAGACATTGATGCTCCCGGTTCTTGGGCGTTTGGACTCAAACCAAAACTACCATCTTGGCCCCTCTGATTCTCCACCCTCTGAGCTTGGACTAGAACTACAACATGAGCTTTCCTGGACCTCCAGCTTGCAGATAGCAAATTGTGAGACTGCCATCACCACAAATAATTCTCTGAAGTACCCAAACTAATAGAGGTCTTTTGTTACATAGCAACAATATTTAAGGTTCTAGTGTAGGTTGGAGGAGAAGGAAGCTCCTTGGTCCTCTAGCCTGAGCAGACAAGTCCTGTGGAGCTCACCGGAGCTCTCTCCTAGCACCTGAGCAAAGTGTTGTATTTCCTTGATTTTTTTGTGTGTGTAATGTTTGTGTACCTTTGAGGAATGCAGACAAAAACAAAGCATCTGAAAACCTGATAGGATTCATGTATTTCTATGTTTCTAACCATAATACCATCTTACAACACCAACCAAAATTTATCACAACTGATAACAAGGGGAAACTCTGGAAAAGAGGACAACGTAGGAGAGTAGGACTGGACACAGTGCTAGTGGCCCGGTCCTTTGAAGCACCAAAGGGACAGCACTCAGGGCACAATGTGTGCCAGGACTAGACCAGAGGGAAATGGAACAGAAGGCAAGCAAAGCGCATCAGAAGCTTGCTGAGCTAGTGCAAACGATCGACTTTGCCTACCTATGTTTCTGATAAGGCAACAATCCCAGGAGTCTCCAAAATTTATTGAGCAAAAAGTTATTATGCAACCAGTTTCTGAGAGACTTAGAGAATCGATATCGTAGACACATTTTCTTACCCCAGATAACAAGAAACATGTACCAAGACTCCCAAAATGAAGCTGCTTATTATAATGTGCCACATAGTGGGCTTTTTAAGATTCGTTAAGTGGGTGAATTAATGAATGGCTTCTCCTTCATTGTCTCTTTCATCTTTGATCTCAAAGAGGACGTTTTCCTTTAAAAAGCTGCCAACATAACCAATATTTTTTTAGTCTGCTAAAATACTTTTTAAATCTCAGCTTCTCAGTAAAAGGGATTCAGACATTAGTTTATCACTTGGTTATTGCACCTACTGAGAATGAATCCTTTTTTGCGGGGGAGACAATGCATAGGCAAGGAGGTAAAGTCACAGGTTTTTTTTTTTTTTTTTTTGAAACCGCTGGAAATCTCTAACAAAAATTGATGCTTTCAATTTTGGCAAGAAATCAATTTTCGGAGAATACTTGACACTTCAAACAGGTCACGTCAGGAAGTTTGGATGTAAAAAGGAATGAAGTAATGATGCATTCATTATTTGGGAGTTGGGCAATTCCTGAAGAGGCTCATTAGTTGCCCTGCAGGCCACATTCTTTCTCTATTCCATTGTCACGGAAAAACCAGTAGCAAAGTCAATTCGAGCTGGGCTTTAGGAAATCTGCAGCCAAATGCCGCCTTGGGAGTCATATATACATCTTTAATTACAGTGCTTAATTTTATTTACTATACTTTAAGCTGCTAATATCACAATTTATAAAAACACTTAAATATTTCACAAAATAAAGTGAAAATAACAGTGACGTGTGTGAAGAGCAGCAGCTGTTTGGTTTGGCTGGTTTTTATTTTTAATCCCTCAGCCCTAGATGTCGTCCCCCATATGCACTACAGGGGTGGCAGATGACTCATGCTGACCAATCACAGCCTTCCCTGAAGGGGACGCAGCAATCAGGAAGCCAAACCCACAGATTATTTAAGCCTTTAGATCTTTCCTGCCATTTGTGAAGCAATATATCCCACCCTACACCCATACTGTTCTTTTTGCTTAAACTGGTTTTCAGTAAGCCACTCTTTGGTCCCATGCATTTGAAAGAGTGCCGAATAATATGTACACCATCTTTTACTTTACTGGAACTCCATTTACTTTTTTTTTTTCCCCCACAGACCTGGCTATTAACAGATACCTTTAAACACAGTCTTGATGAATCTTGGTTATACTTGTGTTCTTTTCTAACTTCTATTTAATGACATGTCTCTTTTTTACATTCTGGGAGTTCAGAATACGGAGCTATTCTCTTTAAGCAGTGTTTTCTAAACTTGCCTGATCTTAAAATAGCCTTGAGGGTGGGGAAGAAGGGTCATTGTTAAAATACAGATTTCTGGGCCCCACTGCATGAAGCCTACTGAACCAGATTCTCTCAGTGAGAAGCCTAACACTGAGTATCCTTTACCCAGCATCCTCGCTGAGCCTTATGATAAGGTAAATTTAGGAAACACTGCCCTACGGCATTTGTCCCAAACATGAATCTTCCCTTTGAAGGAAAGCCTCCTTCCTGTGGGCCTTGGAACTTTGGAATCCTTTGAACTTTCCTTTGGAGTAAATCTGTTTTCTTCTAAACACCTCTGTTGAAACCAGTCTCTTTGACTACTTTTCTTTTTATAAGCGCTATGATGAAGTCATTCTGCCCGATTCCAAGATAATCAATCAAGTTAAAGCTGTATGAGATCATTTAGGAAATTCACGGAAAGAATTCCAGCCTTGGGATTTGGGTTTAAATCCCTCATTTAGACCCAAACCTGGGTGTAGATCTCCACACTATAGTTAATGGCCATGTGAACTTCAGTAAGCCTCTTAAACCACTTACACTCAAGTTTACCAATCTGGGTAGTTGGGGTAGGCGATGGGATAGGATGCCCATCCTACAGTGATAATAGGATTCAAGGTAGAATGCACACTTTTGCTTTAAACTTTATGTTTACATTTTTTAAAATATTTTTCTCCATTTCTATGAATGGTGGAAAGCATATCAAGATAACATAGAAAATTGCTCAAGTATAATTGTAAGAATTTGTGTATGGTCTTCATTTAAAACTATCTAGCAGTGCTCGATAAATGGCAACTTAAACTTGTATTTCTAAGGATACTTCGGCTTTAAAGGGTCCCTATTACTTTTATACAAAACCAATAGGGAAAAACAAAGTCTACACCAAGCTGTCAGAGGAAGGAAAATCAAGTCGAGTCATTGCTTTTTCCAGTTGTTTGAGCCTCCTATTTAAATGGACAGGGCTTTTGTTTTTTAACCTTCACCCTTTCCGTTTTCAATTCATGAACCACAACTAATAATAGGATCAATAAATCCCAAAAACTGAAAAGAGAAAACCAATCTGCTTTTCTACCAGTTATATTGTTTTTGTTTGTTTGTTTTGAGACAGAGTTTCACTCTTGTTACCCAGGCTGGAGTGCAATGGCGCAATCTCGGCTCACCGCAACCTCCGCCTCCTGGGTTCAGGCAATTCTCCTGCCTCAGCCTCCCAAGTAGCTGGGATTACAGGCACGCGCCACCATGACCAGCTAATTTTTTGTATTTTTAGTAGAGACAGGGTTTCACCTTGTGGACCAGGATGGTCTCGATCTCTTGACCTCGTGATCCACCCACCTCGGCCTCCCAAAGTGCTGGGATTACAGGCTTGAGCCACCACGCCCGGCCAATTTTTTGTATTTTTAATAGAGATGTGGTTTCACCATGTTGACCAGGATGGTCTTGATCTCCTGACCTCGTGATCCACCCGCCTCGGCCTCCCAAAGTGCTGGGATTACAGGTGTGAGCCACCGCGCCTGGCCTATATTGGGTTTTATTCATCATCATTCAATCATAGTCACCTATAAAACCATTATGTTTATTAATTACTTTGATTCTCTACTTTTCTCTGACCTTTTGGGGTTCTTTTCCAATTGGCCTGGCTTCCAAGAATTAGCAAAGACTCAAGTAGAAGGATGTGTTTAGCTGCTGGAAGCTATGCTCACCACATCTGTAAGTCCCCACTTTACCCACCCATGACAATCTCAAAATGTTCTTCAATGCCCAGTCAAGCATCCTAGAAAATATCCAACCTGTTCACACAGAGGGTAAGAATTTATGATTAAAACTGCATGTTCTCACTCATAGGCAGGTGTTGAGCAATGAGAACACATGGACACAGGGAGGGGAGCACTACACACTGGGTTGTGTTGGGGGGAATAGGGGAGGGACAGCAGGGGGTGGGGAGTTGGGGAGGGATAGCATGGGGAGAAATGCCAGATATAGGTGAAGGGGAGGAAGGCAGCAAATCACACTGCCATGTGTGTACATATGCAACAATCTTGAATGTTCTTCACATGTACCCCAAAACCCAAAATGCAATTTAAAAAATTAATTTTAGGAAAAAAAGAATTTATGATGAAAATGTTGAATCATTTGATTCAGATGATCGTTATACTGGGGGCATATAAAATTTTCCTGAGAAGTGGCAAATACCTTGTTTTCCTTGCCATAACATTTTGATATTCAAGGCAACGATTGAGAAATATGGAAACAAACTGTTTTCCACCTTACCATCAACTTTAAAATCCCATCTTGCCTTCAGATTCCTATATGTTCCAGAGCACATCTGTATAAGAGCTTTGCACTCTCTGAGAGGTAGTCTGAAAATATAGCTTATATATTGTTATTATATAATTACACAGATTTAGATAGAATATTTTTACATAGAGTGTTTACATAATTATCTTGGTTGCTATGCTGCTTGCTGGTGAATGGTAAAAAGCATATTAAGATAAGAAAACCTTGCTCAAGTAGAAATATGAGATAGTTTGTGGTAGTACTCCAGTTAAAAACACAAATATTCTACCTATTCAAAAAAAATTAAAAAACTCCACACCCTGAAAAGAAGTTGGTTGGTGAATTTTAAAGTAACTATAGGAAATTATTTTTAAAATGCACTTAAACAATAACAAAACAACAACAAAAATTTACCAGGGACAGAAGAGTTCATTTCTACCTATAGCAGCAAAAACTTGAAACTAGCAAAAATTTTTATTTTGATATTTCACATCATAAAGTTCTATGTAACCAATTGTCTATTTCCAATGTAAGCAAGATGCTTAAAATAAAGACGCATGCCTACCTTTTTTCCATTTACTACCAATTTCTATACACTGGTCCTTCTCTTTCTAAAATTGTTCTGTTTTGACTGATATTGGCAGTCAGCTTTTCCTTAACATTGTGTTTAGAGGCATGGTGGATTTTTTGCTGTTCCCACAATTTCCATATTTAGGTAGGTGTTTCAAACCATGCTGACAGCTAGTATCTAAACACCTTTTTAGTCACAGTTGGCTAACATACTGTCTTATAGTCAAGATGATAATTTTATGCAGTGCCTCAAAGGACTGCGTGATGAATCATGTGTTCAAAATATAAGCACAAACACAATTGATAATGGTGCAAGAATACCCTAAAGTTTTAAGACTTGGGTTTAAAGTAAGCAGGTTTTAATCAATTTGGTGAGCAGAACAGTCTACAAAGCAAAAGCCCCAACCAGCTAGGATTCACATAAAGTATTTGCAGATTCCTCTAAGAAAGGAACGTAATGTAGGATGTATGAACTAACTAACCCAGTGGGTCAAAGCAGTAGGCACATTATGTATCACAGTTAAATTGTCTCATTGAGAAATATTACATCAGCCATTCATCCCAGGAGAGAAATGTGAACATTTTCTCTGCAAGCATTTTTTTCCTGCAAAAATTAAACACAGTTATACTTCACTTTATTAAATTATGAAAGTAATATATACTGGGACCCCAGGAGTTCAGCCCCTCACAGCATTGCTTTGACTGAGCTACGCCTTAATGCTACCTTAAGCTTCCCTGAAAGGTTGCCATAAGAAACAGACAAAAGACATTTCCTATGCATTTGCTGCTTAAAAACTGGTTCGGTAGATTACCAAACCTATCACTCGATATCTTCCATAAAGAAAAGCCCCTTCCAGAATATCACAGCAGATAAGTAAAAAATAAAAAATAAAATTTAAGAAAATCCCCTCAGATAAATGTATTCTAGGATATGCTGCCAGGGAAAGAACTCTGTCTTTTCTAAGACCTGTGCTTCTTGCTTTTAAATAAGAAGAAGTCTTCAACTTATTGTATTTCCCCTTTTGCACTGACTGCCAGGAATCTCACGAGCAAGTAGGGAGTTCAGTATGGCACTGACTTAACCCACACGGCATCGTTTTGCATTCTCCATTTTGCCATAGATCTGATTTTCTATTTCTATTTTATTACTTTTTATTAACATTATAAAAGATACTTTCAATTATTTGGGGGAAAAGATTAGTTATCAGTAAATATTGTAAAAGCTATTTGAAATTCTTCTGAGGAAGGGACTGGAATGAATTAAATCGATTGTCCAGATAGCAGTTATATGGCACGTCTATCTCTGAAACACAGTTAATAATCAAAACAGTAAAATAAAATTAATCTAAAAAGCTTAAATCCAGTTACAAAAGCTTTGCACCAAAGGTCACACATGTGGCATCAATGGAATGTCTCTATCTTCACTTAAAGGTATTTTATTTAGACACTATTCTAACAGGTTTAGCTATTGTGTTTCTTAGGGCACAGAAATATGAAACAGGATGAGAAACTGCTAGAAATTATTTAGCAAAAATAATTTACAAATGACAGTAAGGGAAGCGGGTAAATAACTATAAAATACGACCAAAAGAAGTCAGGCCCTTGCTAATCCAGAGTGATTTATATAAAGCAGAATTTCTCAAGGTGTGGGCCTAAAGCACTTACATTAGAATCACCTGAGGATTTGTTTAAAAGGTAAGGTTCTGAGCTGCATATTAGAATCTTCCAGGGTGTGGCCCACAAAAGCACATTTTTCATAAGCATATGAGGTGATTCTTACATAAAGGACAGTTTAAGAATGACAAAGACACTGACAACTCTGTGTAACTCAGTGGGCCTCTGGAGCCCAACCACACGTCAAGCCCAGAAACATCGAAAATTATCTCAGAACTTTTCTCTTTTAGAAAATGGGAAGGTATGTGGTAAACGCTAGAAAGGCTATCCTTGAAAATTGTTAATACACCATTTATGTAGTGTTTTTTTATTGTCATGCTTTTTAATATTGCTGTGCTGTGTTTTATATATTGCTCTACAGGCCAATTTTCAACACATCCAGATAATCAAAGAACTATGACCATCAAGAACTGTGAGGGGATTTTACTCTGTTTGCAAGCTAACAAGTTAGCCTGCCACAGTTTCATAGATGTTGGCAAAAGACATGAGACTCCTGGGTCAGAGATAAAGGACTGTATTACTCACAGCACAGCAAGAAGCATGAGATTCCTATTTGTCAGTTCCCTTTCCAGACCAAATCCTTCGAGGGCCATTCAGAGGGGCCCAGCTCAGTTTGTGTCACATCTGATGGAACACAAGCATTGGAACCCCTTATCTTTCATCATAAGAGTTAGCAAACCAGCCTGAACTTTGCTGTGGAAGGAGGCATTATCTTTATTATACTGGACAATAAACAAATCTGCTCACCACTCCAGAGGGCAACACTGTATCTTTCAAGGCTGTTCACTACACAAATATTCTTAAAGAGATAATATGGAATAAGGCTTTCCGTGCATCTGCCCACAGATGTGCAAAAACAAGACACCCAGGGTGAGATGTCACCCAACAGTCACCTTCCTCTTTGGGCTCTAGAGTGTTGTGTGTTTCCTTTCACAGTGCAAGTGTTTGCTGTCACTTGGATGAGAACATGGGTTTTTTTCCTTCTATACCACTGGTTGCTCCTTCTTGATTTTCTTTATCAAACCCTCCTCTACTCCTAACCTCTGAATGACGGAATGTTCCAGGGCTTAGGCCTTCTTGTTCTCTTCTCTGCCTACAATTACCCTTTCAGTGATCTCATCCGATCTCACACCTAAATAGCATCTATATTGTCAACAATTGTTGCTATATTTGCATCTCCATTCCTTCCAGAACCTCCTCTGAACTCCCAACCTATAGGACTGCCTAAATGGATTTCCACTCGGATATCTAATACATATTTTAAGCTTCAGATCTACATTCCACCTGTGGTCTTCCTCCGTTTAGTTGACTGGCAACTCTGTCCTTTCAATTGCTCAGGCCAAATATGTTGGAGCCATTCTTGACTCTTCTCTTTCTCTCATATCCCATATCCAATTCATCAGGACATACTGCTAGCCTTATTTTAAAGTATATCTCACCACCTCCACTGCTACCTGAAACAGGTTTCTAAACTACCTCTCTTCTACTGCCTAGGGCTCCTCCCAAATCCTCCCGCCAACACACAGAGTGAATTGTAAATGTCAGCTCATTTCACTCCTTTGCACAACAATCTCAACTGAATTCAGGAGGGCCTCTCCACTCCTTTTATTTCTCTGACCTCTTCTGGTTCTACCCCCTTCCCCCAGTCTCACTAGACTTTCTGTTGCTTGAACAATTTTGGGCACAGTCAGAGTGTACTAATTTCCTATTATCACTGTAACAACTTACTACAACCTTTGTGGCTTAAAACAACACAAATGTATTCTCTTGAAGTCTGGAGGTTAGAAGTCGGCAATCACTCTCACTGGACTAAAACCAAGGCTCCCACAGGGATGGATCCTTCTGGAGGCTCTAAGGAGAAGGTCCACTCCCCTGCATTTTTCAGCTTCTGGTGGCCTCTTATATTTTGCTTCTATCACTACATTTGCTTCTCCTGATTCTGGCTTTTTCTGTGTCCTTCTTTTAAGGGGAGTTAGATTACCTTACACCTACTTCAGCAATCCAGATAATCTTCCATATCAAAATGTTTAATTTGATTACATCTGCAAAGTCCCTTTTGTCATATTAAGTAACATTCACAGGTTCTGGGCATTAAGAAAGGAATACATTTTGGGGGAGGAGATCATTATTCAGCCTACCATATCCACCTCAGGCCCTTTGCAGTGGTTATTCCCTCTGCATAGAATACTTCTCCTAGATATCCATGTGGCGGATTCCCTCAATTCCTTCAAGTTTTCACTCAGGTGTCAGCTTCTCAATGAGGCCAACCCTGACTACTTTATTTTAAATGGCAGCGTATTAGTCCATTTTCATGCTGCTAATAAAGACATACCTGAGTCTGCGTAATTTACAAAGAAAAAGAGGTTTAATGGACTCACAGTTCCATGAGTCTGGGGAGGCCTCACAGTCATGGTGGGAGGAAAAGGCACATCTTACATGGTGGCAGACAAGAGAGAAATGAGAGCCATGAGAAAGGGGAAATCCTTATGAAACCATCGAATCTCATGACACTTATTCATTACCTCAAGAACAGTATGGAGGAAACCATCCCCATGATTCAATTATCTCCCACCAGGTTCCTCCCACAACACATGGGAATTACGGAAGCTACAATTCAAGATGAGATTTGGGTGGGGACACAGACAAACCATATTGGGCAATAATCTCACTCCATTTTCATCATCTATTTACTCCTTTATCTTACCTGTTCTAGCTTTTTCCCATAGTAGCAATCATTTTCCAGCATACTGAATAATTTACTTTTTATTGTCCGTCTTCCTGCATTAAAATGTATGCTCCTTGAGGTCCTACTCTGCTCGTTGATGTATCTCAAACATATAACAGTACCTGGCACATATTGAGACTTCAATAACTATTTGTTGAATAAATAAATATGTCATAGATCTCACAAACCCAGATATTGAAATAAGGAAACTTTTTAAAATGTCAAATAATGATAGCTCAGACTCCTACTGGTCTTCGTTTCAGAAATTAAATCCCCACCATATCTTGTCAATTATTAATACCAGTTCCTTTATGAAAAAACTCATCTGCTGTGCATACCTATCTCCTATTGTGCCTGCATAACAATTGCATTCCTACTTCCTCAGCACGAGGGAATTCTGTCCCCAGTTCTTCACAGCTCAAAGGCAGACAAGTATTTTTAACAGAGACCTGAGGATAACTAAGGGACAAATAAAACAGAGTAGCTTAAACTGTGAATGGGGCCTAGAATAAGCTACTATGGCATAAAAAATTATTTTGAGCTGATGGCATTTGAGTCGCTGATATTCCTTATCTGCCTAAAAGCAGGCCCCCCCAGGGTATCAATTTTCATAAATACCTTTTCTGAGAGCAACTCTAATCTTTCCTTAAGAGCGAGCTGAGAAGTTAGCACCACATCCAAGTAGATATTGTTACAAAACTATCCTATCTCCCAACTATTCTAAGGCCCATTCATCTTTCCAAAAAGTCATTTTTCTTTTCATAATTCCCCTTTTTCCACACCCCCTCACCTGAAAAGTCATTTTTCCCCCAAAAATGTCCCTTTGCCCTTCCCCATCTCCATTTAAGATGGTCTAAAAGCCCCAAATTCTAACCACCACCTTGAATCGTACTTTTCTGTGGACTTCTGCATAAAAATCTCCCTTTTCTCTTACTGATCTGTGTTCTGTCAGTTTAATGTACAGGCCTCCAAGAATAGAACCTAAAAGGTAGAGAAAAAGGTTTTTTTCTCCAACAACTGCTATTTGAAGTGGTCACTCTTACAATCTAAAACACAAATACAACTTCAGAACTCTTGCCTGCTTTTGTTACCGGAAAGAGGTCCAAATCCAGACCCCAGGAGAGGGTTCTTGGATCTCACACAAGAAAGAATTTGAGGCAAGTCCATAAAGTGAAAGCAAGTTTATTAAGAAAGTAGAGGAATAAAGAATGGTTACTCCACAGGCAGAGCAGCAGCCTTGGCTCCTCACTGGCTACACTATTAATAGTTATTTCTTGATTATATGCTAAACAAGGGGTGAATTATTCATCAGTTTCCAGGAAAGAGGTGAGCAGTTCCCAGAACCGAGGGTTCCTCCCACTTTTAGACTAAATAGGGCAACTTCCTGACATCGCCATGGCATGTATAAACCGTCCTGGCACTGGTGGAAGTGTCTTTGAGCATGCTAATGTATTATAATTAGTGTATCATGAGCAGTGGGGGCAACCAGAGGTCACTTTTGTTACCACGTTGGTGTTGGTGGGTTTTGGCCAGCTTCTTTACTGCAACCTGTTATCAGCAAGTCTTTCTGACCCATATATTGTGTTGACCTGTCTCATCCTGTGACTGATAATGCCTGACCTGGGAATACAGCCCACCAGGTCTCAGCCTTCCTTCACCCAGCCCCTATCCAAGATGGAGTTGCTCCGGTTCAAATACTTCTGACGATTTCTATAATTTCTCCAGGTGCAGACGCCTGCTCACCTTTTCCATTGCAGAGAAGGTTCAAGTACCTGTCTACAAGCAAAACTGCTGCCTCACTCAAAGAGAATACAAACTAAATATTTGCCTCCAAAAACTTGCATTTCTTTGCCCCAGAACTGATCTCTTGCAACAGTAATTTATAAGACCTATTTCATCTCCAACCCATTGGAGGTTAGTCTTGCCCTGTTATAAAAGGATAATCTATTATAATTCAATAATTGCACATTTTCCTAAAGTCTATATTATTTGGTTTTTAACAAAATTATTTGTGGTCCTTCGACAGAGTTTAGAAAAGCAAGCTTCAACAATATCAGTCAAATCCCTTATAGGGTCCCCTCCCGAGTCTGAAGTGTCCATTTGCCTGCGCATTCTTCCTACTCAACTGGTGTGTCTCCTAACCTTTGGCAAGCACTTGGATGATGGCATGAGTGAGAATGAAGCAGCTTCATTGTCTGGGGTGAATACCCAGGGTTCATCGTCTCATGCCAAGAAAATTTAGGACACAGACACACATGAGGAGTTTATGAGCGGCGATTTAATAGGCAGAAGAGCACGGAGAACAGCTCTCTCTTTCTCTCTCTCTAGTGAGAAAGAGGGGCTTCTGAGGGGAAAAGGCCAGGCAGAGCTTGCCAGATTTTATAGGCAGGCTTGAGGAGGTAGTGTCTTGGTTCAATCAGGTGTGATGTTTACACAGCGCTGGGAAGGCAGTCTACTCCACCCAATCTTATCATACAAATAGATTTCCACTCGACCAGCACCGTCTTGTCTGCTCTGCTGTTCACATAGAGAAAAAGAGAGAAGGGAAGACGGAGCCGCCATTTTGAACATGATTGGCACAGCTGCCAGTATCTATGGCTGCAGCTCAATTTTGCAGGCTGCTCTTTGTCAGAAAATGATTTGTCAGTGCTTTTCATTAAAAAGGAAAACCTTACTGAGAACTCCAGTACCTTCGCTATCTGCCTAAGTAATTTCTTCCTAACTCCTTGATGCATGTGCATCAAGGGTACACATGCAATCTCCACAAGAACAATCATTTTCAGAGATGGGAAAACAAATTCTCTAAAGAAAACATGAAGGATCTACTCAATTTCATGACTATACAGAACACAATCTCCATCTGAAACATCTGCTTCCAGTTACCTCACCACCTTTATGCCTTCCCCAGCTGTAAAGGTAGAAAAACAGGACTTTTAAAAGAAGCCTTCATTTGCATATCTAAAAGCCTTAGTCAAGAGATTTTCCTCAAAACAAAAGAGCAGTTTACCTCTAAAGCTGAATTCAAATCGCCCCCAGAAAGCTAAGAGGCTTTTAGATTGGCAGGTTTTTTAAGCTTAAAGAAAAAATAAAAAGGTGAGGCTGAGGTCCAGGCTACAGTCACCCAGTTTTACTAAAAGATGAATAATAATTTTTCCAAGGTGTCAAAACAATGTTTCAAAATGTAAACAGAATTCCAAAACAGCAAATTCTTTCTAAAATATTTTAAAGTCATGTTTGCAGAACTCTGAGCACCTTATTTGGTTCGAGTATCCATAGAAGACCTACCTCCAAAAGGAGAGAAACAGCAAACAGAAGAGGGAGGGCCAGATGCCACCTGGAACCTCAAGGGACTGGAGAGTTAATGTCACGTTCTAGGGGAGGCCTTCTCCAGTCGCCTTATCAAAATATTTTACCACGACACTCCATCTGAACACATATTCGCAAACTCACAAATACACACTTTCTAATGTAAGGAAGGAAAAAAAATACCTTTTTCTCCTACCTTCCTAGGTTGTCTGGCTGGGAATGTATAAATTAGACCAACAAAAACAGGTTAACAATGGAAAGCATACAACTGTATTTAAGTTTTACATGCTTCACAGAGAGATGAAGTTAAGCCTAAGCGTTTTTATAGGAGGTTTGATGAGGAACATTGTGGAAAACATAGCACAGAAGGGTATGACCTTCAGGATAGTGAACTGTAGGAGATTTAGCAAGATCTGTTCATTCACACTCCTCTTGACATTCCTCCTTCTTCAGAGATAAGGATTCTCCTCTCCTGCAGGTACAGGGAAGGCACTCGCAGAGGAGGGTCTTCAGACCTGCTTCAGAAAAGGAGGCAAAGAGAGCCCTTCCCGCATTTCTTTTTTTTTTTTTTTTTTTGAAAGTAAGTCTCGCTCTATCCCAGGCTGGAGTGCAATGGCGCAATCTCGGCTCACTGCAACTTCCGTTTTCCCGTTTCAAGCAATTCTCCTGCCTCAGCCTCCCAAGTAGCTGGGACAACAGGCACGCACCACCACGCCTGGCTAATTTTTTGTATTTTTAGTAGAGACGGGGTTTCGCCATGTTGACCAGGATGGTCTCGCTCTCTTGACCTTGTGATCCGACCGCCTCAGCCTCCCAAAGTGCTGGGATTACAGGCTTGAGCCACCGCACCCGGCCCCTGCATTTCTTTAGCTTAAGATATTCAACGTGCCAAAGTGCCATATTGTGGTGCAGTGTGCTCCGAACCCTGTCACTAACCTTATTCCCTGTGGGGTTTTTCTTCTTAGCACACATCATTACCTAATGTTCTATGTGTTTCACAGATTTATTTTGTTCTGCTTTGTTTTTAAGGCTTTATCCACCAGAATGTGAGCTCCACAGAAGCAGGGCTTTTCATCAGTTTTACTCACTGTGTCATTAGGACTCAGAGCAGTGCCTAGCACATGGAAAGTGCTCAATTTGGATGGATGGATGGATGGATGGATGGATGGATGGATGGATGGATGGATGCATGGATGCATGGATGGATGGATGCATGGATGGATGGATGGATGGATGCATGGATGCATGGATGGATGCATGGATGGATGCATGGATGGATGCATGGATGGACAGATCAATGGATGGATGGATGGATTAAAAAAATCCCAAAGCTCTAAAAAACAAAATGTCAAACTCTAAATCGAGTATGCTAATGAGAAGACATTTTTTAGCAGGTGAACACACAATTTAAAGTCTTTCCAATTATTTTCCTCATCAAACATATACTAGTAGCAGAGCATTTAAAAATAAACCATTCCAATGTATATCAATCTTCATGCTAACTAATCATTAAGACTACAAAGGCAAAAACTGGGCCTTGGTAATCAGTGCTGGGTAAGTACTAAGTCCTCAATATGTAGCTAAAGAATAAATGAAGTAAAATAGGATTCCATTTCCCACCAGGGAAGTTAGCGGTGGCGAATTTATATGGGCCTGCAACAACTTGATTCTCGCCTCCACAGAGAAAAGAATTGCCAAGGGGCATAGGCAGAGTAAGATACCAAGGCAAGTTCTAGAGCACGAGTGAGACTTTATTAAAGGCCAGGCGCGGTGGCTCACACCTGTAATCCCAGCACTTTGGGAGGCCGAGGTGGGTGGATCACGAGGTCAAGAGATCGAGACCATCCAGGTCAACATGGTGAAACCCCGTCTCTACTAAAAATACAAAAAATTAGCTGGGCATGGTGTCGCGTGCCTGTAATCCCAGCTACTCAGGAGGCTGAGGCAGGAGAATTGCCTGAACCCAGGAGGCGGAGGTTGCAGTGAGCCGAGATCGCGCCATTGCACTCCAGCCTGGGTAACAAGAGCGAAACTCCGTCTCAAAAAAAAAAAAAAAAAAAAAAAAAAAAAAAAAGCTTTAGTGCAGTAATGAAAGGAGGTAAAGTACACTTGGAAGAGGGCCAGGCAGGTGACCTGGAGATCCATGTGTCCTATCGGACCCTTGACTTGGGGTTTTTACACTGGCACGATTCTTGTGTTTCTTCTCCCGTGATTCTTCCCTTGGGGTGGGCTGTTCACATGTGTAGTGGCCTGCCAGCACTTAGGAAGGGCTGCATACAGGGCATGTACTGAAGATGTCTACATGGTCATTTGAGACATTTTCCCTTTCAGTCAAGCGTTCCTAGAGGAAGGTCATATACCCGTTAAATGCCACAATCTCGCCTCTTAGTGTGCATGCCTGAGCACACTCGCGCCAACCCTGAGATTGTGCTCGGAAGTTGCTGACTACCAGCTTCAGGCGCTTTCTATCTGTAGGGAGACTGCCTTTCCCTGGTGCTGGCTGTGACCGATTCTCACTTCAGAGACACAGTTCAACAACTGCCTGACCATCAACTGACGGGGGAGCTGTCAGGGCGCTGTGGGGCAGGTGGGGAGCCTACCTGCTCTAACAATAGTATTCTACAAATTTCCTTACAAAATATCTGCTTCAGCTTCTTGAATATGAAATAGTCTTTGAAGGTAAATCATTACTTTTTAGAATTTTCAATTCTTTGAATACTGACAAAACCCGTCTTAAAAAAATTCGTTGTTTCTAGGGAATGCATACTTTTAGACAAGTCACCTATATGTTTTTATTAACTGCAAATAATACTGAGGGAATGTGTTCTCTTTCCGGGTCCATGAGGGGGTGCAGCTTTAAGGGCAAGAATTTCCAGCCATGCCCCCCTCCCATCTCTCTCCATGGGCAGAGTCAACAGTTTATGTTTGAATTTCGCGGGAAGAAACTACAAGTCAATCACTCCAGAAGTTCTAAGGAACTCCTTTCATTGGCCCAGGGTCTTGGAGAAGGTGGGGGTTTCTCCCAGGATAAAAGTCCATGCTCCCTCACCTGTGCAGGATTTCCAACTTTCTGGAATCCCCTCCCACACGGTGGGAGCTCCCTCCAGGATTTCCCCTCTGAAATCCCCTTCCACACACTTCGTGGAATCCTTTCTCTTCTTCTCCTTTCCTTCTCTTTTCTCTACCTAAATAAAATCACCTTTCTGCAACACATTTTGGGTCTGATATTTACTTTTACAGGCATATGGTCCACCTGCAGTGGCCCCACCGCTTATTCCTTAAGAGGTTGGAGGCCAAGAACCCACAGCAATCACCGGCATCCAAGAAAAAAACCCGGTTACAATATCATAGGTTTTAAACTTTTATGTGAAAAAAATAATATTTTGACGTATCTACTTTAGACTCAATGCTCCTTCCCTAAGGGCATTCCCTTATATTTTAAACATGTTGGAGCAATCAGGGTATGAAAATAACCACAAATTATTGTATTAAACATTTTTCTTTCATGATCCAATTTACTTAGAATAGCACTTTCAGAAATCCATCTCACAGAAAAAAGCAAAATTGTTAGACTCCAAACTGAATATGGAACAGACGTGCTAACAAATCCTTAAGACGGCAAATTATGAATGATATACTGGCATAAGGACAGCCATATAGATCAATTAAACAGAATTCAGAGTCCAGAAATAGACCTTAACATTTATGGTCAGTTGATTTCAATAAGCTGCCAAGATAATTCAGTAGGAAAATAACAGTCTTTTTAACAAATGGTGCTGGCACAACTAGATAGCCACATGAAAAAAAATGAAGTTGGAATCCTACCCCATAACAGACACAAAAATTAACTCACAAACCATACCTGTGGTAAAGGGTTAATTCCAAAGTATGTAAGGAACTCAAACAGTTCAATAATGGACAAATAAGATTTTTAAATGAGCAAAGGACCTGAATAAGCATTTCTCAAAAGAAGATGTACAAATAGCCAACAGGTACATGAAGTGTGCTCTCAACATTACTAATCAAAAGAGAAACGCAAATTAAAACTACAACAAGATATCACCTCACATCTATTAGAACGGCTATTATCAAAAATATGAAAGATAGAAAGTGTTGGAGAGGGCGTGGAGAAAAGGGAATCCTTGCATGTTGTGAGTGAATATGTAAATTAGTACACACATTGTGAAAAACAGTATTGAGGTTCCTCAAAAAATTAAAAATAAAACTACCATATGATCCAGCAATCCTTCCACCGGGTATATATCCGAAGGAAATGAAATCAATATGTCAAAGCAACATCTGAAGTCCCATGTTCTTTGCCGTATTATTCACAGTAGCCAAGATGTGGATTCGATCTAAATATCCACCAACAGATAAATGGATAAAGATACTTGGTATACATACACATTGGAATAATATTCAGACTTTTTTAAAAAGGCAATCTTGTCATTTACAACAACATGAATAAATCTGGAGGACATTATGTTAAGTGAAATAAGCCAGGCACAGAAAGACAGATGCCACATGACCTCAGTTATACGCGTGATGTAAAAAGTGTAACTCACAGCAGCAGAGAATAGAATGGGGGTTATCAGAGGCTGTGGGAAGGAGGTGGGTCCAAAGATACAAAAGTTCAGTTAGACAGGAGGACGAGATTCAAGAGATCTATTGTACATGGTGACTATGGGTTAATAACAACAAATTGTGTGCTTGAAAATTGCTGAGAGAGTATTTTCAGTGTTCTCACCACAAAAAAAGTGATAAGTATGTTTAGTAATTTATATATTAATTAACTTGATTTAGCCATTCCACAATGCATACATATGCTATGGTTTGAATGTTTGTCCCCTCTAAAACTCATGTTGAAACTTAATCTCCATTGTAACAGCATTAGAAGGGTGGGAAATCTGACTGTGGTATTTAAGATGTAGGACCTTTGCAAGATAATTAAGATAGATGAGGTCACGAGCATGGAGCATGACCTTTATATTAGTGGCATTACATTCGTGGCATTAGTGGCTTTCTCTCTAGAACGAGAGACCTCATCTATCATGCTCAGTCCTCTAGCCCTATAATATCTTCTGCCATTTTGTGACACAGCCTGAGGCCCTCACCAGAAACCAACCAGGTGCAGCTGCTCAATCTTGGACTTCTCAGCCGCCAGAACTATAAAAAATAAATTTGTTTTCTTTATAAACTACCTAGTCTCAAGTATTCAATTATAACAAAATAAAACGGACTAAGATAACATATTTCAAAATGTTACGTTGTACGTCTTATATATATACAACTTTAATTTGTCAATTTTAAAAATGGTAGCAACAATAACAACAGCAGCAACAACAAATATCAAGAATAACAAATCACCAGTGGCTTCACAGAATAAATAACTCAAAATGGATCAAATGCCTGAATATAAGAGCTACAACTATAAAACTCTGAGAAGAAATGTGGGAGTAAATCCTCATGGCCTTGGATTAGTCAATAGTTTTTTAGATATAGAACCAAAGGCACAAGCAACAAAAAATAAATGAATAAATTGAATTTCATCAAAATTGAAAACTTTAGTGCTTCAAGGGACATCATCAAGGAAGCTGAAAAACAACTCACATAGTGGGAGAAAATATTTGCAAATCACATATCTGATAAAGGATAGTTGAGTCCACTTCTGCTGCTACAACAAAATACCACATACTGGATAATTTATTAGCAACAGAAATTTATTTCTCACAGTTCTGGAAGCTGTGAAGTCCAAGATCAAGGTTTCAGCACATTTGGTGTCCAGTGAGGGTTCACTCCCTGTTGCCAAGATGGCATTTGTTGCTGCATCCTCACACTGCAGAAGGTAGAAGGGCAAAAGGAGCCCAACTCCCTCACTGAAGCCCTTTTATGAGGGCACCAATGCCATCCACAAGGAGGGACCCTTACAGCCTAATCATGTCCCAAGGGCTCACCTTCCTAACACCATCACCTAAGTTCCAACATATGAATTTTGAAGCAATACATACATTCAAACAACAGTGAGGGACTTAATCCAGAATATATGAAGAACACTTCCAACTCAATAATAAAAAGACAACCCAATTAAAAAATAGGCAAAGGATACAAATGAATACACATTATAAGCAAAATTTTGACGCCACAAAAGAAATAGCACCTGAAGGTAAGTCCTCTCAGCAACGCGGTTTACTTCTATAAAGGGGTGCAGGGCGTAGGGATGAAGCAATGATGGCCGCTGCACACTTGGACAAGGGGAGAAGGGGTACTTATGCCTGATGGGGGCTGTCCACACTGCTGTGTCGTCCCCTACTGGCAGCTAGTGTTAGACCACACAAGCTAGACTAATCCCGATTGGCTATTTTTAAAAGAGCAGGGGTCCCAGCTGGAGTGGCAGGGTGTGTGTTTTGGCAGGAAGGACAGTTATGGGTGTATCAGAGCAGGTAGCCAGGAGTGATCAGGTGACCAGAATGAGTCAGGATGGGGCGTGGGGAGGGGAAGGGGAGCAGATGTGAATGAGGGAGAAGATTGTTTACTGGAATTACAAGGAAATTAAACTTTAAAATAGAGAATTAAAGAATAAGAGAGATGAACACACTGACATACTGATTCTTTGAAAAGAAACTTGGGGTTCACTATAACACACATTTCCCTAAAGAAGATGTTAAACTTCATTCTTCATTAAGGAAATAACAAACCCGAATCACAGTGAGATACCACTTAGCATGCATTAGGGTGGGTAAAACCTAAAGGAGAAACATTAGCAAGTGGTGTTGAGGATCGGAGGCAATTGGAATCCCTACACACCGCTGACGGGAATGCAAATGTTATAGCCGCTTTGGAAAACTGTTCAGCTATTTCTCAGAAAGTTCAACATAGAATTACAGTATGACTCAGCAATTCTACTCTTAAGTTACATCCTAAAGAAATTAAAACATGTCTTCAAAATAACTTGTATATAAATGTTCATAGCAGCATTATTCATTATGTCCAAGAACCAGAAAGAACCCAAATGTCCATCTACTGATGAACAGATAAGCAAAATGTGGTCTGCCTCTGCAATGAAATATTATGCAGCTAAACACTGAAGTAGTAAGACATGCTACAACATGGATAAACCTTGAAAACATCATGCTACATGAAAGAGCCTAGACACAAAAGGTCACCAATTATAAGATTTCAGTTGTATGAAACATCTAGAGTATTAAAACCCATAGAGATAGAAAGTATACAAGCGGTTGCCAGGGGCAAAGAGAAATGGAAAATATGGACGATTGCTCACGTTAAGTTTCTTTTGGGGGCATGATGAACATATTCTAAACTCAGATAGTAGTGATAGTTGCACAACTCTGAATGTACTAAAAACCGCTGAACTGTATAATCTAAAAGGGTGGATTTGATGGCATATGAATGATATCGCAATAAAGTTAGTAAAAAATAAGAATTAGCCAGGTACAATGGCATAAACCTGTATCCCAGCTACTTGGGAGGCTGAGGCAGGACGACCACTTGAGCCCGGGAGTGTAAATCCAGCCTGGACAGCATAAAGAAACCTCGTAGCTGTGAAAGAAATAAAACTAAATTCAAAAATAATCAAATTTCTTAAAATGAGAATTGCCTTGGAGAACAACTCAATATGAACCTCACCTCAATCCTAATTTTGTAGATTTCTACATCTTTGAACTGGAAAGAACCTTAGCAATCTTATTTTCATTTCTGTTTGAGAAAAGACAACCAGAAAAGCTTTCTTACTTTGACTAATCATTTGAATTTTCCTAACTTTCCTCTGAAGATTAGATGAGTCAAAGTGCTTTGCAAAGAACTGACCCTGTAAATATACTGTGTTACAATTGTCATCATTTTTCCACAACATTAAAGGCCGTAAGTGAAAGAATGGAAATGTATGCTTTTTCTCTTTGGCCCCCCTCTTCTAGCTTTCCACGAAGCTTAACAGAATTTCAAATCCTGTGTGTCTCTCCCTCTAAGAGAGATTTGAATATTATATGAGAAGCCTTAAAAGCATATAGGAAAAACCTGCTTCCTGAAAGGCTTCTCTGATTGAATTGGCTTCAGAAGGCCACTTGCTCCCTCTCCTCCTCCATCCTCAAACGCTCTCCCAAAAGCAGAGGGGGAAAAAAATCAATGTTTTCTATTTTAGTGCTGTCAAAGGCTGTGGCTAAATAGCAAAAACAGGTAAGAGTGATATGGATATGTACTTTGTCTTGAACTACTGAATAAACATTAAAGCAATAATGCTATCTTTTTGTGTATGAGCCTTGGATGGTAAAATAGGAACAGTGTAAACAACAGACTTTCCTGCTGAGGATTTACAAAGAATTTTACAATATTGGAAAAATTGCTTAACCTTAAAATTGAGTGGAAAACTTATGGAAATAAGCCCATGTGTTCCAAAAGAAACCGAAGGGAAAAAATGAGATCACAAAGGTACCAGTTCTTAGTGAAAAAAACATAACCTTGCGGTTCTTCACCATTCTAATCAAGTTTTCATTAAATTCTGGTGAGAGTCCTAAAGAAAAAAGCTGGATCAATCAGGTTTCTAACTCCCCACTCCAAAAGAAACTTTAAGATGACGGTCTACATAGCTGACAAAAGGTGTTCAGAAGTGTTTGTCGTCATTTTGTCTAAATTTGTTCCTGCTCCTGTAACAAAATACTACAGACCGGGTAATTTATAAATAATAGAAACGTATTTCTCACGGTTCTGGAGGCCGGAAGACTGGGGTCAAAGTGCCCGCAGATTTGATGGGGTGTCTGGCGAAGGCTTGCTCTCTGCTTCCGAGATGGCATCTTGTTGCCGCGTCCTCCAGAGGTGACAAACACTGCGCTGTCACATGGCAAAAGGGATGGAAGCGCAAAAGGACCTAGTTGCTTGCCTCCAGCCCTTTTATTTTATTTATTTATTTTTCTTAACAAGAGTTTCGCTTTGTTGCCCAAGCTGGAGTGCAATGGCGCGACCTCGGCTCACTGCAACTTCCACCACTCGGGTTCAAGCGTTTCTCCTGCCTCAGCCTCCCGAGTAGCTGGAATTACAGGCATGCGCCACCACGCCCGGCTAATTTTGTATTTTTAGCAGAGACGGGGTTTCCTCTGTGTTGGTCAAGCTGGTCTAGGAACTCTCGACCTCAGGTGATCCACCCGTCTTGGCCTCCCAAGTGCTGGGATCGCAGGCGTGAGCCACTGTGCCCGGCACCTCCAGCCCTTTTATAAGTGCATTAGTTCTATCTGTGAGAGCAGAGACCTCGTGCCTAATTGCCACCTAAAAACCCCACTTCTTTTTTTAATTATTAGCATTTCTTTTAGATACGAGGCCTTCCTCTGTCTCCCAGGCTGGGATGCATTGCTGCAATCATAGCTCACTTTAACCTGAAACTCCTGGGCTCATGTGAACCTCCTCCATCAGCCTCCTAGGTAGCTAGGACCACAGGTGCAAGCTACAATGCCCCACTGATTTTAAATGTTTTTTGTAACCTTCCTGCCTCACCCCAGCCTCCTAAATGGTTGGGATTACAGGGGTGAGCCGCTGTGCCGGGCCCTAGAAAATTTAGTAATCAACACAATGACTGAATTTTGTGATTTACAGTTGCAAAAAGACAAGGGAACAATTCCCAGAGGAGTAGATGTGTGAAATGTCTTAAGGAAAACGTAGGATTTCGCTGGTAAAAGGCTGTGGCCAAACCACGCAAACCTCTTTGGCTATGAAAAGCAGCTTGGACTTCATCCTGTAGCGTACACTTTGCTGGGTCACTGAAGAGTTAACCACCAGGGTAGAATATGCTAATTGCATACTGTCACCTTTTCTGAAATTCCTATCATTTCAGCCAAACCTTATGAGCTGTTTTAAAGTGAGATATTTCTCACTAGAAACTTTCAAAAACGTGACTGATAATTACGCAATAAACCACCGTTCTGTCTTACTACACTCAGGCCTGCTTGCTCTGTTTTACAGATGCTTATTCAGTTTCGTCTCTGAGGTTTTGTGTCTGTTTCTGTTTCTCAGTCTAAAGTTACTCTCTGTTACTAGATTTGTAATGATCAATTGGGGAGCTAATCATCAGATACCAGTGATCTTGTTTGCACCATTTCAGATTATTCATTATGTACACACATTGTTTTTCATCCAAATAAATTCTAGCCAGATACAAGTTATGACTTAAAAAATTGGCCTTCTATAAACAGGAAGCCAGCTACTTGGGGAAACAAAAACAGAAAAGCTTCTTCCTTAATACAAAGAACCGGAAAGTGATTAAAATCCAGCTATACGCTGGGAATATGACCAATCTTGGTTCCCAAGTCAAATCAGTATTTGCTCGACATTTATTTAAAAGATGTGTAAATCATCAACCATGCCTGGCTTAGCCCCTTAAATTACACAGTCATTTGTCGGGGTACATGAGGAATTAGTTCAGGACCCCACAGGATTTCAAAATCTATGGATGTTCAAGTCCCTTATATAAAATGATGTAGTATTTGCAGATAACCCATGCATGTAGTCCTACCTGCTTTACATTATGTCTAGATAGTTGCAATACCTGAAACAATGTAAATGCTTTGTAAATAGTTGTTATACGGCATTGTTTAGGGGATAAGAAAAAAATCTATACATGGTCAGCACAGATAAAACCATCTTTTTTTTCCCCAAATATTTTCGATCCAACATTGATTGAATCCGCAGATGCAAACCCCACAGATACAAAGGGTCAACTCTACTCCAGAGTAGTTTGAGTGACACTTAGACTGTACTGGACATGAGCTGTAGTTTAAGAGTTTCTGATTGTAGAAGTCTTGCTAATAGGATTACTCTAGAACAAACATTTTTTATCATATAAATCACTCCTACTTTGTCATGACAGTATTTCATTCTAAACTTCCAAATATTTACCAAAGCTACCTCGAGGTAGAGAAAACATTAAATAGCTCCTTTCATTAAGGAGATACAGCAGATATATACTACATGGAATCTGCATATTTCTGTTTTATTTTTATCGCAAAACAAAGAAATCATAGTTTCACTACTTGAAAGTGTCTTAATGATGAATGACCATTAAAGTCGAAGGAACGATCCACTCCTGGCATGCTCTTAAGCAACATTGATTAGCTAATAAACTGGTTCATTTGCACTTTGTTCCCCACAGAACAGTATTATTTTATCTTACTCTTCTGACACTGAGCTATAACATCTCATCGAAAATACAGGTATATTAGCAGTATCTCGCTGCAATTGAGAAGTGAGTTCTAAGAAGACTAATGACATCCCTATTTTCAGTGAAAAATGCTGTTCAGGCAAAGCCTTTTAATCTAAACCCCTTTAAGACTGAAAGTCGTTTTAGTCTCAATTAACTCATAATTAGATTAAGTGTTAGAGAAAGCTTTCAACAAAATATCTACCAGTTCTAAAAACATAGCATTTTTTAAAACCCTCAGCCTGACCTCTAGTCCTTTATAAGGCTTCCTACTATTATAGTTCAGTGAAAATAAATTTTGTTCCTTCTATGCTATTTCTATGTAGACTATTGGTTTATAGATGTGTTTAATAAATTGCAGCAAGATTCTTTCAGATAGAAAATGCTTTGCTTCTTCTTTCCAGCATCTAATTCACTGGATAGATTTAAAAATAAAATGGATCCATCAAATAGCACAGTTCAGAAGAAACTGCTTTGTGATTGCAGAGCATCAGGCCCATGTTCAAAGCAATGACTGCCTGGTTCTTTTGAAGGAGAACATTCAAGGGCCCACAAAGTGGATGACTCTGCAGTCTCCTAACAGACTGTGAACGTAGAACTCTGCCTGTCTTAGGCCCAGAAAGAACAGTCTGGAGCAGTTGAAAAAGAAAGAGATTCTTGTGAGAATCAAATGAAGACAGAAAGCCAATGTCCACAAATTAGTTCTCAGGCCCAACTACTTGTGATTGTTATTCTCCACTTCTAAACTGAATCGATACCAGCCAATAGAGATTTGTGGAAGTAAGGTCTGCTGTGGTCAAATTTTGCTTCTTTCCCTTTGAAGCATAAGCTTTCTTCCTAAGACTTTTTTAATGCATTTAGTATAAAGAATACAGTAAAATCCATTAACTTCGGTCTTATTCCATTTTCATTTTAAATGTGTGAGCATTTTATTTGAAATTATATTATGAACGTCTGATTTTCCTACAATGTACATTGGTTATTTTTATAATCGGGAAAAATAAACTAATTAAAAGAAATTATATTTGAGGCAATGTGGTTATCAAAGTGTTCCTTAGTTAATCTACTCATCATAAGAAACAAGGAAAGACATTCGTCTTCCTTGCTGTATTTCAACATTTTCACCAAGACTTTTTCCTTCTGTTTAAAAATACTTTCTGCCAATTACTTGTATTTCATTGAGATTGCATGATCCCTTTTAAACGTTTTCTCTGAATAACCTGGACTGACCTTTTCCCCCAGGGCCTGGGCTTAATGAACATTTTTCCATCACAGACCTCTTCGACTTGTTATAAGGGCCCTCAAATACACAAGCTGATACTTCGGAGATAGCAATGCTGCCCTCAAAGCTCCAGATTCAGAATAAAACTACTTAAAATACATCAATTTTTTGTAATTAAGTACATAAGGGGAAAATTGGCAATTATTGTCCTAAAGCAAAATTAATGCTGCATCAAATATAGACCCGTATTACTAATTCTACCCTGGCACACAGACAAACTACTGCATCCATGATAAATACTGAAAATTCAATTTAGAATATTAGTTAATAAGCTGTTTTCAGGAAGCTACAGTATAAACACAGTTTTAAACATGTAGCAGACAAGTAAATAATACTGTGGCTTTTAAAAATCCATTTCATCAGACCCCAGATGCCTGATTCCTTATGTGGGCTCCTACCCCTAATTTTGGAGTTAAATTGAGATCGGGCCCTTCAGCTGTCCCAGGCAGTCTGCCATGTGTAGATAAAGCACAGCTTACAGATGAGTCAGCCCTAGCTCTCCCCATTGGGCACCATGCCTACCCCAAAGCAGGGGCACTCAACTTCGTTTTTTAATGTTTTATTTCCCTAAGGTACTTTTGATGTCACATGCACTCAACTTTAAAGCACCGCCACCATGTGAGCATTACAAAGAACCCGTCAAAGCTGCTCATCGTGGTTGCGGCCTCAAGATTGGCCCCAACCCAACGTTACCAACCTGCACCTGCTTTCAAGTTTGCTCCAACAAACGGCTGGCAAGCTAGGGCTTTTGAGAAACTTCTTGCTGTGCTGGACTACTTTTTGGCATTTAGGCATGTTTCTTCAAAAGTTTGGAAGCCCCACTGGGTAGTTGTCTGACATTTTTTCAGAAGTCAACAAGGTGCAAAACATCACATGAAATTGTCTTTCTTAGTATTTCAAAGGCTCAATCTGCTCCATTGCTTTTAATTAGCCTATTCTGACCCAATTAAATTCATTCATTCATTCAAAATTATATTTCTTAATTCCACTATTCAATTTAAACCAGTTGTCCAAGCTCAATAGGCAACTAATTTTCACCTCCACCATAGTACACAAAGAAAAGCATGAGCCAGGTTAAAAAAAAAAAAATCTACATTTATGTCTTTTGTGGCTATTTCATAGCATCAGACCAGAAAGCTCAACTGATTAGAGTAAGGCGCTAATGAGGCCAAGGTTGTGGATTCGATCTCCCCATGAGCGAATTAACTTCATTTAGACAAAACCACCATTCCACAGACACAGACTAAACTCTTAAACCCAGCTGGCCATGTGAAAAACCACAGCAGTGAGCTCCAGGGAATATTAAGAGAACAAATATGGGAAGTTTAGAGCAAGTCACTACCATTACTCAGAAAAAAGAGAAAAATTTGTAAGTTATTCATTAATCAATGAACATCCCACATCTACCAGTGTGCAAAGTAATGTCCTAGGCAACTGAGAGGTACAAAGAAAATTAAGATGGGTAGAGCAGCTTACACCCTGACATCCAATTTCAGGGGACGTCCTTCCTAACAAAGAAATGAAGTCTAATATTAAGGCTGAGATGTGTAAAAAGGAAACTACAATGTAAGCAAGAAGTAATTAGTAAACATAATGTGATGTATGAGAAGCATCATGAAATTTAAAAAGCATCAGGGTATTTATTACAAAGGACAGAGAGTTCACGAGCTAATGTAATCTAGATGATCTTATGAAAAATGTGAAATCTGGTCTGAAATTTACAGGAAAAATTGAGAAAAAATTTCTAAAAAGATAGTTTATAACCAGATACTAGAAAGCCTTGAATACAAAATAATAAATTTTATCTTAGAAGAAACAAAAGGCCAGGTGCAGTGGCTCACACCTGTAATCCCTGCACTTTGGGAGGCCGAGGCGGGCAGATCACAGAGTCAGGAGTTTGAGACCATCCTGGCCAACATAGTGAAACCCCCTCTCTACTAAAAAAATACAAAAAATTAGCTGGGCATGGTGGCGCGTGCCTGTAGTCCCAGCTACTTGGGAGGCTGAGGCAGGAGAATCGCTTGAATCCTGGAGAAGGAGGTTCCAGTGAGCCGAGATTGCACCATTGCACTCCAACCCAGGCGGCAGTGCAAGAGTCCGTCTCAAAAAAAGAAAGAAACAAACAAAATGTTAATACAGCAATGCCCTGGTCAGAACACTGAAGGGCTCAGCTGGCAGGGGCATGCGAGACACAGTGGAGGCGGGGTCTGAATAAAAGCAGCCAAAATGACACTTGCTTGGTATCTGTATTCCAGGGTCAAGGAGAATAGACACAGATTCAGGAAACAATAGGAAAATGGAAATAGAGAGGACTTGGCAACTGACCAGATGGAAGAAATTATTGAAGGAAGGGAAATCAGAAATATATGAAGTTTCAACATCTTCTGACAGGGACAATGGTAGTATCATAAACAGAAATAGGGAATAGAAGTGAGAGTTGAGATTAACCAGGAAGAGGCAGAAAGGCAGATGAGGCTGCCGAATTTATGTTTGTATATGCTGAGTTTCAGGTATTTGGAAAACACTCAGCTGGATTCATATAGTATGCTATTAGTTGTAAAAAGAAAAAAGTCACTAATATGAAACATGGAGAAAGGATATGGAGAATGAAAAGAGACAAAAATCTGCTTGGTAGGTTCACCAGATGTATTTTTGTTACTTTTCCTCCGGGCACATGGTAGGTTTATACTGCCTCAACTGGCCCCATTGCCCAGATGGAGCTGTGACTGGTCCTGGCCAATGAGTTTGAGCACAAATGACATGCCACATTTCCCGGCCAGAAAATAGAATTTTCTGGTGCAAAACTTGCAGGATTCCCTTTGCCTTTGCCAAGGCTACCTGTCATGTTGCAAATGTGGGCTGCTTCGTCAGCCTGGGTCTCAGAGTGAAGATGAGCCCTGAGCCCACCTGCAGTATTGCAGTGGTCATATATACAACATGCATGAGAAGCACACCTTTGAGATTTTCAGCAGTTGAGATTCTGGCTAAAATCAAGCCCATACTGACGGACAGAGGATAATTTTTGATAACCATCAAGACAGCAGCTTCCCTAAAGACATGAGGAAAGAGTCTGTCTCGCAAGATGTGAAGTGATAGGATGGAGAAAAAGAGCAAGTCGTTAGCAAGATCACTGTGTTATTGACCTCGTCTTAAGCTGAAAAGAATTCAGAAACTTTGAAGGTAGCAGAAGAGAGAAATAGGCCAGGCATCATGGCTCACACCTATAATCCCAGCACACTGGGAGCACGAGGCAGGAGGATCAGTTGAGGACAGGAGTTTGATAGCAGACTGGGCAACATAGTAAGACCATATCTCCCCAAAAGAAAATTTTTAAAAAGAGAAGAGAGAAACAGATTGCGAGAGTTGTTGTTATTGCCTTAATACAGGGAAGCAGTAACAAGAGAGAAAGATTATGAGAGAGAAAAAGATTAATAGAATAAGATTTCAAAGTATTTGAAAGAGGGTCAAAGGTTACCTTTAGAAAGGAATAACGAGGAGAAGGATTCATTAGCCTTTAGGAAATATTAAGATGGGAGGAGAAGAAACTGAAAGAACTCATGTCAGATGGCTTCAGTTAATAGTGCCGTCTTTCTTTCCAAAGGCTAATATGCTTTAACGTTATCAGGATTTCATCTCTACTCATAAAATACTAAATAAAAGCAAAGTCTTTCATAATGTATCCTCCGTTAGAATATATGAATAATTACAATGTTCTGTACACAGTGCTAAGCATGGTGAGGGACACAGCATCTTGGGCATGCACGGCAATCGCTTCATTCAGGATAGAGGGAAATCAGTAAACTCAGAAGACTGTGTATTACCTAGTGTTTTCATGTTTTGCTTTTCTTTCTTTCTTTCTTTTTTTTTTCGTTTTTTGAGATGGGTTCTCACTCTGTCACCCAGGCTGGAGTACAATGGCACAATCATAGCACACAGCAGCCTTGAAGTCCTGGGCTCAAACAATCCTCCCATATCATCCTCCTGAGTAGCTGGGACTATAGGTAAACACCATCATGCCTGGCTCTTTTGTTCTCTCTTCCTCTTCCTCCTCCTCCTCCTTCTCCTTCTTCTTCTTTATAGAGACATGGTCTCTCTATGTTGCCCAGGCTGGTCTCAGATTCCTGGGCTCAAATGATCCTCCTGCCTCAACCTCCTGAGTAGCTGGGACTATAGACAAATGCCACCATGCCTGGCTCATATATTACCTAATGTTAAGGTTTGAAGTATAGATGACAGAATGACAGTTAAGGTCCAGAAAAGTCACAAAAGTCTCTCTGAAGCAACAGACCTTGAAGGTATGCAGGATTTGAATAGAGACATGGGAAAAGGGAGGAATTTTGAGTGATTAACATGACGCTGGCCTAGCAGATATTCCATGATGAGCTTGGCATGCTCTTGGGATAAGAGAATTGATTGGCCTATCTAGGGTAGGGAATATATGTATGTGTTCAGTCAGAATCCTTCTGTGTGCAACAGAAATCTCTGTTGAACTTAAGGATTTGGATAGTTATAAAATCTTCAGGAGAAACCTAGGGCCAGGTTTAGAGGCTAAGCAGCCAGAGTCAATGACCAAAAAATCACAATGCAAAATGGTCTGGCGAAGGGTCTACTGTGGCTATTGATGGTCATAGACACATAAGTTTGCGTTGTTAACCCCGAAGTACTGTCACTGCTGCCTGTGGAAACTGGGTGGGTATTGCCACCACCACCTCAAATTTGCTCTGCAGTTTGTGGCATCCTTTCATTCTGTATCTCTGTCTTGGAAGAGTCTGGAAGTATGTCTGAAGGAGAGTCTAGATCATGCGCTATCACACATGGTGGCACTGCAAGGGAGGCAGGAAAAGTGATTATCTGGTATCTGCAGCTTCTGCAGTGGGAGGGTAGCTCTGCTTCAGAAGGCTGGGGATTCCCCTTAGATAAGAAGAGAGTTCTGGGCCGGGCGCGGTGGCTCACACCTGTAATCCCAGCACTTTGTGAGGCCGAGGCAGGTGGATCACGAGGTCAAGAGATCGAGACCATCCTGGTCAACATGGTGAAACCCGTCTCTACTAAAAATACAAAAAATTAGCTGGGCATGGTGATGTGTGCCTGTAATCCCAGCTACTCAGGAGGCTGAGGCAGGAGAATTGCCTGAACCCAGGAGGCGGAGGTTGCGGTGAGCCGAGATCGCGCCATTGCACTCCAGCCTGGGTAAACGAGAGCGAAACTCCATCTTAAAAAAAAAAAAAAGAAGAGAGTTCCATTGTTGGATGGACAAAAGTCTAATGCAGTATCTACGACAAATAAAACTATGACTGGAATAATTATTGTAGAGTTGAGGAAAGTAATACAGATGTCAAAATAGAAGAATTTAGCTTTGTATTTAAGGAAAAAATGGTGATATTAAAGATTCCAGAACAGAGACATTAATCATAAACAGTAGGTTATTTATAAAACTTTGTTGAATGAATACTTATAGCACTGAGAAAGATTAGATAAATCCAAAAATGGATTGAAAGGATTTGAGATTGAAATGCTGGTCTGCAGGAAACGTCTAAGGGGGAGCACATTGAGCTAGAGAAGTAGAAATGGAAATGGAGACAAAAACACCTATATGAAAAATATTTTGAAGACAAGATCAACAGGCCCTACTGACTTACTGAGTATAGTCAATAAAAGAGAAAATAATCCTAAATGATTCCAAATTTTTCAGCATAGGTCACTGAGGAAATCTGGACCCCAAAGGTGATTTGGCTGAATTTTCATTCTGGAGTCTTTAAACATTCTACTCCCACCCTCAACCTGCTGTTAACAACATGCAGTGAATTTTCGTTGCCCTAATTTCGTTTCCAGTTATAGAATTTCTGTTGGGTTCTATGAGAGTTTAAAAGTCTTTGCTAACATATCTGTTTTTCTTTTCATTCTTCGAACATATTAATGATAATCAATTTAAAACCTTTGCCTGCTACATTCAAAATATAGGTCATTTCAAGTTGGCTCTTGATTTTGGACTACGCGATCCTGTTTTTAAAACCCTACTAGTAACGTTTTTTTTTAGTCTGGATAGTGTGGGTAAACCATTGTACAGACTCTGGATTCTGTTATCTTCCTTTGAAAAATTGATGCATTTTCTGAGGCAGCTCAATTCCTTGATGATCACCTTGAGCTGATGTATGCTCAGTTTTATGCTTTGTTAGAAAGAATCTGTGGGAGGTGAAAGATGCTTTGTCCAAGTCCTTCTAACTTGGAAGAATTCAACTTCCAATGCTATCTTCCTGTTCTTATCAGGGGTTGCTCATAGACTTTATTATGCCAGGTGTACTGTAGGCTGCACTCCAGGATGGCTTCTTAGAGCCTTTCTGGGGTCTTACCTAGATTTTAATAAATATTAGGGAAATGGCTGGGCGTGGTAGCTCACACCTGTAATCCCAGCACTTTGGGAGGCCAAAGTAGGCAGATCACTTGAGGCCGGGAGTTCAATACCAGCCTGGGCAACGTGAAGAAACCTCATCTCCACTAAAATACAAAAAATTAGGTGGGCATGGTGGCGCACACCTGTAGTCCCAGCTACTTGGGAGGCTGAGGCACAAGAATCACTTGAACCCAGGAGGCAGAGGTTGCAATGAGACAAGAACGCACCACTGCACTCCAGCCTGGGCGACAGAGTGAGACTTGGTCTCAAAAAATAAATAAATGAATGGTGAAACGTTAACTGGATTTCTCTACTGTGGCTGGGCTGGAACCCCAAGTCCCCAGCACTAGTATCTCTAGTCCCTCAATCCTACAACCTCAAGCCTCAGCTCTCTGATAAGCCTTGAGTAGTCTGACCCAGCCCATACCCAGCTTAGCCCTCAATCAGGACTAGTGTGGAACCATCATAACAACCTCTGTGGCTGTACACAGCGTCTTCCTCTTCGGTACCCACCTGACCCAACTGCTTCTGCTACCCTGAACTCTAACCTCTGTCTCTTGAAGCACAGCATTGCCACTGTGAATTCTAGCCCCCGTGCTGTGGTTGGGAAGGGTTTCCCAGGCACGTTCAGGTCAGTGATGGGCCTCACCTTGTGCGTTTTCCTTGTTTCAGGGATCAGCCTCGCATTGCCTATTTTCCAGTCTGGGAGGCGTTGCCACGTGTATTTTGTTCAGTTTCATGGTTGTTTGTGGCATGAGCCTAGCCTTGTATCAGTAACTTCATCACAGCCAGAAGCAGAAGACTAAAGACACTGAGCATAAGAGGATGCTGAAAAGACAAAGTGAAAATTCAGTAGACTTCTGGCAACTGCTTTGTCTCAGTCCTTTCTGAGGCCAGCCAGTCCACACTCATGCCCCAGGAAGCCCTTGAGTGCTGGCTTCAGCCAAGCATTTCTCTCTGGCATTTGTTCAAACTGTTTGCCAGTTTTTCATTCAACCTTCTTCCTCAAACCTTCAAGTTCATTTTTACTAGATTGAGAGGAGAGGGCAGGGGCTTCTCTCCCTAGCTCTGAATTTTTCCCAGGTTTGAAACTAGGAGTTGTGACATTGGCTGAATTTTAAGGAGAAATGTCTTCCCTTGTCTATACTTCTCACTGGGTCCTCCACATGGGAGGAGAAGAGGCATCACTCATGGCCCAGGCTCAGAGAAGAGCTGTCTGAAGCAGGCAGCCTATCCTCTGTGGCTCTTGTCTCATCTGCAGGCTTCTCCCCTCCAGGAGGTGCACAGGTTGCCCTGGAGATGCCCAGCTGCTCTGCCTATCACAGGCTAAATCGGTCTGATTCCCTGGGAGAAAAAGCAGGAATCTACTTAGGCCTTGGGCATAAGGCACATTTCAAATTCATATCTATTAATAAAATGAACCTGGAGTCGAAAGGTGTGTGATTAATTGGCTACCTCAAGCTCCAACAATGCCCTGGCTTAGGTCCTGCTCCTGATTTTGGTGACTCACTTAGGCAGTTTCCTTTGACTTTGAAGCTCTTTTGAGGCTCCTGACTTTAACACGTGTCCTTAGTTTTAGCAAACATAATCCTATGTCACATAGTCCTGCCAGCTCCAGCCCTTTGGGACATACACGAACCCTGATTCCTCCTCCCCTACTTCTGACTGAAGATATGTAATTAGAATTCAAAGGAAAACAACATTTTTGTTTCCTAAATAAGCTGTGCTTGGTGTTTGCATTTGGCTGTTGGGGTTGATTCAATACACAATATACATCATACCAACAACAAGGATCTGTCTCCACACGAACTAGTTAATTTAACTTTGTTCTACTCGCCTTGCCTGACCTCCTAACTCTTCTAGTTCTTTATCCAAGTGGAACCTAAGGAGAGAGCATAAGGATTACTTGAATCCCAGGACCTTTAGTGGAACAATAGCTTGAGTCCTGCTGATACACTAATCAGTAGCTTCCTTCATGTAGACCAAGAACAGCATTATCCTTGCATACATTAGCAACAGAAGATTCCTCAAAATGAAATAATTTTCCTTCTTTGATGGTAGGCACAAGAATGATAAGGTTAAATGTTAAAAGAAAACACAATATAAATTATTTATCCTCAGAGCAGTCAGGTCAATAGTTATGAATGAACTAATTATTATTAGCATCATTTTAAAAATTTACTCAGCAAATATTATATGCAACACTATGCCTGGTACCACAATGGAGAACAGACAAGGGGCAGCCTCAAGGAATGTACAAAGTAGTTGAGAAGGCAAGACATCTTCATATGAACCCACTGCCAACAGTACAAAATAGTATGCAAGACATGTCAGAATAAATAGGACAGGAAATGTGACAGGGAGAGAAGAGCAATTCCTGGGTCCTGGAAGCTATTCATCTTCAGTGTCACACTGGATATTAGGATCTGAGTTGGGCTTTATGGTTTAAATAGAATTTATTAGGTTGAATTATATGACATCATATGTCATTTTTATAGGTCAAAAATGTTGAATATCAGGAATTTTATATGGTCCAACCCAATAGCTAGGTGAGTCTCTTTTGTACATGAAAAGGAAGGATGGACTCTGCAGCAATGGGCACATTAGAGGTAGAAACCCAGCTGGGCACGATGGCTCACACCTGTAATCCCAGCACTTTGGGAGGCTGAGGTGGGCAGAGCACTTGAGCCCAGGAGTTCAAGACCCACCTGGGCAACATAGTGAGACTCCATCTCTACAAAAACTACAAAAATTATCTGAGCATGGTGGTGTGCACCTGTAGTCCCTGCTATTCTGGAGGCTGAGGTGGGAGGATCACTTGAGCTTGGGAGGTCAAGGCTGCAATAAGCCAAGATTGTGCCACTGCACTCCAGCCTGGGTGACAGAGAAACTCTGTCTAAAAATAAAAATAAAAAAATTTTAAAAAGTAGAAAGCCATATACTAAGTTCCAGTGCCTCACACAAAGTTGTATAGCACTCCAGGCACAGTGGCTCACGCCTATAATTCCAGCACTTTGGAAGGCTGAGGCAGGTGGATCACCTGAGGTCAGGAGCTCAAGACTAGCCTGGCCAACATGGTGAAACCCCATCTTTACTAAAATACAAAAATTAGCTGGGCATGGTGGTGGGTGCCTGTAAATCCCAGCTACTCGGGAGACAGGCTGACAGGAGAATCATTTGACCCAGAAGATGATTGTTGTGGTGAGCTGAGATTGCACCACTGCACTCCAGCCTGGGCGACTGAGCGAGACTCTGTCTCAAAAAAAAAAAAAAAAAGAAAAGAAAAGAAATGCATGAAACATCACTGAAGATTTAGTTACTTTGACTCAGGAGCTACACATCTGTTATTGAATCCTCTCAAAAATCCTGTCAGATACATATTTCCTCATTTTTGACATGTAGAAACCGATGGTCAGAAAAAAAACCTTGCCACGTTACACAGTAGTAATGAGGGGAGTTGGGATGGAAACAAATCTGATGCCTTCGTCGTTTCCTGCCCCCGTGTGCCATATTGAAGAAAAAAGCTAATACTTGCCTCCCTGTAAAAACAGACCCCAGCTTGGAGAGCACCAAATTCAGCTGATCAAGTTGCTCTGTTTCCCCCAAAATATCTAAACCTATGTGTTCTGTATTAGTGGGCGGTTCGGTCAATGATTGCAAAACATGTGCCAATATTATTAATAAGATTAATCATTATTCAAAAAATAACTAAGTAATTGATATTTTCAGATATCTTTCAGGCAAAGTAAATTTCTCCTAACTTAGCACACACAAAATCCTATAGATCCTGTTCAGTATATGCATGGGAAATGACATTTTTCATATCTATTCAGTATTTTGAATTATGCCTTAGAGAAAAAAAAAAGATTAAGATGAGCACAGTAGCTACCTTACATGCTACAAAGATCAAGAGTGAGACTACTTTTGCTTTAAATTCTTTTAAAAGAATGCTCTTACTGTTTCCAGCTAGGTTCTCTATCCATGTGATGTCCGGCTGGAAAAATAATCCTGCTCTCTGCAATTCTGAATGTGGAAGAACACATTAGACAGTGTGATATGCAGAGAAGGATTTCAAACACAGTGAAATGATTTCAGTAAAATCAAGATTCCATATGTACCAGGTTGATTTGTTCCTAGGCTTTAAATTAGTTTATATTTTTCCTAGAGTTATTTTAAATGTCTTCTAACTAATTGTGAGAAATTAGATTCTTCTCATCATGGTATATTTGCAATTCAACTCAAAGACACAGAAGAGCAGCTAAACATTTAGAACTTACTTCTTTTTTAATTAAGTTTCTTTTACATTAATCTTCTGATTGTTTCCAGAAATCTAAGATGTTTCCAAATCTTCATTAATACCAAGGTCTATTACTTAATAAGTATTAAGACCTTGGAAATGTGCTCTCTACAAGATGATACTGGAAAATAAATGAGCTAGTTAGCTAATTTTGGATTAAGGAACTAGAAATAAAAACTACCTTCTTAAATTCTGTTATACAACAATATAAAATTATTCTCCTTTAAAGATATAAGCTGTATCTTAGGGATTTAGGAGAAATCTAAATAGTGCACAAAAAGAATAGAGACCACTGCCTCATAAAAAAATTATTCTGCATTTATGGATTATTGCTTAACTTTATATAGATGATTTAACCTTTCTCCACAAAAAAGAATTCTGACACCAACTATCTTCTCATAGACAAATTATTATCTCACTACATCTGAAAACCTTTGAATAATTATTGTTTCACTGCATCTGAAAACCTTTTAAATGTCTCCTTTTGTTCACCATTGTTGAACTTTGAAATATAAATCACATAAACTTTTAAATACATTGATTCATGCAAGGCATTTGTTCAGTCATTTAGAAATTAGTGGCCGGGCACAGTGGCTCACGCCTGTGATCCCAGCACTTTGGGAGGCCAAGGCGGATGAATCATGAGGTCAGGAGTTTGAGACCAACATAGCCAACATGGTGAAACCCCGTCTCTACTAAAAATACAGAAAGTTAACTGGCCATGGTGGCGGGCATCTGTAATCTGAGCTACTCGGGAGGCTGAGGCAGAATTGCTTGAACCTGAAAGGAAAAGATTGCAGTAAGCTGAGATCACACCACTGCACCAACCCCAGGGACTCTGTCTCATTAAAAAAGAAAGAAAGAAAAGAAAAGAAATTAGCATTCACTCCTTCTACTTCCTCTTTATTCATTCACTCCTTAATCCAACACAATCCGGTTCCACTTCCCACCCAATAACCTCCTTATCATCACTTAGGGTCACTTTCAGACTTTACTCAGAACTCAGCCTTTTTAGTTTCTCAGCCACATTTTATACAACTGGTTCTTTCCTTCTCTCTCTTCTCCTTTGGCTTCGATAAAATTTTACTATCCTTTTTCTTTCATTTGCATTTCTATCTTTTCTTTCTCCCTTAAACAGCTAAACAAATTATCTTATTCGAGCTTCAGGTTTCACCTGCATCCAGAGCGGCACCAAATCTGTCTCTAGCGGAGACCACTCTTAACATCCAGATCCAAATATTTGCCTGCCTTATTTCTCCCCCAGTCTGTCCCTTCTGCTCCTTTGACTCAACATTTCCCTAGTGGGAATCCTCCTGTTCTCCCCTCAGATGCCTAATCCGCATGATCCATTTCTGTTAAAGATGGACTAACTTTCCAGTCAACCTGGCACAAAGCTGCAGAGTGATTTGACTCTTCCTTCCGTGACCCTACTGCAAATCAGCCAGGTCCAATGTCTTTCCAATGTCTGTCTTCTTTCTATCACTATTCCCGAAAAGGGTGTTTTCTTATTTTATTTTAGTGATGGGTGTAATTCCTTTTCTTTTTTCCAAAAGTGTATGCTCTAGAAAGGAAGGGATGGTGTTTTTTGCATACAGGAAGGAATGTCTGGCTGTGCATTACATGCTGGAAGGGCAGTAGGCTCCACAATTTCTGTAAAGAAGGGGTTTAGGGGTGGAAATCTGGCTGGGGGAAGGAAAGGCATTGGCAATTTCATTTAAAAGACATTGCATGGTTAGTACCATTTTCACTTGGGCTGTGTGGGCGGCTTTGGGACTCTGGTGAAGATTTTAAGAGCTACAAAAACCCTCTTAGGGTTACAAAAACCCTCTTAGCAGGGCCTCAATGGGCAGCCCATTGCCCAGAAGCAAATTTTATTAAGAGAAGCTCAGGGATAAATCCTGCTTCCAAAGATGGTAAAAGGAGCTGTTTTTGTTTTCCTAGGGGCACAGCCAGTCCCTACTGAGCCCCGCTCAAAGTAATGTCAAACTCTCCTCTTTGTCTCCTTCTCCCTTTCTTTCTTCCTCTCAGTTCTCTTACCTACTTGCTCTCTTTGCCCTACTTCCACTTCTCCCTCCTCTCAGCCAGGGTCTGTTTTGCAGAAAGAAGAGACAAAGGGAAACTGCCTCTCTCTGCTCAGAACAAGATGAAGCATCTTCATCTGACTGCATAGTGCTGACGCATTATTCTAAGGAACCTCAGTCTCTTATCTGCACTTTACCATTTCTGTCCAAATACGGAATAAGTCAGAACTGCAGGAGGGGAGAGTAAGCACTTCACCCAAAAGGGTTAAAGATTTTTAAAACCCATCTGCAATTCACGTAGTCTCACAAAATTTAACATAGTGACTAACACAAATAAATATTTGATCAGTAAACTAACAAATATGTTCTCTGCAAAGATCCATAGAAGAAATGGAAAGAGTCTAAAAACCAAATATACTAAATTCTAATTAATGTGTAATGCTTTGTAAAATACAATAAAAGAATGTAATCATTTTTCCTTGAATTAATGGTGCCTTCCTAATGAATCTCAGTTGTTAATGAATTTGGCTTAGCTCTAGTAAAATCAATGAAGCATTTCTATCAAATCAGTATTCAGAGTGAGTGTCCACTGATTTCAACATAATGCTTTATATGTGAACTACCAAAACACGGTTATTTACAACCCAGTGCTCAAAGATTCCTCACTGGAGAAGATTAGGAAAAATGCTGATGTTTTAAAGATAGTCTGAAATATAGAGCTCTAAATGTCATCAAATCGCATATAAAGCCTTCTATTATACCAGGCATCTTGGTAAACCATGTTCTGTATTTCCACTAGATAAACCAATCAGGGTAAGTGCTACACAGCTGAGACTGGATTTGTTCAGTTGGCAACACCCATGCCTCCTTCGGCAACCATTTGTAGGGGCCAAATGGGGACAGAAAAGAACAGTTTTTGTGTGAATTCTTGGGTCCAGAAAAAAAAAAAAACGCAAAACACAGTATCTAGTCCATTTACTACCCTGCCCCAGGGACTCATTCTGAACCATAATACAGAAAAAGAGGTTGCAGAGAAAGGCTGACATGACTGTTTACACAGAGAACTTTGTGAGATTAGCAGCAGATTAACCATGTTCAAAGCAGAGCTGAGGAAAGGGTATTTTATCATTTCTACAAACGACGTAGCATGGAGCCAGTGCTGCAGTAAAACTGGAGAGGAATTCGGTAGTCTTTGGCAATTTGGAGATTTCGCAGCTTGGGGAGCAAAGTAAGAAAGTATGCTGCATAGAGAATTGGCTTTTCCACAGAGGTCACTTTAAGACCGCTTGTGGCCAGCAGCTCTCAAAAAGAAGACTTAAATGCAATAGCATTTGAGTGATTTTATGAACACGTGAATCCCAGGAAGGGCTGGGGAGTTTTCGAGGTTGTGAAAGTGGTAATCAGCCAGCTAACCAAATAAAGATATATGCTACCATGGCCTCATTTGTAACCACATCCACCAAAATTCGGGGATATTTAGAATACAGGCATAAATACATAAACAAAAGCACTTCTGACTCTTTCACTTAAGAGTCTGAAGTTTTCAGGTAATTGGACCCCAGAATGTCAACTTTAATATGAAACAAATCTCTCCTCTCTTGATTATTCATCCTACCCAAACTGAAAACAGCAAAACACATTTATTGACAGTTCTCTTTTTGAGAAACAACACTGAGCAGTGTAGAAGAACAAAAAAAGGAATAAACAATGTTCCCTCAATGAACACAAAGTGTATTTGGGGAAAGAAGATGACACATGAAAGACAATTCAAAACAGATTAAAAACATGTTTATATGCACATAAAATACTTCTGGAAGAATTCATAAGTACAGCGGTTTTGTCTGTAGAAGACTTTAAGACGGGGTGGATGTGAAACTTTCTCTTCTTTGCACAAGTGGAACTTTTTTGCCATGCTCTTTCAAGAAAAAAAAATACTTGAGTTGTATTTTTCTGAAGTACAAAATGGAGGATTATTAAAACCTAGTTGTAACCTGAACAAAAGCATAGACATGACATTGGTAACTGACCTAAGCCAATTAACCCTTTCAGAATTCCCCGGTTCTTTTGGTAAATCTCTGTGATCACTGGCACTTAACAGTAGACGAGAATTCTATCCACAGTCCCACCAACAAATAGGATGTTACAATAAAGGCGAATCTCTGACCAAATATGATCGCACATCCAAATTCTTATTAGGAAGCAGGCACTAAAAATGTCATACAACCCCGAAGGTTGGTGAAGTCTAATCTCAGATGTTAGGCACTCAAACATTTGTCTTGCAAAAATGGCAGATGTGGAAACAGCTCAGCAGCAGAATCACCTCATCTTCTACTTGGATTATACAACAGCGTTTTCCATTAAGTCATAGAGGGACCAAATGGAATCCTTGGCCTGACAGCTTCTTCAAAGAGTTTTAGGCTGATGGGTTCCTTAGTTCTCATTAATATGTAATAATATGATGCAATATTGTTATGCAACATTTATAGAGGTGTCTTTGGTTTTGAGTCAAGAAACATATTTTAAATACCACTTATTTCACCAACAAACAATGATTTCTAACAGAGGCAGCACAGTGTGATAATAAAGAATTTAGCCTCTGCAGTCAGATTGTCTGGGTTCAAATCTAGGCACAAAACCTTGAAAAAGTTATTTAAACTCTTGATGCCTCTTTTCTCTCATCAGTAAAATAGGAATCATAACTGTACCTACCTTGCAGAATTATTATGAGAATTAAATAATAATCTAAGCACTTTATAACTATACCTACCTTGTAGTTACTTCTCCCTCCTCTCAGCCAGGGTCTGTTTTGCAGAAAGAAGAGACAAAGGGAAACTGCCTCTCTCTGCCCAGAACAAGATGAAGCATCTTCATCTGACTGCATAGTGCTGACGCATTATTCTAAGGAACCTCAGTCTCTTATCTGCACTTTACCATTTCTGTCCAAATATGGAATAAGTCAGAACTGCAGGAGGGGAGAGTAAGCACTTCACCCAAAAGGATTAAGGATTTTTAAAACCCATCCTGCAATTTGTAGGTATAGTTATAATTAAAATGCTTACATCAGTGTCTGGCATATAATAGTGTTCTATGAGTACTTATAATATATTAAATAAGCAACCTTTATGCTAATTAGCGAACCCTCTAGAAATGATTCTGATAGTGATATCAGGTTTTCCTTCAGCCTTGTAGGATATACACAGTCTTCCTCTTCTGTAATACAACCCCCTGAATATGCAGGTGTCACTGGCCCTCTTAGTGTCACCCTGTGGTAACTAGAGTTTGGGTGACTATTGGAAAAATGCTGATACTCTAGTTACTGCTATTGCTGTGAGTAATGAACCCTCCATCTCGGACTGAGAGGTGTGTCTTCTGCAGCATCCATGAAGCTATGGCAGATAAACCTAACTTGCAGGTAAAATCTCAGCCCGTCACATTCTTGACAATTTTAAGGGTATATTAGAAGCAAATGTATGCCAATACGTTACACAACTTAGATAAAATCAACAAACTTCTTGAAAGATACAGCCTACCAAATTTCTTCATGACATTGGAAAAAGCAGATTTTTCTTGAACAGGCCACAAAAAAAAAAACACTGCCCCGAAGACGAAAAATAAATAAATTAGACTTTAAAAATTATGATTTTTGCTATTTGAAGGACATCATCAAGAAAATGAAAAGGTAAGCCACAGACTGGGAGAAAAGATTCACAAAGAACACGTCTCACAAAGCACTTTACCCAGAATGCGTAAAGAAGACTTCCAGCTCAGCATGAAGTCAAGCAACTCGATTTTTGTAATGGGCTGAGTATTTAAATAAAAACTCACAAAAAGATCTATGAATGCCTGAGAAGCACATGAAAATATTCCCTACATCGTTAACCATCAAGGAAATGAATAATAAAACCATACTGAGCTATAACTACATTTCCCTACAATGATTAAAATTGAAACGACCGACAATACCAAATGTTGATAAGAATGTGAAGCAACAGGAACTTTGATACATTTTTGATGGAAATGTGAAATGCTATACTCACTTAGAAAAACGGTGTGGTGGTTTCTTATGAGGGTTAAATGTATACTTACCATATGACTCCGAAGTTCTACGCCTAGGAATTTTCCCAAGAGAAATCAAAATGTATATAAACATGTAAACTTCTACAAAATTTTTTATAGCAGCCCTATTCAAAATACCCAAACAATGAAAACTAAGGAACACTGAAAGATGAATAGGTAGATAAATTGAGCTGTATCTATATGATGAAATACTATTTAGCATTAAAAGGAAAGAACTCCTGATGTACATGCTGCATGAATAAATCTCGAAACCGTAATCACCCTTCCTGCACCTTAGGAAACCAAAGTGAACATACTATATCGTTCCATTTACACAAAATTATTTATTTATTTATTTATTTATTTATTTAGAGATGGAGTTTTGCTCTTATTGCCCAGGCCGTAGTGCAATGGTGCGATCTCAGCTCACTGCAACTTCTGCCTCCTGGGTTCAAGTGATTCTCCTGCCTCAGCCTCCCAAGTAGCTGAAATTATAGGAACATGCCACCACACTCAGCTAATTGTTTTGTATTTTTAGAAGAAATGGGGTTTCACCATGTTGCCCAGGCTGGTCTTGAACTCCTGACCTCAGGTGATCCACCCGCCTCAGCCTCCCAAAGTGCTGGGATTACAGGCATGAGCCATCGCGTTTGGCCTTACGCAAAATTTTAAAACAAGCAAAACTAATCTACAGTGACGGAAATCAGGTCAGGAGCCTGTGAGTGGAGGATTGACTGTAAAGAGGCGTGGAAAATCTTTTGGTGTTATAGAAATATTCCATATCTCATTGGGATGATGATTATAGGGAGATTATATATATACACATGTGCACAGACACACACTCACACTATGTATATATGTCAAAGTTCATCAAGGACTCTTAAAATCGGTGCACTTTATTTTTTATATATTATACCCAAAGTAATTTTTCTTTAAAATCATCATCACTCTCACTAGCTATAAAAGATTCAATGGGTTTTAACCTCACTGAAGCTTTATCTTAAAAAATATGAGTAATACTATCGAATTTACTGTACTGGCAAGAGAAGCAAATTAAATAATTCATATAGACTATTTAGCACAATACCTGGCTCATAGTAAGAATAATAATAATAATGTAAACTAAATAACTGTTGAGAGGGTTAAGAGCAGCGGGGATGGTGTTATCCATTAAGGTTCCCTGGAAAAAAGATTTCTCAGATAACCACTGAAGAAATTATTAGGGAGAACAGTCTGTCTAGAAATGTCACGCAAAAGCACTGAGGAAAAATTACTAAGATGAGCAGAGTAATGGGCAACCATCAGGTATTTTTGGCTAGGTCAGACAGGCCATGCCTAATCATAATGAAAATTCAGAAGGAGGTATGGAAGGAGAGAGGAAGAGAGGTAATAAACCCAGAGATAGGAAAAATAGGCTAGAAAATCATAGGACATTGTAGAACCAAGTAGAGAAATGATGTGTAGAAATTGGTGTTTGAAGTAGACTATTTTGAAAAGAATACGTAAAATGAATAGCAGGAGGGCATGACTTGAGGCCAAGAAACGTAGTAAAAACCTATCACTCTGCCATGCAAGAGGAGACAGGCTTAAATTACGAAAGAGAGAAGAAAATGCAAGAGATGTTATAAGGAAATAGTTTCAGAAATTGGATCTAATTAGAAGGAAAAAAGGAGTTGCAAATAACTTCAGTCTTAAATTGGGGAAAAAATAGATTGTCTCTAATACTAAGTACACAATATGTGCAGGGTGGAAACAAAAAAGGAAAACTTAAAAACAGTAGTTTTAGAGGAAAATATAAGAGACGCTAGAGATCGTGACAGTCATTAGTGTTTGCATTCGTTTACTCAGGCTGCTGTAACCAAGTATCAGAAACTGGGTGGCTCAGACAACAGGCCTGTCTTGTCTCACAGCTCGGAAGATCAAAGCGTCAGCAGGGTTGGTTTCCTCTGAGGACTGAGGGGGACTTTGCTCCATGCGGCTCTCCTCGTTTCTGGTGGCATTCTGTAGCTTCTGCTGCATCACCACCCCTCCGTCTTCATCTTCACATAGTGTTCTCTTACATGCATATCTGTGTTCAACTTTCGCTTTTTCTTTTTTTTTAAATTGCATTTTAGCTTTTGGGGTACATGTGAAGAATAAGCAAGACTGTTGCACAGGTACACACGTGGCAACTTTCGCTTTTTCATAAGGAACCCAGTCAGATTAGATTAGGACCCATTCCTATTCAGTGTAACCAGAGGAGCAGAGGTCCAGCCGCGAAGGAGGGAGGGGGCAGGGAGGGGGCGTCTGAACATCCGGGAGAACTGCGGGACTCGGGGCAAGCTCACTTCCCACTCCACACTCCCTCCCGCTTCCGGCTCCCCATCCATCTTGCTGAGAGCCACCTCTACCACTCACTAGAGCTTCCACTCATCCTTTAAAACCACACGTGATCCAGTTCTTCCAGTACACTGGGCAAAAACTCAGACTACACAAAGCTGTCGCACTGGCCCTCTGCCCTTGCCATGAGGCAGAGGGTCCACTGAGCTGATAAACACAAGCCGTCTGCAGCCGGCAGAGCTGAAAGAGCACACGCCCTCTTGGGCTTCAGGAGTCGCAGACACTCACGCTTAGATGCTGCCGTTTGGCCGGGGCCCAAAAGCGTTCCCGGCCTCTGCACCTTCCTGTCTGCGAGCTTCCCCTAGGAGTTTGAGCAGCAGCGCGATAGAAGAAGCGAGCCCACCCCGCTGACGCCTGTCCTGCAAGAGAGATAAGGAAACTCTCCAATTTCAACTGTGTTTTTTCTCAAGAGTATTAATTGGGGAAGCGTCCACCTGTGACACAGCTATCACTTCAAATTTTAATAAACAAAGATGAAAAATACTAAAAACAAGTGAGACCAAAGGAGCTTTGTTTCTACCATTCTGCTTTGACCAGCAATGTGGCAGATTGTCCCTTTGGTACCCCTCGCTCCGAGTGAAGCATACCTTCCTGGGTAGTCCCTTCTGACCCTGACTTTGGGACTCGCCATTTGATTGGCTTTGGCCAGCAGTACATTCACTGGCATGATGAAAATAGAGACTGGCACATCGGTGCTTGTCCTTTTGCAATACTGTTCTTGGAACATTCCCTCTTGAAAAGCAGTGACCAAGTTGTGAGAAGCCCACCCTAGCCACATGGAGAGGCCACCTTCAGGGCCATCACGACCCTGCCTGTTGTTCTGGCACCAACTTCAGCCATATGAGTGAGCCTTCTAGGAAATGGATCCTTAGACACAATCAGGCTTCCAGAACTGAAGACGTGAGGTAAAACTGAACTATCCCATCAAGCCCCCTTCAAATTGCAGATGTAAAAACAAATACATTACTCTTGATATTTTAAGACACTAATTGGTTATTTTTTAAAGTAGCAATGGAAAGCCAAAACAATCAATAGATTTCTTTTATAATAGTTAGCTGGAAAATAACAAATTACTTTTGTATATTAATAATTCCTTGTTTTTCAGTAAAAAACATACCTTAGCATGATAGAGCCAAGATCATGAGCTCTGAAACAAGACATAGTTACATAAAACCTCTAGCTCTCAAACAGTCTATACACATGGACATAGAGTTTGGAATAATAGACATTGGGGACTTCATTTGGGAGGATGGGAGGGTGGGAAGGGAGTGAGGGATGAGACTTAATGGGTATAACATATTCTATTCAGGTAATGATTTCACTAAAAGCCCAGATTTCACCACTACACAATATATCCATGCAACAAAACTACACTTGTACCATACTCCTTAAATTTATACAAATAATGTTTTGTTTTGTTTTGTTTGGAAGACAAGGTCTCAGTCTGTAGGCCAAGCTGGAGCACAGTGGCACCATTACCAGTCACTGCAGCCTTGACCTCCTAGGCTCAAGTGACCCTCCTGCCTCAGCCTCCTGAGTAGCTGGGACTACAAGTGTAAGCAACCACACCCTACTAACTTTTGTATTTTTGTAGAAATAGGATTTCATCATGTTGCCCAGGCTTGTCTCAAACTCCTGGGCTCAAAAGCAATCCACCTACCTCAGCCTCCCAAAGAGCTGGGATTACAGGTGTAAGCACCACACCCAGCCAAATACTACTGGGGGGAAAAAAAAACCTTTAGCCCTGTCACTTACTGTCTGGGCAACCCAACCATGGACAAAAATCCCAACCTGTGAACCTAAATTAATAAAAGGAACTTAGGAGCAACTTTGTTATTGTTGTGTTCATTCATGCAGTAAGCATAGAAAGAATTACCTCTCAGATTTATTGTGAAGATTAAAAACAGTGATTCCATATAAAGTACTTGAAATAAAGTCTGCATTCAATAACTAATAATAGCAATTATTATTATCAATTTGTTATCATTAATTATTCATCATTCATCAGGTGTTTATGGAGCATCAGCTATGTGACAAGCATACGGTAGGTAAGAAAAACTTATCCAGTACTATGCTTTCAGGGCTCTTAAAGTCTACTAATTGTAAGTTCAGCAGAGCAAAGCTACAGGTTTTGTTAGAAAGCCTAACGAGGATACCTGTTGGAGATGGGTTGTCTGGGCTGGTCTCTATGAATACATTTAAACTGACTCCTAAAGGGTAAGGAGTTATTCACCAGGCAAAGAATGCTGGAAAGAATGGCAGGGACAGAAAAAACCGTATCTGAGACTCTGAAGCACGGACGTCTTGCACATTCAAAGAGCTGAAAGAAGGCCACTGTGGCTTGGGCCTGGTTAGCAAGTAGGAGAGTCATTCAAAGGAGAGAGACCTTGAGACAGGTCTCATGCTTTTAATAGCTAACCTAGAACCTACATCCTAAGGGGATGGGCATAAAAGTGCTATGACCCTGGTGTTACCCATTGCCAGTGATATGTAAATATTACCTAAGAAGTAAAGGCCAATGACCTGTGAAGCAATCATTTCCAAAGGCTGGCCCACATGTGGGTGTCATGCTGTGAATAGTAAGTTTTAGAGCTTGGAGGTGAGGTAAGAAAAATAAGCACAATGTAGAGCGTTCTTAATAAAGCAAAATATATTCCATTTTGAATTTTATAATTATGTCCTTACATGAAATAATAGTAATAACAGTTTATTTTCCATATTTGTATCTAGAAAAATTGAAAGGTAGCTACTCTTTTGCACTACAGAAGAAGCTATTTTCACCTGACTTTGGCTATCTCTTTATATTCTGTGAAATCCACAATTCTAGGAACAATTGCCTCTAAAGGTAACAGTGTCTAGATTCATTCTTTCTTTTTTCTTTTGAGACGGAGTTTCACTCTTGTTACCCAGGCTGGAGTGCAATGGCGTGATCTCGGCTCACTGCAACCTCCGCCTTCTGGGTTCAAGCAATTCTCCTGCCTCAGCCTCCCGAGTAGCTGGGATTACAGGCGCGCACCAACATGCGCAGCTAAGTTTTTGTATTAGTAGAGACGGGGTTTCACCATGTTGACCAGGATGGTCTCGATCTCTTGACCTCGCGATCCACCCGCCTCGGCCTCCCAAAGTGCTGGGATTATAGGTGTGAGCCACCGCGCCCAGCCTAGATTCATCCTTATGTTAAATAGTTGGCTATTCTGAAAGGGTCAGTAGCGTAGAAGAGAGGAGAAGTGAAACCTCCTACATCCTTGAGCTGAAACTACTGAATCTTTGCTTGAAATTTTTGATCATTAAAAAAAAGTACATCAGGGATTACAGATTCATATTCATATGCACACACATATAATATTCTTTATGTAGACAACGCATCGAGGAAACAGCACTGCAATTTTTCCATGAAATATAAATGCCAAACTCATGCATAATTTATACAACATAAAACCATCAGACCATGTACTTTTGGTGTTTAATTATGATCCCTTGGTTCTTCCTGAGGAGCACCATTAATCAGTCCAATCAGTGTCTGAAATGTCCTATTTCTATTTACAAATAAACACCTAAATGGAGGTGTTAAAATAAAGTTAATTGAAATATGCTTTTGTATGAAGCATTTCTCAACCTGCATGTAATAAAAAGAATTTAAGAGCAAATAAACGATTGACACAAACAATAATTATTTTATCCGAGATTTTCGGAGACACATGGGAAAGTATATATTTAAGCATCCTGACCTTTTGCTCAAGCAAAACTTTCTGCTTTTGAATTAGTATGTGGCTCTTTCTTAGAGAAAAACCCGAAGCCGCCTCTTTAATACTGATAAATTTAGAAGGGATCTCCATGCTTTAATTTGATTGTGCATTAGTATAGTCTGCCCCGTGGCTTTCTAAAGACTTGAGCAGCTTCCCAGTGTTTTCACATTTTCTAATTCCCCAAGAATCCCGCCATGTTTTCAAAGAGAAATAAATTAGGCTAGGACAGGCTGTAAGCCTTAAGAAATGGATTTTGTTTTCCCTTTACAAAGATTACTCTGGGGCCCAAAGTGGCTCCGGCCGGATGTCGTGGCGCTTGCGAAGGCGAGGCCAAGAGTTCAAGGCCAACCAACCTCAGCAACCTTACAAGCTCTCAATGATTGGCAAAAAAAAAAAAAAAAAAGCTTACTCTACAGCTGTCCCCACTGCATCACCATAACAACATAGATCTGTGGGACATTTTCAAATGGCTCGAAAGGACATTTTATCCACAAAGTCTGCAAGCATTTATCAGGTAAGCATTACCATTAGTTTTCTTAAAAGTAGATTGAAAACCGGATTTGAGTCTGCGGCTATCACACCAGAAGCAGCATTGCCATTTGTTAAGATGCACCATTTTCTTCTCTCTAGTAACGGATCAGGCTCAGCCAGAGACGCCTCCAAAGCACGTTCACGACTCTTCACGGAAGAGCCTTCCATCAGTCACTGGACACTCTCAGTTATGTCCTGACTCTGCAATCCCTCTGTGTAGTACATGGTAGTGCTGTGCTTGATTCCAGGTTGCTTTGCAAATATCATTGGTAATTTCATCTATAAGCGTGTTTCAAATGCCAATTAACATATAGCTATTACTACTACTGCTCCTTATTTCCCAGTAGTTTTATTCATTTTATATCCTCAATAAATGTTTGCAAAATAAATGACAGACAATAACAGTTAATACGGTAGCATTAATCTTAAGTCTGAACTAAGTTTGAATCCTATCTCTGTCACCTATTCGCTGTGAAACTTTGGACAAGTTATTTAAATTCCCTAAACCTCCAGTTCTTCATCGGTAAAGCAGAGACATCACAGGCTTCTCATAAAGGTAAAACATTATTATCAAGGTAGGCCAAGTGCTCAACAAATAATAAAGGTGCAATTGCTATTTGTTCTTGTAATTATTGTTCATTCCATTCATTCGACAACTACTTATTGAGCACCTACTATGTTCTTGGCATGTTCTAAGGGTTGAATAATGAGTGGCGAATAAGATACATAAGTCTTTGCATTTTAGGGAGCTTATGTGTTTGTAGGGAGACAAGACATACAATAAACAAATCAATGAGTATATAATTACAGTTAATGACAAAAGCTACAAAGGAGACAGGGTGCTACAATTGAGAACACCAAAGAAAGGAGAGCCTACTTTAGATGGTGTAATCAGAAAATACCTCTTTGAGAAGCTCATGTTTAAACTGCAATGAGGAAAATGCCCTGTGAAGACTGGGAGAGAGCAGAGAGCAGAGGTGGAGCAGGAAAGCACTCAGAAAACTCACAGTGATGAAGAACCCCACGGGTCTAGAGCAATGCTCAGTGAGAAACGCTGCCAAGACTGAAAGACCTTCAGATCCCAGAGCATTCAATCTCACAGGACATGGGAAGAAGTTTGCATTTTCCTCTAAGTTCAGTGAGAAATCACTGAGGGATTGTAAAGAGAAGAGTGCCATGATTTGATTTCTGTTTTTAGGAAATGACTCTGGCTATCATGTGATAATTTGGAAAAATACAAAAGTGGATAGACAAGTTAGGAAGCCATTGCAATGATCCAAGCCAGAGATGACGGTGACTTGGACTTAGTGGCAAGGGTGATGGAGAGAAGGGAGAATTTTAAGTATATTATGAAGATTTTTAAAAATCAAATCTCAGCTGGGTACTGTGGCTTATGCCTGTAATCTCGGCACTTTGGGAGACAAAGGCAAGCAGATCACTTGCGCTCAGGAGTTCAAGACCAGCCTGGCCATCATAGCAAAAGCCCAACTTTATAAAAAATACACAAAATTAGCTGGGCATATTGGCATGCGCCTATAGTCCCAGCTACTTAGGGGGCTGAGGCAAGAGGAACGTTTGAGCATAGGAGATCAAGGCTGCAGTAAACCAAGATCACACCACTGCATTCCAGCCTGGGTGACAGAGCGACACATTGTCTCAAACAAAAATTAATCTCATCAAGATATTAAGATATTGACTGGAGAAAAGGGGCATTTTTGTGGTTGAAATAAATGTACTCCTGAATGTATTCACTCTTGGAACTATCATCAGTTAGCCTGCAGGCTCCCCAAAAGGAAATGTGGCAGAGGAATAATTTTTAGACATTGACATTGTCTGATAACTATTCAGTCATTCTCTTACAACCTCTCCCCCATCTCGGAAACTTACTCAACACATTTCCTCATTTATATCCCTATTCCTCAAATCCTGCACTGAGACTTAGGGAAAGGCAAAAAAGCTTCATCATCAGGAAAACTTGAGTTTTAGCACCAAGCTGAGCTGCTAGTAACATGTGGAGTCTTGTTTTATTCTCAACAAATGCAACAAAAATTACTGAACCACCTTATATGAAATTTGTCTTGGCCAGGCGCGGTGGCTCAAGCCTGTAATCCCAGCACTTTGGGAGGCCAAGGCGGGTGGATCACGAGGTCAAGAGATCGAGACCATCCTGGTCAACATGGTGAAACCCCATCTCTACTAAAGATACAAAAAATTAGCTGGGCATGGTGGCACGTGCCTGTAATCCCAGCTACTCAGGAGGCTGAGGCAGGAGAATTGCCTGAACCCAGGAGGCGGAGGTTGCGGTGAGCTGAGATCGCGCCATTGCACTCCAGCCTGGGTAACAAGAGCGAAACTCCGTCTCAAAAAAAAAAAAGAAAGAAATTTGTCTTGTGGCTTACTTGGAAACTTCAAGAATTCCCCTTAACTTACAATTACCTTTTTTAAGGTTAATTTGTTGGTTGTAAATACGAATGTGCCTATGCTCAGATGACATAGAATATTTTGTTGCATAATAATTAAGGCTGAATTTGGCAAGAACTCAAATATTAAGGGTTATTCTTAGAAATGTAAGTTCACTGACAGGACTTTAAAACTTCTAATAATCTATACCAAACAAACACATAAGAACACTATGACTTGTAGACATAAATTTAAAGCCATGTATACCTAAAATAAGAATCTCATGCATTCACTCACAGATACTATCTCAGCCATTTTCCTCCCTTTCAGGAAGTGGATTCCACAACTGATATCAATCACTACTTTATGCATATTCCATCAAAATGCAGGCCTCCAAGGTATGCAATGAATTTTGACCATTTAAACATTTTTGTGGGAGTTTTCTCAATAAGTGAGAGCAACGAAATTCTACTGCTCCTAATATGTGCACAAAATAGATAATAAGTGGATTCTCCAGAAAACATCACAGGGTAATTCTGATGGCCAGAAGCCCAGCATGGTGCAATTCAAAAACAACCAAAGATCCAGCTCATCCTTCCTATTTGTTGTCATCCCAACAATACCAGAACTGAATTTTTTTTTTTTTTTTTTTTTAGAGACAGGGTCTCACTCTGTTGTCCCGACTGGAGTGCAGTTGTGTGTATAGGGCTCACTGCAGGCCTCAACATCCTGAACTCAGAGGATCCTCCTGCCTCAGCCTCCCAATGAGCTGGGACTACAGGTGCATGGCACAACACCCAGCTAATTTACTTAGTTTTGTAGAGATGGGATCTTGCTATATTGCCCAGCCTGGCAGAATTACTTTTTTTAAAAAGAAATTGTATATCTAAAATCAGAAATTACAGTCTTGAAAGAATCAAACCCAAATTAGGTAATTTTGATAGCAAAGCAGACGAGCAAAAATGCTGAGGACCGCAAAGAGTGATGTCCTAAAATATGAGATGTGGGTGTGGAACAGACGAGGGAGAGCAATGCACAATGGTGAGGTGCCTAGAATATACGCGATGGAAGAATTCCAAAGGAAAATTGTATCTAATAGTTAAAATAGCATCTGCCATTTTTTGAGCAAATGCCAAGGCCGGGCATTATGCTGAACACTTTATGAATTTTATCTCTAATTCTTGCAATAAATCTGCAATACAGATTTCAGTGCTCTTATTTTACAGAGAAGAAAACAAATCTTCATGAGGTTATATACCACACGTAAGGTTTTTCAGCTAGTAACTGGCAGAGCCAGGATTTGATATCAGAGCCATCCATCTCTGAAAACCAGGACTGCCTGGTAGGATTGTTCAGCCTCCATAATTATATATAATAGTCCTGCTAAAGCCCAGTTGCTTCCACAGAAAAAAATGTACTTTCCAAAGTTTGATTAGGCTTTAAACACAGAAGTTTAGAAGACTTAAGTCATAAACTATAGTCCTAAGCCGAATTTAAGAAGCCCTAAGCATTTTGCTGGAAAGAAAGACCATCCTGACACATTTTCAGAAACATGGCAGAGTAGTCAAGTGTAAGGAAACTCTAACAGAAAGACCAGTGACAAGGGACAGCCAGATTCTGAGTTATCTATTTTGTCCAAAAGTACCAGTCTGAGAGAAGAAACACAGAAGTACAAACAGTATCTTACTATGAGAAGAGAGTGGCAGATACCGGCGTTGTATTCTAAAATCTTACCTGATTCTTTCGTTTAACAACAGAACCCTTGAGTTTTACCTGGGTTTCGCTGTCCAGCTAGACAGTGTACGTCCTAGACCCCTTTGTAACTAGGCTCCAACCACTGGAACTTCTGGTTTATATCTGTCAAATTAAAAACAAATCTGGACTTTATTCAAAGGTGCTTTTGCAAAGAGTAGGGGAGGGACTATTGTGATAAGAAGAACATTTTGACTATAAGATCTGCAAGCTTTAGGTAAAAAATGGTCTTTCTTGTCTAAAAAGAAGTAAACAAGACCAGAAGGATGGTAGATGTGGAGAAGTGGAACGGAAAGATGGCGGGATCGGATGGTAGATGTGGAGAAGTGGAACGGAAAGATGGCGGGATCGGATGGTAGATGGGGAAAAGTGGAACGGAAAGATGGCGGGATCGGATGGTAGATGTGGAGAAGTGGAACGGAAAGATGGCGGGATCGGATGGTAGATGTGGAGAAGTGGAACGGAAAGATGGCGGGATCGGATGGTAGATGTGGCGAAGTGGAACGGAAAGATGGCGGGATCGGATGGTAGATGTGGAGAAGTGGAACGGAAAGATGGCGGGATCGGATGGTAGATGTGGAGAAGTGGAACGGAAAGATGGCGGGATCGGATGGTACATCCAGAACATTTTACCCCAAGACCAGTCTCTTCTTCCGGCAGAGAGATCCTAAGGAAGGGTTGTGTGGCTGACTCGGGCTGAAAGCAGGCCAAAGTTCAGGGGACTAGAGGAAAGAGAAAATCTTAACAAAGGTTTGGTTAATAAGCATTTTGTTCCCACTCATCAATGGTAACAAAACAGTTCAGCTGATCATTTCGAAGGCAAAGAATAGGAATTTGGAACGTCTGTGTCTGGTCTTCTCATAGGTGAACAAGAGGGGCATTGTATTACTCTGTTCTCATACTGCTATAAGGAAATACCTGAAACTGGGTAATTTATAAAGAAAAGAGGCTTAACTGGCTCACAGTTTTTGTAGGCGCTGCAAGAAGCATGGCTGGGAAACCTCGGGAAACTTAAAATCATGGCAGAAGGCAAAGGGGAGGCCGGCACATCTTACACGCTGGAGCAGGAGGTAGAGAGAGAAGGCGGAGGTGCTATGCTTTTTTAAACAACCAACTCTTGTGAGAATTCACTATCCTGAGAACAGCAAGGGAGAAATCCACCCCCATTATCCAATCACCCCCACCAGGCCCCTCCTTCAACACGGAGGATTACAATTCAACATGAGATTTGGGGAGCGGCACAAATCCAAACCATATGGGGCATCCTTAATTCTTATCAAAGTCAAGGGTAAGGAAGTTCTTTGCAGTAAGCTGCTGTTTCCCAGGACACAACGGGTGGCAGGATTTCTTTAACCATGGCTGTTTCCCAGGATCACAGGGCTCAGGTAAAGTTTGACATTGTCACAACCTTAAAAGGAATCTGCTTGTTCCGTCCTTCTTTCCCCTTCTAACGGTTGGAATTTAAATGTAGTGGCCATGAGACATCCTAAAGGATGATACAACCTAAAGATGGGAGGAGCGTGGGTCCCTGGGTCCCTGGGTGACAGGAACACAGCTGTCTACTTGCCTTAGACAGCTCACCTATGTAAGGCTGGTTGCCTCGCCAGGGGCTCGGACACACCCACCCATCTCCGCGCCCGATACGTACGTCACATCTCTGCACCGGAACCTATCTCAGGAGCACATGCTCTCCTGGAAGGATCCGGTTAATGGGACCCTAGCCGGATCTTGGGTATCTTGCATTGGGGAAATCCCGCCCAACAATCTACCTACCAATAGCAGCTTGCCCCATCTACGTCCCGCCCCCACCATAACCAATCAGAACACACTGCTTCCCCTCGCTCACTATAGCCATAAAAACCCTACACCTCAGGAAGTCAGCGCGACTTCCCTGGCCCCTTTCCCGGGACCGTGGAACCTCGCCCAGGAGCCGATTAAATTTCTTTATTTCAATAACTGGCCTCAGTTGCCTCACTCGAACCCTTACAACCTACCTCTAGACTATTAGATAAGAGAAAAATAAACTTTTTGTCTAGTTTATATCACTTTATTTGAGGTCTTCAAGTTTTAGCCACTTAGTGCCCTAAAGAACATCATGGTCAAGCTGTCAAGCATCATCTTCAAATACGAGAGATAACATTCAATGCAAAGCTCCTTCCTAGTGCCAAGAACTCACGTGCTTGTTAATCTATAATTGCCTGAAGCATCAAAAGCTCAATTTTGCTCTTATTTTTCTGTATCACACAGAAAACAGAACTCTGTTTCAGCTCCTAAAATGCATTAAAAACTTTCCATTTAGGTAGCACTGGAACACAAAGTAAAGGAAAATAGTAGGGTGGCATGTACTTATTACTGATTAGGTAATGTATGTTAATGTACGTATTTGTTTGTGGTGTTACTGGGGCTCCTAAAAAGTTACTAAATGGCAAAATGTCCTACAATTTGCTTCAAATGGTCTTTAAATCAGTAATAGCCCTCTTTATCAGTGACAGGGTTAGAGACATGCTACCCAAAAAATGTGACACCTTGGCATTTGAAGACAAAGCAGAAGCAGGAAGGTCATTCTCACCTTCCTCTTGCTTCTTCTTCCCTGAAGCAGAAATTCTCTGGTCTTTCTCTAAAGTAGGTCATAAAACTTTCATTCTAGAGGGGTCCTCCATATGCCCCAAAGAGGGAAAAATCCTTGTCCTCAAAAGCAGAGAGATATCAAGAAGAATCTGAAAAACAGGCCTTGCTTGTTCCCTCAGTTTATTACCATTAGATCATATCCTTTTATCTTCCAATCACACTTCTGCATGACTATTCATAAAAATAAACAGTTCTTCGAGTTATTGTTCATTCCTGAAAGCTCCCATATCACATAAATCTTAAATGTGTATGCTTTCACCTGTTAGTCTGTTTCTCATTCTAGGGGTCTCAGCAATAAACCTAGCCCTGGGTGAGGAAAATAACATTTTCTCCTCTGCATTGGACATATGGATATAGGAAGATATGGATGTTCAACCAGGAGTGATTAAAAGAACTAACATCACCACCAAATATGTATTGCTTTTAGTCAGACATCGTAATGCACCCATCAAAATTCCTCCCAAACGTAGTGTCCATGTGGCGTACTTTGCTAAGTGGACAACTGCGTGTATGTCTATCATTAGTGCATTGCTCATCATACTCCAAAGGTCTTTCCTTTAATATTCAAATTTCTCAAGCAGTTCTAATAACTTAAATATGAGATATTGATTGTTCTGCATTCCTACAGTGAAAAAAATAGTTCAATATCAAAACTGCATGAGAAGGCTGCTTGTTCAATTTGATCTAAACAAAGAATTAGTTAAAACTAATCACTGTGGCCTCTTTGATTCACTGCCTCATTGAATTCACTGTCTCAGTTCAGTTCTTAATGATTTTCAAATACATTTTGGAGCAGTTACCCATTCTAACAAAAAAAAAAAAAAAAGAGGCTTTATGGTAAGTTTTAATTCCCTGCATCTTGTCTGCTTTTTATCTGTGCCATTAATATGTTGCAAAATTATTCCAAAATTCGATTGTACAGTGTCCCATTTGAAAAACAGGTCCAAGAAAATATATGAGACATACTAGGACTAAAATAGGTCCATTGCCCAATATGCGGAGCAAGTCAGTGCATTGAGACACCGGCTGAGCTGCAGATGGAGAAGACAGGAGGAACCCTCTATCCCATCTCCCCTGGGACATTGGGGCTAAGGTTATTAAGGATTTTGGAGTGAGCTGAAGTGTAGAGATTGTTGATTGGTCAAAGATCGAAGACTGAAGTCCTAGACAGGGAGACAAAAAACTGCGTTCTCAGGCTATTTGCCCTCCTCTGTGGGGGTCTTCAAACTGGTTGGTGTCTGCTTTTTCCCTGGAATTTGGGATCTAAAAACCATTTTATGCAATTCTTAAACAAAAGTCTTATGATTCTAACATCAGAAATTCTGTCTACATTAAATAAAAGCCTTATGATTCTAATGCGAGAAATCCTGTCTGTAGGAACCACGGGGACGCAATCGATGTTTAGTGCAACATGACTTTTGGTTACAAGGAAGTGGGTCAAGTGCAGCCTGGTTGATGTTTAATTATAACTGTATTTCTGTCCAGTATTCTTGTTAACACTGTGAGGACGGCTTCAATACAACCAAATACATGACATCACTTTTCAAGTACGTACTCAAAATTTAAAAGCATTCTTTCCTCTCCCACACTCCCCTCCCTGCCCCCTGCCAATAGCTTCTGAAATGTTGTACTTGAAAGGATACGCTCCTCACTGGGTGTGTTATCAATTAAGAATTTCTCTCTGCTTCAGTTCTTGCTTTCTCTGCAATAATTCAAAATCTTTTACATGTTAAAAACAATCTCACTTCCAAAAGATTTGGTATTTCTTGCTGATGCAAAACATGACTAGAAAAGGTCATCTTTTTTTCTTTTCTTTTCTGTTTTTTGTTTGTTTGTTTGTTTGTTTGTTTGTTTGAGACAATCTCGCTAGGTCGCCAGGCACCTGGCTGGAGTGCAGTGGTGCGATCTCGGCTCACTGCAACCTCCGCCTCCCGGGTTCAAGCAATTCTCCTGCCTCAGCCTTCCAAGAAGCTGGGATTACAGGTGCGCACCATGACGCCCGGCAATTTTTTGTTATTTTTAGTAGAGACGGGGTTTCACCATGTTGACCAGGATGGTCTCGATCTCTTGACCGCGTGATCCGCCCGCCTCAGCCTCCCAAAGTGCAGGGATTACAGGCGTGAGCCACCGCGCCCGGCGGAAAAGGTCATCTTTCTTGTACTGTGGTATGAACAAAGGAAAAGGGCACTAGCGAAGCTGTAATAAATTCATTAAAAATGTTATTTTCCATTTCTAATGATTACCTAACATTAGACAGAATTAGCTAATAAATAAATACGTAGACACTTCTGTAAAACCTTACAAAGATGAACAAAAGCAGCGTTTATTAAGGTGACTAATATATATACCGAGGGGGTCCAGAATACACCACAGTGACATAAGGATTATTTTAAGCTAAAGACATTTAAGAATCAACAGCTGCAGGAAGAGGCTTTTTCTGAACTCCCTTTAGCTTCCTTAAAGCAAAGCCTCCCAAACTGTCATAAATCCTCCCCACCCCCCGCTAGGAGTTTCACAGCCAGGGAAGATTCTTATCACCAAAGACTACCCAAAGATGAGACGACACCACCTGAATTTGAAAGCACCCAAATCACATTGTCATAAAACTACCATATCTCCAATCGAGTCTCCTAAGGACCCAGTTATATTTCCTAAAAGTGATTTGTTCTTCCAGAAGTGCCCCTCTTCCCCTCCTCATTCCTTGTTAAGATAGTATATAAGCTCCAAATTCTAACCACCTCACAGAGTCACATTTCCTTTTTTTTTTTCTTTTGAGACAGAATCTCACTCTGTCACCAGGCTGGAGTGCAGTGACGCAATCCTGGCTCACTACAACTTCCATCTCCCAGGTTCAAGCAATTCTCCTGCCTCAGCCTCAGACTAGCTGAGAATACAGGTGTGCACCACCATGCTTGGCTAATTCTTGTAGTTTTTAGCAGAGAGGGGGTTTCACTATGTTGGCCAGGCTGGTCTCAAACTCCTGACCTCGGGTGATCCACCCACCTTGGTTTCCCAAAGTGCTGGGATTACAGGTATGAGCCACCATTCCCGGCCACAGAGTTACATTTTTGTGTGAACTATCTTACAGAATTAAATGTTTTTTCTCTTGTTAATCTGGCTTTTACAGTTTAATTTGCAGGCCCCCAAGAACCAAAGGTAAGAGGCTAAAGGAAAACGCTTTTTATCTTTTTTTAATCAACTTCCTATATTTTTACTTTGGTAATCTACTAGGTCTACCATTCCAAAAGAAAAAAATCTTATGGAAATGTGCACATAATTTGAGTTAAGTACATACCAATGCCATTCTTAGATATTATGATTCTTACCATTCTGGATTTGGAATGCAACGTGAAATGCAATTGGCTAGATAACAATTTGAAGATCCTTTGTTTATGTTGTTGAGAAAGTAAGTTTATAAAGTCAAATGTTGCATTGCACATAATGGAATAATTTTTCAGGACTGTGACAAAACTGCACAGTTTATTAGTTATTAACTGCTATATCCTTAGTATCTGTATTTACAGAGCATGACATAGTAGACCCTTGATCAATATGATTAAAGTGAAAGAATGCGCACTTTGGGAGGCCGAGGCGGGTGGATCACGAGGTCAAGAGATCGAGACCATCCTGGTCAATACGGTGAAACCCCGTCTCTACTAAAAATACAAAAAATTAGCTGGGCATGGTGGCGTTTGCCTGTAATCCCAGCTATTGGGGAGGCTGAGGCAGGAGAATTGCCTGAACCCAGGAGGCGGAGGTTGTGATGAGCCGAGATCGCGCCATTGCACTCCAGCCTGGGTAACAAGAGTGAAATTCCGTCTCAAAAAAAAAAAAAAAGGGAAAGAATGCTTGGCCTGAGTAGTAAGATATAACACATACTTTGGTCTTTGTCCTTTGTCCCTGTCACAGAGCACTTAAAAACTGGGGAATTTCCTAAGTGATGGGAGATTTGTTATAATAATGGGCCCTTTGGGATCCAACCTGAGTTTATGCTACTGAGATGATTTAGGGTGGTTCCCTAAATAGCGTCAGGAAGGGGCTGGTCACCAGAAAGACCAAGTCATTAGAGGATTGGAACTTCTAGCCCCTTCTGCCAACCTCTGGGAAGTGGAGGTGCAAGCTGGGGAGCTCAAGTTCTATGAAAACTCTTGAACAAGATTTGATGAGCTTCCAGGTTGCCAAACATGTGGAGGTGCTGGGAGGATGCCCAGACAGGGAACCCTCTGGAAGTCCTTGCTCCCCCATGCCTTGCCCTTCCATATCTTCATCTGGCTATCCATCTGTATGTTTACTGGTTTACTGTGATATTATACTTCTATAAAAGTATTATAGAAGTTAATCTGGCTTTTACAGTTTAACAATATTATACTTCTATAAAAGTATAATATCACAGTAAACCAGTAAACATAAGAAAACGTTTCTCTGAGTTCTGCGAGCCATCCTACAAATTCTTGAATCCAAAATGAGGAGTCTTGAGAACCCAGATTTATGGCAGGTCAGTCAGAAGCACAGGTCACAACCTGGGACTTGTGATTGGCATCTGAAGTGGGGACATGTGATCTTGTGAGATTATGCCCTTATCCTACAGGATCTGATGCTATGTCCAGGTAGATAGTGTCAGAAATGAACCGGATTATAGGACATTCAATTGGTTTCCTCAGAAGAATCGCTCGCTGGGCAGGGAGGGAACTGCAACCCATCTGGTCACAGAAGTGTTCTGGATGCTGCGTGTCAGAGAAGAGAGAAAAAACAGGTGTTTTTGTCTTTGGAGTCTAAAAGGGTTACATGTATCCCTTAGTGTAAAATGCCTATTCCCTTCCACACTGGTTTTGAAGTAAGTGAAGGAAATACAAGATGTATTGTTACATTGAGTTCATATAAAACAGCATTTCAATCCACAGTGAATGTTGAGGGGATGTGAATGCTTTTAATTAGCTGCACCGCATTAGGCAAGTTTTATTTCAATGAGATTACATTCTCTTTTATAAAATGAAATTAATATAAATTATGAAGAATAAATCAGGTAATATATACATTGTACCTATCAGTGTACCAAGCACATGGTAGATACCCATTAGATGGTCATGATTATTTCATTTCTCAGGAGTAAAAGAGAAAGTTTATTCTATCTAATGACACTGGTCTGATTCTTTTTTTTTTTTTTTTTTTTTTGAGACGGAGTTTCGCTCTTGTTACCCAGGCTGGAGTGCAATGGCGCGATCTCGGCTCACCGCAACCTCCGCCTCCTGGGTTCAGGCAATTCTCCTGCCTCAGCCTCCTGAGTAGCTGGGATTACAGGCACACGCCACCATGCCCAGCTAATTTTTTGTATTTTTAGTAGAGACGGGGTTTCACCTTGTTGACCAGGATGGTCTCGATCTCTTGACCTCGTGATCCACCCGCCTCAGCCTCCCAAAGTGCTGGGATTACAGGCATGAGCCACCGCGCCCTGCCCACCTTCATTGTTTTGTTGTGTTACTTCTGCAAAATTGATCTTGATTCTGCTTGGCCTCTTCATGAGGCCATCTGTGTGGCTTTTGTTACCTACCCATTGAATCTCCCTTTGAGCAGGAGAAAGAAAAGATTTACAGAGTTCTGCCCAAAGCAATTTTTTTCTCCCATCACTAAATCACACAACAAAAAAGGAACATGAGACTATTTACCAACTTTACTTATATCCAATAAAAGGACCATTTACAGGGCGTTGCATTAAGTTAATCGCTTTTCTTTCTCTAAATAAGGACTTAAATTTCAGTTCACAGGAAAAACTAACACCAAATGAAGCAGTTTGTAAAACACCAGCAGAGCCTGACTGGAAATGTTAGAGGAAGTGTAAGATGAAATACATATACATTTTAGAAACCAAATCTCACTCTGTCCTGTAGTGTGACCACAGCTCATGGTAACCTCAAACTCCCGGGCTCAAGTGATCCTTGACCTCAGCCTCTCAAGGAGCCGAGACTACAGGTGTGTCACACTACACCCAGATAATTTTTTTTTTAATTATTTTTTGTAGAGATAGGGTCTCACTACTGTTGCTCAAGCTGAAGAAATAAATTTGAACCAAAACTTTTACTTCCTGTTTCATCTTAGAGTAATAATTAACCAAAAGCAAACTAAATGTCAAGTTCCCTTTGATTATTTTCCCCCAGCCATGGGGCTGCATTTTATTGTTCTTCGGGCTGATCCTGAATGGCGATATTGTACAAATTGAACTGGGAGAAACTGGTCGCTATCAACTTTGACCGCAACGGATGAAAAATAATAGACTCTAATATTCTCTCAGAAGCTTTGGCTCTTTTCTTTTTCTGGAAACTATAAAAAGAAGTCTTTTTTGTTGTTGCTGCTGCTATTTTGCTTTGTTAGGTTGTTTGCATTGCTTCCATTCAGTCTTGTTTCAAGAGGAAAGCTTTATCCCGCATACCTACCAGCAAAGGAAAAGGAGGTCTTCGGATCGCCACATGAAAGAATCCTGTGGCAGTGCCGTGTCATACTCTGCATTTGCTCCTGGTTTCTCAGGTGACCTATCTCATAACGAACCTTTTGAAAAGATTAGGAAGTAGATGTTGGGATTAACAAAGAATTTTAAAGCTCACTGGATCCCATCACCTCAGAATTTTAAAAGAAAAAAAAATCAAACATACAAAGAGATTGAATGGTTCCCTAAAATAAACAAACTCCTTTATTAAGAATCTGCCTTAATAAAGTAGTTGACAGCTTCTCCCCCTCTGTTGCAAACGCTGTCACTAATAACAGAGAAAAGGCTTTGTTTGCACAGCTGTTGCCTTAGGAATCAACAAACAAAGGGCTGAAACTTTAACTTGAATTTGAAGTAAAGACCACCGGCACCAAAAATCACTAATATCTGGGAAGAAAGAGAAGCAGCAAGAGACTCTGTTAAGTGTAAACTTCTTGTGAGATTGAAGAAAACTCAGCCTGACTGTTGGAAATCAGAGTCTGAGAAAAGACGGAAGCAGAGCCCCAGAAGTCTATCCCACACAGCTGCTGCAGTGATGATCAGGACAGCAGGGAGAAGTCCATTGCCCAGGGCTGTGGGGTGGAAAGGCATCAATTTCTTCAGAGCTCAGCAGCCAGAGATAAATTTGGTTCTCACTATGAAAGCCTGGTGTCAAGAGAGGAATCATTTCAGGAAACGGCCAACCTGATATTACTTCGTCTAAGTTCTGGAGTCCGCCCTACAGTGACTCTCCATCATGAGGAGGAAAGTGGGCTCTGAGAAAGTCAGAAGAAGGTGGTAGCCTGTATCGTTCTCCTCTGGAGCATATTTTTACTTTTGAAATAACATTTAAAGTCTCAAAAGAGAGAAGGTAACTAATGTTTTACAAGTAATGCCTCTTGGGAAAAGAAGCAATAAGCTGGCTTAGGCTATTTATTATTTATAAACTATATCAATTTCTAAAAGAGATTGAGGCATCCGCACAATAGAAATTCTTAAAACGCTAAAACAATTAGAACATTAAATCAGGAGCGAAAGAACAAGACGGCAGGACCTAGTGGGGGCACTCCTCCCTTGCGGGTGGCAAGGGGGAATACTCGTGCTAGAAAACATATAAGCAGATTTCCTTTTTTGCTCTGCCAACTGTGATGTGCAGAACGAAAATTTAAATTCAACTGCAATGAATTCAGTTTAAATTTTTTCACTCATCTTCCAGCTACAGTAAAAAAATACTGAAGAAATTGCAGCTACGGCTCTGGTAACATGTTTCATGAATGTTTGCGGAATACTTTCTATGCACTAGGCTCCCTTGAAGGATCTCAGAATTTAATGAGAAAGAGGAACATGAATAAATAATCCCAATGCAATATGATCAATTTCAGTTGCATTTCTTTCCATAAGTACTATAGTAGAGGCTTTAAAAGGCTGGGGGGCGGGGAAGCCCTTAACGCAGTTGGAAGAGAGAGAAAAAGCATTAGTGACACTCCATGTAAGAGTGACATTAGGGCTGGGACTTAAAGGATGCAGATCAATTTTCCAGATGGAAAAGAAGAAAAATATTCCCAAAAGAAACCAGACCTGCAAAAGAACAGAAGGAGAAAGACAACAGTATTTCAAGGAACCGCTGGGTTGAAAATAAAGTTGGTTTTTTGTTTGTTTGTTTTGTTTTGTTTTGTTTTGTTCTGAGATGGAGTCTCACTCTGTCACCCCGGCTGGAGTGCAGTGATGTAGTCTCTGCTCACTGCAACCTCCCCCTCCCAGATTCAAGCAACTCTTCTGCCTCAGCCTCCCAAGTAGCTGGAATTACAGGTGCCCACTATCATGCCCAGCTAATATTTTGTACTTTTAGTAGAGATGGGGTTTCACCATGTTGGCCAGGCTGGTGTCGAACTCCTGACCTCATGATTCGCCCACCTCAGACTCCCAAAGTGCTGGGATTACAGGCATGAGCCACTGTGCCCAGCCAATGATAAAGTTTTAAAAATAGCTTGGAACCTTGCAAGACTTTAGGGCAGGTGCTGTAGATCTTTTGTACAGGGAAGTGAAATTATCCTATTTGAGTTTTAGAAGACAACTGGGTGTTGCAGTTTGGAGAATGAATGAGAATAAGGGTGAAATTAAAGTAAGAAAGGAAGCTGCACTAATTAGGGTTCTCACGAGAAATAAAATTCATCTGTGTGTATATATAAATGCTGTGTATATACACATATATGGAGAGAGAGAGATTTATTGCAAAGAAATGGCTTACAGTTATTGAGTCTGACAAGTCTAAAATCTGTAGAATGAGCTATTAGGCTGGAGACCCAGGAGAGCCAATGTTCCAGCTCCAATCTGCCTTCAGATTCCAGTTCCAATCTGAAGGCAGATTGGAACTGGAACATGGGTTCTCCTGGGTCTCCAGCCTGATGTTATATTACGTATGTATATGACAGCTAAGAATCGTTAGGTATGACAAAAGCCTTGATATAAAACTAATGGCCAAAAAAGAAGGCAGCAAAGTGGATGATCTCTGCTTTCTATAACACAAGAAGCAGAAGAAAGTGTCAAAACAAACACACCCAAAAAAATGTTAGTTTCCTCATAGAGATACATTAGCACATCAATGAAATAAAAATAGGATGCTTTAAAAAGAGAGAGAGAGAGGGGAAACTTTCTGTTGTTACAAGCATTCTAATAAAATTTGACCATTTAAATTATTCCTAGAATAGTTTCATAAAAATAAAATCAAATTAAAGAATAAATTTACTCCAATATAAAAGTCAAAATTCAGTAAATATTTCTAAATTTCTTCTGGCAAACAGCTTCTGCCTTTCTGTTTTCTGAGTCTCGGGACAAAAGCCTTCTAAGGGGCTTTCTCCCCATCTCTATTGTCAGAGTAGCTGTTCTCTGTCCCATCAGGACGCCTCGGAGATTCTGGACTTCATATTTAAAAGAACAGATGGGAAGCAGTTCAATGGAGACCCTTCATCTTAATTGTCTCGTCAGATTTTGGCAGTGTGTTGTTTTCTCTATGATCATTTCTACAGAAACAAATTCTGTCAATCACCTAGACATTTTTAGTATGCATAAGGTCGCCATGCCTTTGCCTGTGTCTTATTATCCACAAACATGAGCTCTTTTGATATCACACTTTCATTTATTCAATCATTCATTCATCCAAACAATCTTAAATGAGCTCCTACTATGTGCCAGATGCTTACTATTACATCTCTTAAAATTATATTTCTGCTATGCATAATTTCCCTACGTAGAGATCAGAGCAAAGAAATCCTGTGCAAATTCTCTCCCTAAAACTTTGGGAGGTGCAATCTTGCGGAAGCTCTCTGCACTTCTGACAGGAGGGCAGCAAGACAGACGGTGGCTGGGGATGCCAAGAACAGAGCGGGCCTGAGGCGAAACGGCTGGGCAGAATCGTGTGGAAGACCTCCCAGCTTTCCTGTGCTGTTGCGTGTCTACAACAGATTTTAAAATCCTTCGGCATAACCAATGTAATATTGTATAGGTGTTGGTTTCAGTTATAAGTCAAGATTCGGTTAGTTATGGGTATCACAAACTAAAATCCCAGGACTGGTCAGCTGGCATTCCAATCAGAAAGCCTACACTCCAGAGACAGTCCATATGAACATACACTTTCTGCTACCCATGTCTCCATCAATACTAGAAGCTTTTCTAATTGGCATAATAAATGTTAAAAATGGGGTGTCATTGAGGAAATTAGTGAACTTCAAGATAACTTATTCAATGAATAGAATGAGAAAATCCACCCAAATTTACAACCCATCTCCTTAAGGATAACACCTGATAACTTCACCTGTAAATGAACCTGTGTCCAATCACTGAGTCAGAAAATTCTGGCTTTCCTCATCCCAACTTATGTGCACAGGATTCTGCTGCCTCTGCATATTGTTGCATTCAAGTAAACACTTCATATAAACTTTTCATGCAAAGAAGGAGTTGAAGCACCCAAAATAACAGAGAGCTAGGACTTCATTAATCTTACAGAACAGTTAGTATAAATATTTTTACATCTGCTCACTATTAAATATTTTTTCAATAAGGTCTGTATTTATGGCATAATTTTTGGAGAGTAACACAATTTCATGATTGTTACTACTATATACTAAAATAATCTAATGTTGTACAAGACTAAATGGTTTAGGTTTACAACAGCCCCCATGGAAGGCACAGAGTTAGTTAGTTAGTTAGTTCATTCAGAGCGAAGACTTCTGAATGAATTTTGTGGTCATGACAAGGGAATGGTGCTCCATAAGGACCTTGAGTCATGGGGGGATTAGTAAGAACATAAGTATTTTGATGGAAGCTACTGGAAAGCAAGGACTAAGTCTAGAAACCATACAGGACAACCTCACAGATGACAGCATGTGTAACTACTGACCATAGCCCAGGTACTTCCTCCTTCCCTGGGGCTATGAGGCTAAATACAGTGAGGTAAAATGAAGTGAATGACTGCCAGAAATTGACTAAAATTATGGTTACTTCCATTAGGAAGAAGAGGCTCTCTAAGGATGTATCAAATTGGAATTTTAAAAGGAATTCAAAATTTTTCCTTTCTTACACATCTAAGTCTTGGCTTTTGAAAAATTCATACTCACTATATTCCATGTAAGGAAGGAAAATTCTGTCTCTCTTCATCTTTATCTGAAATACCTTTTATTTTAAGGCTTAACACAAACTATTACATTTTATCCTCCAGTAGCTCTTCAGAAGTGACTTCATGAGACTAAGTGCCCAAAGTCTGGTCCAACAATCAAGAGAATATTAATGTCTTGTGTATTAGTCAATTTTTTATACTGCTTTAAAGAAGTACCTGAGACTGGGTAATTTCTAAAGAAAAGAGGTTTCATTGAATCACAGTTCTGCATGGCTAGGGAGGCCTCAGGAAACTTACAATCATGGGGGAAGGCAAAGAGAAAGCAAGCATATCTTACATGGCAGCAGAAGGCAATGGGGGGAACTGCCAAACACTTTTAAACCATCAGATCTCATGAGAACTCACTCACTATCATGAGAACAGCATGGGGGAAACTGCCCCTATGATCAAATCACCTGCTACCAGATCCCTTTCTCAATGCCTGGGACAACAGTTCAAGATGAGATTTGGGTGGGGACACAGAACCAAACCACATCATTCCACCCCTCATGCCTCCCAAATCTCATGTCTTTCTCACATTTCAAAACACAATGATGCCTTTCCAATAGTCACCCAGAGTCTTAACTCATTCCAGCATTAACCCAAAAGTCGAAGTCCAAAGTCTCATCTGAGACAAGGGAATATCCTTCCATATGTGAGCCTATAAAATCAAAAGCAAGTTAGTTGCTACCAAGGTAAAATGGGGGCATAGGCATTGGGTAAATGCTCCCATTCCAAATGGGAGGAATTGACCAAAACAAAGGGGCTATAGGCTCCATGCAAGTCAGAAACCCAACAGGGCAGTCATTAAATCTTAAAGCTCCAAAATAATCTCCTTTTAACTCCACGTCTCACACCCAGGGCAACTGATACAAGAGATGGGCTCCCAAGGCCTGGGGCAGCTCTGTCCCTGTGGTTCTGCAGGGTACAGCCTCTGAGGCTGCTTTCATGGGCTGGTGTTGAGTGCCTGTGGCTTTTCCAGGTGTACAGTCCAAGCTGTTAGTGGATCTACCATTTTGGGGTCTGGAAGTTGATGGCCCCCTTCTCACAGATCCACCGGCCAGTGCCCCAGTGGGGACTCTGTGTGGGGTTTCCAATTCCACATTTCCCCTCTGCATTGCCCTAGAAGAGGTTCTCTATGAAGGCTCCACTCCTGTAACAGACTTCTGCCTGAACTTCCAGGCATTTCCATACCTCCTCTGAAATGGAGGTGGAGGCTCCCAAAGCTCAACTCTTGTCTTCTGCACACCCATGTACCCAACACCAGCTGGAAGCCACCAAGGCTTGGGGTTTGCACCCTCTGAAGCAATGACCCAAGCTGTACCTTGGCCCATTTTAGCCACAGCTGGAACTGGAGTGACTGAGACTCAGGGGGCCATGTCTCAAGGCTGCACAGAGCAGCAGGGCCCTGGGCCTGACCCACCAAACCATTTTTCCCTCCTTGGTCACTGGGCCTGTGATGGGCAGGGCTGCCATGAAGATCTTTGAAATTCCCTGGAGACATTTTTTCCCATTGTTTTGGCTATTTACATTCAGCTTCTCTTATGCAAATTTCTACACCTGGTGGCTTGAATTTCTCCCTAGAAAATAGGTTTTCCTTCTCTACCACATGGTCAGCCTACAAATTTTCTAGACTTTTATGCTCTGCTTCTTTTTTTAAATATAAGTTCTAATTCCAGAACATCTCCTTGTGAACACATATGATTTAATGCTTTCAGAAGAAGCCAGGTCACATCTTGAATCTTTGCTGCTTAGAAATTTCTTCCACCAGGTACCCTAAATCATCTCTCTCAAGTTCAGAGTTCCACAGATCTCTAAGGCAGGAGCAAAATGCCACCAGTCTCTTTGCCAAAGTATAGCAAAAGTAACCTTTGCTCCAGTTCCCAAGAAATTCCTCATCTCTATCAGACATGGTTTGGCTCGGTGTTCCTCACCCAAATCTAATCTTGAATTGTAATCCACATGTGTCAAGAGAGAAACCTGATGGAAGGTTATTGAACTGTGGGGGAAGTTTCTTTCATGCTGTTCTCATGAGTCTCACAAGATCTGATGGTTTTAAAAGCATCAGTTTTTCTTGTGCTTGCACTTCACTTCTCTCACCTGCCACCATGTGAAACATGTCTGTTTCCACTTCTGCCATGTCTGTAAGTTTCCTAAGGCCTCCCCAACCATGTGGAACTGTGAGTCAATTCAATCTCCTTTCTTAATAAATCACCCAGTCTTGGTGTTTCTTTACACCAGTGCAAAAATGATCTGATTGATACACCATCTGAGACCACCTCAGTCTGAGCTTCATTGTCCATATCACCATCAGAATTTTGGTCAAAACCATTCGACAAGTCTCTAGGAAGTGCCAAACTTCCCACATCTTCCTGTCATCTTCTGAGTCGTCCAAATTGCCCCAACCTCTGAGCATTACCCAGTTCCAAAGTCACTTCCACATTTTCAGGTATCTTTATTAGCAGTGCCTCACTTCTCTCAGTACCAATTTTCTGTATGAGTCTATTTTTACACTGCTGTAAAGAACTACTTGAGACTGAGTAAGTTATAAAGAAAAGAGGTTTAATTGGCTGCGGAGGCCTCAGAAAACTAACAACCACGTCTTACATGGCAGCATAAGGAGGGTGAAGCTGCCAAACACTTCAAACCATCAGATTTCATGAGAACTCACTTGCTATCATGAGAATAGCATGGGGTAAACCACCCCCATAATCTAATCACCTCCCACCAGGTTCCTCCCTCAACACATGGGGATTACAATTCAAGATGAGATTTCCATGGGGACACGAAGCTAAACCACATCATCTTCTTTTCTTTTTAGAAAGGGTGTCTTTTTAAAATTGATACACAATAATTGTATTCAAATGTCTGTTTCATAGAAAACTCTCTTCACTTCTGACATCAGATGAGTGGGGTTTTCCAAGCAATACTCCAGCTCTCTGCAGACCCAACTGGTGTCCTACAATTTCACTCAGTTCTGTAACTACCTATCTGGAGATATCAGATCCACAGCTTTAAGGGCTCACTTCCACAAGACTGCCCCTCACCACCACCTGATACTCCAGGTTATCACCTGTAATTTGACAAACTGGCTGTAAATCAGAGATTCCCATGACCCCTTTCTCAGGGTTGATCATTTGCTGTAGTGGCTCACAGAACTCAGGAGAGTCCTTTACTTACTATAACCCATTTATTATAAAAGGCTCCAACTCAGGAAGCCAAAGAGAAGAGGCTCAGGTATGTGTGAAGGGACGCAGAACTTCCACGCCCCCCCAGATGTGTCACCCTTTGAGCACTTTTATGTGTTTACCTACCTGGAAGCTCTCCAAACCCTCTTCCTTTGAGGTTTTGGAGAGGCTTCATTGGGCGTCGTTGATTAAATCATTGGTCATTGACTATTACATCAACCTCCAGCCCTGCTCACCTCCCTTATGTCAGGAGGTGGGGCTAAAAGTTCCAACCCTGTAATCAGGTGGTTGGTTCACCCTGGCAACCAGCCCCCACTGGACACTCTTTAGGAGCCCCAGCCACCAGCCTTCGCATTAGCACACAAAAAGACACCAACCGCTTCAGAAATTCCAAGACTTATAGGAGCTCTGTGCTAGGAAACTACAGACAAAGGCCAAATATATACTTCTTATTATAAATCACAATAGCACACTAAAGATCAGGGAGAAAAAAATTAGTATCTTAAGTGTATAGGTGTGTTTTGTGATAGGAAAGGATTTGGTGATGAGGAAAATTATGTTGAATCCACCCCTAGGAATTTTATTTCCTGAGAGAAGCTGATAGAATCAACTTGCATTCAGCAAATGCCTAACTATGAGCCAGGCGTTGTGTTAGGAAGACACTGGTTTTATCAAGATGATTAAAATATTTTCTGACATCAAGTAGAGAGATAGACAACACAATGTGCTAAGTGCTGTGATGGGGTTAAGTGCAGAGTCAATATTGTGTGGTGGAGAGAGCCCAGTTCTGATTGGGGAAGTCTGAAAAGACTTTCAGAAGGGATTTCTTTCAAACCAAGTCCGAAATTGTCCAACAGAGTACGACCTTTCCAAGCAGCACTAACAGAATATGCCAAGATAGAAATGAATGAAAACACATGGAATATTGGAGAATGGTGAGTGGGTGGATTATGTAACCCCTAGTGAGGGGTTATGTTGGAAAGATAAAGTGTGGTCAGATTATGAAGACTCATGGATGCCTGCCCAAAGAGACTGGCTTTCACGAGGCCAGCAATTTTTCATTCAATAGGCCTTTAGGTTGCCAAAAGTGACCTAATGGAAGCATAGGGTGAGTCAAAAGGCCAAGTCTCTGGCCCCCTCTATTCTACCTCACTGCACTTCATCTCTCTTATATGTCTCTTCTAGATTTTTAACATGGAAGAAGGGCTTAGTTGTTATTTTTTAAGTTTTAAAATCGCTCACGTAAACAAGAGTCATAAACATTGATAACTGCTCTTCTATTTTATAAAACCAATTCTGGCTGCAAGGCGGGGAAACGGTTAGAGAAAGGAAACATAACAGGTAGAAAAACCATACGACTGTTAAAAATAACCCAGACAAGGAGAGACAAAGGGTCCAAATCAAGAAAATGAAAGTAGGGATATGAACAGAAGTAGGGAGAGAGAACAGGTTTAAGAGATATTTTAGAGTTTGAATTGATAGCCATTTACATCTCCTTCAACACATGCAGTCATTTCTGACAATGTTTGAGCAGTCAGGAAACCCTGCCCACACTTCCCCTTTCCATTTGTGGACTGGTGTAATGTCAGCTGCTGCACTTCAACTCCAATATTACCACAGGGAGGTGAGATAAGGGCCTCTTGTAACATTCCGAAGCTTCTAGGTTGATGAGAGTAACAGTTTGTTGACTGATGTGATTTTGTGAGAAGCTGCTTTAAATTTAGCAGCTCGTGACTGAACATGGAAAAAGCCACCAACACAGAGTGTTCATTTTGTTACCCAAACACCAGGAGTTAGGTCGTTGCTTGCCACACAGAAAGCCAATCACTGAGACAAGTATTGCCAAGGAAGAAAGCTTTTCATTCGCACAATGTCAGCCAAGGAAAACGGGAGATCAGCCTCAAATCTGTCTCCCCTACCAACTAAAATTGGGGGCTTTCTGTATCCGGGGAATGTAACTACACGCTGGAAAACAGAAATTAGGAAGGGGAGAGGAAACAATTCTAGCTAATAAGGGGTGTGGCATCTCCTTGTCTGGATGTAGTGTTCAGTGGTTTTCAGTCCCTTGCCTGAGGCTGGGATGGAACACAGATAAGACAAATTTAAGTTTCAGGTTTTAAGACCTGGAGGTCCAATTTCTATGTTTATTCAAAAAATCCAAAAATTTCAGCTCTATGGAAAATTGGGCTGGTTTCACTTTGATATATCCATTCCTGAAGACTGACAGGGTATTTTGTTGTCTCTTTCCTTCATTCTCTAAAAATAATATTTTAGTTCAACTCTAAGAAAAGAATTGGGGAATAATAAAAATTTGGTAAATGAAGTAAGCCACCTATACGGTTTATTCTGTTGTTATGCTACACTCTTTGTTGTAATGTCATGTGATAGAATGCTTGCCCAAGACTGATCTTTACAGGACTGGCTTTGTGAATGTGCAGAGAGGATCCCACTGTGATTTAAGATGTGATGGTGAGAGGCTCATCCCTTATTTTATACACTCGATTATTCAGTAACTATTTTCTAAGCATCTACTTTACAAAAGGTCTTATAAATCGGTAGGCACTGGGTGTACTGTGGAATGCACCAACAAAGTGGTCTTGGTCTAGTACAGTTTTCAGTCTTAGCAAGAGCGACAAACATTAAGCATACACTTCATTCTTTGATCGCTGTTGTGATAACTGGATGGAAATTAAAGGTACGCTACTTGACCCAGTCCCCACTTCCATAAGGAAGTAACTTTTGGATTGAGAGCTTCAGGACAAGTTTCTTCTTCTGCAAATGAATGGGGGAAAGAAATTCAGGCAGAGTAGACACGGTAAAGCTGGAGCATGGGCACTGAACCGCTAGGAAACGGCCACTGTGGCTGAAGGGCAGAAATTAACAGGGAGAGTGGCCAGATGGGTTAGGAAAGCTCAATCTCGCAATTGGTTAGGCCACGTTGAGATTCGGTGTTAGCCTAAAATCCTAAGGAACACATTAACAGAATCTGAACAGGTTTGGGGTCAAATGATGAGGCGTATTTTGAAAGACCTCTCTGACTTCTTGGTGAAAAACAGATGGGAATAATATAGAAGTGGATTGAGGGAGACTGAACAAGTGGATGTATCAGAAACTTCCCCCAATTTCTCAATTGCAGGCCCTGACACCACACCACAACTTAAGTTCCAGAGATAAATCTAGCCTGAGCAGGTTCTATATAGAACTAGGCTTGGCTTAGATGTACCAGGCAGCGGAGTGTGAAATGAATCTTCCTGCTCTGAGTTTGATGTCCTCTGCCTGGCATGTCCCAGGTTGCTAGATCACAGACTTGCCCACTGCAGCTATGTTATCCAGAGCCAAGTTCTGGCCACTGTTTCAGGGTTCCCTTTTGTCCTCCATTCACAACACAGGACTGGAGACCTTTTCTAAAACCTGCCATGATGCCCGCCCACCTTCACAGGCCCCTAAATTCCATAGTCATTCACCATAAGCCAGACTGGCCTCCCAGGAGAACAGTGCCTTCCCAGCTAGAGCCCCTTTCCCCAGCTGCTGCACCTTCAGTTGTTGATTCCTTCACTGGTCTCCCCTCTGCCTCATGTCAGAGTCCTTAACTGGGCCCTCTCTCGCCTCTCCAAAAATGCCTCTGAGCTGAGGCTGCTGGATTCATAAAAATAGACTATAATAAATACCTCGCCATGGTGAAGCATCTGTCCAGAAGACCTTCCCTTGAGCAGAAGAGAGCCTTCCTACTCTTTTGACATCACCACGTAAGATTTCTTTAAATTCCACTGAAAGTACCATTCCAGTGCCCTGTAAGCACCAACGCACGCAGTTATCAAAACAATCAGGGTTGTGTTTTATGGCAAGTGTTGTTAGCTTTGCAAGCTCAAAGCTTTTTCTCAAAAAAATATTTAATTGTTTCGGTTTGTTTGCTTTTAACAGACCTGTGTGTCTAACTCCTATATTTGTCTGATTTCTTGCAGTAAAAGTGAAACACTTCGGTGCAGAAAGATATTGGGATGTCAAAAGTGTTATGAGTCAAGGAACTGCTGGCATTTACTCTGTAGCAGGTGTGCTGTTAGATTTAATAAGCATTTCTGGGTAGACAGGGTCTCTTTTCTCTGTAAACAAAATTTAAATCAAAATATGAAATATAATTCTACAGATAATTTGCCACCCTTACTTTTCTTTACTCCTGCAAGAAAGTAGTTAGAGGAGAAAAGTTTTCCCTAAGGTCACTGGTCTATGTCGCTTTTTCTTTTGTTTCTCTTTTTGCTTTTCCAGCTCAGGCAAGATAGGACCCTCCACAAAAATTAACTAGAATCTCATTGGACAGAAATCTGAAAAACACTAATAAGTTTCAAGATAGTATCTTTTCAAAATCTGTGTTCGTGCTTCCTTTTTAAAGACCTTTTTCTAAAAATAGAATTCTCAAGGTAACCGGAACAAATGCAGATTGGGTGAAAAATGTTTCTGCCAAATTGTGAGACTGACATGAATTGAAGTAGCTGAAATGTAACCCCATGTTTTCATAATCTGAAGTGTTAAAGCGTGCCCTTCATCTAAGAAACGCAAAATATTTTCAAAACAAGCATCATGTGACACTCAGCAGAACAGGTCGTATTACTACAGCTCTCCAGAGGAGGTAACTTGTAGAGCAAAGACTTGGGGATGTTTTGCTAAAATACTTTCTTTTTGAATGCAGCTCAGAATTATCCATTGTTTGAAACACTAGTTTTACATTTTATTCTGCTAACTTACTGGCTGTCAAAAATGCCAAACAATCATTATTTTTTAAGTTCCAAGGGATAGTAAAAAGATGTGTAAGAGTGAACGGTGAAGTTTCAGGAGTTCTTATTTGGGAGACCTTTGCTGGTTTAGAGTTTCCAACAACACTACTTTAGCACTTTGTACTGTCCTCAGGAAGTTTTCTTTATCTCTTCTCCTAAGTGCTCTTCAGCATGTATTTCATAATCTGTAGATTCGTTTAATATTTTGGCAATGATGTAAATATCAAAGAGCTTCAGACACTTGGGCTGCCAGTTGGAAATTGCAACCCCCAGCTCTACCTAAGCAGAAATAAAGTCCCAAAAGGAGAGGTGAGTAGTAGCCCCAAAGAGATGCAGCGGCAAAGCCTTGTGGGAATTATGGAAGAACAATGTTGCTGCTCACTAGATATATGAGCATCATGGCAGGGAGATCAAAATCTGAGGCCAGAGAAAACCAGGAGCAGTACCAGAGGCTTCGGCTTCCCATGGCACATTTGTGAGGAATCAATTGTTCTTTTCAAATAATTTCCAAGAGAGCTTCCCACCTAATGATGTGCCCTCCAGTTCATCTTTTGTCTTCTATTATTTTTATTTCCTTTGTTTATTTTACACAGATGCTTAAGCCTCTGGCTCTCATAATTTCTCAAACAAAAGTCAGTGATTGTTTTTTGGGGTTTTTTGCTTTTTTATATTCATTGGTTTATTCCTAGGCATCTGATAAGCTCTAGCTATGTATTTGCCTTTTATATCCTACAGGCACAGTGTTATCTAGCGATATGTTTTAAACCAATAATGATGGTTATCTATTTCTATAATGTAGGATTCTCCCAATGTTCGCTTATTCTGTCTGAGTTCTTGATCCCGCGCCATCTCCCTGTTCTTCTGAGCTGGCTTAAAGCTCTGACTTCTCTTCTAGAAGATGCTGCCTACCTTTGGCAAAGGAAATTTCAGAAGACCCATCCTTCCAGGGTAGGTCTTCAAAAGACAGGAATTAGATTAGGAATATAAACACAGGAATTAGATAAAGGTAGTCAAAAGTTCTTCCTTTTTGTTATAGTCCAATTTCTGTTCATTTATAATTCAAATATATACAACATAACTGGAAGCTAAATTCACATGCAAAATGTATAGCATCATCTGGTAAATACTGGAGAACAAAGCTGAGGAAGGAGTGTGTGTGTGTGTGTGTGTGTGTGTGTGTGTGTGTGTGTTTAATTATCTTGATAATTAACAGAAAAGTCATTTCTTTGAGTACTTTGGAAAAGGTGGCTCACCATACTCAGCTTTTGCAGGACAGAAACACTTTTAATTCATCTAACCATGGGAAGTCAAGTTTTATGGGGCCTGAAGTGGTCCAATTTAAAGAGGCACTCTTTAAGAAAAACAACAAAAAGTTACATATCAAAAATTAGGAACAAAAATGAATATGTTGGAAAGAGAAAACAAATCACAACAAAGAACAATAAATACATTAAACATCCCTTAAGACAGAAAAATAGCATAATATTTTATTAATTAATTGCCCAATAAACCTCCTTAATAGATGTGTTTTCCCTATTTTTTGGCTTCATACTTTGGAAAAACATACAAAATTAAGTGTAACACAAGAGGAATTCAAATATAGTTTTAAATTATTGCCATATTATACTGAGCTACTCATTTAGAGCCACTCATCTTTATTTTATATTATTTTTATTATTCAAACAGGGTCTGTCTATGTTGCTTAGGCTGGCAACTACTAGGCTGAAGCGATCTTCCAGCCTCAACCTCCTAAGTAACGAATTAGAGGCTTAAGTCACTGCACCTGGCTAATAAGTGCCCAACTTTATAAGGACACAGTATGTCAGATACTGCAAGTGATCTGACATATTGGGACATACTCTGCAGTATGCCAAGAGACATAATCACTATTTGTAATACTCCTAAAGTCTGTAAAATATAAACACAGGAATTAGATAAATTTTATCTTGCATGATTCTCACTCAACAAAGGAAAAAACATTGTGTAATGGCCACTGTACAACCTGCATTACTAAGTATATTCCTGACAGGAGAGCATAGCCGTTTTGATTAGGTAAGGATAAAGGAATTCTTTGCTTCTAACTCGACATTTCTGAAGATGAGAAGGATTTTCCACAGACCAGTTTCTGGCTTCATATTTTTAAAGCATTTTTGCTTTTCTACTGTGCACATACTTCAGTGCTGAGTGCTCTGGGACACGCTCATATCATAACATGATTTTTGGTCTTGCCCCTTTGTGTCACAATGCCAGGTGAACCGCAGAAGTTTTCTGGAAGTGATTCTTTCAGAGAAATGTCTCATAACACACCGAAGTGACTGCCAACGGCATCCCCCAAACGCCAGACATGAGGATCAGCATGAGGAAGGAAAGTCTCGGCGAGGCAACAATCTTAACCAATTGCAGCTGAAAGTTTGCAGGTTTTACAGAATTAGATGGTTGTGTGAGCAGCTTGCTGGGGCCCTTCCCAGGACTTAGGAGTGAGCCGTGGAGAGAAGGGCCATGAAGCTGTAAGCTCCCGAAGCTTCTCAGATTCTTCTGCACTTAACCTTGACCTTCTAAAATACAGCAGTTGCTTTGATTTATCATGTATTAAATCATACATATTAATCATATTAATTAAAGGCATTTATTCTGCCTTAACATCTATAAGAGCCATGCGCAATGGCTCGCACCTGTAATCGCAGCATTTTGGGAGGCTGAGGAGGGCAGATCACCTGAGGTCAGGAGTTCAAAACCAGCCTGGCCAACAGGGTGAAATCCCATCTCTACTAAAAATACAAAAAATTAGCAGGGCATGGTGGTGGGCACCTGTAATCCCAGCTACTCAGGGGGTTGAGGTAGGAGAATTGCTTGAACCCAGTAAGTGGAGGTTGCAGTGAGCTGAGATCATACCACTGAACTCCAGCTTGAGCAACAAGAGCAAAAATCCATCTCAAAAAAAAAAAAATCTGTAAGCATATTTGCAAACATATCAAAAACAGAAAAAACAATGAAAAAGAATTTCAGTCACATAGCAAAGTCGCAGATTTGTGTTATGACAAATAATGGTTTCTACCCACTTTGTTCCGTCTGCTTCCTATACTTAGCGATAAGAAAATAGTGTAACTGTCTCACTTATCCACCCTCTGTTCTTACGTATCTCTTTTTCCTGTCATTTTGTTATGTAAAAGGTATGGTTTAGAATGTGCCAATCAGACCTCAGCTTCCTATTGTGGATTACGCAAGACCACAAAGATTTCGTACAGCTATGGTGGGACCAACAAATACAAATTGGTGAACAAAACTAAAATATCTGTGAATCAGTCCAAATATCTACAGATAAGAAGTCATCTGTTTTCTGAAATGACATACTAACTTAAACTTCACAGTTTTTTCTATTCCTCATTTATCAATTCAGCAAATATTTGCTATCATGAAACCCCAGCATGGTGGATCAGATAGCCATGATTCAAGTCATAAACAGTCCGGGCACAGCGGCTCACACCTATAATCCCAGCATTTTGGGAGGCGAAGGTGGGAAGATCACTTGAGGTCAGGAGTTTGAGACCAGCCATGGCCAACATGATGAAACACCATCTCTACTAAAAATACAAAAATTAGCTGGGTGTGGTGGCGAGCGCCTGTAATCCCAGTACTCAGGAGGCTGAGGAAGGAGAATTGCTTGAACTTGGGAGGCGGAGGTTGCAGTGAGCCGAGACCTCGTCACTACACTCCAGCCTGGGTAACAGAGCAAGACTCTGTCTCAAAAAAAAAAAAAAAAAGGAATCAAACAAATAAACATTATAATGGCAAACTGTGATCTTTGCTATTCAGGAAACATTGTGAGGATAAAATAACAGGGAGATGTAATTGGCTTTATTTTGCACTGGGGCAAGAAGAGACAAGGACAGAGAAGATTTCCTTGAAAAAAATGGCATTTAATTTGGGCCTAAGGTATGGATTGTTATTAACACAGTTAATAAGAGAGGAAACAAGCATTGCAGGTAGACGGTACAGTCTGTGAAAAGGTCAGAGCAAAGCAGGAGTGGAGTCACTCAAAGAACTAAAAGAAAGCGTGTGTGCACAATGAGCAAGGAGGGGCACGGCACAGGGCAAAGCTAGACATCAGGCAGGTCACATCTTGCAGACTCTTCCAGGATTGGGGACAAGTGACTACAGCATTTTAAACAAAAAACAGCACAGTCTGATTTAAACCTTTAAAAAAAAATACTCCTGAGAGAGAACCAAGACAGAAAATTTGGGAGAAGTGATACTTCCTTATCCTTCTTATCAGCTGGACAATGACACCATGTTCATGTTTTAATATTTATAAAATAACAGTGAATACAGTTGATTCCTAAGGGGGAATGCAAACTAAAACAAATGAACCTTATTATGTTTCAAAAGAATAACACGATCACGCGGGAGGGCATGGGGCAGGAAAGGGCAATTCGAGTGCAGGCACACTCATTTATTGTGCTTCCAGATACTGTGTTCTTTACAAACAGAACGTCTGTGGCAACCCTGCGTTAAGCAAGTCTATCCAGCACCATTTTTCCAACACCATGTACTCACTTTATGTCCCTGCAGCACACCTCAGTAACTCCTGCAATAAATTCTTCAGTATTATTATGTCCGTCACGGTGATCTGTGATCAGTAACCTTTGATGTAACTACTGTAGAGGTTTGGGGGCACCATGAGCTGTGCCCATGTAAGACAGTGAACTTAATCAATAAATGTTGTGTGTGTTTTGATGGCTCCACTGGCCAGCCATTCCCTGTGTTTCTCCATCTCCTCAGGCCTCTCTACTCCCTGAGACAGGACAATATTGAAACTAGGTCAAGTAATAACCCTACTATGGCCTCCAAGTGCTCAAATGAAAAGAAGAGTCCCCTGTGTCTCACTTTAAATCAAAAGCTAGAAATGGTGACGCTTAGTGAGGAAGGCCTGAAAAAGCCAAGACAGACCAAAAGCTCAGCCTCTTGTGCCAAGCTGGGAGTGCAAAGGAAAGTTCTTGAAGGAAATTAAAAGTACGACTCCAGTGAACACATGAATGATAAGAAAACAAAACAGCCTTATTGAGATGGAGAAAGTTTTAGTGGTCTGGAGAGAAGATCAAACCAGCCAAAACGTTCCCTTAAGCCAAAGCCCAATCTGGGACCAATCCCCAACTCTCTTCAATCCCTTGAAGGCTGAGAGAAGTGAGGAAGCTCCAGAGGCAAGTTTGAAGCTGTCAGATGTTGGTTTCTGAGTTTTAAGAAAAGAAGCCCTCTTCATAACATAATAGTACAAGGTAAAGCAGAAAGTGCTGATGGAGAAGCTACAGCTAGTAATCCAGAAGATCTAGCTAAGATCATTGGTGGAGACTACACTCAACCACAGATTGTTCAATATAGATAAAACAGCCTTCTATTGGAAGAAGACGCCATCTCGAACTTTCATAGATGGAGGGATGCCCATGCCTGGCTTCAAAGCCTCGAAGAACAGGCTGACTCTGTTAGGAGATAAAGCAGCTGGTGACTTTCAGTTGTAACCAATGTTCATTTATTGTTCTGGGAATCCTTAAGAATTACTCTTGTAAACGGAACAACAAAATCTGGATGGCAGCACGTCAGTCTACAGCACGGTTTACTGAATAGTCAAGTCCATTGTTGAGACCTACTGCTCAAATAGAGTCTGCTTTCAAAATATTACTGCTCATTGACAATATGCCTGGTTACCCAAAGCTCTCATGGAGACATGCAAGGAGATTAATGCTTTCATGCTGGCTAACCCAACATCCATTCTACAGTCCAAGATCAAGAAGTCATTGTGACTTTCAAGTTTTGTTATTTAAGAAATATATGTCATGAAAAAAGCTCAACATCACTGATCATTAGAGAAATGTAAATCAAAATCCCAATGAGATACCATCTCACACCAGTCAGCATAGCTATTATTAAAAAGTCAAAAAACAAAAGATACTGGCAAGGTTGTGGAGAAAGAGGAACACATTTACACTGTTGGTGGGAGTGTAAATTAGTTCAACCATTGTGGAAGACAGTGTGGTAATTTCTCAAAAACCTGGAGACAGAAATACTATTTGACCCAGCAATCCTGTTACTGGATATATAAAAAATTATTCTATTATAAAAGTACATACATGTCTTTGTTTATTGCAGCACTATTCACAATAGCAAAGACATGAATCAACCTAAACACCCATCAATGAGAGACTGGATAAAGAAAATGTTGTATATATACACCATGGAATTCTATGCAGCCATAAAAAGGAGCAAGATCATGTCCTTTAAAGGAATGTGGGTGGAGCTGGAAGCCATTAAACTTAGCAAACTAATGCAGGAACAGAAAATCAAATACCTCAGGTTCTCACTTATGCGTAGGAGCTGAATGATGAGAACACATGGACTCACGGGGGAAACACACACTGGGGCCTGTCTTAGGATGGCAGGAAAAGGGAGAGCATCAGGAAGAATAGTTAATGAATGCTGGGCTGAGTACCTAGGTGATGGGGCAATCTGTGCAGCAAACCACCATGGCAAATGTTTATCTACGTAACAAACCTGCACGTCCTGCACATGTACCCCTGAACTTAAAAGTTGAAAATTTTTTTTAAAAAGAAAGAAATACATGTCATAAGCCCATAGCTGCCATGGATTTGTGATTCCTCTAATGCATCGGGACAAAGTAAATTGAAAACATTTTGGAAAGGATTCATCATTCTAGGATGCCATTAAGAGCAACTTGTGATGCAAGGAAGGAAGTCAGAAAAAATCAACATTAAAAGGAGTTTGGAATAAGTTTATTTCGGTCCTCATAGATGAGCTTGAGGCATTCAAGACAAGTGGAGGAAGTAACTACAGATGTGGTGGAAACAGCAAGAGAACTAGAATTAGAAGTGGAAACTGGGCCGGGTGTGGTGGCTGAAGCCTGTGATCCCAGCACTTTGGGAGGCCGAGGCAGGTGGATCACGAGGTCAAGAGATCGAGACCATCCTGGTCAACATGGTGAAACCCCGTCTCTACTAAAAATACAAAAAATTAGCTGGGCGTGGTGGCGCGTGCCTGTAATCCCAGCTACTCAGGAGGCTGAGACAGGAGAATTGCCTGAACCCAGGAGGCGGAGGTTGCAGTGAGCCGAGATCGCGCCATTGCACTCCAGCCTGGGTAACAAGAGCGAAACTCCATCTCAAAAAAAAAAAAAAAAGAAGTGGAACCTGAAGATATGACTGAATTTTTGCAATTTCATGATAAAACTTGAATGGATGAGAGTTGCTTCTTACGGATGAGCAAAGAAAGTGATTTCTGGAGGTGGATCTACCCTGGTAAAGATGTGCGAACATTATTGAAATGACAAAAAGTTTAAAACATTACATGAACTCAGCTGATAAAGCAGCAGCAGGGTATTTTCCTTTTGTGAAAAAAACAGTCAATCAATGTGGCATCTTCACTGTTGTCCTGTTAAGATATTGCCAAGGCCACCCCAATCTTCAGCGACCACCACCCTGATCAGTCTGCAGCCATCAACGCTCAGGCAAGACCCTCATCCAACAAAAGGACTATGACTTGCTGAAGGTTCAGATGATTGCCAGCGTTTTTTAGCAATAAAGCTTTTTCAGTTTTTTGTTTGTTCAGTTTTTTGTTTTTTGAGATGGAGTCTCGCTGTGTCACCAAGGCTGAAATGCACAGGCACAATCTCGGCTCACTGCAACCTCCATCCCCGGGCTCCAGTGATTCTCCTGCCTCAGCCTCCCAAGTAGCTGGGATTACCAGTGCCCACCATCACACCTAGCTATTTTTGTATTTTTAGTAGAAGCAGGGTTTCATCATATTGGCCAGGTTGGTCTCAAACTCCTGACCTCAAATGATCAACCCGCCTCGGCCTCCCAAAGTGCTGGGGTTCCAGGCATGAGCCACCACACCTGGTCAATAAAGTGTTTTTCAATGAAAATATTTACATTGGCTTTTTATGGACATAATGTTATTACACACTGAAGAGACTACAGTATAGTGTAAACGTAACTCATACATGCACTGGAAAAACAAAAACTTTACATGACTCACTTTATTGTGATATTCATGTTATTGTGCTATTCTGGAACAAAACCTGCAAGAGACAAGCTATACATATAACTTTTTTTTTTTTTTGAGACGGAGTTTCGCTCTTGTTACCCAGGCTGGAGTGTAATGGCGCAATCTCGGCTCACCGCAACCTCCACCTCCTGGGTTCAGGCAATTCTGCCTCAGCCTCCTGAGTAGCTGGGATTACAGGCACACGCCACCATGCCCCGCTAATTTTTTGTATTTTTAGTAGAGACAGGGTTTCACCATGTTGGCCAGGATGGTCTCGATCTCTTGACCTCGTGATCCACCCGCCTCGGCCTCCCAAAGTGCTGGGATATACTTATAACTTTTTAACAAGGCATTTTGACACTATACGTTCATTCTAAAGACAATGAGCTGTAGTTAGATATTTAACATATATTTAATGTGTATATTTTTAAAGAGGGAGAGCGGTAAAGAAATACATAAGGGGTATAGGTGTGCATATATGTGCATACATACATATTTCTCAGCACTGCATCCTGGGAAATCCTAGAAGTAATCACATCCCCAAAGCAATGAAAATGTGCCTAGATTTTGACTTCTAACTATAATTTTCACAGAAAAGAGCCAGTTCTTTGGAGAAATGACTAATTCTAGCCTGGGACCCAGAAAATATAAAATGAATCGTATCTTATTGTGGCGGAAATTAAGGAATTGGTTCAAAAGTGATGAGGATGTTAAAAAAAAACACGGGCCAGTTTGAAGATGTCTTATGTGTCCAAATCTGGAATAATTTCAGCAGGAAAATAATTATATTAAATGAAAGCCCATTAAAGGAAATATAAATGCATGAATTCTTACTAATATAGAAAGCAAAACGAACTTGGGAAACACAGTGAGACTCTGTCTTTACAAAAAAAAAAATTTGTTTAATTACTGGGGTGTGGTAGTGCATGCGTGTTGTCCCAGCTAGCTGGGAGGCTGAGATGAGAGTGTTGCTTGAACCCAGGAGGTCAAGACTGCAGTGAGCCCTGTTTGTGCCACTGCACTCCAGCCCGGGTGACAGGGTAAGATTGTCTCAGAAAAATAAAAGAATAAAAGTTTTTATGTGACAAATCTGATAATTGACTCAGGCAAAAGTCATCAATAATACTTAAACGAGTGGGTGACTTAGAGAGCTACATAGTCCTACAGTATACCATCTCCCCAGAAAATACTTGCTAATTAAAAGGAGAAAAATAAAAAGCTTGCGATGGAGAACCCTTTCGCTGAGTGATCAAAGTTAACAGCAGCAGGATGAAGACGAGTCAGATTCATGTGTCTCAGGATACAGTGCACGGAGAAGCAAACGATATCCCTTTTGTATTGCAATATTCCAGCCAAAAAGGCATAGCCCAAATCTAATCATAAGGAAACATCGTTAATCTCAAACTGAGAAACATTCTACAAAATAACTGGCCTGTATTCTTTTAAAATGTCAAGGACATGAGTGACTACTGTGGATTGAAGAATGATTCCAGATAAAATGAGACTGAAGAACTGTGACGAGTAAGAACAGCATGTGATCCTAGGTTGGGGGCTGGACCCAGCTTTTTTCTTTCTTTTTTTTTTTAAGTTTCTCCTTTTTTAAAATTTTTATTTTAGGTTTGGGGGTACATGTGAAAGTTTGTTACACAGATAAACACACGTCACAGGGGTTTGTTGTACATATTATTGCATCACTTGGTTGTTAAGCTCAGCACCCAATTTCTTCATTTTTAATTTTTATTTCAAACTTTAAAACTACAGCTCCTCAAAAGTCACTGTTTAAAGAATTTTTTAAAAATCAAAAGACTGAGAGAAAATGTTTGTAAATTACACATCTAATAAGAATGTGTATCCAGATTATATAAAGAACTCTCAGAAAGAAACAGTAAGAAAACAAACAACTCAATTTTTCTTAATGGGCAAAAGATTTGAAGAGCGTTTCACCAGAGAAGATGTACGGATGACAAGCACATGGAATGACACTCCACTTCTGCAGTTGTTAGAGAAATGAAAATTAAAGCCACAGTGAGATACCACTGCATACCTATCAGCACTGCCAAAATAAGACGATAAGAAGTGATAGTGAGGGTAAGGAGCTACTAGAACTCTCACACACTAGTAATGAGAATGCAAACTGGATCAACCACTTTGGAAACTGTTGGGGAATTTTTTTCAATGTTAAATATAGACTTATCACGTGATCCAGCCACTCCACTCCGGAGTATTCACCCAAGAGAAATGTAAGCCTATGTTCTTACAAAGACTTGTCCATAAATGTTCACAGTAATTTCATTTATAACAGCCATTTTCCACTACCCCAACTGATGTGACATCCAGTTCAAATCATCATTTCTGGCTTCAATTATTATACTATCTCCCTACTTCTGTCCCGTCCCAGCCCCAACACTGTAATCTCAACACAGCAGCCGGATTTTCTAAAGCATCAAGTTTTACCTGAGTCCTGACATGATCCAGTCTGCCCTGCTTCACCCACCCACCTATCTACCAACATCATCTGCTGTACATTCATCAGGCTTGGCTGCAGGATCTCACTGCTCTTCCCATCAGGCTCGGCTGCAGGATCTCACTGCTCTTCCCATCAACACACCAAGCAGGCTCTTTCCGTGGGGATTTTGCACTTGCCATGTCCTCTGGCTACACACTCTTTGCCCACAGAGCCACATAGTTGGCTCCTTCACTTCCTTCAGATCTCTGCTAACTTCTCATTAGGACTTCTTTTGAACAATTCTATGTGAAATAACTAGCTTCTCCCCACTACCATTACTCCTTGTGCCCCTCCTTGATTTACCTCTCCGTAGTATTCCTCACCATCTAACATATTATCTATTTACTTTTTTTTTTTTTTGAGACACAGTTTTGCCCTTGTTGCCCAGGCTGGAGTCCAAAAGCACGATCCCGGCTCACTGCAACCTCCACCTCCCAGGTTCAAGCAATTCTTATGCCTCAGCCTCCTGAGTAGCTAGGCTTACAGGTAGGCACCACCACTCCCAGCTAATATTGTATTTGTTTAGTAGAGAAGGGGTTTCTCCATGTTGGTCAGGCTGGTCTCAAACTCCTGACCTCAGGTGATCTGCCCGCCCCAGCCTCCCGAAGTACTGGAATTACAGGCATGAACCACTGTGCCTGGCCCCTACTTATGCCCTTATTGTCTCTTCTTCCTTACCACCACCACAATATAGGCCCCATAAGAGTAAGAACTTTGCTTTGTCCACTGCTGTATCTCTCAGCAACTAAATTTAGTAACTGGCATATGGACGTTCAATAAATTCTTTTTGATTAGGTGCATTCATAAGTGCATTATTAGCTAGGCGCGGTGGCTCACGCCTGTAATCCCAGCACTTTGGGAGGCCGAGGCGGGTGGATCACGAGGTCAAGAGATCGAGACCATCCTGGTCAACGTGGTGGAACCCCATCTCTACTAAAAATACAAAAAATTAGCTGGGCATGGTGGCGCGTGCCTGTAATCCCAGCTACTCAGGAGGCTGAGGCAGGAGAATTGCCTGAACCCAGGAGGCGGAGGTTGCGGTGAGCCGAGATCGCGCCATTGCACTCCAGCCTGGGTAACAAGAGCGAAACTCTGTCTCAAAAAAAAAGTGCATTATCTTTAATCTTTTGACAAATTGATAAATGTTTTCTGACATACTACAAGTAATTTTGTGAGGACCATTTACATTTGTTTTGTTCCATATTTGTATGTGCTGTGTTTTAACATGAGTTGTCATTGTCTATTACTTCCTTCCCTCCCTCAGCCCTCCTATCAGTCATTCATTTTCAAATGTGACAATGCTCCCTGATCCATATCCTTGTGCTATTCCGAAGTGTTATGCCGTTTTCTCTACTTCGTTTCTCAAAATTCATACTACCTGGGGAGAGGAAGAAGGGTCAGATGCACAGTGCTCAGAATGTACAGTTGGCATTTTTCTAGTAGCTTGGGAAGGAACCAACACTAAAACCACAGAAGAAAGGAGGAAAGAAAACAAAAATAGCTCTTCCTGGCAGCACTGTTTTCTTAACCCTGATTCTCTGTTTACTCAGATAGCACATGGCATTTTATAGCTGCTGCTTCTATCATGTCTTACATTATCATGATGATTGGGAGGCATAATTTGATCGCCTGCAGTCAATTGTCAAGGGTGCATCGTAGTTATCACAATGTATGACTGAATTAATAGAGCAGAAATTTGTCCAAAATAGCTGCACTGTTGCTTCCTCTCCAGTCTCTGATTGCTACTGGTCATTGCTGGTACTTAACCAGCACACTATAAGCTTCTTGCTGTGATGCCGTTTTCTCACCCAGTCTTGCCGAGGTAACCTAGCAGCTTACAGAAAGAAAACTGCCTCAGGAGTTGCTAAGATGCTTTGCTGCTTAAAGAAATCATTATAATATGATCTATGTGAGGGATGTGAGATAAGTTGAAAACAACCAAAGAACCAAAAATAAGAACAAATCCTGAGAAGGGGGATTTGAAAGCTTTTAGGAACATAAAAGAAGCAATGTAAGAAATTACAGGGGGAAGATTTTTCTGAGCTTCCAACTGGGAGTAGAGATGGAGAAAAGGAAAAGAGGAATCACGGCCAAAGAGCTCACCATCAGGTCGTTATCTCCTCTGCACGGAATGGACAAGGTTGAAATTAAATAGGTATCGTTTACAGAAATAACTTAACTGGTAGATGTCTTTTAGATCAAGCCTCACTACAGGTGAAGATGTTACAGCAGCTCATTTTCAGCCTTCTCCAACCGTGAGTAAGCTCACCATATACCCCTCTGCTATGCTTCATGACCCGAATACTGCAATTGCTACTGCTTCCTAAATGGGTCATAACACTGCGTATTCCAAGACTGCAAAATGAGGCGTTGAGACCCAACAGATGATTGCCACTGGTGTTTTTAATCCTAAAAATATTATTTTACACAAAACACTATACGCTACCCTTGTACTCACAAATCGGCCCTCAAGATATCTGACCCCTATCCAGAGTACCATAAGGAAAGCTCACTACTTCTTGCCTTTGATTCCCTTTCCTCTTCCTACACAGACTTAATGAAGACATCTGCCTGACAATACTCAGCTTGTCAAATTAGACAAGAAACAGCCAAATCTGCCGTGTCATCTGCATCCAAAAAAAAAAAAAAGGAATTCGAAGAAAAGATGTCAGAAATATATGTGCTTTATCTTGCCCTCAGCTCATTCTTGCTAACTATAAAAAAGAATGATGGATGCTGAATGGTTTTACAATTCTCTTAATTTTGATGTTCTTTATGAAAAGTGAATTTTTATTACCACTGAAACCCATGAGCAGCATGTACAAAATGGCTCTGATGGGGAGAAAAATTGCTTACGAGAAGAGTGGAGAGTAAAAATATATGGCTTTTTCACCAATATGAATGCTTGAAACAATATGCAGAAAACCCCAGCTGCTAGAGAGAAAGATGGAAGTCGGACTGAGAACAGATAAACAGATGCTCTGAAAGGTTTGAAAAGCAATTCTAGGTGTCCACAGAACTCGAATTAGACCTGCAGATGACACATGTCAAATGCTGACACACCCATATCTGTTCCCCATGTTGCCTCTCGTCTTTTTCTCCCATTCAAATTTATTCTCTCTCCTCTCTCTTCCTTTTCTACATCTCAACAGCACCCTATATCTAATATAAAAGACAGTGAAAAAAAAAAAAACAAAGAAAGAAACTGTCTCTTATGCTCATTTGGGAATTACTTATGTATACTATTGTAAATTCTTGTTGGGCAGATATACTGTTATTTAAAATTATTTCCTTGATTGTTTCCTCAAAGCTGGAGGCAGTGGGTGACACCTGTAATCCCAGGATTTGGGGAACTGCTTGAGGCCAGGAGTTTAAACCCAGCCTGGGCAACACAGCAAAACCATCTGTACAAAAATCTTAAAAGAAAAGAAAAATTAGCTGGGCATGGTTGGTAGGCTGAGGGAGGAGGATGGTTTGAGCCCAGGAGTTTGAGTCCACAGCAAGCCATGGTGCCACCACTGAACTCCAGCCTAGACGACAGAGCAAGACATTGTCTCAAAAAAAAAAAAAAACAAATTTTTATTTCCTATGATTTCTAAAGTTCTACTTAGACTCTCCTTCCCTACAATATTTCAACTGGTGAAAAACTCAACCAAAAAGTATTAGTTCCTTCGTGGACATTAGTCTTTACTGGTTGCCCAATCCATTCACCTTCCCCTGATTTTGGGAAAATGTGCCTTCCTCATTGTATGTGGTCATGCCTGTCTTTGGAAACCAAGTGTTCCAGATCCTTTTTCTGGTAGTCCCAAGAGTCAGTTGTGTGACTTAACCCCAGCCAATGAGTTCTCTCTCTTCTGGGACTATGAATATTGAGTGAATGATACAAGAATGAAATAAACAGTGCAGAGTTGATTTCATTTCAGTGGCAATAAAAAGAAGTGTTCTATCCAGACAAGGTTTGCCATGAGATGGTTCTGTTCTTCCTGCTTCCTGGTTTTCTAAATCCTCTTTTGCTTCTCTCTGTTCACAAGACTTGTTTTGCAGCCTCTTAGCCGGTTATCCCCACATACACATACACATACAAGCACTATATCCATCCCTTCCCCTACCACGAAGGTCCTAAATAAATGTACTTTGGTTTAAACTAACAGTAGTCAGTTTCTGTTGATCGCAATTAATGTAACTGATAGAATATTCTAGAGATGAAAGTGAAATGATAAAAGATAATTTGCAAACTATTTTTTATTGAAACAAACTACTTGTGAAGGGAAAATTTGATAAGGTATTTGCTATGTGGAGAAACAGACCACACTGTAAGGCCGATTGTCTTGCCAGGAGCTCGGACACGCCCATCCCTCTCCCCGCCTGAAAATTATGTCACCAGAATACACCCATCATCTTGCTCCGCCTTGGAAATCCCCTCTGCACTCAGCACTAAGCTCTGCACCCAGCACCTAGCACACTCACCGGAAATCCCACCTACCTACCAATAGCAGCTTACCCTGTCCACATCCTGTTTCTCCACAGCCAATTAAACGCCTTCCCTCCCTATAAAATCCCACACTGGAGAGGAGTTGGGTGTGACTTCTCTGGCCTCTTTCCCTGGGACCACATAACCTCGCCCGGGAGCTGAATAAATTGGCATCTAATTGTTCTCATGCAGGCCTCAGTTTCCTCATTTTTAACTCAGCAATAAACCTCACAAGATAATAACCCTTACACACACAACTTATAATTAAATATATTTTAAACTACTTTCTCTTTTAAATAATTTTAGTATGTCCTGGGAAAATGGAAGCCATCAAATTTTAAAAGAAAAGGAGGCAGTTAATGATGTAAGGACTGTCCCTCCATTTTATGACAGAGTTAGGGAGGAGGGTATTAATAAATAATACCAGAGATTTTAAACTTGACAGAGTGAAGCCTGAAAAATTCTAAAATTTATCGAGATTAGGGAGAGTGCTGGATCAAAGATCAAATGACCAGAGTCATGGCAGTGGAGTGAGCAAATGTGACAAGAGGACATGTCATCAATGGCCCCAATTAATGCTCTTGTTGACAGGCAGCTGAGTCATTAAATGACAGTGAACGAAGAACTGTGAATGAGAAGAGAATCCACGAGTAGGAGAAGACAGCATAAGGAAACCAAATGATACAAGCACAGCTTGATAATGGCTCCACTCAGTTAATGCCAGTTATTAATTTTTACTGATAAACTTCAGTATATAGGTATCACCAACTTTATTAGGAAATTACTTTTCATGTATATGTCTGCTATTTTAATTTTTTGAAATGATAGGGAAAAAATGCAAAGATGAGGAATTCTGTGTTATAGTAATGTACTGTATCATGGGCAACACAGAGCTTGGACTGAACAGGTGAGTGTGTGTGTGTGTGTGTGTGTGTGTGTGTGTGTGTGTGTATGTGTGCACGTGTTCAACATAAATATGCAGAAAAGCAAGAAGAATGAATGGAAATCTAAGCTTGAATTGCCTGAATCAAGATTCATGCTGGAGAGAAACGAAACCAACATAAAGACTGTAGTTGAGACTATAAGAAATGATGCATGCTTAAGGAGTACTGGGAATAGAAAAACTAGCAGAATTCTAATATAAGAGTTCTGAAAGAGATGCATGTTAAAGAGAAAGAAAAGGCAGCAAAAAAAAAAATATCAGAGAAACTGGCTGAAGAACTACCAAGGAAAGTAAGAAAATACTCTACTCAAGAGAAATGCTGCACACATCAAAGAAATTGCTGATAAAGCAAGGCCTCCAGATTGAGTTGTGCATAAATGCATTATTACAGCATTGGCAATGTTTTTATGGTTTTTAATTAAAATACATTTATTACTAAACTTGGTAATATACTGAAAAGCATTTGGAATATACCAAAGATCTATTTTGACATTTTACCACAATAAATATAATTGTTTCCAGAGAACGCATATGTGTATTTTAGTGGCAAAAATGACAGTCAAGGGCCAGGTACAGTGGCTCACACCTGTAATCCCAGCACTTCAAGAGGCCAAGGCAGGAAGACGATTTGAGGTCGGGAGTTTGAGACCAGCCTGACCAACGTGGTGAAAACCCATATCTACTAAAAATACAAAAAAAATTAGCCAGGCGTGGTGGCGCATGCCTGTAATCCCAGCTACATGGGAGGCTGAGGCAGGAGAATCACTGGAACCCGAGAGGCGGAGGCTGCAGAGAGCCAAGATCACACCACTGCACTCCAGGCTGGGTGATAGAGCAAGACCACATTTCCAAAAAAAAAAGAAAAGAAAAGAAGAAAAAGAAGCTTCAACTTACTTGCCTTCTTTCCTTGTCCCTGTCAGCATCAACGCCTCCACTCCATTCTCAGATTCAAACCCAAACTTCCCACTTCAGATTAAATCCTTTGGCTAAAGAATGTCCTGTTTTAAAAGATCAAAAACACCGAAAGATAACGCATTCGGCTTGTCAGTCAGTGATGTATGCCCCAATCGATAAGTTTATTAAATTTTTGACTGAGAGTGTATTTCAATGGGGGTGAAAAGTCACTGGAAGTTCTGAACCCATCTGGAACAGTGGTATAAATATATCATCCTGAAAAGGAAAACAGGGCAAAATGGGAAACCTGGAAGCACAGAAACAACCTTTATCTTCTTTATGAATATCTCCCAGGATCTATCTTAGTTTAGAAACTGTTATTTCAGGCAGGGTGGAGAGAGAAAAAAAAAGATCTGTTCAATATTCAACAGTTATGACTTTCTAAAGTGCCATGAGGGTAAAATATAAAAGCTTTTATTAAAATTCAGGCATTCATAATACATTTTTATTTATAGATTGCCTTTATTCCCAAAGCTCTTGGGACTTTGCAGACACATTACAATTCAACCTCAATTTATCTTCACAAGTGTGTCACTAAAGTGTGTAAGGAGTACGTATAACTCTATTATCTGCAGATTACAGATACAGAAACGAAAGCAGAGACAGATAAAATAATTTATCTATGGCCTCACTACACATAAGCGGTTGAGCAGGGAACAGAGCCAGTCATGTAATAGATACCTCTCCTGTCAGATAAGGACATCAGCATCCCATCCCATCTAGCACCTGCCTTTTTCTGAATCCTTAGTACAGACTAATAGAAGGCTGGAAAGATGGAGGGTCCTATTCAGAGAAATAAAAATGAACAGTTCAGTCTCTGATAAATCATTGCTGATAAGGTTGCTGTGGATTTCGGGGCTGTTAGGTGAGCCAGAAGTTGAGGCTAGTCTAAAGGGCAGAGCAGTTTTCTGTCCATTAGGTGAACATCTGAGTGCTCTAAAGTCTGCTTAACTGTGCCTTCCCCCATTCCTGCCTTTAGCCAGCTTCAAACCCAGAGTGGCCGAGCCAGTCACACTGCAACTTCAGCTCAGCTGAATGGGTCCTGAATCCTAACCTAAGCCACCCACCAAATCAGAATCGTGCTGCAGCCACTCTCTATCTAAGGTAAAGCTGGAGCATACACCACTCTGACACTGAGCTAAATTCTGAGACAAGACTTTCACTTTGTCTTTCTGTCAGTTATTTTCTTTTAAAAGTCACTGTTTGAAAGAAAACAAAGGAAAACCTAGCATGAATATTTTCGGGAAAGGATAGTAAGTGAGCACTCGTTCATTATTTTTGTTTGTAAAAACCTACTCTCCTTTCCTGGGAAAAATGAAATAAGATGGTAGAATAATTACTAAAATTGGATGTTTAAGAATAAGTGGTTACGATAACTTATTTTAGATAAAAATGTAGAAAATCTTGAGTCAAAGTCTTTCTTATTGCTTACAATTGGGACAAACTTGAATTTCAGTAAAAAAACTGGATTCAAAAATTCCTGGCTGGCTTAGATACAAACTTCTCACTCTGTCGCTTGAAGCAAACCAAAATAAAGCCCCCCTTTATTTTTATAGCATTTTCTATTCCTCTAAACAGGCCTCACAATATAATTAAATAGTATTACTTCCTCTTCCAAAATATGTTTTACATTTTCTTTTATCTATGCGTTGTTAGAATGTTGCCACTGCTTAAATGTACTTCCCTTCCATCCCAATTAATGGTGATAAAAGATTTTATTCATTAGGAAGTTATAACAACCCTAAATTTATATGTGTCTAATGCTATGGCCTCAAAAAATGTAGAGCAATAAGACATCAGAACTACAAAAAGAAATACATAGATCCACAATAAGAGGGGCAGATTGTGACACAGCTCTTACGAAGCAGTAGAATGAAAAGACAAAAAGTCAGTAAGGACAGAGTAGATTGGAATACGAGCATAGCAAACCTGTCCTTTTCTAGTACACACAGAATATGGTATTTATGAAAACTGGGTTCTCAAGAAATTAAAAATAAGAACAGGAAATTAAGTCACAAATTTAAACTAAGGAAATATTAAAGCTAAGAGCAGAAATTGGTTTCTGTCACATGTTCCTGTGTTTCGGTTTTTGTTGTTCTGTTTTTAATAACTCTTTCAAAACCTAAAAACCATTCTTTGCTCACTGGCCCAAACACAAACAGGCCATGGGCCAGGTTTGGCCTGAGAACTACAGTTTGCCAACTCCTACTTTAGATCATACAGACATTAAAATGATCATACCAACGTATTGTAGGCCAGACGCAATGCAATGCTCACACCTGCAATCCCAGCACTTTGGGAAGCCAAAGCAGAAGGATTACTTGAACACAAGAGTTCCAGACCAGCCTGGACAGCATAATGAGACTCATCTCTACAAAAGAAAAGAAGAAGAAGATATTATTTTTAAAATTTCATGTCAATCGATTTTCAAATTTAGATGACATGGCCGGGCATGGTGGCTCACGCCTGAAATCCAGCACTTTGGGAGGCCGAAGCAAGCAGATCACTTGAGGCCAGGAGTTTGAAACCAGCCTGGGCAACATGGCAAAACCCCATCTCTACTAAAAATATAAAAATTAGCTGGGCATGGTGGTGCACAACTATAATCCCAGCTAGTCGGGAGGCTGAGGCACAAGAATCACTTGAACCCGGCAGGCAGAAGTTTCCATGAGCCAAGATCATGCCACTGCACTCCAGCCTGAGCAACAGAGTGAGATTCTGTCTCAAAAATAAATAAAATAAAATGTAGATGACATGGACAAGGCACAAGCCCCCAAAACTAAGACAAGAATGAAAACTCTAAACGGCCTGTTAGAGATACTGGATTCTCAGTTTAAATTCTTCCCACAGAGAAAATGACAGGCCCAGATGGTTTACTGGTAAATTCTACCAAACGTTTAAACAGACTTTTCTAGAGAACAGCAAATGAGAGGCACTATTTCACTTTATTTTTGAAGTTATTATGATAACATTGATATAAAACCATGACAAAAATGCTACAAGAAAGCAAAAGTCTAAGCCAATATCACTCAGAGCACAGATTGAAAAAAATCCTAAACAAAATTCTAACAAATCAAATTTAGCAAAATATAAAAATCTGAGTTCACGGTGGCTCAAGCCTGTAATCCCAGCACTTCGGGAGGCTGAGGCAGGTGGATCATGAGGTCAAGAGATCGAGACCATCCTGGTCAACACGGTGAAACCCCGTCTCTACTAAAAATACAAAAAATTAGCTGGGCATGGTGGCGCGTGCCTGTAATCCCAGCTACTCAGGAGGCTGAGGCAGGAGAATTGCCTGAACCCAGGAGGCGGAGGTTGTGGTGAGCCGAGATCACGCCATTGCACTCCAGCCTGAGTAACAAGAGTGAAACTCCGTCTCAAAAAAAAAAAAGAAAGAAAAAGAAAAAAAAAGATAATAGCCTCCAGCTCCATCCATGTTCCCACAAAGAACATGATCTTATTTTGCTTTTGTTTGTTTGTTTGTTTTGAGATGGAGTCTCGCTCTGTTGCCAGGCTGGAGTGCAATGGCACGATCTTGGCTCACTGCAACCTGTGCCACCTGGGTTCAAGGGATTCTCCTGCCTCAGCCTCCAGAGTAGCTGGGACTACAGGTGCTCACCACCATGCGCAGCTAATTTTTGTATTTTTAGTAGAGGTGGGTTTCACCATGTTGGCCAGGATGATCTCGATCTCTTGACCTCATGATCCACCCGCCTCGGCCTCCCAAAGTGGATCTTGTCCTTTTTTATGACTGCATAGTATTACATGGTGCATACATACCACATTTTTCTTTATCCAATCTGTCATTGATGGGCATTTAGATTGAGTCCATATCTTTCCTATTGTGAATAGTGCTGCAATGAAGATTTTATTTCTTGCTCTGGGTGGTGGTTACATGCCTTATGATAAATTGTTAGGCCACACATATTTTTGTTTTATTTTTGTTTTGGGTTTTTTTTTTCTTTTGAGACGGAGGTCATCCAAGCTGGAATGCAATGGCACAATCTCAGATCTCTGCAATCTCCACCTCCCAGGTTCAAATGACTCTCCTACCTCAGGCTCCCGAGTAGCTGGGACTATAGGCACTTATCATGCCAAGCTAAGAGGTGGGGTTTCACATTGTAGGTCAGGCTGGTCTCAAACACCTGACCTTAAATGATCCAACCACCTTGGCCTCTCAAAAAGTGCTGGGATTATAAGCGTGAGCCACTGTGCCTGGCCTATATATGTTTTAATTGCAAAATCTAAAAGCTTTAAAAAAAAAAAAACCTTCAACTAGAACCTGTTGGTGGTATCCAGAGACATTGCTACTCGCAGCAAATGGCCTCTTAAATTCAGCCCTGGCCTTTGCATTGTGCCTTCACTAATCATGCATTAAAGCAAAACACAGCAATTCTTTTTTTTTGTTTGTTTGTTTTTGAGACTGTTTTCTCTTGTCTCCCAGGCTGGAGTGCAATGGGGCGATCTCAGCTCACTGCAACTTTTGCTTCCCAGGTTCATGCAATTCTCCTGCCTCAGCCTCCCAAGTAGCTGGGATTACAGGCACCTGCCACCATGTAGCCAACTAATTTTCACAACACAGCAATTCTTACAGAAGCTATCATCTCACTGATTCAAATAATATTTAGAATTTTTCTTTTTATGCAAAGTGAATTGCAAGAATTTTCAGAAGAGAAAGAGCAGCAAACATTTCAAACCACATGTAGTTTTAATTAAAGCTCTCCTAGTAGAAAAAAAAAGTTATCATCGGCTGCTGTACTTACCCTGGAGGACCTCTGTAGGAGTGCTCTGCTTTCCTTAGAACTGCCAGTGTGCACACACACTTGAAACCGCTGAGAGATGGTGGCAAAGATCCTCACCTTGTGTGGCAGCCCATCACAGGAAGAAGCCCAAGTGAGTTCTGTCTTCACCATGGAGCTGCCTGCCACCCAAGACAGGCATTTCACGAGTTGGCTTTAGCAACCCCCACCTCCCTTGTCATTCCAATTAAGCTACTAAAATTAACGCAGAAGTCCCAGCTACTTGGGAGGCTAAGGAGGAAGAAACGCTTAGCCCAGGAGTTCAAGACCATCCGGGGCAACATACACAGAGACCCTGTCTCTTCAAAAGAAAAGAAAGTTTTTTTAATTAGCCAGGAGTTTGCCTGTAGTCCCAGTTACTGGAGAGGCTGAGTCAGAAGATCACGTGAGCCCAGGAGTTTGCTGCAGTGATCTATGATGGTGCCACGGCACTCCAGTCTAGGTGACAGGGAGAGACCCTGTCTCTAAATAAGTAAATAAGTAGAAGTACTTAAAGCTAAACTGCTATGGTAGATGTTCTTAAAGGGCCAGAAGTTTGTGCCCTGACTTCTTAGCAAGATGCTTTTCTACTTCGTTAACCTCAAAAAGAAAAAAGTCTAAAGGTAACACCTATATTCACGTGGCTTCGTTGATTTCCTCAGTTTCTATCCACTGGATGAATGTTTACTGTCTCAATATTTTTTTTAAAAAAATTCTATTTGATATGAGCGAGTAAACATTTATACTTTAAAATCCTCTCCACTCACCTTCACCCTCCCCCAGCCAAACCTTAACTTTTCCTGGGCTAAAATCTCCGCTAGTGTCCACAGACAATGATACATACCGAGAGCAAAATAAATCAAATGGGAATTTTAATGCACTTGATACAGTTGAGCTAAAAGTCACTTACTTTATGAAGAAAGGGTAACAATCTTTCTCATGCTGGAGCACACTGGCTTCCTGAACAAAGTTCAGTGGTTAAAGCTGGTGGGGAAAGGACCTACTTCTGATAACAGATAAAGCAGAATTTTTAAATTCCGGGTTAAATAGTAGAGAAATCTCTTAACGAAGATATTGTTCAGACTAGAGCAACCTCCTGAGGGACACAGTTTGAAGTGACATCATTTGAGACATTTAAATTATAGTGGATAAAGTACTCAAACCCACCACAAAGAAACACTCTTTGTAGAACTCATGGGAAAATTACCGGGATTTATAATAGGCCTTTTCTGTGAGGTTAGCCTACGAGGCAGACCTGCTGTTGAATAAATGTTATTTTAAGTGGAGTGTGGCTGTATTGTAACTCAGTTCCTTCTTCTACGGAGAAGAGCATGAATGGGTAGGTTAGAAAAAAATTAATAGGTTTTTTTAAAGCGGCATATTTCCTCACAAAGCCTACCTAATTATGTGAGTTTTTCCTCAAGAATGACACGCTTCAATGCTCATTTTCTTTCGAGTACTTTTTTAAATGTTATCTACTCCCCAGGACTTCCAACCCCCTTTCTCTAACAAACCAGCATGAAACAGAGAAGTTCTGAACTAACACAGCTTTGAATCTCAAATGTTTAAATTTAAATATTCTGTCTTTTCGATAAAGTGAATTTAACAGTGACCCTCCAAGGATTTTCCACCTCCAGGGTGACCCAGCACAGCCCTCGTTAAGCATGTAGCACTCCACAAAGAGTAAATCACTTATTCAGAATTGGCCCTTATGAGCCAGAAAAACCACCTTTCGGAGAGCCTTCATTTCAAAGGACAGTTGCCATGTTCTATAAGCCTATTGATTTTCCTTCATTGCTGGGATGAAGAATGTTAACAGAATTGCGTATTTACCCATGGCCTTTCTGATACCTCTGCTCCGAGAGCTCAGCGCTTCTGTCCCACGTGGATGAAAGGCTGCTATTTCCAGAGCTGGTCCGTGTAAGACGATTAATGAATGGCCAGACAAAATTCTGATTAATGCTCCACAATTAAGATTCACCTTCACTTCAAGAGCTTTTTATAAGTTCATAGTTTTGACCCCACAGACTTTCCCCCTTGGTAATTCCGAAACTTTGACAGCCACTGTGTTTGCTGCCTGTAACGTACGGCTAATTGAATCAAAGTTAGGGAAAGAACCAAATTCCTAATTACAATCCACTCCATAGATCTGAAGCCTGAATAAGCAGGAAACAAGGAAAGGCTGCAGAGGCTAGAAAACATAATATTATAGCAGTGCTTGTACCAGGATGCAAGTATTTCTAAAAACGCCTGAACATCATTTGTTTATCGTTTGCTCTTTCTGTCTTTTAATCACGCAAGGCAAAGAAAGATGAGATGGAGATTTGTTTTTATCTATGTGATTTTTGCACATCTGGACATTGGACACGTGATATTCTCATAATCATAGATTAGTACACATTTGCATTTCTAATAAGGCAAACACACTGGATTTTCATCTTATAGGTCCTTCTCCATCCTCAACACTCCAGTTATGAAGATGTATATATTTTTAAATGTATGTTTCAATTTCAAATGAATTTTTCTACAGCAGTAATGGTGACTCACGTCCTTTGAAATGCTGCCCTCAGGCTGAAGAGTAAGGCAATAAATGAAATATTCATTCAATATGGCTGCTGAACATTTAACTAACAGTGCGAGGCACAGCACGAGGTGTCGAAAGGGTAGTCACAGAGCGAGGCACAGCTTTCCCTTTGTTCTCAGTGCTTGGGGAAGTAAGCAAGGTGAACAATAGCAGTATAATGTGAGATAGGTCATGGGCTATACAAAACAAATACATGATTTGATTAATGCCTTCCACTAGACTATGCATGCTATGAATGAACCCTAACAGAGTGACACATAATAGGTTTTAATAAATATTAATTATGAATTGTTAAAGGAAGGCGGGAATATAATATACAGTTACATTGGTTGGACTTTAGAGGAAAATCACTTCCGATTGTGGGATTCTAGGGACGCCTTTTTAGGAAAGATTTTGGTTTAAGTCTTAAACTAATGAATTAGCTTATGGTGGGTATGATGAGGGTTGCTCTACAGAGGTGGCTCAAGCATAGGCAAAAAAGTAAGATACAGGATATATTCGGGTGGCACAATTAATCTAATTTGTTTGAGAAAGTCATCTATAATACTTGACATTTTTTTCAGCATGTTATAAATTTTATAAAGACACATGAAAAAGAGTAGTGGGAGACAGACCTAGAAAGGCATATTGGGAAGAGATCTTGGATAACCTTGATTACAGGTTAATGATGATGACGAAAAGCAGTAATCCATCAATGTCTGCGGGTTCATTCAAATGGTAACCACTTATTGATAACAGGAAATGTTCTCTTTTCTGAAGTCTTTCAAGAACTCATGTACTGAAATTAACATATTAGAGTAGTAAAGATAAAGTAATGGCTGTCCCTAGAATTCATTCTCAGGATCAACTTGGTAGGTAGCAGAGATGGATCATTCCACTGAAAATTGACATCCATATTAGAAACTTCATTCCTTCTCCCTTTTTCTTTTTGGCAGCTTGCCACCATAACTAAAAATAACTCAGAATGTTAATTTAAGGGGTGATATCTATGGTATCTTTATCTGCTAACAATCATATTTTTATTATAAGAACTTAGAAGAACAAATAAAATATCTCACGGAAAGGATGTGTAGTGCTGAGAACGTAGTTTCTTTGGAATTTGTGGCAAAAACGATCAATTGTTTACACCAACAGCTGTTCTTCTCTAATAGTATATTAACATTATAAAATCCATTATTTTCGACAGCAAATATAGATACCCAGAGACTTCCAGGAATACAGTCTAAGTTTCTAACTTTCCTTGCTAGTGTAATTATGTGAGTAATTTGTTGCCAATAAAACACAAGCAAACTTCTGTGTGCAACTTCTAGAAAGAGAAGAGATGTGACTTTCTTCATCTCGTTCTTCACCTTGCTGTCTGGAATGTGATCATTCCAAGTTCCAAGGCTGGAACTTGATCAGCCTTCTTGGATCAGGAAGTAGCCTGGGAATAGGGATAGAGCTGAAGAGAAGGTGCTGCATTCTTGAAGATTATAAAGATGCTATGCCATTTAGGTTGCTTTCCTGTGGATTCTATTTATAGGTATTAAATAAAAGTTTACATTATTTAAGTTCCTGTTATCTTGGGTTTTCTGTCACTTGCAACTAAATACAAACTTACATAATTTGAAATGTAAATAATTTGAAATCCGGACCCATCTCACATGCAAGGATACACAAAGACTCAAAACAAAGGGATGGAGAAAGATTTACCAACCAAATGGAGAGCAAAAATAAGTAAATAAATAAAAAGCAGGAGTTGCAATTTTCACCTCTGATAAAATAGATTTTAAAGCAACAAAGATATGATGGTAAAAGGATCAATGCAACAAGAAGAGCTAACAATCCTAAATATATACGCACCCAATACAGGAACACCCAGATACATAAGACCTATAAAGAGACTTAGACTCCCACACAATAATAGTGGGAGACTTCAACATCAATATTAGGTAGATCAACGAGACAGAAAATTAATAAGGATATTCAGGACTTGAACTCAGATCCTGAACAAGTAAACTTAATAAACATTTATAAAACTCTCCACTTTAAATACACAGAATATACACTCTTATCAGTAACACATCACACCTACTCACAGGTTTAAATGAAATATTGGTTGGCCATTATTAAGCACAATTATTGGCATAAAAGAGGTTTTCTTTTTTTTTTCCTTTTTATTGCATTTTAAGTTTTGGGGTACATGTGCAGGACATGCAAGATAGTTGCATAGGTACACACATGGTAGTGTGATTTGCTGCCTTCCTCCCCCTCACCCACAACTGGCATTTCTCCCCCTGCTATCCCTCCCCAGCTACCCCCCCGCTGTCCCTCCCCTATTCCCCGCAATAGACCTCAGTGTGTAGTGCTCCGCTCCCTGTGTCTATGTGTTCTCACTGTTCATCACCCACCTATGAGTGAGAACATGTGGTATTTCATTTTCTGTTCTCGTGTCAGTTTGCTGAGAATGATGTTCTCCAGATTCATCCATGTCCCTACAAAGGACACAAACTCATCGTTTTTTATTGCTGCATAATATTCCATGGTGTATATGTGCCACATTTTCCCAGTCCAGTCTATCATCGTTGGGCATTTGGGTTGGTTCCAGGTCTTTGCTATTGTAAACAGTGCTGCAATGAACATTCGTGTGCATGTGTCCTTACAGTAGAACAATTTATAGTCCTTTGGATATATACCCAGTAATGGGATTGCTGGGTCAAATGAAATTTCTATTTCTAGGTCCTTGAGGAATCGCCACACTGTCTTCCACAATGGTTGAACTAATTTACACTCCCAGCAACAGTGTAAAAGTGTTCCTATTTCTCCACGTCCTCTCCAGCATCTGTTGTCTCCAGATTTTTTAATGATGGCCATTCTAACTGGCGTGAGATGGTATCTCAATGTGGTTTTGATTTGCATCTCTCTAATGACCAGTGATCATGAGCATTTTTTCATATGTTTGTTGGTCTCATGTATGTCTTCTTTTGTAAAGTCTGTTCATATCCTTTGCCCATTTTTGAATGGGCTTGTTTGTTTTTTTCTTGTAAATCTGTTTGAGTTCTTTGTAAATTCTGGATATCAGCCCTTTGTCAGACGGGTAAACTGCAAAAATTTTATCCCATTCTGTTGGTTGCAAATTCATCCTAATGACTGTTTCCTTTGCTGTGCAGAAGCTGTGGAGTTTCATTAGGTCCCATTTGTCTATTTTGGCTTTTGTTGCCATTGCTTTTGGTGTTTTAGTCATGAAGTCCTTGCCTACTCCTATGTCCTGAATGGTTTTGCCTAGATTTTCTTCTAGGGTTTTTATGGTGCCAGGTCTTATGTTTAAGACTTTAATCCATCTGGAGTTAATTTTAGTGTAAGGTGTCAGGAAGGGGTCCAGTTTCTGCTTTCTGCACATGGCTAGCCAGTTTTCCCAACACCATTTATTAAACAGGGAATCCTTTCCCCATTGCTTGTTTTTGTCAGGTTGATCAAAGATTGTATGGTTGTAGATATGCTGTGTTGCCTCCGATGCCTCTGTTCTGTTCCATTGGTCTATATCTCTGTTTTGGTACCAGTACCATGCTGTTTTGATTACTATAGGCTTGTAGTATAGTTTGAAGTCTGGTAGTGTGATGCCTCCTGCTGTGTTATTTTTACTTAGAATTGACTTAGCTATGCGGGCTCTCTTTTGGTTCCATATGAAGTTTAAGGTGGTTTTTTCCAGTTCTGTAAAGAAGGACATCGGTAGCTTGATGGGGATAGCATTGAGTCTGTAAATAACTTTGGGCAGCATGGCCATTTTCACGATATTGATTCTTCCTAACCATGAACATGGAATGTTTCTCCATCTGTTGGTGTCCTCTCTTGTTTCTTTGAGCAGTGGTTTGTAGTTCTCCTTGAAGAGGTCCTTTACATTCCTCATTAGTTGTATTCCTAGGTATTTTATTCTCTTTGTAGCAATTGTGAATGGCAGTTCGGTCTTGATTTGGCTCTCTTTAAGTCTGTTATTGGTGTATAGGAATGCTTGTGATTTTTTCACATTGATTTTGTATACTGAGACTTTGCTGAAGTTGCTTATCAGTTTCAGGAGTTTTTGGGCTGAGATGACTGGGTCTTCTAGATATAAAATCATGTCATCTGCAAATAGAGACAATTTGACTTCCTCCTTTCCTATTTGAATACACTTTATTTCTTTTTCTTGCCTGATTGCTCTGGCTAGAACTTCCAGTACTATGTTGAATAGAAGTGGTGAGAGAGGGCATCCTTGTCTAGTGCCAGATTTCAAAGGGAATGCTTCCAGTTTTTGCCCATTCAGTATGATATTGGCTGTTGGTTTGTCATAAATAGCTTTTATTATTTTGAGATATGTTCCATCAATACCGAGTTTATTGAGGGTTTTTAGCATAAAGGGCTGTTGAATTTTATCAAAGGCCTTCTCTGCGTCAATTGAGATAATCATGTGGTTTTTGTTTTTGGTTCTGCTTATGTGGTGAATTACATTTATAGACTTGCATATGTTGAACCAGCCTTGCATCCCCAGGATGAAGCCTACTTGATCATGGTGGATAAGCTTTTTGATGTGCTGTTGCAATCGGCTTGCCAGTATTTTATTGAAGATTTTTGCGTCTATGTTCATCATGGATTTTGGCCTGAAGTTTTCTTTTCTTGTTGAGTCTCTGCTGGGTTTTGGTACAGGATGATGTTGGTCTCACAAAATGATTTGGGAAGGATTCCCTCTTTTTGAATTATTTGGAATAGTTTCAGAAGGAATGGTAACAGTTCCTCTTTGTGTGTCTGGTAGAATTTGGCTGTGAACCCATCTGAACCTGGGCTTTTTTTGTGTGGTAGGCTCTTAATTGCTGCCTCAACTTCAGACCTTGTTATTGGTCTATTCATAGTTTCGGCTTCCTCCTGGTTTAGGCTTGGGAGGACACAAGTGTCTAGAAATGTATCCATTTCTTCCAGGTTTACTAGTTTATGTGCATAGAGTTGTTTGTAATATTCTCTGATGATGGTTTGAATTTCTGTGGAATCTGTGGTAATTTCCCGTTTATCATTTTTTTATTGTGTCTATTTGGTTATTCTCTCTTTTCTTTTTTATCAATCTGGCTAGTGGTCTGTCTATTTTGTTGATCTTTTCAAAAAACCAGCTCTTGGATTTATTGATTATTTGAAGGGTTTTTCGTGTCTCTATCTCCTTCAGTTCTGCTCTGATCTTAGTTATTTCTTGTCTTTGGCTAGGTTTTGAGTTTTTTTTATCTTGCTCCTGTAGCTCTTTCAATTTTGATGATAGGGTGTCAATTTTGGATCTCTCCACTCTTCTCATGTGGGCACTTATTGCTATATATTTTCCTCTAAAGACTGCTTTAAATGTATCCCAGAGATTCTGGTATGTTGTGTCTTCATTCTCATTGGTTTTGAAGAACTTCTTTATTTCTGCCTTTATTTCATTTTTTTATCCAGTCAACATTCAAGAGCCAGTTGTTCAGTTTCCATGAAGCTGTGCGGTTCTGAGTTAGTTTCTGAATTCTGAGTTCTAACTTGATTGTGCTATGGTCTGAGAGACTGTTTGTTACGATTTCAGTTGTTTTGCATTTGCTGAGGAGTGCTTTACTTCCAATTATGTGGTCAATTTTAGAATAGGTGTGATGTGGTGCTGAGAAGAATGTATATTCTGTGGATTTTGTGTGGAGAGTTCTATAAATGTCTATCAGGTTTGCTTGTTCCAGGTCTGAGTTCAAGTCCTGGATATCCTTGTTAATTTTCTGTCTGGTTGATCTGTCTAATATTGAAAGTGGAGTGTTAAAGTCTCCCGCTATTATTGTGTGGGAGTCTAAGTCTCTTTGTAAGTCTTAAAAAACTTGCCTTATATATCTGGGTGCTCCTGTATTGGGTCCATATATATTTAGAATCATTAGCTCTTCTTGTTGTATCGATCCTTTTACCATTATGTAATGACCTTCTTTGTCCCTTTTGATCTTTGTTGCTTTAAAGTCTATTTTATCAGAGACGAGAATTGCAACTCCTGTTTTTTTTGCTCTCCATTTGCTTGGTAAATCTTCCTCCATCCCTTTATTTTGAGCCTTTGTGTATCCTTGTGTGTGAGATGGGTTTCCTGGATACAGCACACCGATGGGTTTTGCCTTTTTATCCAATTTGCCAGTCTCTTTTGATTGGTGCATTTAGCCCATTTACATTTAGGGTTAATATTGTTATGTGTGAATTTGATACTGCCATTTTGATGCTAGCTGGCTGTTTTGCCCATTAGTTGATGCAGATTCTTCATTTTGTTGATGCTCTTTAGCATTTGGCATGTTTTTGGAGTGGCTGGTACTGGTTGTTCCTTTCTATGTGTGCTGCCTCTTTCAGGAGCTCTTGTAAAGCAGGCCTGGTGGTGACAAAATCTCTGAGTTCTTGCTTGTTCGCAAAGGATTTTATTTTTCCTTCACTTATGAAGCTCAGTTTGGCTGGATATGAAATTCTGGGTTGAAAGTTCTTTTCTTTAAGGATGTTGAATATTGGCCCCCACTCTCTTCTGGCTTGTAGGATTTCTGCCAAGAGATCTGTTGTGAGTCTGATGGGCTTCCCTTTGTGGATGACCTGACCTTTCTCTCTGGTTGCCCTTAGCATTTTCTCCTTCATTTCAACCCTGGTGAATCTGACGATTATGTGCCTTGGGGTTGCTCTTCTTGCAGAATATCTTTGTGGTGTTCTCTTTATTTCCTGGAGTTGAGTATTGACCTGCCTTGCTAGGTTGGGGAAATTTTCCTGGATAATATCCTGAAGAGTATTTTCCAGCTTGGATTCATTCTCTTCATCACATTCTGGTACACCTATCAAACGTAGGTTAGGTCTCTTCACATAGTCCCACATTTCTTGGAGACTTTGTTCATTCTTTTCTGCGCTTTTTTCTCTAATCTTGCCTTCTCGTTTTATTTCATTGAGTTGATCTTCGACTTCTGATATCCTTTCTTCTGCTTGGTCAATTCAGCTATTGAGACTTGTGCATGCTTTGCGAAGTTCTCATGTTGTTTTTTAGCTCCATCAATTCAGTCATATTCCTCTCTAAGTTGTCCATTCTTGTTATCATTTCCTCAAATCTTTTTTCAAGGTTCTTAGTTTCTTTGCATTGAGTTAGAACATGTTCTTTTAGCTCACAGAAGTTTCTCATTACCCACCTTCTGAAGTCTGATTCCGTCATTTCATCACACTCATTCTCTGTCCAGCTTTGTTCCCTTGCTGGTGAGGAGTTTTGGTCCTTTGTAGGAGGTGAGGTGTTTTGGTTTCGGGTGTTTTCCTCATTTTTGCGCTGGTTTCTTCCCATCTTTGTGGATTTATCCACCTGTCATCTGAGTAGTTGCTGACTTTTCGATTGAGTCTCTGAGTAGATGCCCCGATTGTTGATGATGTAGTATTTCTGTTTCTTAGTTTTCCTTCTAACAGTCTAGCCCCTCTGCTGTACGACTGCTGAGGTCCACTCCAGGCCCTGCTTGCCTGGGGTACACCTGTAGCAGCTGCGGAACAGTGAGGGATGCTACCAGTTTCTTCTTCTGCTATCTTTGTCCCAGAATGATGCCCGCCAAATGTCAGTCTGATCAGTCCTTTGTGAGGTAACTCTTTGGGGGTCAGGGAGCTGCTTGAGGAGGCGGTCTGTACTTTATAGGAGCTCAAGTGCTGAGCTGTGAGCTCCATTGTTTATTGAGGGCTGCTAGGCAGGTGCATTTAAGTCTGCTGCAGCAGAACTCATAAAGCCCCTTTTCTTCCTCAGGTGCTCTGTCTTGGGGAGTTAGGGCTTTATTTTTGAGTATCCATTGCACTGCCCTGCCCGGTGAGGAGGCAGTCTAGTCACTACCTGCCTGCCGAGGCTCTGCCCTGCTGCTGTGGGCTCTGCCCTGCTGTCATGGGCTCTGCCCTGTTGCTGGGGGCTCCACCCTGTTGCCAAGAGTAATTCCCTGTTTATATGGGTGTGGTTAGAACTGCCATGGCAATGGTGGCCCACTTCTGTATTGGCGGACTCTCTCTGTTATGCCATTGCCAAGGCAATGGCAGGCTGCGTCAGCAATGGCAGAGTACCTCCATAGGGGCGGAATGCTTCAGTAATGGTGGACGCCCCTTCCCCACCGAGCTGCACCATCCTGGGTTCAGCTGTGCTTGCCGTGAAACTCTTAACCCCGAGTGTTTCCAATTGCTGTTTTGTTTGTTTTTGTGGGGGTGGGACCCACCAAGCCTGATCACCCGGCTCCCTGCCTCACAGCCCTTTTGTTTTTTTTTTTAAGTTGAACGGTTGACTCTCTCCCAGGTGTTTCAGTCGCCTGCTGAAAGGGCACCGGGATCTGTGTGATTTCCTGTACAGCAACCCACTGCGCCGGCTCAAACATCACTGCCCAGAAATCTCCTGGCCTGGCTTACTGTTTAAGTCCCGTTTAATCAGATGAATGTGCTAAACTGCCTTCCCAAATCTCAAATTGCCGGTTTAACAGGGCAATCAGACCAGTGTATTTTGTATGGAGTGCTGCTGCGCTGTGGTTACAGCCGAAACAGCCATGCCAGCTGAAACAGCTGTGCTGGCGTCCCGTGGGGCTCCTACACCTGGGAATTTCCTGGTCTGTGGACAATAAAGATCCGTCTGTAAATGCGGCGTCCACTCACCCTCTGCGCTTTCACTGAGAGCTGCAATCCTGAGTTGCTCCTATAGCGCCATCTTCCCCCTTCCAAAAGAGGTTTTCAATACCCATTTTTAGAATAAAGCAACACTCCTGTACTCTCTCCCTCTTCCTCTTCCTCTTTCTTCCCCTCCTTCATTCCTTTTTTTCTTTCTTTTTCTCTTTTTCTTTTTTTTTTTAAAAAAAGAGCTTACATAGAGTTAATTTCCCTAATTACACATCAAACCCCAAATGTATATAACAGGATCTTCTGCTTAATGTTTCTGTATTTTCCTATTCTACAGCTGAAGAAGGACTTACAAAAAAAAAAAAGAAATGTTAAGAAGTGAAAGAAATTTTAGGAATAATAGCAATATGTAAAGCATCTTAAGAGTTAAATTAGATTGTTGCTAAGGAAATGTTCATTCTTCCCCTTTCCATAGGAGGAACACACTTCCCTACTGATGGACTTGGCCATGTGACTTCCTTTAACCAATAAGATGTTAGCATACATGACATGCACCGAGGCTAGAACTGTGTCTGTGTGATTGAGTTTGCCCTCCACTCCTTCCCAGTGCCATGAAAAGAACTTCTGTTGGATAGCTATTACTTCGCAGACCGAGTCCCAAAAGGAATATTCATGAAGGCGACTCAAGCCCAACTCTCCGCCAGAGCTTGAAGAAGCTGAACTAGAACTGACACACAGAGGAATGCACAAGAAATAAATACTTACAATTTTAAGTCACTAGATTTTGTGATTGTCACCCAGCATTAGCTGGCTAACGTACATCTTCTGCAGACTCTGTTTAAATTAGTCAGGATTTTAGGCATTGAGAACTACAGGCTATGGTTTTCAATCCAAAAAATCATCCCTACAATTCACTACAGCATTAAACCAGCAGATTACCAACATTTTAGTACCGGTAAAGTGACTTAAAGATACAAATGCTTGGCTGGGTGCAGTGGCTCACGGCTGTAATCCTAGCACTTTGGGAGGCTGAGGTGGGTGGATCACCTGAGGTCAGGAATTCAAGACCAGCCTGGCCAACGTGGTGAAATCCCATCTCTACTAAAAATACAAAAATTATCCAGTCGTGGTGTCACATGCTTGTAGTTCCAGCTACTCAAGTGGGTGAGGCAGGAGAACGACTTGGACCTGGGGGCGCGGAGGTTGCAGTGAGCCAAGATCACCTGCCACAGCCCTCCAGCCTGGGCAACAGAGCAAGTCTGTCTTAAAAAAAAATAAAGTACAAATGCCTAATTCATATTTATGCTACAATATGACTCTATGTAATTAAGGTCAAAAGCCAAGGCATTTCTATGTGCAATGGCTTTCACAGTTTTAAATAGAACTCACAGACTCATTTGTCTGAAAATGTGACAGTATCACAACCAACTGCCTTTGCCGTGACTACCAGAGCATTTGAAGTTTTCCTTTTAACTGGAGGAAAGTAATGTGCTTACATCATTTATTCTCTCATTTATTTCCCTCATTCATTGCAACTGACATGCCAATCATTCCTGTTGAGGACATTGATAAATGACAATTAAGAGAGGTACAAATGATGGCGAGAGGTTTTTTCTTTCTTTTTTTGTTTTTTGTTTGTTTAATTATTTTGCCCAAAACACTATGTAGCCTTAGAATCCAATGTTTTAAATTCTCTTTTGGGCTTATTTGCTTAGCTGCTTGAGAAAGCTGTCATCTCCTAATCTTCCTAAATAAAACTCTTCTTTATTTGTTCAGTTCTCCTCCTGCTTCTCCCCAGCACCATCACTATATGCATGTAGATGTATTCTCCTCTAGTTTGGTCTTGCTTGCTAGCAGCGGCCCCAGACACTTGACTCTAGACCCACAGAGCTGTCAGGTATCCATAGACCTCTCCATGAGCTCACCCTTGTTAGCTGCAAGCTTGGCTTCCTGAGCTGTTCTGCAGTCTTTGTCTTGCCACCCATGCAGCAGATTGGCCAGTGACTCTCCATCATTCTCATTACCCCTTCGAAACTTCGCTTCACCACGTTTTCTTTTTTCTTTTCTTTCTATTTTTTTTTTAAAGAGATGGCGGCTCACTCTGTTGCCCAGGCTGGAGGTTGGTGGTGCGATCCTTGCTGACTGCAACCTCCGCTTCCCCAGTTCTAGCAATTCTCCTTCCTCAGCCTCCCAAGTAGCTGGGAGGCACCCGCCGCCATAGCCCGCTAAGTTTTTGTATTTTAGTAGAGACAGAATTTCACTGTGTTGCCCAGGCTGGTCTCAAACTCCTGAGCTCAGGCAATCCACCCTCTTCTGCCTCCCAAGGTATTAGGGTTACAGGCGTGAGCCACCACGCCCTGGCAGTTCTTTCTTGTTTCTGTAATAGATCCAAGCTCCTTCCCTTTTCTATAATACATCTCTTGTTCCAGCAATACTTATAATGGCTCTGATTCCCCAACCAAACCATTTGTCTGTATGGCATTTACTTTCCACGATATCCTGTTCTCCTCCCACAACCACACCATTCACTACTGCCAAGTGGTACTCAAAAGCAGACCCTTCTGAACTTTTGTGCATAAGAAAGCATATAGCGTGCCACGCTCAGTGGCTTATGCCTTTAATTCCACCACTTTGGGAGGCCAAGGCAAGAGGATCTCTTGAGCCAAGGAGTTAAAGACCAACTTGTCATGCCTGTAATCCCAGTACCTTGGGAGGCTGAAGCAGGTGGATCACGAGGTCAGGAGTTCAAGACCAGCCTGACCAACATGGTGAAACCTCGTCTCTGTTAAAAATACAAAAATTACCTGGGCATGGTGGCACACACCTGTAATCCCAGCTACTCAGGAGGCTGAAGCAGGAAAATTGCCTGAACCTGGGGAGCAGAGGTTGCAGTGAACCAAGATCATGCCACTGCACTCCAGCCTAGGCGACAGAGTGAGACTTCATCTCAAAAAAACAAAACAAAACAAAAAGACCAACCTGGGCCATATAGTGAGAACCCAACTCTACAAAAAAACTTAAAAATTAGCCAAGTATAGTGGTATAAGCTTATAGTCCCAGCTACTTAGAAGACTGAGACTGAGGCTTAAACCCAGGGGATTGAGGCTGCAGTGAGCTACGATCACATCACTGCACTCCAACCTGGCCAATAACGCAAGACCCTGTCTCAAAAAACAAAACAAAACAAAACAGCTAAGGCATATAACAGCAAAGATAGGAGTCGTTTTGGGTTTTTTGTCTCAGCAGCCTAAACCCACCGTTTGCTGGATGCCGTCATGGACTCACAGGAGTGCTGTGGGATGTTTAAACTGTTGAACTATCAGACACCACACAAACTGCTACTATTAAGTTGTTTGAACCTATTTAATAAATGAAACCATTAGGGTTTTGGCATTTTGTTTGTTTGCTTACTGTTTCTTTCTTTCTTTGCCTTAGTTTAAAGATTCTATGAAAAAACTGCCCTAGTAAGGACACTATGAGCCTGGAAAGGCAGGGAACCTCTGTAGAATAGCAAGGACTCCGGGCACAGAAAAAATTTAGGAGAAAACATAGAGTAAGAGCAAGGCTGCCCTTCACCTAGGCCCCTGACTACCGCGAGATTCCTTGGCACAGAGAGGTGGAGGAAACAAAGGGAGGAATGGGTGGACCCAGAAGAGAAGAACCCAGCGCTTTTTTCCTAGAGCCCAGCTTCTTTGACATTCAAAGAAAACTTGAGCAAAGGAGACTTGAGCCCTATTTTCTTAGTAGCTTCTTAGAAATTGGCAAGAGAGGGTCTTAGCCTCCCCCAAACTTTACAGATGACAGCATGACATGCGAGTAAAATGTGACTCCCACGAGCCCTAGAAAGGCATGAAAGTAGCTGAGAGCCCAGAGGACCTCATTCAGACAGGAATGAAGCAGCACCCGTGACAATGTACACTGTCTGGGTCAGCTCTGGCTCCCATAACAAAATACCATAGACTGGGTGGCTTAGACAATAGAAGTTTATTTCTTACAGTTCTGGAGCCTTGACATCCAAGATCAAGGTGCCAGCAGGGTCGGTATCTGCTGAGGGCTCTCTCCTTGGGCTGCAAATGGCCACCTACTCAGTACACCTTCACATGATGGAAAGAGAAAGAGTGAGCTCTAATTTCTCTTATTCTTCTGCTAAGGACGTTAATCCCATCCTGGGGCCCCACCCTCATGACTTCATCTAAATCTAATCACCACCCAAAGGCTCTACCTGTAAATGCCATCACATTGGGTTAGCACTTCAACATAAGAATTTTGGGATAAATGTTCAGGTCATAACATACGTGGACAAGACAGGAAAATGGGTGTCTAGAAATGCATGTGTGATCAAATGTCCTCTTCAGCCACAAAGGCTTAGAACTAAGTAAGCACACTGGTCTTAAATGCAATCCAAGGAAAGGGGAGGTAAAAGGCATGGGAAACTGACCACAGTTAAGTTTCCACCATGCTGGAGGAGGAGGTGTTCAAATAGAAATTAAACTGGGTTACTGAAAAATAAACGTACATTTCTGACATAATTTCTTCTGTGGACTAAGATTTAAAACAGCTATGACTGCACATAAAATGGAAGTGATTTCACCACTATTGGGGCAGGTGCCATTTTTAAATGATTCTACGTTCCTTTCTAAGACAAATACCCTGTCTAAGCACAAAGAAAAAATGTGTTTGATTCCCCTGATAGAGATTGTGACTCACAATTCACCATGCCCACTGTGACACATTTTGTAAATATTAGAGGTAGAAGGAAACGCTAAGAATGTTTCTCCAGTGGTTTCCAGGCTTTTTAAGCTCAAATACTATTTCCCAAATAGAATATGCCAAATAGAATGCTATTAGAGACCCCAACATATAGCATGAATTAAAAATGATATGATATTAACAATATTTTATTCTTTTTTTTTTTGTAAAGATGGGTTTCACCATGATGGCCAGGCTGGTCTTGATCTCCTGACCTCAGGTAATCCATCCACCTTGGCCTCCCAAAGTGCTAGGATTACAGGCATGAGCCACCGCGCCCAGCCAACATTTTATTCTTAATTCAAATGTATAATATGTATTAATTATACAAGTGACCAATGATAGACTGTTTTACAAATGCAGAGAAATTGAAAGTTAGAAGTTATTAGTGTGAGCTATAATCTTAAATCAGACATGTAGTTTTAAACCACACAGGATGCCCAGTTTATTTCTGTATATTGTATTCTCCATTTCTGCTGCCTGATTTACAAGATAAATAGTTGGAAGTGGTAATAATTTTCTAATAGCTTACCTTGTTATCTCAGATTATTCTTCAGTGTTCTAATTATCTATTATAATGTAACAAACCACCTTAAAACTTAGTGGCTTAAAATGACAATTTCTGAAATTTAGGAATTCAGGCAAAATCTAGCTGATTGATTCTTTTGGTCAATGTGGCTGTAACTGGAGTCACTCTTCAATGGTACTCAAGTCACAGATGATCTGACCTGGGGTGGTCGAAATGACCGTACTCATGTGTCTGATGCTTTAGTGGGCACAGTGAGGAGGTAGGCTCAGGTGGGCCTGTCTCCCTCTCCATACAGACTCAGAGCCTCTTCATGAGGTCACTCTGGCAGGGACTAAACTTCCTTGCATGGTGGCTCAGAGGTACAAGAGTGAGTGTTTCAAGAGACCTAGGCAGAATCTGCAAGTCTTATTATAACCTAGCTTCAGAAGTTCTGAAGATACTTTTCAAAATATTCTATTAATCAAATGAGTCACTAAGTCCTGCCTAGGTTCAAGTGTCCATGGAGTTGAGCAAATTGATGGTGGCCCACTTGAAGAAAAGTTATCACATCTGGGGAAAGCAAAAAAAAAAGGCATTCGAAAGAAAAATGACATTTCAATATTTATTAAGTAATAATATCCACAAACATTTCTTAATTTATGTGTTCAGTGTGGAGATAATCAGTAAGCATTATCTTCAGGCTGCCGTTGTGGTGGAGAAATAATTTTCAAACATATATTATTAAATTATGACATATTAAAATCCCAGGTGCCTGATGAATCATTTTGTCAGATATTTTCTGATATTTTCAAAACAATGAGATTTATGTTAATTCGTGTATTGAGTCTAAGCTTTGTTTTCATTTCTTTACTGGCACTTTAATCTATAGCTGTAATTCATTTGGACCTTGAATTCCAAACACACATAAGCTTGTTTAGGTTCTAGAACTTAGTGCCATATCACTACAAATAATCCCGAAAAGCCTACGATTGAAAGTTTAAGCTTTAATAAAATTGAAATTTGTATGGCATTATCTAACACTGGTGGGAAGATGCTAGAATCTTTATCATTGCTGGTGCTTGTCTTATACATCACATGATGACTAATTAAATACATATTGGCATCAACTTTTCTATAAGCCACCAATCCTTTGGTGCTTTTCCCCTCTACTACTGCTCTTATACAAACTGTAAGGTTTATTGCCGAGTTTAAAATGAGGAAACTGAGGCCAGTAAAGAAAATGAAAATCCAATGTATTCAGCTCCCGGGCGAGGTTCCATGGTCCCAGGGAAAGGGGCCAGGGAAGTCATGCCAACTTCCTGGGGCATGGGGTTTTTATGGCTTGTTCCTTATAGAAGGAACAAGCAACAGCTGGGTGCTCTGATTAACTCCAGGGGAGCAGGATTGAGACAGGGCAGGCTGCTATTGGTTAGCGGGTTATTGGGTGGGTTTTCCAGTGGGAGAGCCGGCCAGGAGCCTTGCATCAGCTAGAGCCTTCCAGGGGAGCCATGCAGCAGAGCTAGGTGCCGAGTGCAGAGACTGGTGCCGGGTGCAGATGTGGGTGTGTCCAACCTCCCGGCAAGGCAACCAGCCTTACACAAGCATTGTAGACATTTCTATGTTAGCAGTATTTGCACACGGATTTTACCTGTCAGCATTGCTTTCTGGTTGCTACGTGTCATTTGTTTGACAGATCTTCACACCTGCATAATGTATCACAAACTAAGCAAAAATAAAAAGCATCTGCTATATCATCCGTTGTGCATAAGGAGGCATATAACATGCCAGGCTCAGTGGCTCATGCCCAATGCAAACATTTCAGGCATGAACTCTTTGTAAAGATTTCTTTAGATGCATTCTTAAATCCGCTTTAGAACACGTTCTCAGACAGTGTTACGGACCTGCACCCATATTTTTTACTATGTCATATCAGTTATCTATTGCTGTATAACAATCCACCCTCAAAGATCTGTGACTTCAGAAGCCGACTTACTGTTTTTGATAATTCTGTGGGTTAGATAAGCTGTTCTCCTGCTAGTCTTGCCTGAGTTGACTCCTGTGTTTGCATTGATCAGGTGGCTTGCCTGGGGCCGGAGGATCTAAAATGGATTCACACAGACGTCTTGGGCCTTGGTGCTGGCTGTTAGCTAAGCCATTCTTCCTGCATGGTTTCTCATCATTTAGTAGCTAGGTGGCTTTACATGGTGGTCAAAGCATTCCAAGAAGGAAAGGCAGGTGCTCCACTGAAGGTCTAGTGCCTATACAGTATAACTTCAGCAACATTCTATTACTCACAGCAAATTACAAGGCAAGACCAGATTCAAGGAGCTGGAAAATAGATTCCTTCTCTTGAAGTGAGGAGCTGCAAGATTGATGAAAGAATCTGGAATCCTTATTTTTAGATGCACAAAATTTTATTTCAAAATGGTGTTATAACTCACCATAGAACATAGAAGTATCTTGCAAGGCAATCATATTCAAGATTTGGCCATTCTTACTACCACAAAGCAAATCCTAAAAGTAAATAATGATTTATTAAAAATAACTGTGCTTTTACATTTTTTTTCCTGATACTTTAAACTGTTGCTGTAATCCACTGGAACCCTGAATTGCCAAACAAAAGTGAATTAGCATCATGGTGACTGAAGAGAAGTTTCTGCGTATGGCTTTCGTTTTGCATACCCCTGTCAGTTTGGTCGGTAAAATTTAAAGACACATTTAGTACTTTATAGTATGACTTGTTTTATCCTGGGCTTTATCAATATGTCTATCTTAAAGTGTCAGCCTGATCGATATTACAATTTCTATCTTCACATTTGCTTTTTAAATGTCCTGCTTTTAACCAGTAATCCATTTCTAGTTGCAGAGGTAATTACTCCACCTCATCTAAAATTATGTATATGAACATAAAAGTGAAACACGGGCTGGGTGCGGTGGCTCACGCCTGTAATCCCAGGACTTTGGGAGGCCAAGGTGGGTGGATCACGAGGTCAAGAGATCGAGACCATCCTGGTCAACATGGTGAAACCCCGTCTCTACTAAAAATACAGAAAATCAGCTGGGCATGGTGGCATGTGCCTGTAATCCCAGCTACTCAGGAGGCTGAGGCTGGAGAATTGCCTGAACCCAGGAGGCGGAGGTTGCGGTGAGCCGAGATCGCGCCATTGCACTCCAGCCTGGGTAACAAGAGCGAAACTCCGTCTCAAAAAAAAAAAGTGAAACACAAAGCACCAAAGCATGTTCACTTTGTTACAAAGATAAGGTAACAATCATAATAAAAAGTAACCATCTAAACATACTGCCACGTGCATTCTCAAGAGGAGATACAGAAATTGGTCACTTAGGACCATATCACTAATGATTACGGAGTGAACAAAAGCAGGCCAGTCAGATGTGTGTTTGTCTTGCTTCTGTGTGTTTGTCTCTGCAGTCATTTGTATAGTTACCCGTGAATGGGCAGAGGTGGAAGAATCACTTGAGCCCGGGAGGCAGAGATTGCAGTGAGCCGAGATCACACCACTGCATTCCAGCCTGGGTGACAGAGTGAGACCCGGTCTCAAAAAAAACAGTAATTTTTATAATTTACAGCTCCTAGAACTAAAAATAACTGAATGTTTCCTATCAAGTTTGTGCACACACACACACACCCAAAATCTCACAGAATAACATAAAATATCACAAAGAGAATGCATTGCCATTAGCATTCCATTCAGCCAATGTGGAGCAAATCCTCCTCTTGGTGTCTTTAGTAGCTTTAAGTTTTTAAGTTAAATAAATCGCAGTGATGAACTCTTGCTGACATACATTTTCAAAGTCTGTTTTGATTTTAGGGCTCTGACTCTCACCAAACTACGTACTGACTTGATTTCTCAGATACAATACCATGTAGATGTAGTCAAGAACTAGTCCTCCCAATTTTCAAAAAAGACAATCTTCTACCCTTTCAAAACTATAGAATTATTCCTATCCTCAGCATACTTTGAAAACTTTATGCCAAAGACTGAAGAAGAGACAATATCTAGTGTTGAGGAGGCTTCAGGAAACTAGGTATTCAAAGTTGTTACAGTAGTTCTAGAGGGCAGCTTGGCAATAAGTATGAAATAGGTTTTTATAAATCATTCAGGTCTTTCAATTAAGCAATTTTACTTCTAGCAATTTAGCTTAAAGAAACAATCTTCTTTGTAAACAAATTTTACTATAAATCACGGTATTTTTTAATATCATTAAATTATCAACTCTCTAAATGTCCAAGAGTGTAAAACTGCTTAAATAAACTGTATTATGTTCAAACATGACCCAGTAGAACACAGTGACTAAGATCTCAGTATCTGTAGTGATCTGAATTTGAGTTCAAGTCACATACTACCTGTGTGACAGAGAGAAAGTTATTTAAATTTCCTAAGTCTCAGCTTCCTCATGTTAAAATAACCTTGCAGAGTTATTGTGAAGATTAAGTAAGTATTTTAAGCATTTATAGCTCTACTACACAGCAAGTGCTCAGTAGATCTTAGCAACTAATATTCTTGTTGATTTAATTGAGTTGTTTGGGAGCCATTAAAAATCATTTTATAAAAGAATCCTTAATCATATAGAGACAAAGGGTTACAAAACAGTGTATTCATGATGATGCCAAATTTGTGCACGCATTTATTCTTACAAAAAAATCCCTGCTAGATCATCATTAAAAGGTCTAAAATGACGTCCTCTAAATGCTCAAGCTCTGGATGATTTCCATTGCTTTGCTTTTCTTCTTTTATATATAGTCAAAAATTTCCAGAACAACCAGTTTTTGTTCCATATGAAGAAAACAAGACACGATTTTTTAAACCACCTTTACACCAGTTTGCTGCTTAAACTGCACACCGAGTTTTCTCAGTTGAGTTTTCCATGAAGAGAAAGCAGACTTCAAGCTAAGCCAGTATCTTGCTGAATGGAACGAGTGTTCACCACCCTGAGGAGATCTTCCAGCCTCCATGTAAAGCAAGTTGCCGCACCTTTGTGCTTTTTTTTTGTTTTTTTGTTTTTTGTTTTTGTTTTGTTTTGTTTTGTTTGAGACAGAGTTTCGCTCTTGTTACCCAGGCTGGAGTGCAATGGCGCGATCTCGGCTCACCGCAACCTCCGCCTCCTGGGTTCAGGCAATTCTCCCGCCTCAGCCTCCTGAGTAGCTGGGATTACAGACACGCGCCACCATGCCCAGCTAATTTTTTGTATTTTTAGTGGAGACGGGGTTTCACCATGTTGACCAGGATGGTCTCGATCTCTTGACCTCGTGATCCACCCGCCTCGGCCTCCCAAAGTGCTGGGATTACAGGCTTGAGCCACCGCGCCCGCCCACCTTTGTGCTTTTCATTATCTTTTAGCTCTTTAGACAGAGCTAGTTTTGATACTCAGGAAACTAAAAGTGTAATAATTTGGTAAAATTTGAGTAGTCAAATAATCTCCAGGGGCATAAGACGAGGATTTGTTCTGCCTTTCTCGATTGTTTTTCCTGCTTTCTCAACAAGCACATTTTGCTGGCCTGCTCCTGTGGTGAGTAGATGGGATGCTGGAGTTCAGACATAAATAAGATATAGCTCCTACCATTAAATGGCTCATAGTTTTAAAGAAACAGCATTTGTATCGCAATTTACAAAGCACTTTCTGTTTAATTCTTACAGCAATTCTATAAAGGGTAGAATAGTATGATCATAGTGATCGATTTATAATTAAGACACAAGAGACCTAAGTAATTTATTTCATTATTGATGAGCCTAGAACAGTGCTATTCTTTGCACTAAACTACCACTAAATGTATTCATTAGGTATATATAACTGTTATACAAGTGTCAGCGTCTGATCGGTTTACAGCCAGCCCAAAGAGCCACCTCTACCTAGTACATATATTAGAACTAATCTCTTTTACTGCTGTAAGCCATTGAGGGCATTGTCTTCTGATCATTATCAATGACACCAAATGCCATGTACTTTTTTTCAAAGTTTAGAACTAGAGAAAGTTTTATTTTCTTCACGGAAACTATGTGTTTCCTCATGTCTAATAATAAAAAATTATAGGCCAGGCGTGGTGGCTCACGCCTATAATCCCAGCACTTTGGGAGGCCGAGGCGGGTGGATCACGAGGTCAAGAGATCGAGACCATCCTGGTCAACATGGTGAAACCCCGTCCCTATTAAAAAGTACAAAAAATTAGCCAGGCATGGTGATGCGTGCCTGTAATCCCAGCTACTCAGGAGGCTGAGGCAGGAGAATTGCCTGAACCCAGGAGGCTGTGGTGAGCCAAGATTGTGCCATTGCACTCCAGCCTGGGTAACAAGAGCGAAACTCTGTCTCAAAAAAAAAAAAAAAAAAAAAAAAATGCAATGGATTATGTTTCCCTTGTTAACTTGGCTTCCCAAGAAGCTCAAAGCCAATAGAACCCAATGTAAAAGTAGATAGCCAGCAGATATTAGGTAAATGAATGAAAGAATGGAAGATTGAACGAATCAGGAAAGCAACGTTGTTGGCCCTTATTATTTTTATAGATGTTTTCTTTAATCCTTGTATTTCTGTTTATATTTTATTATTATTTTATGTATTCTTATTGTGATCAGTCTCAAATCTCCTGCAGAATAAGCCAGGAAATAAATAAATCAATAAACAAATACTTGAGTGGGAGGAGGGTGAGGAATAAGAGACTCTGCATTGGGTGCAGTGTACACTGCTCGGGTGACGGGTGCGCCAAAACCTGGGAAATCACCACTAAAGAGCTTATCTGTGTAACCACACAACACCTATTCTCCAAAAACCTATTGAAATCAAAAATCAATTTTAAAAATGAAAAATTTTAATTTTAATTTTAAAAAATCGAATGCATATCTTGAATATTAAGATTTTTATCCAAGAATTCCAACACAAGAGCCAACGCTTCTTAGCAGCAGGGCAATCTCTGAGGGAATCTAGATGTTCATTCATACCGCTCCCGTGAAGCAGTAGATCAGGATTTAATTTAATGGGAAGAAAGACCTGTAGAAGCAGCTATACATTTTAAAGGCCCATTTAGGCTGGGTGCGGTGGCCCACAGCTGTAATCCCAGCGCTTTGGGAGATCGCGGGTGACTGCTACGCACAGTATAATGTTTCTCACCAGCACCTTTACTCATGCTCTGCTCCAGCTGCAACCTGGCTAACTTCTAGGCATCCTTTAAAATAAACTCAGGGGTCTCTTCCTCCTGGAAACCCTCCTATCACCTCCCCTAGATACCTTGTTTCTATATCTTCTAAATACTGAATGGAAGTATCGATCTGTCTGATTCCGGCTCACCGCAACCTCCGCCTCCTGTATTCAAGCAATTCTCCTGCCTCAGCCTCCTGAGTAGCTGAGACTACGGGCATCCTCCACCATGCCCGGTTAATTTTTGTATTTTTAGTAGAGAGGGGGTTTCACCATGTTAGCCAGGGTGGTCTTGAACTCCTGACCTGCGGTGATCTGCCCACCTCAGCGTCCCAAAGTGCTGGGATTACAGGCGTGAGCCACTGCACCCAGCAGAGAAAGAGTTTCAAGGCTTCATCATGGATGTGAAACGCAGCAGAAGACTGAGTTAAAGACAGAAAAGCATCGTGAGTTCTGGCAGGTAAGAGGTTAGCAATGACCTAGAAAAATACTTTCATTTTCATTGTTGTGATAGAAACCAGACTGAAGTGGAATGAAATAAAGTAAAAGGGAATTGAAAATGTGAACCGCAAATGGTCATGACTTTTTGGAGAAGCGTGTATGAAAAGCGATGGCATGGGGCCGGGCGCGGTGGCTCAAGTCCGTAATCCCAGCACTTTGGGAGGCCGAGGCGGGTGGATCACGAGGTCAAGAGATCGAGACCATCCTGGTCAACATGGTGAAACCCCGTCTCTACTAAAGATACAAAAAATTAGCCGGGCATGGTGGCGCGTGCCTGTAATCCCAGCTACTCAGGAGGCTGAGGCAGGAGAATTGCCTGAACCCAGGAGGCAGAGGTTGTGGTGAGCTGAGATCGTGCCATTGCACACTCCAGCCTGGGTAACAAGAGCGAAACTCCGTCTCAAAAAAAAAAAAAAAGAAAGAAAAAAGAAAAAACCAAACGAAAAGCAGTGGCATAAGACTGGGTGGCAGCTGGAGTTTACAAGACTTGTCTGCCCCTGAACTTCGCCATCAGTGTTTCCTGTAGGTGAGATAATCCACTTTTTCACAGTCTAAACCTCAAGATATGCAATTTGATTCTGCTGGTAACAACAGTTTCATCTTTGTCCCTGATGACTCTGCTAGGGAGTTTTTCAAACTGCTCTCAGCACATCCTTGAATTGCTCCACTCACTGTCTTAGTCCACTCCGTCAATTTGTCATCTCCCTCCTTTCCTGTGCCTAGCCCAAAGAGTTGACGCCTCATCACCACCGCCTAGATTGTGAAGGAGCGGCTACATGCCAGGGCCTTTCTGTGGAGATGAAGTTTTCTGATCTGTCAAGCGATGCTAATAGCATTTCTGGGTAGATATATTGATAATGGTAGTAGAAGACCCATCAATATTTTAAAGAAGATTCAAGGGCCCTATAGTTTTTTTTTTTTCTTAGCCTGATAAAAAATTGTACGTTTTATACTGATGCAGTGCTGTTTATGAATTACATTTTTAAAACTTTATGGATACTTCAGAGTTACAAGTAAAGCATGACCCACTCAATTTAGCAGTACAAACAGAAAGAGGAAAATACTCCCTAAAATTACTTTATAAGATTCGCCTTATAAATTATTCATTTCATTAATGCAGATACTCATTCAGACATTTATTGAGTGCCTACCAATTGCCACAGGATATGCACAATATTACATGGGAGCACCGAGGAATCAGTTACATGACTTTGCCTGGGAATGTCATCGAAGGCACTGGAGACAGCAGTGCTGGATCTGAGAGTTGAAGGGTGAATGGGAGCTTAACAGGTGGACCACCTGGTGAAGAGCATGTTTTAAAGAGGGAAAAGTTTTGCTCAGGATGAGTCATAATGGGTAAACCAAAAATGGAGGAAATAGAAGTCAGAAAGCTATTGCAGTCACCAGTTCAGGTGAGATATGATCACCTTACTTTGTAACAGTTCGTGTCCGGAGCTGCACAGATTTTAAAAGTGTAGTATCTGACCTCAAAAAACCTTACATTCCAGGAAAGTCTAAATACTTTTGTAAGAGGCCAGCTAAAAGACAAAATGGGAACAGTTAGGTATGGTGAGAGAAACAACTTCTCCTTCAATACATGATGCTGTTGGTTACATTGTGTCCTCCTGAAATTCATACACTGAAGTCCTGATTCCCAGTGCTCTAGCATGTGACCTTATTTAGAAATAGGGTCACTGAACATGCAATTAATTAAGATGAGATCATGCTGGAATAGGATGTGCCCCTAATCCAAAATAATGGGTGATATAAAAAGGGGAAATCCGGGGACGCATAAACACAGTGAGAAGGCCACGTGAAGAAAAAGGCAGAGATCAGGGTGATGCTTCTACAGGCTAAAGCACACTAAAAATTATCAGAAGAAAAACAGAAGACAGAGGAAAGACATGAACAGATTCTCACAGTCCCCACATAGTGCTCAGCACCCTACTGAAAACCTCATCTTGGGCTGCCAGCCTCCAGAACTGGGAGACAATAAATTTCTTTTGTCCGAGCCACCTTGTTGGCAGTACTTTGTCATGGCCAACAAGTACAAGAAAATGAATACATACGCCTTCACAACCATTCCATAAATAGCCTTTCTCGGTCAAGTCAGCCCAATTCCATCAAGTGTGTAGGAGTGCAACTAGAGTTCAGGAGGAGACCTCTAGCCAGAACATATCACCAAGTACCCTAATGTTTAAGAAAGAACCATGTCCATGGCAAAGCCAAATTGTTTCTGTCTTAGAGCTGACAGGTATAAAACCAATAGAAATGTGGTGTTCTAATATTTATTTCAAAATCTATCTTCTATTCCCCAGAGCATTCACAAAATCTTCCATTTGTAATGACTCAGCTGGCTCCCTTCCACTATTCTTATTTGGAGCCATTTATTTTTCATCTATATATTCAGCCCCACCCCAAATCCAAAATTAAAGCTATCCCTACTCAGAGATTATTTAATAAGCTCTGTGTCAGTGGGTTAATCATCTAATCTGCGTGGACAACGAGCAAGCATTGTTTTAGAAAATAAGACCTCCTTTTGTTCTTTAAGATCAAATCCCCAGGTTTGGGGCCTGTCTTCAAAGACTAGGTCACACGGAACCTCCTTACATTAAGTCTCAATTACTGAGGCTGTTCCGTGACTTCCCTGGTGACTCATTCTGGAGCTGACACCTCCCTGACGATCTGTGCCGACTTGGTGGATCTGCCCGGCTTCTGGATCCTTGCCTTCTCTGCTCTGACATGTCTAGCCACTAACTAGGCTCTGGTTCTCTTCCTACTAAGCAGTGAAGATTTTATTTTCCAGTTTTAAAAATACATTTGGCATAGCTGTTAGTATAAGTTACGTGATGCTGTGATAACAAACAGCCCGAAACTCAGCACTTCAAACAACTGAAATTTCCCCCTTGCTTCCACTGTATGCCAGTTAAGAACCTCAGCTATGGTGATCTGCTCTCCTCACTCTGGGACCCAGGCTGACAGAGTAGAGTAGCCACCACCTGGAATATCACCACCAAATGTGGTGGTCAAGGGAAAAGGAGCTCAAGGGGTCTGCCTTGGCAGGTAAATGCTGCAGCCTAGAAGTGACTCACATGACTTCCACTCAAAGCTCATCAGCTAGGAAATTCAGTATTTGATAAGTCTGGAGAGAGAGGCAAACTGGATATTTATAAGTGACACTAAGGACTACCACACTTGACAATGATTATTTGTTTAATAGCTTTTATGTCATCTAGGTCCCTTTTTCTTGTTCACAGATTTCTAAATTAAAAAAAAAAAAAAATAGCTATATAATATGCACATGGTGCTAGACCTGACAGATACTCTGAGAATAAATATTCCATAATCAAATAACACCCATTGGGAAATATATTTTGTTTATCTCTTAGATATTCATTTACTGTCTATCAGCATTTTAAAACCTCTGCAGTATTTTAAAAAGAAAAGCCTGCTTAACTTTACTCAATCCAGAATTTCCCTAATTTATTTAACCACAACTTTTTTTTTAAGTACGATTTATTATCAACCTAAGTAAAACACTTGGGTTGATATTGCATTACCTCTTTTAATTTTATTACAACCCTACAGGGTTAGATAAGAAAGAATGTGTTAAAATTAATTTTTTTCTCTTTATTTTTCTAAAGATTTTATATGGAAGAAAACTAAAATTATTGGTTTTGATAATCTATGAATTTCAAGTACATATGATTTATTTCCCACAGATAATTCAAACTTTGTATTGAAGAATGTTTTTTGAAAAGTCAAAAATGTTTAATTGCATAATGAATGGATTTCCACAAATTCAAACATTAAATTGCCAATATTTTTCTAAAAGTAGTTCTTGCAAAGTGTTACCAATTGAGACAAGGTTTCACTTAGTTTCAGTTTTTTATAGTTGATTTTATTTTTTGCGACAGGGAATTGCTTTGTCACCCAGGCTGGAGTGCAGTGGCACAATCATGGCTTACTGCAGCCTTGATCTCCCAAGTTCAAGCAAACCTCCCACCTCAGAGCCTCCCATGTAGCTGGAACCACAGGCATGCACTCCCATGCATAGCTAATTTTTTTATTCTTTTGTAGCGACAGGGTCTCACTGGGCTCGTCTCAGGCTCCTGGGCTCAAACCATCCTCCTGCCTTGGCCTCCCAAAGTGCTGGGATTACAGGTCTGAGCCACAGTGCCAGGCCTGAGTTTTAACTTTGAATATTTATCTTTTGCCTTTCCTTTGTAATCCTATTTTAATTCTAAAACAAACTTCAAAGGGTGGCTTTTTAAAGGAACATGTTATAAATAACTGCATTTAGTTTTACCATATGTTTTTCTATTATTAGGTATAATTATTGATTGTGAATCAATGTGACTTAAGATAAAGACTTACATCTGGATAGAAAAATATTTACTGAAAATAAAAATAATAATAAACTTTATAACCTCTATCATAATATGTTTTTGTAAGTTAAAAAAAAAAAAGCTGTCTTTTTAAATTACACAGTTGCACAAAATTCCTTAGGTCATTCGCTGTGAAAAAATAATTCTAGTTCAGCCTTTATGTAAGTTGAATATTTTTTTTATTGTTCAATTACTTGCAGGCTTTTTTTCTTATGACTATAAGATATGATATCATATTTCTAAACTATATTTCTAAATCTTTACTCTTTCTTAGTTTCTTTTCTCTCTATTTAGAAAAGGTTGGGTCACATTTTCTTAGCAAATTACCAGTTTTCAGTGTTAGACATTTGTTTTTTCATATGTATTTTTATATTTCAGAGTATTCTTTTCTCCAATATTCTTATACTTTCCTAGTTTCCCTAGTGAATGTCAGCCCATGCCTTTAATTAGCTCACATTTGCTAGCCAAAGGCACATTTCTGTGACCAAAGATATGCTCTCACTACTTAAAAAAAAAGGTATTTCTGACCAGGCACTGTGGCTCACCCCTGTAATCCTGGCACTTTGGAAGGCTGAGGTGGGCAGATCACCTGAGGTCAGGAGTTCGAGACCAGCCTGGCCAACGTGAAGAAACCCTGTCTCTACTACAAATACAACAATTAGCTGAGCGTGGTAGTGGGCACCTGTAATTCTAGCTACTCAGGAGGCTGAAGCAGGAGAATTGCTTAAACCCGGGAAGCAGAGGTTGCAGTGAGCTGAGATAGCGCCACTGCACTCCAGCCTGGGCAACAGAGGAAGACTCTGTCTCAAAAAACAAAACAAAACAAAAGGTATTTCTTATAAAATTCTTCACTCCTCATTGCCATACCTACACAAACACACACACCACAAACACCAATAACAGCTACAATCACAAAAACAATAAAAACCAGTTCTTCCACGCTGAGATGCCATTCATCTTCCTCTAGAAGTCTAACCAAGCCTCAGCAAAACAACGTGTTTAACAGCAGTAGCTGAGCTGATTGGCGCCGATTTAAAAACACATGTAACCAGTGTTTCCGGAAAAAGGAAACAAAGCTGTAATAAACAGAAAGAACTTGTTACACCCTAAACTTATTAAGAAAGGGTAAAGGAAAGGTCCCTTTGATTTATATTCTTAGTCTAGACAACGGGGTACGGTTGAATCCATGCTGAATCCCAAATTACTAAACACAGTGGGATTTCTTCGAATTATGAAACAGTACAACATGATGAGGCTAATCTGACCTATTACTACTGCTTTCTTCACCTGCAATAAACGTGGCAAAGTCAAATACTCCTTGTGGTCTCCAAGTCCAGCTTGGTTGTAACTTTCATTGTGGAATTGTATTAAGCATGAAGAAGTCCATTTGGTTCTTGAATTAACCCTTTATGGGCAATGGCAAAGTTTGGACATTTTATCTCTCTTATTCTTTTATTCTCTCTATTCTCTATTTTATATCTCTCTATTCTCTTATTCTTACTTTATTTCTTAATTTGTTCAGAAGCTAGAAGGAAAAGAAGGACACTGTTGGGTGGACCTCTACAGAGACCCCAAAACTTCATAAACTGACTGTTAACATTGATAAATCAAAGAGAATGCATGGTGGAATTAGGAGAAGGAAGAAAGCATGCAGGAGTGGCCTTTGGCGGCGTAAGAGCAGGTGGTCGAGGGACTTACACTTCAGCTTATGGCAGGCAATTTCACCTCAGTGGTTTGTAGAGGCTTGTATTAGCCAAGCACATTTAACAGATGGGCAGATGCTTTTTGCCTGCTATAGTCTGGGAGTGAAGCCTTGAGTTTTCAGCCATGTAGAAGGGTGACTATAATTTCTGGCAGCTTTGTCCTAAGATGAGCAACCTGTTTCTATAGAAGCAGGGGCTCTACTTGTATGTATGTAGCTTCTTGTCCACTTGGACCATTCAGCAAAAGTGCAGGGACCAACTGAGCCTTGCATAACTGTGCAAAACTCACCAATGTCAATCTGTAAACAAATGTGCTGGCCAGGCGGATCTCTGCGAGGGTAAAAGCAGCCACAAGATGCTACAATTTACTACTACTTGGTTACAGTTTTCCTTATGCAAAGGACACATTCAACTAGAGAGAAAGAACCTTAGACTACAGATCTTTGAGGGTTTTTTTTTTTTTTTTTGAAGATGGAGACTCACTTCGTTGCCCAGGCTGGAAGGCTCATTGCAACCTCCGCCTACCAACTTCAAGTGTTTCCTGTGCCTCAGCCTCCCGAATAGCTGAGATTACAGAGGCCCACCACCATGCCCGGCTAATTTTTGTATTTTTAGTAGAGACAAGGTTTTGCCATGTTGGTCAGGCTGGTCTCAGACTCCTGGCCTCAAGTGATCCACCTGCCTCAGCCTCCCAGAGTGCTGGGATTACAGCTGTGAGTCACCGTGCCCAGCCAGACCTTTGAGATCTTAAGGGATAAAACAAATTTTGCTGTTTTTACTGCGTTTCTCAGCCAGGCCTGAGACTTCAAATTAACCAAAGGAGTACTTAGTGTCCAATGAACACTAAAGTGACTCTAACTTCAAATACTCTGCTGCTAATTTAAGACTCCGCTGCTCAGTGTTTGAATCCAATACTGCCATTCAGAGTTTGGACTCTGCTCCATGATCCGTTCGGTGAGGAGGAAGGGAACTCTGGAGGGAATCCTGACATCATGTGTTTTGTCCATGGGCTCAAGTCATCCCCAACCAGTTGATACCAAGTTCACTCAGGATGTGGTAATTACATATGAGGGAGAAACTTCCTAGCAGACTAATTTCTTAGCTCTAGGGGCCTCAAAGAAATGAGAAATTAAGAAGTTTTGAGTACAGTACAGACTCTGTATATGGGAAAGAAAGACACTTCAAATGACACCGGATAACTGAGCCGCCACCATTGGCAAATTGCAGAATTTTGCAATGTCTCACATGCCCATCTCAGTTAAAAATAGCAGAATGAAAAGCAGATTTTTATCCTAGCCATGATAAATGCACAATACAAAGGGTAACTTCTTTCTGGGAAAGGTCTAAATGGAAGATTCTAGATCAAAGTTTCCAGACAGTTGGAACTTTTTATGGGAGAGAGTTTCCTATTGGCTGAAGCAGGAACCAAGAGTCAAGGAACCCTGGCTTTGTTACCTGCAATGATTTTCTTTTTTAATATGTAGTTTAGCTTGTCCATCTATAAAACTAAGGATAGTGTTATCTTCAGGGGAAGTTGAGCAATGATATGTTGAATACAAACTACACGTTTGTATAGGTCCTAGAACTCTCACCTGAAATATTGCAAGTATGAAAACTACACTTTGGCCTGACACCATGGCTCACACCTATAATCCCAGTACTTTGGGAGGCTGAGGTGGGTGGATCACTTGAGGTCAAGAGTTTGAGACCAGCCTGGCCAACATGGTAAAACCATCTGAAACCACCTCTCTACTAAAAAATACAAAATTAGGCAGGTGTGGTGCACATGCCTGTAATCCCAGTTACTCAGGAGGCTGAGGCAGGAGAATCACTTGAACCGAGGAGGCTGTAAGGCCGGTTGCCTTGCCGGGAGTCAAACAGACACATTCATCACTCTCCGTGCCTGATAACGGCGTCATCACCCGAGCTCATTATCTGGCTTCCTCACAAGGCTTCCCGCACCCGCCTCTGCATACCATGTCCAAGCCCACACTCAGCACTAAATTATCCATCCAACCTCAAGCCTGCTGTTAAAAACCCTGCAGAGAAATTTTTTTTAAAAGAAGCCCCACCGTTCCCTGCCCCGTACCCCGCCGGCAGGCCCGCCTAACCAAAGTCCTGCCCACCTACCAATGGCAGCTAGTTTCATGTACTTCCTACTTTAACTCCATGTACTTCCTGTTCCTCAACAGCCAATAGAAATGCCTTCTCTTTGTTTCCCCAGTAGTCAATCAAAGCCCACTTACCCAAGGTCCCGCCTACCAATGGCAGCTACTTCCTACCTTAACTCCATTTACTTCCTGCTCCTCAACAGCCAATAGAAATGCCTTCTCTTTGTTTCCCCAGTAGTCAATCAAGGCCCACTTACCCAAGGTCCCACCTACCAATGGCAGCTAGTTTCATGTACTTCCTACTTTAACTCCATGTACTTCCTGCTCCTCAACAGCCAATAGAAATGCCTTCTCTTTGTTTCCCCAGTAGTCAATCAAGGCCCACTTACCCAAGGTCCCACCTACCAATGGCAGCTAGTTTCATGTACTTCCTACTTTAACTCCATGTACTTCCTACTCCTCAACAGCCAATAGAAATGCCTTCTCTTTGTTTCCCAGTAACCAATCAATTGCCTACACACCCCATAAAACCCCACGCCCTAAACAGCTGGGTGCAACTTCTCTGGCCCCTCTTGGACCACTGAGGTTGCCCGGGAGCTGAATAAATTGGCTTCTCATCTTTTTTCATACCTGCCTCAGTTTCCTCATTTTACCTCAGCAATGAATCTTACAGAGGCAGAGGTTGCAGTAAGCCGAGATCACACCACTGCACTCAAGCCTAGGCAACAGAGTGAGATCCTGTCTCAAAAACAAAAACCCTACACTTTGTTAAAAGTATTCGGAGCATATTTTTATATGCAGCTCTTTCCTATGTAGTATTGATTGTTTTTTTATTATCCACCTTTCTCCTACCTATTTTTTTCTAGTTAATAAACCAGACAACACAGTTTCTGTCTTATACCAGCCACAGAAATACCTGTTGGCTCTTCTGCCATTGCTCCCTTCACTCTATGAGACTGCCATGTCACTGCATGATAGGCTACAGCAGAAACACCATAGAGGCATCAGAAATCATTCTAATGGCACTACTAGTCCCTACCCAACATATTTGCTCCTAATCAACGTGGAAACACCCCCTGAGTCCGTCTGTACCCTAGATCTAGAAAGACACAGGCCTAAGCTCAATTATAAGGAAAGAAGCCACCTTAGTATAATTCCGTTGCTCTCAACCAAGATTAATTTTAATTTAAAAATGAATCCAGAGTAGGGAGAAACCAGTTGCATCCAGAAACATCACGTAAGACCTCATCTAAACCTGGGTGGAAACATTTAAAGCAAGTCATAAAACATCACACTTTATACTAAACAGTCCCTCCCTTAGGAGACTGCTCCATTCTCCTCCCTGCTGAGGAGGAACAAATGCATCTGACAAAGCAGAGGCCCACTTGCATCCCACTGAGAATCTCAATTGTTCTGAAGAACTGCCACTGCTGGCTCCTTTTACTTGTCGCAAATCTGGCTTAAGAGTAGTCACCTTCTTCCATGCCTTCTTCATCATTGTGGTCAAGAGGGTTAAGTCCTGTGTGGAAAATAGATACAGATTTCTGCACATGCGTTCTTTGATTGGTCATATGTGTCTCTCCATTTGTAAAGCAAATTGGACTTTATACTGGTAAACTTCTCAAGGACAGGAATATGTTTCCTAGCTCTGTGTGTGTGTGTGTGTGTGTGTGTGTGTGTGTGTGTGTGTGTGTGTGCATTTCCCACCTTAATAAGCAAACTGTAGTTTTTTAATGGTGTTTTATTTATATGTACTTAAAATTATTATTTTGATATGCCTGCGTATCTTTTTGCATATGTTCCTACACAATACTAAAGTATCACATTTAGCAGAGAGATAACAGATTTTTATATTTAAAGCTTCCTTTTTCACCTTCCATGTTGTTCTAGAATTGTCTAACATGATCCTCTTACTTCACTGCCAGATACTAGTTCATCAGGGTGACATCGAATTTTATTTCTTATGTCCTTTTTTGTTGTTTTTAAGAATGGGGCCTTCCTCTGTCACCCAGACTGGAGCACAGTGGCACAATCATAGCTCACTGTAACCTTGAGCTCCTGGGCTCAAATGATCCTCCCACCACAGCCTCCCAAGTAGCTGAGACTACAGGTGTGCATCACCACCCCTGGCTAAATTTCATACATTTTTACAAAATGAATTGTATAACACAACTTCACTAGCCAATGCAGGTCACCTTTCTCTATAATTGCTAAATAAAAAGGATAAGAGCCTCCATCTCAGGGAATGCAGGGAGCCCAGTCCCTCCCCTGGATTTTATGAAGATCATAAATTCTCACATTTCACACATCACGGGTGCTTCGGGTCAACTGCCCCTGGGCTGCTACGTCAGAGTTCTCCACTGATCATGCTGGCTGTGAGTCTATTTAGTCTCCCCAGAATGTAGACACGGATTCCCCAAAAAGCATAAAAATAAATGCCCCCCCCCCACCTTGAATTCAGAAAATACTGCTAACCCATATTTTAGCATATTTTACTAAGGCCTGAAGAAATTGCAAGGAATTATAATAAAGAAAAGGGAAATATGAATGTTGATGTGAGATGTTCACCCTAGAACCTAGAGTCTATTGGCATGCCATTTCAAAGGGACTCTTCTGGCAGACTCTTTCTTTGGACCCGAGGCTTTGGCATGTTCAGAAAAACCATTTAATATTCTCAACATAAAAGCTCTTCTTTTCTATCTCTTCTCTCACAAATACCATATCCCCAAGCCCTGTCTCAAGCTCAGCTAGAAGAGGCAGAGCCAGGTCATATAACCAAAATCTCTTCTGAGAGATAGTTACCCCCAAAATAATTCAGGAGACTTGATATCTGTTAGGGGATGACTTTATCAATGGGCTTCCCCAAAGGTAATTGTGGGCACTTAATTTACAAATACCCGGCTTTTAAAAATGCTATTTGCTTAATTTACAAATACTTCGCTCATGAAATATGAGTCCTTTCTAAACAAAGGAAGATGGTAAACCTCAAGACAAATAGACCTTCCCACCATTTGTGAGGGAGTCGCAGGAAGGAAAGCTTGATGGTTTAGAATATTTTAACCCCTTTTCCAACCACCAGGAATTTCTGCCAGGACCGTTAGTCCTAGATTACCGCCACAACAGTATAATTAACACTTTTAAAGCATTACTATTTCTATATGAGTTTTTCCTTCTGTAGACAGAAAGGCATTAAAGGCTTGTATTTCCTATTTCCTTACACTCAAGAGCTATCCCATCACAATTAATCTTATTGGTTTATTCCTAAGAGATTTCATGTTTGCATTCTTGGAGCATTAAACTGCTATTGAATTTGGGAGATACTAAGTTAGTAAGGAACTGGCTTATGAAGCACTTCAGAAGTAGCCTTCAGGAAAGTACTTACTGCCAGGCACGGTGGCTCAGACCTGCAATTTCAACACTGTGGGAGGCCAGAAGATCATGTGAATCCAGGGTTTCAAGGCTGTGCAACAAAGCAAGACCTCATCTCTACTAAAAATTAAAATTAAAAATTACCTAGACATGGTGTTGTGCACCTGCAGTCCCAGCTATTCAGGAGGCTGAGCTGGGAGGACATGTGAGCCTGGGAGTTCGAGGCTGCAGTGAGCCATAATCACACCACTGCACTCCAACAGAGTGACAGCATGAGATCCTGTGAAAGAAAGAAGAAAGAAGGAAGGAAGGGAGGAAGGAAGGACAGAAGGAAGGAAGGAAGGAAGGAAGGAAGGAAGGAAGGGGAAGGAAGGACGGAAGGAAGGAAGGAAGGGGAAGGAAGGACGGAAGGAAGGAAGGAAGGGGAAGGAAGGACGGAAGGAAGGAAGGAAGGGGAAGGAAGAAAAGAGGAAGGAAGGAAGGAAGAGAAACAAAGAGAAAAACACTGATTACCAGGAAAAAAGGTAGGGCATTTTGTTGGAAAAAGAGTCACTGAAAAAAAATCTGTGAACCACTGTTTCAAGGGAAGCTTGTACTTATTCACCCTTTGAACTTCGTCATCTTCTGATGGGTGTGGTAGGCTTACTCAGAAAGAAAAAAAGACTCCCAGAAGTTTCTCTATCCTTATCTTGAATCTGGTTGTTTCTGCAATACAGAGGCAGTATTTAATTATTTGGTCTACTTTCTTTGTGTACCACAAATTCTGTGATATTGGGAACTTTAACCAATTCAGTAAGAGTTGAAGGAAGAGAGAGGATTATATATAGTCCTAAAAAGATTGCCAAAGGAGGACAAAACACTTTGGATACTGTTTCAATCAGCTTATCATATTTTAAACCTGCCTAAGATTTACGTGTAACCCTCAAGTTAAACAACAGTGGACATGCATGCATTCTGATAAAACTTGATTACCTAATACACTTTAAATTTCAGCATTAGTAGGAAAAAGCATTTTTACTGGCAAAATTATGTCTTTTTTTTTAGGTAAAAATTAACATATGGAAGCATAATCTTAGGAAATGTCGTTTGTTTTATATGCATGCATCCAACTCTAAAACACAGTTTATTGTTCCACGTAATTATACAAATCCTATATACGTATGCTGCTAAGTACTTAAAATATTCATTGTAATTATATTTGAACTTCTAATGAATACCCAGGGACAGCAAAGACATGTCTGAACAGGTAAATCAGTGCATAATTAAATGACACGTATGTCCTGTGTATTGCAGTCTTTCAAAGCTCTAACAGTGAGAACTTTCTATTACGCAATTTTTTAGAGCAGTATTTATTTTTTACACAAACATGATAAGAACACAAAAGACTTACTTTTTTTTCCTCCAGACACCAGACTTTCATGAGAATGTCATGAGAACCTCATGTCCTACCACAGCAACCCCCACCCTTGACTATATTGCCCAATAAAGACCAGATTTTCCAAATATTATGTTCCAGCTGGATTTGCAACAATCATAAGTCAATCAATAGGAATCCTGTGCATGTGGCAAAGTTTATTTTAATAGTATTTTGAACTGAAAATAAACAAGCTTTTTTTTTTTCAGACAGGGTCTTGTTCTGTCACAGGCTGAAGCACAGTGGCACGTTGATAGCTCATTGTAACCTCAGACTCCTGTACTCAAGGATCCTCCCATATCAGCCTCCTAAGAGCTGGGACTACAGGTGACGGCCACCATACCTGGTGAATATTTTTTAGAATTTTTTGTAGAGATGGGAATCTCACTTTTTTGCCCAGGCTAGTTTCCAGCTCCTGAACTCAAACCTTCTTCACCCTTCACCCTCCCAAAGTGCTGGAATTACAGATGTGAACCACTGTGGCCAACAGAAGCATATTTAAAATTGTAATATCCAAAGAATATTACCGTAGCTCAACAGTTTGTTTTTATTCATATGGTCCACAGCATTCACTCTAAGTAAATATCCATTATTGTTCCCCAAATCCTTTTGGGGTCAGCAAATAATACTTTAAGAAAAAGTTTGTGGGGGGGAGAAAAGGAAACTTTAACTACTTTCCATGGGACATTTGTTTCCTTTATTCCAAATGGAACAAAAGTGGTTCTTAGATATAATTCTACAAAACCCGTGTAGCACATCGAGGCTAAAGACATTTATGCCATTACTAAGTCAACTGCACATATGAGCAAACATGAGTGGAGAAAAACAATAGAGCTATTATGTGACTATACTATTATTCTAGTGGTTTCCAGAGACATCTCAGGAGAATGTTAAAATGTTCCCTTTCTTATAACACTCTTTTTCTTTCTTTCCTCTGATGAAGAAGGTGGATTGACAACATAACATTTTAAATTTTTTATTTATTTTATTTTTTTGGAGACCGGGTCTCGCTCTGTCACCCCGGCTGAAGTGCAGTGGCACGATCTCAGCTCACTGCAGCCTTGACCTCCTGGGCTCAAGCCATCCTACTACCTTAGCCTCCCTGGTAGCCGGGACTACAGGCGTGAGCCACCATACCTGGATAATTTTTGCGTTTTTTGTAGAGACCTGTTTTTGCTCTGTTGCCAAGGCTGTCTTGAACTCCTCAGCTCAAACAATTCGCCTACCTTAGCATCCCAGAGGGCTGGGATTACAGGCATGAACCACCACGTCTAGCCTATATCATTTGTTAATGATTATATCTAATTGTCTGCTAGACAAATTTTATTTTGATACATGAATTAATAATTATAATTCAGAAAAAGTTTCAGTGGTATCCAAAGGAAAGATTTGACTGATATGTGAATGTGCTTGCTTATGAAATCAAAGCAACTGGAAAATATAATCACTTTAACTAAGGCCAGATAATCAAGGCAAAGTACCTGACCAACAGCAATTGCCATTCAAGCATGGCAGACATTTTGTTCTAGCATCCCCCATTTGCAGGTTGATTTTCAAATTTTTTTCCCCAAATGATTTCTCAGTGCTCTGTGTCCCCTGCTTTGAAACAGGATGCTGTTGTTCCCATAACATGAAGTCTATTCTCTAGGGCAGCCAGACCTCAGCTGAGGGCAAATCATTCTCAGAATCACTGCTCTGTTCCCATGACCTGGACCTGATTAAACAAATTACAGTGGCAAGCCCAGGAGTATTCCTCCAACCAGTTAGGCAGAAACTTGGGACCTAAGCAAGAGAGCAGGCACGAGGAGAGCAGCAAGGTACAGCTAATTTTTTTTCTGGCAAGGAAAAGGAAAAAAAATTGACACTATAAACAAGGGGTGGAATTCTATAAACCTCGATAGTGATGGTGAACAATAGCGTGAAACAAATAAAACATCATAAAATGACGAGTAATTACAGCCTCTGCAGTAAGTAGATGAGCAAACCTGATATATTAACTAGCTCAGATGTTCCAACTACAAAATTTATGAATCTAACAAAATTAATAGAATAATAACCAGTGCTTAAATTTTATATTAAAAAACTGCCCATCGATGCACCTCTATCTTTTCTATATTTTGTTTTTGTAATTCATTTTCTGTCTCTGGCTCTAATTGTCTGGAGTCCATCTTGTTTGAAAAGTTCATCACCCCAAGTTCAATTCCACTGTTTAAAACAGGCAATCTTCCCACAACTTGTAAACAGAAAACTTGTCTGGAAATAGCCTGCTTTCTTTTCCTTTGTAAATGTTAATCAAACTTAACAGCATAGACTTGAAATTCAATTCAGTTTGGTTAGACATGAATTCAACTGACTTTAACACTTTAAATAATAAAACCATTAATACAAAAGAGGGTCTAGACATTGCCTTTTCAATATTCAAAATGGATATTTACAAGTGTTTCCCAAGTAAGGCAAGTCATAAGTATCTGATTTAATAATAGTATTCTGTTCCACAACTAGTGTATATTGGGGAATTGCATCCACAGACAACTCCAAGGTCAAAGTTCTTGTAATACCATCTTTATATAGTTAAATGGATTAATTAGCAAAAAGATATCGATATCCCATCTTGAGAATATAATAATTCAGGCAAGCTATGGTCAATCAATTTGTTTATTCAATCATTTATTGGGCACCAACGTGTATCAAACCCCCATTAGGGCATGAAAATCACCATAGACAAAACCAATATGTTCCAACATGTTTCACACTCATTATAAGAAGAAAGGAGTTTTCAGCAGTAGAGAAAGCTTTGCTTTTCCACAGGTCTTTCATTGTTTGTGAGTAAAAGCTGTTTCTCATTTTCTCTAAATAGGGAGGCTTAAGATGGCAGACGAAAATGAAATGAGAAGACAGTAGATACTGATGTATTTCTATGTGGGGCACTGGATGTACAAACAGCTATGCCCTGCCTTCTGTCTGGAGATTCCAACAGAAATGAGGACGTGGGATGAGACAGTGGCACAGGCATAGAAATTAAACATGGGAGGTTTCGAAGATTCCTACCCTTATCAATGCAGACCATTGTTAAAGACCAAAATCATTAAGCTTTTGTTACCCACGTTTTTTGTTGTTTTAGGGGCTCATGTTTCTCTCAAGCCTAGTGTGCTCTCTGTTCATCTTATATATTAAAAAGTAATAAGCAATACGAAAATTTTGTCCTGAAAGACAGTACAGGCTGGGCGCAGTGGCCCGTGCCTGTAATCCCAGCACTTTGGGAGGCCAAGGTGGGCGAATCACCTGAGATCAGGAGTTCAAGACCAGCGGGTCAACATGATGAAACCCTGTCTCTACTAAAAATACAAAAATTAGCCAGGCATAGTGGCACACACCTGTAATCTCACCTACTTGAGAGGCTGAAGCAGGAGAATTGCTGGAACCTGGGAGGCAGAGATTGCAATGAGCCAAGCTCATGCCACTGCACTCCAGCCTGGGCGACTCCATCTCAAAAAAAGAGAGCAGGACTCTATCTCAAAAGTGTATATATATAGTACATATTTATTTTTCTTTCAATAATTCTAACTTTATAGCTTGTACCTCTAGCTCATAGTCGCCATCAATGTAGTAATGCTATTTTTTTAGACATTAATATGACTTATAAGCATCTTTTATTGGACAGTAACAATAAGAAAAATCTTGTTTGTGAAGTGTTTCATAGTTTACAAACCACTTTCACCTACATTATCTCATTTGATTAATGACCCTGGCAGGTGGCTAGGGCAGCCATACTTATCTTTGCTTTATAGAAACCAAGACTTAGGTTATGAAACAGCTAAGGTATCACAGTGAATTACAAGTAGAGCTGAGATTTAAACCTTAATCATGTGTATTCCAGCCCAGATCATGCGATCCTACATCAACGTCTTATTTTCATGCTCTGTGTTCCATAACATTATGACTCCAATTAAATTATGGTACCAAGACTTTTAGCCATCACTGCTGTAGGTGTTGCTAAGACAAATGGTTTTATCCCATCGTTAGCTAGCATCGTATAAGCAATAGGTAATAAGTAAAAAGTCACTAGCTACCACTATGCATAAAGGAACCTGAAAGAAAGGGTTAATCATTATGTAAAGAGTATTATGAATGGCCTAAAGAGAAGAAAGAAAATGAAAGAGCAATGGCCCACGATAAAAGGGTCTTTTTAAAAATGTTTATTAGAAGAGCATTTCATCTGAAATTTTAATAAAATAATTATCCTCTTTGTGATTGGCTAAGATATTAATCTTGCTGGAGTAATGTTTTTATCTTTTAAAAGGTATCTGTCTGGTAAAATGGGCTGAGGATAAAATATTTAAGCTATTTTTAAGTCACTGAGCTTTTCAGTGACTCTTGACACCAGGTCCCCATTTGATGCCTTATTGTACTATTCACTAAAAGCAACATGGTCAGCCACTTGGAACACCGCTTCAGGAAAGTTGCCTTGTCGCCCTCCACATTTTCAGATATTCAAATTAATAGAACAACGTTTGAGATTGTTTCTGTCTAACGCAATTCACCAATAGGTCTAGAGCACCAGCTGCCTAGACCACCACAACATACAAAGACCAATAAAACTTTGTCTATGAACTCCAGAAACTTGCAAGAGCAACTGCTATATGTATAGCAATGTTTAGGTAGAGCCTGGATTTATATGTAGTCAATAACATTTTGAGCTGAATTATCAGCACTTTTCCCTTTTTTTAACAATGCTTCCTGCCTAAGAGATGGGCCCTGTGACTCTCTTTGTCACTAATTCCAGCAACATAAGATGTGATCGGCTGGACAGTGGCCCAAGCTGGACTACTCAGATCCAACCTAATGGAGAAAGAAAGAGGCAAGGAAAGACACAGACACCCTTATAACACAGAGGACACAGAGACTCTTGTAAATGAGCTCTGGGTTATGGGTCAGCTAGACTCAGGAAATGAGGGCTCTGGATAGGCTAGGCATGATTTTAGAGTTGCCAGGTAAAATACAAGCATGCTCTATTTTCGTTTGCTAAATCTGGCAACCATGCACGATGTGCCATGTAAAAGGGGAGTTAAGAAAGCCATTCTGCAAAAAGAGAGTAGAAACAGAGAGGTAACAACAATTAACAACTACGGTGAAAGTGTAGGGGGGAAGAGGGTAAGTTTCAGGAAAAGAAAAAATATCCCAGGGGTTGCCTCAGTCACTGACAACTTTTCAGCCCTCAGCTCCAATCCCTTGAGAAATGCAGCTGTATTTCTTGCCCTTGAGTTCTGTAAGATACCTTGCCTGTTTATGAGAGATTCTTTTTTCTTTAGCTAGCTTAGAGGAAATATGTTTCCTATATCAAACATGTCCAAAGGCATCTATAATGTCACATTTTAAGAAAAAGTTTTTATTATTTCGCAAATGTTAAAGAATTCACGGGGTCCACGAAACAGATGAATAGGAAACTTGTTTCTCATTTACTGAGTAGGAAAGTCTGCCTCAAGTACAATGAGATGTCTGGATCAGTACTTCTCCAATGGCGTATTTGGAAACCTGCGTAGGTCTCTTTGGTTTCCCTAGAAGGATCGTTAATGAGAAATGTACGTTCTAGGTGTCGTTTGAAAATGTTGTCCCCAAAGGAAAAAGTATCCGTAGGATAAAGTTAGACTTCAGGCATAGTTTAATTTCCATTATGCTTATTCCTCCTCTTCCTTTTCCTTGCCTCTTTCTTTCTCCTTTTCTTTTTTCTCCCAGGTCTCGTTCTCTAATCTCCCTGCCTAAATTCCTCCCGAGGGGAAAAAAAGGCCATCAAAAAACTCTAACACCTTAGTGTAAATTAGTTGAAAGTGCTATTCACACTCGTAGTATTTGCATTTTAAAAGAAGGCCTATTTCTGGGCTTCCCAGAACAACAACCTTACTATACTGCTATGGATAACAATGTGTACACAACCGTGTTTAATGTGGGATTGACATTAAATTAATATTAGATCATTGGGATGAGACAGATCATCATAGCGAATATTCAAGCAAATCAATCATCTTGGTCTGGGTCAGTCTACCCAAAATGGGACATAGTTAGGGCTGGAGGTGACTTTTACTGCTGTGGCTCTAGGAAAAGGACCCATGGATAGGTAAGCTAGGGACAGTTGTCAACCCAACAATGGCCCAACTCCCAAAAGAACAAAGAAACAGAGCTGACAGGGGACCGACTGAAGGAGGGGCAAGAGACATGATCTAAAACACACACTCAGTATATATTTCCAAGGTTAGTTGTAAGGAGAGGCTGAGTAAGAGAACTATATTGCGAGGTTCTCGAACCTAAACAGAACACAGACTGCTAGGCATTTGAATTTTACCCACAAGCTGTCTAATTGTTCTCTCTGTCCAAAAACATGTTCCCCTGCCTAAAACTTTACTACCT